>OX402055.1:17997168-18664341 GCA_947859365.1 Archips crataeganus
AGACATGGCGAAACTATAAGGGTTCCTAGTTGACTACGGAACCCTAAAAATCATTGAATCAGTCAGCCGTTCTTGAGTTATAAATGGTGTTACTAACACGATTTTGTTTTATATACATATTATATAGATTACTTTGAAGGTTGTGTACCCGAACGGTGTCAAACGGAGCCTTATTAATGTACTTTGTCTGTCCGTCATATGCCTAAATCTCAAGAATCGTAATAAATAGACAGCGGAAATTTAAACATAATGTGTATTTCTATTCTCGCTTCTACAAAAAGTAACAAAAATAAAATACTTTTATTGTAACGACCGCCTTAGCCTAGTTGGTAGTGACCCTGCCTACGAAGCAAGAGGTCCTGGGTTCGAATCCCGGTAAGGGCATTTATTTGTGTGATGAGTACGAATATCTGTTCCTGAGTTATGAATGTTTTCTATGTATTTAAGTATTTATTTATCTATATAAGTATGTTTATCGTCGTCTAGTACCCATAGTACAAGCTTTGCTTAGTTTGGGACTAGGTCTATTTGTGTTAGATTGTCCCCTAATATTTATACATTTATTTATTTATTTTATGTTTTATCTCTACAATACAAAAAATTCTAATCCAGAATGATAATAGAGATAAGTAGGTTCAACTCGCGTTTGTCCGGTTTTTGTGCATCTTTTCTTGTTCATTTTGAATCATACCATACACCATGTTTGCTAACACGCCTCAATCAGATAAATTTAACCCTCATCTCATAGTTCAGTCATGAAATGAATCCACAATAGAGCGGTCAACATTTTCAAACCCTCAACCGCCAATATCCCGAAACACTCCGAGTTTCAAGTGCGAACAAAATTATTAAATGTGCGTGTACTCCACAAATCACTCAGCATTCGTAATTACGGTCCCTCTGAAGGACGGAAAGGTCTCAAAGAATGAAATTAAAGGCTTCACGAGGGCGTAACAATGTTCTATATAATATTACCAGTACAATGAGAATAAATTGTGAAGTGGCACGTACACATTTGATATTCTAATAATATTACGAGTTTTAACGCGAAAATTTGTGCGGGCGTGGGTGCGTGTATGCGAGTATGTGTTGTGTTGTGTGTGTGTGTGTGTGTGTGTGTGTGTGTGTGTGTGTGTGTGTGTGTGTGTGTGTGTGTGTGTGTGTGTGTGTGTGTGTGTGTGTGTGTGTGTGTGTGTGTGTGTGTGTGTGTGTGTGTGTGTGTGTGTGTGTGTGTGTTTTTCTGGGATTTCAGTATATTCCTCTGAGAATTCCTGAATATCACTTCGTGGTCTTCATCTACTTACGCTGTAACATGAAAACTAAATTTATGTCTAGAAATTAGCGATTAAATTTTTTAGATTTTAGATGTTTGTATCCTGATACCGTGGAAAGATTGGAATAAAAAGTAGCTTTCGATCATTTCAAAGATCCAGTCCCGGGCTGGGCAGATAATTTGTTTGAAAATTTCGAATGTTTGTGCTTGAGTCTTGGATGTTTAAAAGAAAGAAAAAAAGAAAGAAAGAAATACATTTATTTACAACCAACACAAGACACATCATCAATATTTTACAAAACAAAAGACAACACGAAAACTAAAGATAGAATGTTTGTGTCATTGCGGTTTAAGAATATGTACTTATCTCAATTAGTATCTTTATCCGTTGCCTCGTACATAGGCAGGCAGTAGGAGTAGCATAGTACAAAAGGTAGCTTTGCATAGTTTGGAACTAGGTCAATCAGTGTCAATCGTCCAATGATTTTTATTTGCGGTGGTATATCAACAAACTACATAATGCGGAGAAGCAAAGTAAAAATATTATGATTCACAAACACTTTACACACTATGAAACCATTCAATGAATTTTCCCTACACCTGTGTAAAAGTAGTTGACTAACCTTTTCGTGTCAAGTGCATCGAAGTGTTGCATGTAGGTACCATATTTTAAGAATCGCCACACTATCGCTGGCTACCATCCAAAATTTATTGGAAATAATTCCAAACCGCATTGGCGAACCCTAGCTTCAAATAGTGTAAAACTTTAGTTGTATTAAATACTTTAGATTTAAGTAATTGAATAACATTGTAGATATGTTTTGTAAGCATATACCTTGTAAATTTGTGTTTTATTGGTTTCACATATACATTATACGTACACAACATAATATCTTTAAATAAATTAACACTATAATTATAAATAAAATAAAACTAACCTAAACTTAAAAAAAATAAAATTAACAAAAGGGTTAACAAAACCGCGGCATGGACCCAAAGACACTGGCAGCATTACCTCGCTGTGTAGCAATGCTAATTCGTTGTGCGAGGAAGCTGCCAGCTCTTCGGTCTCTTGTAGTATCACAAAGCCGTTAAGAAATATCTTTGTAAAGACTTTTTGCGCTGGAGCCCCACGGACGAAAGGTCTCAACCCCGAATGGATCAAAGTTGTATTCAGAGCCAAGACCTTTGTATTTGTATTTCTTAAGTTTTTCTGCCGCTTCTGCTGCTGCAGCTTAATTTGCTGTTCCGCGGACGTGGGACGGAGCTAGTGTGTCTACCTTGTTAAATAAGCCGTAGTAGCCTAGCGGTTGGACCTGTGGTCTCTCGAGCTGGCTTGGAATGCTGATGATAAACGAGGTGGAGTTTCTAGCCGGATTCTTCTTAACAGGATTTTGCCGAACTTGTGGTAGATCTCTTGTCTGACATTCATAAGTAAGAACTTATGCGTCAAAATCATTATAATAAGCATTAATTATAGCCTAATTTTTAATAAAGATGTTTTAATTTTGACTAGATTTTTACATAAAATACCGCAGACTAGATTTTCAATAATAAATCAATGCATCTTAGTTAGGTATATCGACAAGTTACAAGATTTTTTTTATTTTTGAGATTGTTAATTTTGAATGCAAATAATTTTGAAGGATACCAATTATTTTGAATTTTCGTCGTCTTTGGCTGACGGTGGCTGATTGGCTGTCGTCTTTTGCCACGCGCCGCCGCTCGTAAAAAAAGGCACTGTCAGCGGGACACTTTAAAATTTGATGGATGTTCTTCATGTGCCTGGTGCCTTTAGCTATTTAGGAAAATAATAATAGGTACGGCTGTTTTTTCGGCTTTTGTAAGTAAATTTTAACTGTGGCTTATACATTGTAAATAATTCTTAATGTGTATTGCATACTATACTTAGGCTGCGTATCCACCGGTGCTGTGCGAGGATGCGTTGCGAGGGATTTGTCTGTCATGTCAGTCATGACCCAATACAAAAACTTAATTTAAAAGGTCCTAAGTGAATGAAGTGTTTCTATTGGTTCATGACAGATTCATCCCTTGCAACGCATCCTCGCACATCTTTGGTGGAAACGCAGCCTTAGAATGGCGGTGCAGACTTTGCAGCATTACGGACTCTTGCGAGCGTCACATCGAAGTCGGCTTCATTTAGGTTTGCTACAATGATTTTATAGGTAAAGTTATGTCATAAAATATGCTCGTAAAACAACCGAAAAATATGTTGCGAATGCAGCCACAGCACACACATATCGTTTTAGGCCCTTTTTCCTCCCGTTACAAAAGGCATATTATCCTTTTCGTAATTACAGAGGCTATAATTTTGCTGTCGCCTTTTTACGCTAATTTTCGGCGACCTATTAACTTAATTATCTACCTGGTGCGTGACGGCTCTGGTGGTTTCTCGAAATGATTCACGTGTTCGAATAGTACTGTTCGTTTGAGCGTAGAATGTTATGTCGATACGTTGATTTTGTAGTTTATGAATATGCAGCTGGCTTATTAATATGCGGATTAAAATCAATGTTTCAATTTAAATTCAAAGCGTAATATATTATGTACATGTGTAAACAAAGACCTTGACAAATAAATATTAATTGTAAAACATGCCACATAAAATCCTCGCCTCACGTTTCAGTAAAAAATCACATTTTTTGGAGCCTTTTCCAGTATGTCGTCAGTTAGTGTTATTAGTACCACATAGGTACTTACTTAAGTTACTTTTATTTTTTAAATAGCCTATTTGGAAGTCCCACCGCCTGACCCTTTTTCTTACTTACTTAGGTTCAAAAGATACATCCATTTTATCCGTTAGTTAGGAACGACCAGACAGTGGAAGCTAGTAAAAGGGGTCCCATTGGCTATGCTTTTTTTAGTTAAAGGAATGAAATCTGGGGTCCTTCTGATTGCTGATCAGCAGCAGTGGACGTCTTTCGGCTGAAATGATGATGATGATTATGACGATTATAAATTTCTGCTGTAACGTTTATATAATACGGTTGTAACGTCTATACATATAATACGGTTCTTGAGATACAGCCTGTAAAGTAATCGACAGATAGACGGACAGTGCAGAGACATTAATAAAATTCCGTTTGGCACTCGTCAAATACAGAACCGACATGATGTCTCTAAGCTATGAAGATATTTTGTGTCATGCGTGATCGGACTCTCGCTCAGCCCATTTTATCACTTGTGTAAGGATATACCCATACTTAGACTGCACTTTGTGTTCGGAGTACAGTCATTTGTCAAAGCGCAGTGAAGTTATCTCCTTCTCGTATGTAATGGCGTTGGATTACGGTCTAGGATGCACCATTTCACATTTGTACTTTTTCATAGTGTAGAGACGAGCATGGTGTTTTGTTTAAAATTACACCTTTTCATTTCTTCCATACACCTGCGAAGAAATTCAATGGTGTGTGTGAAGTTCCCAACCGGCACTGGGTCCGCGTGGGAACTATGGCTCAAGCCCTCTCAATCTGAGAGGAGGCCTGTGCCATGCAGTGGGACGTATATAGGCTGGGATCATGATGATGATTTCTTCCATGGGTGTCGTAAGAAGCGACTAAGGATACAGGTTATAGTACATTGTGCATCAAGGGTCGTAAGTAGGGGATTACTAACGAGAGCCTATTAGAAGCCCGAAGCCGGTGGCTGAGGGCTTTTAATGACTCGAGTTTGTAATCCCCTTACTGCCCGTGATACACGCAATGATTTTCATCACACTGCGAGGAAAAAAAATCCAAAAATGAAATTATTTTGTCTCTAAGCACTTAAATTAAATAAATAATTGCTACCCGCCAATATAGATTGTCACTTTTTTCAAGTCATCTACCATAGATCATGTAAACTGTGTTTAGAATTTGAATGGCCATATGGCCACATTCTGACAACATGTTACAAAAATACTTACTAAAATTATTGCAAAACTATTTTATATAAATTTAAAACATAAAAATAACGAAGTTTCATGAAGCGTAGACAAGTTTTGTGTAGTAAAATTGGGTTAAGTATAGCTAAATTTTAAACATATAAGTAAAACGTTGGCTGACTTGAAACTTCCTTAGTCTGTTTGAAAATTTTAAAACTAAAGTTAGAACTCCCTAGAGGAAGAAAAACTGTACGTAAATTAGGCCTTTGACATTTAGTATACAGGCATGGAATAACACCATTGACGACCAAGTGTGATGAAATAGTTATTTATGATACAAGTGCGGAAAGTAGGCTATTCCCAACGAATGTTGGAGATCCAAACAAACGAGCGAAGCAAGTTTGGTTTAGCCGACATGAGTTGGGAATTTCCTACTTTCGACACGTATATCATACAACTTTTTACAATGCATTAAGCGAGGAAAAAAATTGGGGCTAAGAGCGCGCGCAGACAGAGAGCGGTCTGGAGTACCGAGTTCCGCGTTCAAAGTTCTGTGTTTTCATCGCTCGAGAGTTCCAGTCGCCTGCTGTGTGCGTTATCGTAAGAGACTCAGTACATTCGAAAGAACGTAGAACTCTGAACTCGGAACTCTAGACCGCTCTCTGTCTGCGCGCGCTCATAAACATTTTCGGAAAAAGATGTTGCGTTCTTATTTACCTTTCATTGAGGGAAAGTCTCGTAGATGTTTACATATTTCAGCATCGGTTTAGTCAGCAGGAGGCTATCACATTTAATTTTGTGCTTGGTCTAGGACGTCAGGCGGCGTTAAGTCCTATGTAAATTTATCACTTGAATTCTCCATTTTAATTTACTAAACTTAAATTAATTCTCCGGACTGAATTCATGAACATTACTATGGCGGGTTTTCATGACAGGCGCGAACGGAACGAACCATGATTGGTTCGTGTTACGCCATGCGCGCGCACTGAAAACTCATTGGTTGACAGGCGCGAACGGGTAACCGTGATTGGTTCGTGTTACGCCATGCGCGTGTTAGGTAAGCAGTAAGGTAGGCAGTAAGGTATAAAATGGCTATTTTATCCTCTAGCTCAAGTTATTCTGTATTATCAATATACTGTGATGTTAAATTGTTTTACGTTTAAATCAAAAGCTTTTGTTAATGTTAATATAATTACCTTAATGATGTATTTACAGATATATTTAATTATTAAATTGGTTAACGTTGTGCTTGGACATCTACCTAACTAAATAGGTGGTAGGGCAAATATTGTTTCATATTATGTTTACAAAAAAAAGTATTGTAACGGCATAATTGGGAAATTATCATTGTGATCGCTGAACAGATAACAGGTAGTTTAAGACTCGCTAAGACGGTACGACAATGCTATAAAAGACCTTTCTAGGTCAGGTAGAAAACACTTTGTTACGAGCCGTCGCCGTGGTCACATGACAGTTAAGTACTTTGTCTGTATACTTATAAATGGCTATAATTTGTTGCTATATCCTTCATATATAAATATATTAATAATTGACGTAAAACTTATAACTTTTATGTTAACATGTATAAATATATATTAATGAATATCTGAATTATGTAGGTGTAGTAATTATATTGATATATGTCGAATATCTTATGTGTTGTTGTTATTTGTTATCTTTAAAACCTATTATTTCCTTGGATGATAAGATTTGTTTCAATATAAGCGTTTTCTTGAAATATGATTAGACATGTTTGTTTTACTTACCAAATATATATCTTAACTCATCAAAAACTTATTATTTCATACTCCGTCAACTCTTGGCCCCGCTAAATAAAAGAATATAGTTAATATCTTATATGTGAATTTGACATTTCTAACACGCGCACATTGAAAGCTCATTGGTTGACAGGCGCGAACGGGTAAACATGATTGGTTCGTGTTACGCCATGCGCGCGCACTGAAAGCGCAGATGTCTTACGGTCCGAAATGGACTCAAGGAAATATTCTAGTACTAATTTTTTTATTTAAAAACTTTTGACGAAATTAAAATTTGTGTGTTTTAATATTAAAACAATCTGTTTTATTATTTTATCAGTAAATATTCATTTGGTTGCATCAAACATTTTCTTATTTGTGCAAAGCTGAATTATGAAGACACAACTCTCTAGTCTTATTTTTTAAACACTAGTTTGGACACAACTTTTTGAGAATTGGCAATTTAAAAAGTTACTTTTCCGCACGCGTGTGGAAAGTAAAATCCATACAATTTTTTTTCACACTTGCGAAAGTGTGCTGGGATGACTAACTTTCTATAAATATGTTGACTCGCGTCAAGAGGCACTTTCCGAGCATATGCATTGTAAAGATATATTGTAGGTGATAGGCTAGCAACCTGTCACTATTGTACGTACCACGTTTATCTATAGCTAAACCGTTTATGTGACTCTTCGCCCGCGCGGTACAGGGGCTGGAGGGTAGGATGACTAAGGGAGCAGCGAGAGGTGCGGGCGGCAGGCACACGACGCGCGCTCGCCGCTCGCGCCTCCCTCGGCCCCTTTGTCGTCATGCCCCCAGCCCCTGTACAGCGAGGGCGAGGACTAATTGAAACGGTTTAGCTATAACGTTAAACCTAAAATTAGTAAAAGTAGTGCCGAAACGTAAATATAGTGTTTCGTGTGCTCTGTCTACCCCCTTTGAGAATACAGGCATCAGTTAGATTTTTTTAGTAGTTTATAAGTTTATTTAAAAGGGAAAATAGTTAAACTTCTTTGCATAAATAATTATATTTAGTTACCAGTGAAGCTTATAATCCTTTGAAGTACGTAATACTTAAAAAATGTAAACTAACTTTGCACTTTCAATGTCATTGCAACGATAAAGTACCGAAAGCAGTAATAAGCGTTTGAAAAAATGTTTTTTTTTTTAACTAAACTTACTAATTTATTGAATCAGGCGTTACTTTGCGGAGGTTCATATTAATGAACTAAAACAATTACTTTGCTCACCCGCGACCTTACAATAGTTACGTTTATGCAAGAAATGTGCGTTCATGCAGTTCCTCCACCTCCACACTGTACGAACACACACAAAACACATAAACCCAACCATCACCACCACCAAGCTACACTGACGCGTTTCGAACTCAACCAGAGCTCATCTTCAGAGTTACCACAACCGTATGCTATGCTACCAAATGTTAAACTAACAAACCAAAACAAATGTTTTAACTTGTCACTGTAACTTCTCAAGTACCCACTTTATTTTTCTTATTCTCAAACTACCCCACAAAAATTAACTTTTATTGACATATTTAAAACTACCTTGAATTTTTTGTTTATTTATTTATAAGGCATATTTAATTAATACTAACTGTTCAAATTCGACCCAAGCCGCAGTAAAAAAGAAGAAGAAAGAAGAAGTTCTGAAGATGAGCTCTGGTTGAGTTCGAAACGCGTCAGTGTAGCTTGGTGGTGGTGATGGTTGGGTTTATGTGATTTGTGTGTGTTCGTACAGTGTGGAGGTGGAGGAACTGCATGAACGCACATTTCTTGCATAAACGTAACTATTGTAAGGTCGCGGGTGAGCAAAGTAATTGTTTTAGTTCATTAATCTTACTAACTTACTAAAAGCTGTGGTGGCCTAGGGGTTTGAACTTTGGCCTCCCTAGGAGGGGGTCGTGGTTTCGAGCATGGGCTCGCACTACTGAGTTTTTCGAAATGTATATTCAAAGATACATTTTAAATTCACCATGAGCTTTACGGTTTAGGAAAACATCGTGAGGAAACCTGCATACACCTGAGAAGAAATTTAATGATTGTGTGTGCAGTTCCCAATCCGCACTAGGTCCATGTTGGAACAGGTGGTTCAAGCCCTCTCATTCTGTATACTCCAGTGGGACGTTTATAGGCTACAATCATGATGATGATTTCTATAGCACCACCATTAACAATAGTCATTCACAAAACATTATTGTATCCTTAAGCATGGCTCACAATACACAAATACAAACCTTTATCTCTTCAGCGGTGTTTCCCCATTGTTTTCCAATTTAAAACCATTAAGGATCACTTCCCTGGCTTAGCTTTTATTCTCTGCTCCTATAATCCATATAAAACAATGCGCTTACGCGAATTCAGGACTAAGAAACGGAACGGGCCATATTTACATAATTACGCCGTACGGGGGCGGCGTATGTACGTAAAAATGTTCGGTGGTGTACTAAAAACAGTGGAACTTTGCATCGATATGTATTTTCGTACATTTTACGGCTTCGTCAATAGCAGAGCTAAGCAAGAGAAGAAAATCTTACGTAGATATTACAGGAGTGTTTGAAAAAGATAGCTGGATGTTGCATGAATGAGTCGCTACTGTAAGCAGAATTTTTAAGCATTTGTCAGACAGCCCACTAGATTAGAGCTTGTTCGTTATGCTTAATGTGACTATAGGTACTTCTCGTTTTGAACGGGACTGTCCCGTTCTCAGGTACTCTGTCCCGGTGTCCCGAAAAGCAAGTCGGGGACGCGATAGTGGCCCGTTTTCATAAGATTTAAAATAAAGGCACCGAAGCGCTAGGTAGTCGAACATGGTATAAATAAATAAATAAATAAATAAATATCATGGGACAATTCACACCAATTGACCTAGTCCCAAAGTAAGCTTAGCAAAGCTTGTGTTATGGGTACTAAGCAACGGATAAACATACTTATATAGATAGATACATACTTAAATACATATTAAACACCCAAGACCCGAGAACAAACATTCGTATTTTTCATACAAATATCTGCCCCGACACGGGAATCGAACCCGGGACCTCAAGCTTCGTAGTCAGGTTCCCTAACCACTAGGCCATCTGGTCGTCAAAATTGACAAAAAATGGTATTTTCTTTTAATTACATGAACGTAACTATAGTAAGGTCGCGGGTGAGCAAAGTAATTGTTTCAGTTCATTAATATGGACGCCTGATTCAATAAATTATTTAAGTACACTTTATAGAGAAGTATCACTGTTCATTGTATGAGCTGCGAGAGCCATTCATTTACGTTCACTACCAACTATAGGTACCTCACGATCGTTCGCCGCAGCCGTGCGCGATCATCGCTGAATTATGTACCCACCTTACGAAAACACCTTCTTGTTTTCACGAGAGGTGATTTCTCAAATTTAAATTTCAGATCTCGGATCTTGGGTTAAAGTTTTTATCCTATTAACTGTGGCCGGTTTAACAGATGAAATGCTGAATTGGAAAACTTGTGATTATTTTAAAGCGAAAAAGTTTTTCGGGTGCGGGTTCGGGGCACGTCTCCCGGGTATGCGCCCCAACCTGGGTGTTCTACCAATTGAACCACGTCACGCCACTGTTGGCGTATGTAAGCGATTAAGAATTTCGGGGAAGTCGGTTGGGAGCGACGTGGTTCAATTGGTAGAACACCCGTGTTGGGGCGCATACCCAGGAGACGTGGGTTCGAATCCCACCGGCGCACCCGGAAAACTTTTTCACTTTTAAATAATCTTAGATTCGGTGAGCAGCCGATTTGCTAATAAAAATAAATAATATTGGAAAACTTATGTTCGTCGCAAAGGCTCAGGCCAGAAATATGTGTTTTCCTAAAATATACAATTCTCAAAACGTCTGCGTTTTCAAAATGTTAGCACTCCTATTTTGGAAGCTTTCTCGAAATGTCTGCTATTTAAAATGTGTAGGTACTATCTCAGGAAGTCGTCTATTTCTAATGTTAATTTTTTTATAATTATAGCACTACCATAAGTTTTACTTTTCCCTTATGTTAACTTTTTTATACAGGCTATCATCGTACTGTGATACCCATAATGTCTGCTTTATTTTCAAATCAATGTTCTAAATGTAAAGGTTTAATTGCTTGCTTAATTGTTTAGAGATGGTTTAAAACCCTGGGAAGGACGTAGGATTTTCGCTTTAAAATGATAAAGATATTTTAGGTAGGTACTTAAATGTTGCATGTTCATGATTGCAGACATTTTGGGAATAAGACTTTTCTAGAATAATTATTTAATTATTTAAAGGAGTATTTAAGAGGTTAGAACAGACTGTCATCATCATCATTATCGTCACCCGACAAAAGTCAACTGCTGGATATACTTGTAGGCCTCCCAGAGAACGCCTTATTGACCAGCCCTGCGCCACTAGGTCATCATATCCGTCCACCTTGTGGCGGACCTACCCAAACTACGAGTACAACAAGCCCAGATTCACAATAAAGAATATTTAAATAAAAATATCTCCGCTATTTTCCCTAGAAGCCCTGCAGGCAATGTTGAAAAGTTAGTTTAATAATATTTCGAAGGTTTACGTTCATTCCCTTTGAAAACACGCAGTAGAGCTCATTTCCATCATCCCTATGGATCGATGCGAATGCCCTTTAGCATTAATTCAGTTACAAAGTTCTTTCACGCCTCGATGCTCCCTGATCAAATATTCGATACAGGATCTCAATGTCAGGCCATGGAAACGGCGACTTACGCGAGCGAAGTGGATGACAAGTTTAAATATTTTAAGACGACTCACTTCTTCTTAGCCGGACACTCTTGTCAGAGCAGTCTTAGTGGAACACACAGACCAGGTACCAGGTACCAATGTACAATGTACTGGTGTTCTGGGGGTCGTGTATTTTCCGAAGAACTTTTTTTTTGTACAATATAGGCTTGCGTTTGACCACAATTACGCCTGATGGAAAGCGAAGATGAGGCCTGCGATTGAGCATACTTGCCTAGTATATACTCATTCACCCTAGACTTGAAAGTGGCAAAATTCTAGTTTTTAGGGATCACAGTCGCAGGCTTGGAATTCCACTCCTTAGCTGTGCAGTTGATGAAGGAAGAGCGAAAACGCTTAGTGCGGATTTTGAGAATAGTGACAACGTAAGGGTGGAGACCCCCGCCTACTTCTGGTCGTCCTGTGGAAGAAAGGAGCGGAATGAGGAACCTAAGGGTACCTGACTGGGCAGTATCTGAGCGATAGCGATAGTGATTGCTAAGCGATGTGAGTACATCTAATTTAGATCATAGTGGGCTCAGCTCACCTTTTCAGGTAAGTAGTTTTTTTTTAAATTAGTCGTTTCAGTCCAACGAGTGATTGGAAGAGCGATGTGCTTATAAAATAACAGTGCAATCTCATTAGTAAACAAGACGAGTTTCTTCTAAGTAGCTGTTATGCTATGTTTGTTTATTTGTTGCTAATGTTACCTTTTATCCTTGCCAAAGCGCGAAACGTGAAATATCATTTCGGTAAAAAATATTTTTGTTTTGATAAAATAAGAAATCACTTACTTCACTTAGATTAAAGCAATTCAAAGTTTTCTTCTTCACAAAAAATATTTGTTTATCCTTGTAAGTTTTTCACAAAAAAAAAGATTTGGGCTTTCATATTTTCCAAGATAATGTTAGAAAATTTTTACGAATACTACAATTTGCTAATAATACCAAACTCATTTATAACGCAATGATAAGTCCAACTAAACTTAGTTGATCAAACTGCATCACGGTAGTTATTTTATAAGTCCCTTTGAAACCGCAATCTCAAAGTATTGTCCGGCTCAATTAGCTCGCTCACTTCCAAGCTCCGTCTAAAGGTATTCCATGCAAACTTTATCCGACTTGACATTCTACAAAATAGCATTTGCAGATGGAAGTCGGAGGCTTCTGTCTGTAAGTCTTTGAGCCATTGACGAAATTTGACTGAATTAAGGTTTGCGAACGGCAAATAGATATTTGTTGCCAATTTAAGTTTGCGGCTGTTAAAGATCCGCCATAGCTTTTGAATCCTTGTAATAGGGAATAAAATAAGATGACTTGTCCACGGTTTAGAGGTAAAGTTAGTGTGGGAGGGCTGACTGCACGGAGTTCGCTCGGGCTACGTAATCTGATTCCTCGTGGGACGGTGACAATAACACAGATATTGGAAAAGTTACTTTGGGAAGTTGGTCCTGTCTACCTTGCCCGATGGGATAGTTTTGTCCGCATGACAGACGTTAGTAAACATTATTGGAAGGTCATTTCATATTACAGAATTTGTTACATCTAAAAATATTATCTACGAGCTTTTACATAGGGCTTCGAAACGGTAGAAGAAAAAGAGACTAATGCATTTTTTTTATGCTAAAGAGGCCAGACAAACGAACTAGTGGGTCACCTGATGTTAAATGATCACCACTGTCCATAGACACCCGCAGCGCTTTACACGATGCCAGTGCGTTGTCGGCCCTGGGAAATGGAGAGGGAATAGGGGAGGGGAGAGGTATTGGGCCCCCGGCGCTCTCACTGACCGTAAGAAACGCAGCAGGAGTACTGCTGCTTCACGCCGATGTTCTGTGAGAGGGTGGTACTGCCCCGGACGAGCCGGCCCATTTGTGATGCAGCAGCTAGCTACAACGTGGCTCTACCACTACAAAAATATCCTTTCGATCTTGCGCTGTGTGGTTCAAAGCTTAGTTGTAAGTTTTCTGTTTCACTTTCCTAAATTTCAGTATAAACCGCATAGTTGTTAAGTAAAAATATTGGCCTAAACTCAACCCAAATCACTGTTCAAGACTTTTATTAATGATTATATAAACTAAGATTATGTTGGACTATACTTTGTTACTTAGGAATATTCTGTATCTCATGTAAGTGAACTGTATGTTCTTATGGGAATGTCTTAAAACCGAACTTGTCTAGTACTCAATGACATGGAAATATGATGTGCATTTGAAATGATGCTACTTGCAAAGTTTTTGAATCACAAAACGACTAAGCAGATAATTTTTTTGCAACATTTTCTTAGCAACATCATGAGCCATTCGGGATTTTAGTAAGTATATTATCAAAATGTAATCCACAGGTAATTCATATATATCTGCAAGTTGTAGTCGAGATATGCCTGACATGTTGCGAACCAATCCTAGGTTCTTTGTCAAGATGTCTTCAAATCATGGATTTAGAACTTTTCAGATTGATAATGCAAGATATACCTAACACGTATACTCGTATGTTTGGGAATATAATATATATCAACAAGTTAGAAAAAATAAATGAATCCTCTAGTAAAAGTACCGAAATAACTAAAAATAGTTTCATACTCATAATAGATTTTTGAAAATTTTCTTGTTTCTTTTGGGATACCAACTTCAATGATCGTTTACATTTAAATTACCTTCATTTTTAAGTGAAGCGTAATAATTTGATCAACTATTTATTCATAACAAATCATCAACTGACACCGTATCCGTTCATCCGTTAACCGAGATAACCAATAACACAACGCAAACATACAGATTACGCCATAATCCGCAGCTTATTATTAATAACCTCATTTGAACAAACAACGTCATGTGGATTTTGGAATTGAGCACTTACTACTGTTGCTATATTTCTATTTTGGCGCGTGTTCACTTTACCTCCAACCGCGTCTTTGCCCCTGTTACAGAACAATCTCGTAAAAAAAAAAACTTTATTCTACGCATTAAGTATTTTAGCTTTCTGTCCAATAATTTGAGCTAGCCGTTCGAGAGTCAGTAGACAATCTGTGAAGACTTCGTTTGATACCAAGGGTAGGTCAAATCCGTGATTTTGGAATTGAGCACTTACTACTGTTGCTATATTTCTATTTTGGCGCGTGTTCACTTTACCTCCAACCGCGTCTTTGCCCCTGTTACAGAACAATCTCGTAAAAAAAAAAACTTTATTCTACGCATTAAGTATTTTAGCTTTCTGTCCAATAATTTGAGCTAGCCGTTCGAGAGTCAGTAGACAATCTGTGAAGACTTCGTTTGATACCAAGGGTAGGTCAAATCCGTGATTTTGGAATTGAGCACTTACTACTGTTGCTATATTTCTATTTTGGCGCGTGTTCACTTTACCTCCAACCGCGTCTTTGCCCCTGTTACAGAACAATCTCGTAAAAAAAAACTTTATTCTACGCATTAAGTATTTTAGCTTTCTGTCCAATAATTTGAGCTAGCCGTTCGAGAGTCAGTAGACAATCTGTGAAGACTTCGTTTGATACCAAGGGTAGGTCAAATCCGTGATTTTGGAATTGAGCACTTACTACTGTTGCTATATTTCTATTTTGGCGCGTGTTCACTTTACCTCCAACCGCGTCTGTGCCCCTGTTACAGAACAATCTCGTAAAAAAAAAACTTTATTCTACGCATTAAGTATTTTAGCTTTCTGTCCAATAATTTGAGCTAGCCGTTCGAGAGTCAGTAGACAATCTGTGAAGACTTCGTTTGATACCAAGGGTAGGTCAAATCCGTGATTTTGCCTTTGTGGCAGAGTAAGAAAATTTGTGATATTGATAAAATACCACAATATTATTTTGACGACCAGATGGCCTAGTGGTTAGAGAACCTGACTACGAAGCTTGAGGTCCCGGGTTCGATTCCCGTGTCGGGGCAGATATTTGTATGAAAAATACGAATGTTTGTTCTCGGATCTTGGGTGTTTAATATGTATTTTAGTATGTATCTATCTATATAACTATGTTTATCCGTTGCCACTACCCATAACACAAGCTTTGCTTAGCTTACTTTGGGACTGGGTCAATTGGTGTGAATTGTCCCGTGATATTTATTTATGTCTAAATGGAAAAAAATCAGACAGGGCTCTTCTCTAAAATTGGTTTACATTTTTAAAGTATCGTTATAATATAATAAAAGGAACTAAGAGACTCACTTCACATAGTAAGCATGGGAACGCAATCTCATGGTAAGTATCATATCATAATTAAAAGCAGTCAGTCTCAACGATAATTTAGTTCCACAAAACCGAAGTGGAAGTGCACTAATTAGCAATATCTCTTTGATGTTCTAATAGATTATATCTACTGCGTATCTTTGGTTTGATTTGATGAGGTAAGATATCTGGCTTATGTTAATATTGTTAATTTGGATGGATTCCACAGTATTAATATATCAGTAGGTTGAAAGACATCTGTGTTGGGTAGGTATAATCTTTGTTTAATTGTAAGACTATACGTCTTTTTAAATGGCGAAATTGACACTCTAGACATTTTTAAATAGCATATTGGACGTCCCACTGCTGGGCAAAGGCATCTCCTTTTTCTTTTCACTCGTCTCTATCCTACGTAAAATGGGGTCAAAACTTTTTGGTTTATTCTTGGTTAGTTTTGGTTTCGTTTGGTTTTGTTGTTGAATCTTGTTAGTTTGACTCTACTTAATTAGTTTTCTTTTAAACCATAAAATAATTAGCACTTTGTCTGTGGTCTATTTCAAAAATTAGGAAGTAGAAGATGCATGATTTAGAACTCGATTACAAATCATCATCATCCTTTCAGCCCTAGGGCTTCCACTGCTGGACATAGGCCTCCTTCATTGATACCCAGTTTTAAAGGTTCTCCTACGGATCTCCTCATTCCTGATTCGATCCCGTAGATCTTCCCCGTTTTTCTTTAAAATTTCTTAATTTCTAACCACTTTCTTCAAAATTCTGTTACTGCCAATCGTATTTATAATGCAGGCGATCCAATTAATAATATCTGTGGCAAAGGAGATTATCCTGGCGAAGTTTTTCTTTATTTAGTATAAGGGATACATGCAATAAAATATAGGATTGTCGGGGCGGGTATTTGTCGCTGAGCGGCGACGTAATCGGCTCAAAGGATGTGGGTACAGACGATAGGAAAAGTGTTAGAATATAAAACAAATGTTTGGAGGAAAATAAAATCTTTTTAAAAAACGGGAAATTTCAGCAGATGTTTGGGTTAGTCTGTAAACATTTGTCAATCACTATTAAAAAAGTCCAAATATATCTTTAGAGGTGTTCAAATCAGTCCTGTTAATATTATTACAAATTATTGTTTAAAAATAGCATAGAAGGAAATAAAAACTTGAAGTCTTCACCACATAATAAGTTCAATAAATACTGTTACAATTACGACTTTGCTCATGAAAAAATGATTTTAATAGGAAATTCACCTAATTAGACATAATTATTAAAATATAAATATAAAATGCCTAATTATTCGTTAACAATTTAATTCATTCCGTCAAATACTGTCATGTATTATTCCAATATTTTTTGACGACCAGATGGCCTAGTGGTTAGAGAACCTGACTACGAAGCTTGAGGTCCCGGGTTCGATTCCCGTGTCGGGACAGATATTTGTATGAAAAATACGAATGTTTGTTCTCGGGTCTTGGGTGTTTAATATGTATTTAAGCATGTATCTATCTATATAAGTATGTTTATCCGTTGCTTAGTACCCATAACACAAGCTTTGCTAAGCTTACTTTGGGACTAGGTCAATTGGTGTGAATTGTCCCATGATATTTATTTATTTATTTATTTATTTATTTATTTATTAGTATCAAGCTTTGTACCACTCTGATGATATTAACCATGCCATGATTATGAACAGTGTTTTACTCGTAGCTAATAATTGGCCTTGTTCCAAACCATTTGGCTATTATTTTATCATGTTAAACTTAATGCGGCGAAAATCTATTGTGAATTGTAATATTTACCTTACTGTCACCAGTGAAGATTGTTATTTATGTTTGAAACTGTTTAAAAATTTGATTCTTAATATGTCTGTGCCTTTGATAGAGAGTGTATGACTTAGTGCTTAATTCAAAAAATAAAAAAAACCTCTAAAAATAGTGTCAACCATTCATCCATTTTGTTTGTCTAAGCAAAAGTTAATAAAACCATAACTCGAGCGTTAATTACTAGAAAATTTGACTTTTGCATTAGTAGAATACTTGATTATATTGTATATTGTAACTATTAATAGTTGTGTAGCGCGACAGTACCCTCAGTTCCCCGAACGCTATTTACTTTAGGTGTATCGCCGTAGGTAAGAATCAGCGCTGAGCCCTATTTTCAGTTTCAAATCGGATTTTCGATACGACACTTTTGTCTTTTTGACGTTCACAAACAAAATATGATGCCCGGAAATAGTGAGATTATAATATCAAAAATCACTTTAGCACATTCTCAGTGTTTTGGTGAATTTTAGAGTTCCGCACCTCGAAAGGAAAAAGCGGAACCCTTATAGGATCACTTTGTTGTCCGTCCGTCCGTCCGTCCGTCTGTCAAGACCCTTTTTCTCAGGAACGCGTGGAGGTATCAAGCTGAAATTTATATCAAATACTAAAGTCTACGGTCCCTTGGAGCTGTGAAAAAATCAAACTTCTAAGCCAACGCAATCAAAAGATACAGCCGTTTATGCCGCTAATTTCCGCAAATTTTCGAAACTCGCAAGGGAATCAAAACCTACAAGGTACTTCCCGTGAACTCAGAATCTTGAAATTTGGTACGAAGCAACGTATTATAGCACAGATAAAGGAAAAATTGCGAAAAGCATAAATTTTTTACGCAGTCAAAATATAAAGCCTTTTATGCCGCAAATTTCCGCAAATTGTCGACACTCGCAAGGGAATCAAAACCTACAGGGTACTTCCCGTGAACTCAGAATCTTCAAATTTGATACGAAGCAAGGTCTTATAGCACAGATAAAGGAAAAATTGCGAAAAGCATAATTTTTTTTGTCTGTCTGTCTATATCAAAACCAATCTACAATGACCCCACACTGCGCACATTTTGCTTAGGAGCAGGGGTCTGCTAAGACTGGATGTTTATAGATACATATAAATTTGTATGGAACCCTCGGTGTGCGAGTCCGACTCGCACTTGGCCGGTTTTTTTTTACTTCTCATGCTCCGTCTTAATTCGAAGGTTTTATTTTTATGCTGGATGCAGTCTTTTTAGGGTTCCGTAGTCAACTAGGAACACTTATTTTATATGACAGGGAGGCAAACGAGCAAGCGGGTCATCTGATGGAAAATGATCATCACCGCCCATAATATCCACAGCTCAAAGAGAGTCACCAATTTGATAGTCTACGTACATAAAATAACTTTTTACACGCTTTATATTAGCTTCACCTGTATGTTTGTATGTATGTTTGTAACCGACTCCTTAGGGCGCGATTTTGACCCACTTCCCGGTTTCCGATTGAGCTGAAATTTTGCACATATGTGTAAATTAGATGACAATACAATATTATTGTAACATGGAGCTGATCTGATGATGGAGCTGGATGGTGGCCATAGGAACTATGTAATAAAACAACACAATCCCGTCGAGTTTGGGCTCGTTTGATTCGTCTTGACGAGCACTTTGATCCTAGATGGTAACCAGGGTCTGATGATGGAGCTGGAAGATGGCCAAAGGCACTCCACAATAAAACGAAACAACCCCATCGAGTTTGGGCTCGTTTGATTCGTTTTGATGAGTACTTTGGTCCTAGATGGTAACAAGGGTCTGATGATGGAGCTGGGGTAGGTGGCAGGGTGGGGGGGGGGAATGGGGTATGGGGTAAGGGGGTCGGGGGTTTAGAGGGTTGGGGTTAGGGTGTGGCGGTTGGGGTTAGGAGATGGGGGGGGGTTTACGGGGAATAGGGTGGGGGTGTTGGGGGGTTCGGGGGTAAGTGATTTTGGGGGTTGTGGGAAATGGGGAGGGGGTAAGAGGCCTAGATGGTAACAAGGGTTTGATGATGGAACTGGAAGGGGGGGGCGGTAGGTGGCGGGGTGGGGGGGGGTTTCCGGGGGTTTGGGGGGTTCGGTGTTAGGGGGGTTGGGTTTAGGTGGTTCGGGGGTTTGTAAAATGAGGAGGGGGGTAAGGGTGCGGGGTTTGGGGGGGGGTTTGGGGAAATGGGGTGGGGGATGTTGGGGGGTTGGGTTTAGGGGGTTTGGGGGTTTTAGGTGAGGGGGGTAAAGTTAGAAAGAAAAAAAATGCAACTTAAAAATAGAAAATAAATAATAGTTTAAAAAAACTAAAAAAACACGCTTTAAAAAATAAAAAATAAATTTTAATAAATTTCAATGCACTATTCTTATAGTGCAGTAAAAAATCTTAATAAGCAATTATTATATTGTTATATCCAGATCAAATATTGTAAACAATTCTAAATATTGATAAAATAAATAATAATAGTTTAAAATATTTTATTGTAAAAAAGCGTGGGGTGCTTTTTAAGATGTTATCAAAATGATAATCCTTGACAATTGACACCATGCACCCCACGCTTTTTTTACAATAAAATATTTTAAACTATTATTATTTATTTTATCAATATTTAGAATTGTTTACAAATTTTGATCTGGATATAACAATATAATAATTGCTTATTAAGATTTTTTACTGCACTATAAGAATAGTGCATTGAAATTTATTAAAATTTATTTTTATTTTTTAAAGCGTGTTTTTTAGTTTTTTTAATTTTTAAATGACTTTTTCACTAGTGTGCGTAAGTCAAATTTTCGCCTTAAACTAATCCGCTAAAAGCTACGAACACTACAGTGGTTTTGTTTTGTTGTTGAATTAATCCATATAGACTTTATAATACTAATAAATTATTAAAGAAATATAAATGCATGGAAAATCAAATCTTGTAAATTAGCATTGATTTGCATTGTTGTTGTTCATTTTCTTTGCAATCGAAGTGAAAAGCAGAGAGTAACTCATTGAATAAACCCCATTTGAACCTCTCCTCAACTATAGTACCTAATGAACGTAATGTGTAAAATGGTTCGTTTTATGCACTTGTTGCATATTCTGCTATAACTTAACATTGTATTAACAAAGGGAGAAAAACTTTTGTTTACACATATTTGACATGGTTCTCTATCGTTTGCCCGAAAATTTTCATTTGACATTAATTAAATTTATTTCCGAAACAGTATTTTCTTCAGAATTGTTATAAAACAAATGAAACCTAACCTACTGTATTCTATAAGATAACATTTCAAAACATCCTGAAACATGCACGCTTCATGTTGAAATTCGGGAAAATAAAATTCTGACACGTAAAGAAAAAAGATTTATTTAAAAAAAAAACTTGATTTTACAATGCAAAGACAATGACAGTATAAATAGAGCCCCACTAAGAAAATTATATTATCAGTTTGCCAATTTGGTTTGGTTTTGGTTTGGTTTGGTTTTGGGTAGGGGTCGTATAGGACAGGGTTTGATTTGGTCTTGGTTAGGGTTGGCAAGCATGATGGTGGTAGCCTCCATACGGAACTTGCAGAAGCTCCAACCACCCACAAAAGTGGTTTAATTAGTTTAAAGTTTCGTAATATTCGATGACATCTCGCAATTTTACAAACTCACTATTCCCAAAATACTAGTACACATCCCATAAAAACTTGAGTTAGTTTAATCAAGTCGGTAGCAGTTAGCGTGCAATCGAAAAGTTAAATTTTTTTTATCACTTCATTCGCTGGAATATTCAAGGGGCGCCGTAAACCGGCTCTGCGGAACGACTGTTTAGAAGACCGGGGCGCACTGAGGGCACAGATCCTATGTTATTAGTACTGACATAATATTTTCTATTAATTTCTGTCACTAACTGTCACATCTGTCTGTAGGGAAGAGGTGCAATGAAAGGGGCACGTATTGAAAGGGACGATTTAAATAATTAGAGGTTAGTAACACAGTCATAAAAAAACGTACCTATATGATGCGACAGTACGTTAATGTTATATAGCTAAACCAGTCCTCGCCCGTGCGGTACAGGGGCTGAGGGGTATGACGACAAAGGGGGCCGAGAGAGGTGCGGGCGGCAGGCACACTAGCTAAAGTACCTACAATGATAGTAACAGTGACGCCTACACAAGCGTAGTGTGGGCTTGTGTGTGTAGTATTTTTTTTCTATAAAGTTTTTGAGCTTTACATTATTATTCAATTTTTTTTGAGAAAAAACTGTTTAGCCCACTGCACCCCTGGCAGCCCCGTCAGACCATTAGGAGGCGTGAGCATAGTCGACTGCTCCCCATAAACCACGTTTACGATACACCGGCAGTGAAAACCGCCGTGAATTAGTTACAGAATCGCCCCCCGGCAGAATACACCCCCGGGACTATTGCCGACTCAATTTTTAAACAAATTGGACGTAATCCAACCATTTTATTGCGCTATTCGGCTGTCAATTAAGTATGTGCGGGTTTTATTTGCGATCGTATGTGGAATGCGGGTGCGTTGAAATTTCTTGCCGATTGAAGAGTTACTAGGGTTTCCCGAAATATTAAATATTTAACTGACAGCTCCATCCTGCAATGACAAAGAAAAATTTTTTTAGAACTCCATTTTCAAGGAAAATTTTCGTTTCTCTCGTAAACGCGTGGACTTATTAAATTCGCGCACTAAAACCTCTTTTTGGCGTAATATTATAATATAGTGCAGGGTGCTTCATCATAAAATATAGCTAAATAATGTATAATATAACGGGTTTTGTCAGCAAAATTTTGTTTAATTTTGTTTAGTTTAATTTTAGAATTGAAACATAAACTTAAAAAAAAACATAACATATTATATAACACTGACTGGATAAAAAGTTTCAATCTTGAACATAACCATAACAACATAAACTCATAATATGACATAACACATAATTAATCCGGTTCGAAGGACCAAAATGATAAAATAAAGATAAATAATGTAATTTATTGAATCAGGCGTTACTTTGCGGAGGTCCATATTAATGAACTAAAACAATTACTTTGCTCACCCGCGACCTTACAATAGTTACGTTTATGCAAGAAATGTGCGTTCATGCAGTTCCTCCACCTCCACACTGTACGAACACACACAAATCACATAAACCCAACCATCACCACCACCAAGCTACACTGACGCGTTTCGAACTCAACCAGAGCTCATCTTCAGAGTTACCACAACCGTATGCTATGCTACCAAATGTTAAACTAACAAACCAAAACAAATGTTTTAACTTGTCACTGTAACTTCTCAAGTACCCACTTTATTTTTCTTATTCTCAAACTACCCCACAAAAATTAACTTTTATTGACATATTTAAAACTACCTTGAATTTTTTGTTTATTTATTTATAAGGCATATTTAATTAATACTAACTGTTCAAATTCGACCCAAGCCGCAGTAAAGGAGAAGATACTAAATTTACCTGTTCATTAATAATAGACCCCATAGTGTTGTACCTAATTATTTCCATGCATTCCAGAGCATCCAGACGCAACCCCTTGCCGCAATAATGTAACACTTCATAAGAATCTGAATCTAACAATGAATGATTTGATTCCAACAAATGTTTTGCAAAATTCGATCTATCTGGATGCTCATTCCTATATGCCGAAACATGCTCTTTAAATCTAGTATTAAAACTTCGGCCTGTCTGTCCTACGTATATCCCATTGCAGTCATTACAAGTAAGCTTGTATACCCCCGATCTAGTTCCCTTATCTACCTGTTCTTTGTGGTTACATAGCCTAGAGTACAAAGAGTTGTTAGTCTTAAAGGCAACATTAATATTGTTTGATTTTAAAATGCCATAAATCTTATCAGACAAACCCCCGACGTAAGAGATGCTAGATCTATATTTGTTAGTAGACTGAGAAGGTAACGCAGCATAAAGCATGCTATTTACTAACCGTGCCTGCTTCTTTTGAACTAAACTATCTACCATTGATTTTGTATAACCATTTGAGATCGCTATCTGATAAATAGTACTCAACTCTAAATCAAAATGTTCCTTAGAAAGAGGCACAGTCAGGCCAGACAGGCCGAAGTTTTAATACTAGATTTAAAGAGCATGTTTCGGCATATAGGAATGAGCATCCAGATAGATCGAATTTTGCAAAACATTTGTTGGAATCAAATCATTCATTGTTAGATTCAGATTCTTATGAAGTGTTACATTATTGCGGCAAGGGGTTGCGTCTGGATGCTCTGGAATGCATGGAAATAATTAGGTACAACACTATGGGGTCTATTATTAATGAACAGGTAAATTTAGTATCTTCTCCTTTACTGCGGCTTGGGTCGAATTTGAACAGTTAGTATTAATTAAATATGCCTTATAAATAAATAAACAAAAAATTCAAGGTAGTTTTAAATATGTCAATAAAAGTTAATTTTTGTGGGGTAGTTTGAGAATAAGAAAAATAAAGTGGGTACTTGAGAAGTTACAGTGACAAGTTAAAACATTTGTTTTGGTTTGTTAGTTTAACATTTGGTAGCATAGCATACGGTTGTGGTAACTCTGAAGATGAGCTCTGGTTGAGTTCGAAACGCGTCAGTGTAGCTTGGTGGTGGTGATGGTTGGGTTTATGTGATTTGTGTGTGTTCGTACAGTGTGGAGGTGGAGGAACTGCATGAACGCACATTTCTTGCATAAACGTAACTATTGTAAGGTCGCGGGTGAGCAAAGTAATTGTTTTAGTTCATAAATAATGTGTAATAATGGGTTTAGATGGTGTAATTTCTGTATCTAGGACGAAAATTAACACACCCTTTGTTTTGTGTTTGACAGTAAAAGTGTGATTTTGCTACAAGTATAAGTAGTTCAGGTTTAGAATTAAAAAAAAATTATAAGAAACTTTAAAAATCATATAGCTGAATATAAAAACAAGGTCAATCTTTATTTGTTGAGGTTGAAAGCCGGGAACATTCATTGTCTTTATTTGCTAAGAATATTGCTCCTATTTAAGTATTTTGCCACTTACTTGGCAGCGATTTTTAGATAATAATCAGTTTCGTGCGCTGTGTCCTGTCTGATCCTATATCATCATGAATAGCTTACAACTATACTTTCGACCTTGGTATCACTCTGATAGTACCAATCAAAAGTTCTTGACACAATTTTTTTTTGAAAGAAAGAAAGAAAGAAAAATATTTATTCGTGACAATCTTAAAGTAACAGGTGAAAAAACGGTAACAGATACAACATTATCACGAAATGGTCCCAACTCAGCATGATGTCAGCTATGCAGCTGACGCTGGTCTTCCGTTGGAACCATTTTGCTTTTTGCATTTTGCCATTTTGCTATGTTTTTAGAAACTATCAATTCATTCCACGCATTGTAACTTGAAGTTCTTGTCGTAACTGGACGTTCTTTATATAAAGCATCTTTTATGATCGAAAAAGACGGTAATTTAGCCTCGTATTCATCGGTCATCAACGTTTTAATTTCTTCCCTATACAGAAAAGAAATGGGCATGTAATCTGTTTGAAATTTTGCCTTCCAAGATACTATTTTTCTGTTCAATACCTAAACTCTTGAAGTGAGACAGAATAAATAGGTACACATGAATGCTATGTGTCTCTAGAATATTTTTATTTTCTGTATCCAATACCAGAAATCATATTTATGGCAAACTTGCCAACGACCGCTTTAGCCTAGTTGGTAGTGACCCTGCCTACGAAGCAAAAGGTTCTGGGTTCAAATCCCGGTAAGGGCATTTATTTGTGTGATGAGCACGAATATTTGTTCCTGAGTTATTTATGTTTTCTATGTATTTAAGTATTTATTTATCTATATAAGTATGTTTATCCGTTGCTTAGTACTCATAACACAAGCTTTGCTAAGCTTACTTTGGGACTAGGTCAATTGGTGTGAATTGTCCCATGATATTTATTTATTTTTGATATTTACTTACACCGTTTTCATTCTTTTCAGTCGTAGGATGTCCACTGCTGGGCATAGGCCATTTTCATTACTTCTTTTTAAATAATATCTTTAGGCAGTTCGTGTTAGAAGTGTCCGAATTATAAAACTGAATGATGGATTTTTCGATGAAATTATGGAAGCTTGACATCAAAACGTCGATCAAAATGATTGTAAAATAGTATGTTCTTAAAAGAATTCGAAGACCAAATCAGAATGGACATTTTAGCCACTCACCATTCCTCGAAGGACTTTAAGGGCTTCTGGAAACACACAAAGAGACTGGACACTGGGGTTAGCCTGCCTGCGAGTGTAGAGGGTCAGTGTGAGCCTAGGGAAATAGCTGAACTGTTTAGACAGCACTTTAAAGTGGATTCTCCCTTGGGGCCGGCGGAGGTGCTTGTTGCTGCGCCTGGGCCATGTGGTGAATATAGAAGTTTTACCAGTAAAGAAGTCGCGAAGGTTATTCACAACATGGCTGGGGGCAAGTCACCGGGCCACGACGGCCTCAGCGTAGAGCACTTAGGTTATGCTGGTGAGCATCTTCCCAGAGTGTTATCTTTGTTTTTTAATATATGTATAGGTCATACGTACCTACCACGGGAGCTAATGGAAACCATCGTTGTACCGATACCCAAAAACAAGACGGGGGATGCCTCTGATAGGAATAATTATCGGCCAATCTCGTTGGCAACCGTGATAGCTAAGGTGTTGGACGGTCTGCTTGATCGCATATTTGAAAAACACATAAATTTGCACGAGGCTCAGTTCGGGTTTAGGCCAGGGCTGTCCACGGAAACAGCAATTCTGCGACTCAAGCATACCGTTCAATATTATGCTGCTCATGCGACACCGGTTTATTCTTGTTTTTTGGACCTGTCGATGGCATTCGACCTTGTGTCTTACAACGTTTTATGGGATAAGCTTCTGAAGGAGACTAGCACGCCCAGGGAGTTTGTTGACTTGACAAGATTTTGGTATCATCATCAAGTCAACAGGGTTCGGTGGGCAGGTTCTTGCTCTGAAGAGTACAGATTGGAGTGCGGGGTGAGACAAGGCGGACTTACTTCTCCTCGGCTCTTCAATTTGTATATAAATGGATTGATTGATGAACTCAGCAGGGCCGGGGTTGGCTGCTCAATTGGTGGGAATTTAGTAAATAATATAAGCTATGCAGATGACATGGTCCTGCTGAGTCCATCAATCAGAGCACTTGAGATCCTAATTGCAATCTGTGAGAGGTATGCGGTGTCCCATGGCCTTAGGTATAATAGTAAAAAGAGTGAGCTTCTAGTCTTTAAGGCAGGAAATAAATTGCCGCAGTCTGTTCCTCCAGTGAAGCTCGGTGACGCAGTACTGAATCGGGTCACCAAGTTTAAATACCTGGGGCATTGGGTTACCGCAGATCTCTCTGACGATCTAGATATAGAGAGGGAGCGTAGGGCGTTGTCAGTGAGAAGCAACATGTTGGCACGCAGGTTTGCGCGCTGTAATGTAGAGGTCAAGGTTATGCTGTTTAAAGCGTATTGCCAAACATTTTATACGTGCAGCCTGTGGGCCAAATGTACGCGACGATCACTTGATGCCTTACGCGTGCAATATAATAATGGTTTTAGGATACTGTTGGGGCTGCGCCGGTTCTGCAGTGCGTCAGGTATGTTCGCCGAGGCGCGCGTGGACAGTTTTCAGTCCATCCTGCGCAAGCGCGTGGCCTCGGTGGTGCGGCGCGTGCGGGGCAGCACCAACAGTCTCTTGAACACCGTATTGGAGCGCACAGATTGCCCTATTGTGAGATACTGGAATGCGTGTCATATGCGCTCCGGAGTAGCCATATTTAATATTAAATAAACACCATTACTAACATAGTTTTTAAGTAAAATTGTTACTAACCTGATATTAACTACATGTTTGAAATAAATAAATGAATAAATAAATAAATAAATAAAAACAGCATTTTTAGAAATACACACAGTGTATTCGTATAAGGTCTAAACCAAGTTGGATTCGGACTAAACCAGTTTCTTATCTCATCCGATCAGCAACGATTCCATTAAGAAATTCAACTGATTCTTTTAATGATGAATTTTGGAAATAACGCTTTCTTATTTGGTCAGATTCTATGTATATTTTATTCCAAAAAGGCCTGGTACAATACAATAGGCAAGTAAAAAATACTACGAACTACAACTACAAGTATGTTAAATATAAATTCGTTATAAATTTAAACAGATATCTAAGATACTGGACACTTGACGATTAACACGTTCACAGTCCCATGCAAACTTAAAATTCCTGGTAAGTCCAGCAAATTAATTAATCATTGTACCGTTATGATCAGTGTGTAAACAAGATATTGTACTAATCTCGAAGCAAATCTGGTTGTTTTTTTGTGCCCCATATGTGGGCACAGACCTGTCTGGAGCTAAGTCGCTGTGATCCTTATATGGGGCACTAGACTGTGAACCTGTTAAACAAGATAAAACAATGAACAGTTAGTTCTTAATGATAATGTCACATGTCTGTACTGTAAGTTCAAGAGAATTTTTATAATGGAACATAAAGACATTAAAGTAATTAAAACTGCTAAGGATCGGCCCTGCATACTGCAAAACGGATATATTATGTAAATATTGCTTTAATATTCGAAACAAAAAATCACACACATTAAACTTTAGATGCAATAACAGAGATTCGTGTAGTGCTTCTTTGACAATGAACGCACCAATGACTACATTTATTTATTCGGGTAAGTGAACATACCTGCCTCCAAGATTTCGAAAGAATAAACCTCGTATAAAAAAGCAAAACGTTTGTAGGTAACCTGTTGGACCTCTGGAGATGTTGGGATTAACTGTATGATACAAAATTAAACTGTCAGGCCACGCCTTGATACATGAACACAGTGCGGCGCCGTAAGAGCGCGCGCAGACAGAGAGCGGTCTGGAGTTCCGCGTTCCGCGTTCAGAGTTCTGTGTATTGACCGCTCGAGAGTTCCGACCGCCTGCTGTGTGCGTTATCGTAAGGGACCTAGTACATTCGAAAGAACGCAGAACTCGGAACTCGGAACGCGGAACGCCAGACCGCTCTCTGTCTGCGCGCGCTCTAAACGTGAAACGGGGCGGCGGCGCACCGTGCATTTTACGCGGTGCGGCACCGTTTCGTCAAAACGACACGGCGACGCGTATCTGCACGAAGCGGCGTCGTATAGTTAACTGCACGGCGCGGCGACGTTTAACTGCACGGCGCGGCGACGTTTAACTGCACGGCGCGGCGACGTAAAACTGCACGGCGTGTGCCGTTTCACGTTTACGACGCCGTGCCATGGTCATGTAGCCAGGCTTTAAAGTGTTGTTAAGACTTATGACTTGATTAGGCTTTTAAATTTGTACGGAACCCTTAAAATATGCGATCTGTGCTCGTCCGTTATTTCGGAAAACCTTTCTGATATGTTTTGGCTCCATACCTTATTTCTGACAAGAGTAAGTAAAGGATTAATCCAAGTCTTTTATTAGAATTATTGTAAGTTCATAAAAAATGAGGTCAGTTTTCATAAAGTACAGCCCCCCTAGCTCGTAGTTTCCAAAATGTCTGTATGTAAGCAAGTTTTATTTAATTTCCTCGTATGTCTTGTAACTTTTCGCAACCTCGTCACGTCTGACCCCTAAATTTACTCACACCCATCTGCCACTCACCTTGTATTAGCATCAACAACAGTGTAAACACTGCCTAACATCCGTTCCCCGTCAATGTGCCCACGCCCTATTGGCTACCGACCACTGGAACAATACCAAACACCTCAAATTCAAATGCGGTGCACAAAATCTATACTCACCTTTAAGCCCAGGCATTACAATTCTAATCGCCTAAAAGTAGCGGCAAATTCATCGTTGCTAGTGCGGTAGATTTTGCAAATTTAAATTTACCACCGATTTTGTTAGGCTAGGCTCTTATTGCGTTGGATTGAGGTTTGAAACAGTTTAATCGTTGTTTTAAAATTAATGATGAAATTTTTAAGGGGTGTAAGTGTAAAAATAGTTCAAGTTGAAGAATTCGTTACGGTAGCAAAAAGTACCTAATTGAGTCGAATGGGCTAGTAAGGCTTCTAGTAATTGCTTGTGCATGTCTATTGCCGGAAGGACCTTGTGTGCATTTTCACTGTCTTATCTAGACGCTAAGCAGCAGCACTTGCTTTACGGTATTCTGGCGTAGAGACTGAGACAGCCGGTGAAATTTTAGGAACTTGAGGTAATTTAGATGTACTACAGTCGCATAATGAAAAGTTTACTAATCTTAAAGTCGACTTTTGCTTAAGTATAGTCAAGTTGTCTACATCAAGGAAATAGATTCACACACCGTCTTAAGTCTCAATTTGACATTCGATAATACTAAAGGGTTATCCTTTCATCGCAACGCTAACATTACGTTTATGCTGGAGTATGACATAATTATTTACTATTACGAATTTAAGTAAAATAAGGAACAACTATAAATACGTAATTTTTAATAAGAGATGAAGAGACCAACAGCATACAAACAAACAAGCGAACCTAACAGTTACATCAGGGCGACATAAACGGTTGACACAAAACCGTTCTCTGCATATTGTTGGTGTCTCATGTCGGCTTTCTGGGCCGCATTAAAAAAAGGACGACAGCAAACAGAATTTTGGAGATGATTTTATCAATTCGCCTTCTTCGCCGTATTTTTTAAGCTAGAATCTCAGACTATCTCTAGTTATATTGAGGTTTCGCGTTATTTTGCTGATATTTTAGCCGTCTATGCTCAGCTGCTCTTTCTTGGATCGTTTAAGCTCCCGGCAAATGAACACGCAATTATACGATCAAAAATATCGTCGTACTAAGATGTTTATGAGCGACTTGACAGCTCCAGTGAAACGTTTAAGATGACGAACGCACAAGCATTCGTATGCTGTAATATTTAAACGAGCAGTACCTCTACCATGAGTTTACACTAGTTTACAGTGACCGTACTCGCCTAGCGACGGCGTAAATGATTTGTATGGAGAATTGTTACTTCCGTAAGTGACCGCTAGAGGCGCTGTACAATTCTCCATACAAATAATTTACGCCGTGGCTAGCGAGTACGGTCACGTAAACTAGTGTAAACTCATGGTAGAGGTACTGCTAATTACAACGTAAAAAACAAGAAAATTAAAATTTGAATTTAAAGTGCTTTTATGCATTTCAGAAATTAGTTCATGTTTCAGGATAAGTAAAGTTTTTAAAAGTACTCAAAGCTTGTAGGCACGCGTGGCCTGGTAAAGCCGTCAAATTTGGATTGAAGTTCCGCCATCGCTACCAAAAATCGCTTTTGAAACTTATAATTTGCTATGCAAACATTTCTGCTCGCCAAACAAAAATTCAACCACAGACGGTGAATTTGAAATAACATAACTTTCTACTTAAAAACATAGAAAATATATAAAATAAATATATATCTGAATATTTTATAACTGGGCAACCGAACTAGGGTTAAGAGACACTGGCGATGAATATAGAGGTTCTGGTTTCCCACGAATGGCAGACGCCTTGTATGATGAATAAGAATGTTTGTAGCCAGGTGATGATTATCAAAGCTTACCTTTTAAACCTGGTAGTCTCATTAAACCTAAATACACCTGCTAAGCAATCGAGTGGTTTTTAATTCATACTGGGCCCGCGTCGAAACTAAACGTACATTGGCCGACATGATAATAAAATATGACAAAGAGAATATTTTAGAGATGCAAAATATGTACGCTTACCGAATTCCAAGTCATTTCAACAACTGAAAGTGAGTTAAATTCGAATCAAAGATTTGTTCACAGCAAGTCAAGCAACGATGACGATGACATGATATTTGGGCCTCAATGAGGGAGGCCTATGTTCAGCAGTGGACTTCCTACGGCTGAAATGATGATGATGATGATGATGATGATGATGATGATGATGATGATGATGATGATGATGATGATGATGATGAAGTCAAACAATAGCTTTTAAAAAGAAACTACCAGGTATTCTAATCGAAACTATTCGTGAACAAAATAATCGTATCCAAAAATACATGCCATCACAAAATGTAATTTATCAGAAACAGTCGACTTAAACGCAACAGCTCGAGTAGGTAACACCGTTAGTGATTGCGTGACGTGAAAACAAAAAGATTTCATCTTACGTTTTACGGTAATTATAATACTTTTTCTTAAGGGCATATTTATACAGCTGATATTCCTTCTAGATGTTAATAGCAGTTGAAACCATTTGGTTTCCAAACTTCAATTTGTCAGAGTGAGCCTCTGTTAGTAAACAGGTAATTAATACAAAGGAAATCGTCTCAATTAGGCTAGTTAGCTCGACGCGTCCGATGGATTAGGGGAGCCTTGCAACATCGGTATAAGGGGAGACTAAGACGCTATTGTCTTCAATCCGTCAAGCCGTCGTTTTCAACCCGTGTACGTTCTTAATATGCCTACAAGGAAAGTATATATTTCACACACGTCCATTAATTTACTTGTGGTATGTGTCCAGAAGCCGAAAGTATTGTCTAACGCAAACAAAATTGTAATCGCATTTACTATTTCTTTTTGCGAAATGGTAAGGATGAAGGTATAAAGGGATAGTGAATGCAAGCACCCGCGCTTTAAACAAAATGGCTTCTGATATTATTTATTTTATTAGCAGTACGGCTGCTCACCGAATCTAAGATTATTTAAAAGCGAAAAAGTTTTTCGGTCGCGCCGGTGGGATTCGAACCCACGTCTCCTGGATATGCGCCCCAACGGGTGTTCTACCAATTGAACCACGTCGCATCCAACCGACGCCCCCGAAATTCTTAATCGCTTACATACGCCAACAGCGCACCCCACCGCGAATCCCACCGGCGCACCCGAAAAACTTTTTCGCTTTTAAATAATAAAATGGCTTCTGGTTTCGTACGAGTTTCTCTTAAATTTCTGGAAAATCTTATTTCCATTTTATCTATACATATAATAAATCTGTAACAAGTCGGTGTCTGTACATTGAAGATATTTGACAAAAACTGTCTCTAGGGCTATTTATTAGCGCAATAGAACCCAAAACAATGATTTTTAGAATTATTGTCTGTTTGTCTGTTTGTCTGTGCGTTTGTGCGCGCTAATCTCAGAAACGGCTTAACCTAGAAGGATGCGGTTTTCACTGATATGTTGGTATTTTTTTGGATTAACATTTAGTGTTTGTTTAATTTGAATCGGTTCACAAATAAGAAAGATACGTCTATTTTAACAATTTATCGAACATGGATAGTACATAGAAAAAAATCCAACATAAAATAGCTGACAACAATATAGTAAACTATACTAAATAGGGTTCATCTTAAGTTGGACATGCACACAGGTTTGTTGGTTTGTTTGAACGCGCTAATCTCAGGAACTACTGCTCCGATTTTAAAAATTCTTTCAGTGTTAGATAGCCCATTTATCGAGGAAGACTAAAGGTTATATACCATCATATCACGCTAACACCAATAGGAGCGGAGCGAAGTTTTAGCGAGTTTTTTGAAGTAAAACTTCTATAGGCACGCTTGACTTGGGAGTACGGTGGTGAATGTGAACGCGGGTGTGCGGGGGGGTTTGGTTGGGGGGGTGGGGTTGGGAGGGGGGGGGTGCGGGGGGCTATTTTTTTATATCGAGGAACTAAGGAGAGCCATAATTGATGAAAAAGCAAATTGGATAAAAAAATAAGCTGCCAAAATTACTAATTCCACGCGGACGGAGTCGCGGGCAAAAGCTATCCTAACTAATATTATAAATGCGAAAGTAACTCTGTCTGTCTGTCTCGCTTTCACGCTAAAACTACTGAACCGATTTAAATGAAATTTGGTACACAGATAGTCTAGAGCCTGAGAAAGGACATAGGCTATATATATCATGACGCTAACACCAATTGGGGCGGAGCGGAGCGCAAGAATGCTTCAAAATCGGGGGTTTTGAAGTAAAACTTCTATAGGCACGCTTGAATTGGGATGGGAGTACGGTGGTGAATGTGAACACGGGTGTGCGGGGGGGTTCGGGGGGTGCGGGGGGTAATTTTTTTTTATATCGAGGAATTAAGGAGAGCCATAATTGATGAAAAAGCAAATTATGCTTTTTTCCAGCAAAACTGATGAAAGGTAATAATTTTGATTAAAAATATGTATCATTGTTTTTTTCCTATAAAATTATATTTTTTGTACCGCAAACAACTTTTACATTAGTTTATTTTAAAGTAAAACAGGAGCTTAGTTTTCCTCGTCTATAAACTCAACCAGTCTTTAAGATCAATTTACAATAAGATCACAATTTGACAAGAATTTCATCTTGCTCGGTTCATGTCATACTAATGGAGATTTGAAGATAGCTCGCAATACATCTTTGTCGCCAACTTGCTAATGTGTTTCATCCCGCCAGGTTTCGCTTGGTATATTGATACTACGGGCTTTATTCTTGTTACAAAATGAAATACTTAAATCAAAATAAAAAGAATTGTAAAAAAATACCAAACATGCATGCATGCATAATGCATGGTTAACTATTAGTGGCATAAACGGATTTTTTTCCAGTTAATCGTTTTGTATGGTTAACATTTAACATGATCCAACTTTTTTACTTGGGTATGAGAAATGGCGTCTTTAGTCACAATTCTAGAATTAAAAAGGATTGAATATCATCATCATCATAATCATTTCAGCCGTGGGACGTCTACTGCTGGACATAGGTTCCTTTCATTGATACCCAATCATTGCGCTTGGAAGCGGCTTCCATCCACCTCGAACCTCAGCCTTCATCAAATCCTCCGTCCGTATGAATTTTTCAATAAAGAGATTTGAAATGTTATTGTTATGGCTACTAAGTTTTTTTATTTATTAAAATAGAAACAAATCTTAATTTGTACAGCATCTGCCAAAATACTAGTAAAAGTTGTTTTTCGATTGTAAAAACAACGAATGTAATACTTTTCAGATCAACACTCGATGCAGTTGGTTTTACGAATTCATCAATCATTGCGGGGTTCAAGTACATACGTTGTGACCCTTGTCACAACTGGTTTATATTTTACAATCCATGCCTACTTCTATATCTAACGGTAGCTGGCTTGAGGTACTAGACCTATCCAAAAACCAGTTGGCTGTAAAGTCGATTTACGGACGATAGTTTAACGTGACATCGTCATAACAAAACATTCAAAAAACAAAAATGAAACCAGGCGGTCACCCATCCAAGTACTGACCGCGCCCGACGTTGCTTAACCTCGGTGATCGGACGTGAACCGGTGTTTTGCCAAATATCTTGAAAACGGTGCATCCTACGGCAAACTCAATGAAATTTTCATCCCCCCTTTAAAGCCCCCCCCCCCCTACCCCCCAACCCGCCTCCATTAAATACATGCTGGCGTTCGCTGCTTTCTTGTACATACTGGCCTTCACCGCTCTGTAAGTACATGTAACGTTACATTGCGTCATCCTTTTTCGTGTATGCAGCCGGCGTTCATCGATTTATTAGACGTTATCACGTCAAAAATGTCGTTGGCTTTCTACGTTTGTACCAACAAAGAAACCAAAGAAGTTTCCGAGCTCAATATTATCACAGAGGGGGAGAATCTGTCAGAATTCATTGGCGTGCTTTAGGATTTAAATTAATATTTTATTTTTATGGTAGAACATTTTTCAAAAAACCATTAAATAAAATTATTCATTATTTTCTAAAATGAATGTGCTATTTCAAATATTTAAGTTAGTTACCCTCCATGTAGCGTTCGATCTTTCGAACCTGTATAACATCTGTCAGTGTATCTGAAAAACAATATTCATTTTTAAAAGTGGTAAACAGTTTCTCTGTATCTTCGCAGGATAACCTTTTATTAAAACAGTCAAAGTGTTTAATATGTATTTAAGTACATAGGCATTATAAAAAAATATCTATTATACTAAAGTAAATAATGCAAATACGTCGTCGAAAGACGTCGTAAGCATCGACCCCAGAACGCTGGGTGTTAGATTTTAATATGATTTATATTTCTATATTTAAATGAGGTTTGGATATAATCATTGTAATGCGAAATCATGGCAGGTTGGCTATATCAAGTCAAGGAAAAAATAAAAAAGAATGAATTAAGGTACTTTTAAACATATTTTGCATAATCATCTCAAAACTGATTTAAATGCTCACGTTTTATAATCGTAAGATAATTCAGATCCCGTTAAAAAAACTTGTTAAAAACCTATCCCACGTTTTCTCGTCCCAAATTCAATTGAAGGTGCCGTGTTCACTTAAATGGATTTTTAAGAGAGCTCGCTAAGTAAAAGAGTTTACTGAAAGCCTTATTTGATTTGAAAGCTTTTCTTCATCGGCATTTTTAGAGACATTCTTTGTTAATAGAAGGTGTTGGAACCTTTGTTGTTACGAATCACTTTCAACTTTTTTATTCCTGGTAGATTGAATTAAGACTAGACTTTTTTTTAAATATTTTGAAGGTTTTTTTTTGTATTTAACAAGAATTTATAAAAATTAATAACGAGGCTTAATCTGCAACTTGGCTCGCATTAAAAACGCTTATACGAGAAATATTTCCAACCTTAGAGTATGCGGTGAAAAATCTTACGGTAATATTTGTAAAGCACAATGTTTGTTGACGTACTAGCAACCAACTATATTAAGTATTAGTTTCTTTAATAGATATTGTCTCTGATATATTATGTATCCTAATGTCAAATGATGAAAACACAATTTAGTAATCAAGGTTTACATACAAACATTACAAGCTATAATATATTTGTATCTAACTAATAAAACGTGCGGAGTAACGATAATATCAAACTAGCGCTCATCAGCTTTAAACATAATTCAAAATTGCATTCCAGCTTAAGTCATCGAAGCCTTACTGCTAACAACGAGTTAGAAGTTTTTGGAGGTGTGCCAAACGAGACTAACGTCCATTCCAAGGAAGGTACTTGGGCCAGTTTTAGACAAGAATAAACAATGTACGGTCACGTAGTGTGAAGCGATTTGGAACAATGATTTAATTTGTGATGAGATATGTTGAATCAAAGAAGTTTGGAACTACGATTTCTAGAGTACGTAAATGATTTTTACCAACTAAAACCAGACTAGAATACTGTTAACTGTGAGTAAAATCAATTGAAAGTGCACACTTAATAAAGTTAACTTTGCTAGATTATTAATTTTGAGATATTTTCAAAGTTGTGATGATTTCTGAGGGCGGATACCTTTTCATACTAGTCAGCAAATAAAACAGCTTATTCAAGCATTCTATATTATCTCTTGAGTCGGCTAAGGTCTTATAAATAATAAACGTTCTTGTCAGAACCACATCATGAACAACTTAATTGTCTTCTAGGAACTCATTCATGTTTTTCTCGCAATGAATTGAAATTTCTGGAAAACGCACACTCGCTTATACAAACATACTTTATTACACTGTTACCGTATTACATTAAACAGTAGCAGATGAAGCGTTTTAAGCCCGTTTGGCTTGAGCTGAGGATTGTCGTATAAAGTGGCAAAGGCAGGTTTCAGTAGGGAAAAAGTATTGTTCGTTGTATTTATTACGTGTATTATACAAAGCGAAAATGAAAGGCAAAATTCTATATTATTTAAACGTACGCTTACCGACAGTACATGTGCAGTCTGACTATCTTAACTTACAGCGCCTAAACTTCAACTTCAACTTCGCATGTGAACATACTGATATCATGGAGTATGAGTGAGAGTTGTTGTATTTCACAAAGCGTTGAAAAGGTTAAACCATACTGCTAGAGATGATTGGAGTGGAGAGACAAAATGGTGGCCTTTCTTTAGGTGTTCGACACTTAAAATAGGCTATAGAAAATTTTACTCATGAAAAAATTGGATTATAATAGGATCCTATTTTATTAATACGTATTGCTTAAGTAAGTATGCGAATAATTACTTGATCCAGGCGTTACATTGCGGAGGTACATATAATTTTTTTATCGTTGCACATCTACTATGGTAGCGGAGTAACAAGTTAAAAAGATTACAGTTCATTAAGTATTCTGAATAGTGAACAACAACAGTTAAGCGAAAGTTTAATTAAAAACCATAATTTAAATTAGAAACCTGATTTGTCAGTTGACTTAAAGCCCTTTGAATTGCCTCGGAAGTTTCAGCTCAATTTCATAATTATATCTCCCAGAAGTTGGAAGCATTTGAGGGTTTAAGTCAATCGAAAATTATCTGGCAACTTAAAAGTACCCAGTCTTAATGGAGCCGCATTATAAATAGTGATGTTGAGGCTACTGAAAGGACTTGACTAGGGCTTGACTATTCGTGACTAGCGGCGCGGTGAGCGATTTTTACACATTTCGCGTATTTTTAGGTAACTGCTATGTGCTGAGCGTCTCCATCATGCAACGGATTGTGAATTCGCCGGTTCTACATTGTCGTGGCTAGGATGCTAGAACGAAATTCAATGACCAGGCATATCGAGTTCAAGAATATAAAATCATAAGACTACCTCCTTCAGTAGTATACTTTTTAAAACAAAAAAATAATTGTTGATCTATTAGTGTAAATTTATTGATAGCTTATAAGTATGAGCTAAGCGCGGGCGGGTGAGCAAAGTAATTGTTTTAGTTCATTAATATGGACCTCCGCAAAGTAACGCCTGATTCAATAAATTACTTATAAGTATGCTTGGCAGCATTTATTTAAGCAGTGTGAATTCCAGTTTCCGATCTTGTTTCGGCAGTTTTGTACAAAACCATTGTTAACTTCAATTTACTGCTGAAACTCGTTGAAACCAAAACCAAAAGTCAGTTGAGACACTATTTTCTAAAGCGAAAATTACGCACGATCGATATCAGTACTGACTGTCAGGATAATTCTAAATAGGGCTTGTTACTCACAGTGGATACTGAATGCATCCCGCGTACAATAGCAGGAGTTGATGTCAGATAATCTCCTCATGTGCCCGAGAGCGTGGTTTCCATCCATTGCGTCCGGGTGAAAGAGTCCGGGTCGGTGCATTTTGGGTATCGATCAATAATTTAGTGGCCAGTTGTAAACACATTTATGGTCCGATGGTTGATAGATAGATAAAAAAAGTTGGTGTATTCTTTCCCCGAAAACGGCCGATATGTTTTGAAGCTAATTCTTACGTGGCATTGGAAATAATTTCCTCCAACGGACAGTCATATTAAAAAAAAAACTAGCTATAACAATCAAAGCCCTCAAATTTGTTCGCACCGTTCTTCATTTATCAACATTGTCTCGGACAGGTTGTGCGTATTTCCGGCCCCTGAATTGATATCTTAATCGCTTTTTTCATAGCCCATTGTGATGGCGAAAGAAGTTTTTAATAGCGTTGTGTCAAGTCACCGCCTTAGAGTTAATTACGCGCCCCGGGGTGCCCTGCTATCCAGTGTTACAAGACATCGAATTTTCAGCTTTATGTCTGTAACAAAACGCCTAAAACCAATTGAAGTGGGCGACGCAAGCGTGAATGGCTATTAATTCTATCAATTTGATATATTTTAAGGTTCCGCGTGAAAATGAAGGGCAGTCGTTTAATGGTACGTACAGAGAGATAATTATTATTGATACTAAAACTTATTTTCTTGTCAATTAAAAGCAAATTGAACTTTGCATCGTAGCCATTTAAGCTGCAAATTAAATATTAGTTACTACGTAACAGAGTTGGCACTCGCGTCTGATAACCATTAAGTATGTTCATTTCACAGCAGGCTTATCACCGATAGTGTAAGTAGCAGTCACGGAGTACACTTACTGGTGTCAACTGCCATAGAGAAAAGAATTCAATAGAGGACTAGTTATTGTTCAGATATAGATTCAACTACACTTAATGATTTCCAACATAGGCTCTATAAAAAAAAAGCAAAGAGGTTAATCGATGACATAGGAAACTGAAGAGCTGGCAGCTACCTCGGCGAAAAAATTAACTTAGCTATTATTCAAAGAGCGACTTTTTACATAATATGTAAAGAAATGTTTAGTTAATTATTATTATTGCCAGAAACGCATATATATGTTTTTTTGTTTCTTTCACCTAGTGCCGCTGTCATAGTTAGATATAATATAATTAGTTGGTAATAATTTGAACGCACGATATGCGTTTGTGACATCTGAAGAAGTGTTGAGTCTGACAGCCGGCAGCGAATGCATTACTGTTTCTACTTTTAGTTAAGGATAGTTATAATATTATATCCATCATCCCAGCCTATATACGACCCACTGCAGGGCACAGGCCTCCTGTCAGAATAATAATAATAATCATTTAATCCAGATTGCATTCATAATGTGTTAACAAAAATATCTATATTGTGTTTAATATATAAATAAATGTAATTATGAAGGGATGTTCTAAAATTAGATACACTTTAAATAGAAAATGGGCATTACAATTACTTGTCACTTGCCTGTTTTCATGAATTATTAAAGCAACGTTAAATAAATCTTTTCTGCCAACTTATTTTGGATTATTTAATGTAATAACACCGTCATCTTTCTCGATTAAGGATTGAAAACGCATAACGCTTTTATTAAAAAATAAGAAGGGACTTTACGTATGATCAGCTATAGCTCAAAATCGTCTACCTACGTTTACGCACTTTCAGTTATTCCAAATCCGAAGAACTACAATACGTCTGGTCCTACTTACACTTGACATCCTTCCTTTGGACGACTTTCGAATGAAATATGACCCGGGATACAAAAGAATTCCAGCTACACAATCAACGAATAAAAACTCTCGGACAAAGCATTGCCAGTTTTCTCAGTTCTATTCTATTTTGCTGAAAAGTTGTAATGAAATTTTCACTTTTCAAAATTAAAAACTTAGAGTGGCACGAAATAACTTTGCGCTTTTAATAACTCTATATTTTCAGGATAGTTTTTGTGAGTTAAATAAATGGACCGTTCATTTTTTAATAGCAAAAGAAATTTGTTTCTACAATATGAAAGTGCTTTTAACAGTTTCTTACTTAGACGGTTGTACAGACAAAGTATATGCCCGACCCAGCTAGAAGCACGCTTAAATTCTAATATAAGTTATTCCGTGACCCCAAGACGTAAACTGTGGACTGATCCCGCCACATCGCGCGTTGTACCCCATTCCATTCATTTAGTTTTTCCAAGGATAAAGTGTGACTGAGAACTTGTTACTTTGAGCGCTTTTCTTGCATCATTGTGAGGGTGAATGCTGCATTGCGGTATAAATTCTTTTATTTTTTTGGTTCCGTATCAAAAGAGTGCTAAAAGGAAACTATTACAAATGTTCTGCTGTCTGTATGTACATCCGTCTGATTGCCCGCCTATCACGGAACAATCTATTTTGAATCATAATTCGACAATAATTATTAAATAACAATAAAATTATGGAAATAAAAATTAAGTCAAAAAACAGGAAGTTCCCTATTCTAAGAAAATTTAAGGCCGAGACATAAGAGGCAACGTAAAATGGAGTTGGGAATCCACAGGCAAGGAACAGGCCTAAATAGCGTAGATTTAGATCAATATCTCCACGGTCAAAAGTGATAGAAGAACCGGATCCGTCTACTACCAATTACCAACTATGTGGAAAATATTTTAAAGAATAATTAGGATACAGAAGTAGCTTCATCGAGATGTATGACAACGAATCAACCACAACTTTTATCTTGCTATTCCGCTACTACAGATTTGTAGCGATTGATGTAAACCTCCGTAAATATCACTTTAATCATATGGCATCATCGTCAAGTTTAGTCTTAAAATCAGATTATTTTTTATTTAAGCTACCAATCCAGATTATATACTATTTTTGAATCCGAAACCCTACGCATGGCTCCAAAACACGCATTACCGATGTGGGCCCTAAGGCTGCCAAGTTAAAGTGGGACTGGCCAGGCCATGCCAGCCACGTGAATCCAAATAGGTGGGCTAAAATAGCCACGGACTGGATAGCAAAAGATGGATGGCGGAGACGAGGTAGGCTCAGAGGGGTTACTACGAAATTCAAAGTTCGAAGTTCGGATCGTGCGGTCCCTCTCACTCTCGTAATAAATACCATTAGCGTGAGCGGAACGGCATGAAACGAAGTTCGAATTTCGCGCTTCGTAGTATAGGGCCAGAGGCCCTACCACGAAGTGCATAATTCGAACTTCGTTTCGTGCCGTCCCGCTCACGCTAATATGATTTGACACGAGAGTGAGAGGGATAATACGATACGAACTTCGATTTTCGAATTTCGTAGTAGCGCCTCTGGAGGCGTTGGTGGGATGATTTAAACGTTTAACTTATGGACTGGAAAGGCACCGCTCAGAATCGAAACAAATGGAGAAAACGAAATTTTCTCCGAGCTTATTATTACTTATTAATACTCTCTTTTCGCTGTTCTTTGCTAATGTTCAGACAATTCCTTATCGTGAATTCATATAAGTAGACATAAAGATACACCATGCGCGTCTGAAAGTGGGTAAACACGCGTGTTTTCCCGCTCTTTGGACATAATGAATGTTTTCGCTTCTGCACGGAACACGATGTATTTATGATGGCATATTCACGCTGCGCAATACGAAGTTCCTAAGTACACGTAATACATTATATTCATGACCATAAAAAAATGCTTGAGACTGTTTCAAGGAAATTACGACGAGCCTTATTTTGTTTTAAAGGGATTTTTGTCGTATAAAATTGATTTAGACATTAAAATTTGCTGCGGTATGTAGAACATGATTTTGATTAAGTAGGTAGGTATAGTCGGGGTAAGAAAAGGTGCGTCACTTTTCGACTCTATGTCAATGAGTATTAAGGTCGACAAGTGACGACCCTTTTCTTACCCCGACTATACCAAGCATTGCACGCGTTAAACTCTACCCGTGATTATGGCGCTGTAGGTGAGTCAAAATATCGAGAGTTAGTTCAAAAACTATTAAAAATTATCGTTTTATCTTTACTTATGTATTGGATTACTGAAGAAGTTGCGAAGAAAACTTTCAAGACGTCTGTCTTTATTCCTTTCCTACATTTAGAAATGGAACCTCTGCAAAATCTAAGCTTTCTGTGTTTATTTATGTAGTAAGGCTGTGTAAGTCACGTTACTATTTTATGTTTTATCGAATGATCGTTCAGATTTATTACAAGCTTTTATTTGACTAACAATTTGTTTGTTGAGGTCAAACACCTATGTACTTGACACAAAAGGTATAGATCTTCTCTTCTAAACTTCTAAAATATAAAAATCTCGTGTCACGGTGTTTGTTATCGAATTCCTCCGAAACGGTTTGACCGATTTTTATGACACTTTTTTCTCTGTATTCGGTAGGTCTGAGAATAACTAGGTCGTCGTAGACTATTTTTTATACCTACCCCTACTCGTCGCGGACGGAGTCGCGGGCAGCAGCTAGTATATACATATTTTATTTAGAGGGCAATGTCAGCACTGACGAAAAAATACAGTTAGCAAGAATGCTTACTTGTTTAAATTAATCTTATATTTCTTTACTTTTAACAGTCCTCTTTCCATTGAAACGATTGAGCGTTCTTAATGCTTTTAGCTAGATCAAGATCAGATAGGAGAATGTGTATTGTGGCACACTGTGCCCAGCGTATTGCAAGCAATACAATCTTAAAGAAAACGTTAAATTACCAGCATCCAACAGGCAGCATTAAAGAAGCGTGGAGTCATCATCATCATTATTATCAGTATTATAACCCAAAAGACGTCCACTGCTGGACAGAGGCCTCCCCTAAAGAGCTCCACAATGAGTGATCTTGCGCTGTTCGCAACCCAAGTGGTTCCTGTGACTTTTTTCTAGATCGATCCATCTTGTTGGGAACCAGAAAACGTAGCGTGGGAAGGCCCCTCGTCACAGAAATATGAGTGTAAGGCATTGGTTAAAAATCAAATCTTAGGTGTGCATTCAATAAAACTGAACGTCTCCATTCCGTTCTGCCTCAATAGAAGGTCAACCTTTCGGGTAGCATTTTACGTTATGTTTCTAATTAAAATTAACACCAAACTAAATATTGAGTTTGCTACTGTAGCTACTTAAATTACGTTTACGGAAACCAGTTTGGAATGAGGAATTTTACTAAAGTTGCTTGCTTTATTTGTCTGTTTTGTTGTAAATAAGCGAATAAGCTATGACATACTTTCATTAGCTATGTAAGGAATCTTGAAAGATTTTGGACAGCGTATTGGGATATTAACCATTAATCAAATTAACAAAATCAAAAACAGCTATCGAATAGATACCTGACAAAGGATATTTTTAAAGCTAGTCGTATTTTCAATGGAATAACAATCAATTAGTTTTAATTTTCAATTCAATGCATGTGGTCGCTAAATCGCCTCTACGTCAACTATTGAGGGTTAAGTATCATGCCTCAATCCAGATCTTTGTCTGTCTTTGCGTGCAGATGCACGTCAAGATTCGTCTTAATCCGTTTAGCTGTTATCGCTTGATTGACTACAAAAAATCCAAACATCCGAACCTCCAAACATCAAAATAAATAAAAATAAAAAATCTTTATTCAAAATAGGTTTTTACAATATAAAACTTAAGTCTAAACAAATCATCAAATCAAAACATCTTCACAAACATTATAATTTATAATATTAGTAAGTTAGAAGCTGCCGTTTGTCCTCAAAAATTTCAATTACGACTAAGCGTTGCCGGTCTTGTGTGTTGCACTCCATCGTAAGAGGGATCTTGTAAAATTGCCATTAACTGATTGTTTGGTCGCTTCTGTATCTCAATGAAAAATAAAACAAGTACTTAGTTCTAAACTATATTGGGCGCGATTTACGTTGGGTAGTTGCCAAATTTTCAGCAAAAAATAGTTGGGAATCAGGCTCAGTGTCGAGGCTACGTCTCGCCAGACCAGAGACCTATTTCTCAAACGCTATCAGACTACCAGTTTTTGTGCTTGGCAAAGGCAATGCCAAACTGATAGATAAAGCATTAATAAGTAACGAGATGGCCTTTATCCAGGGCTTAATATTGACTCTTTGAAAATTTAGGTAAAAATCAAACAAAAAGAAAAACCACGAAAAATATTATTTTTTGCAGGCGAACCGAACCCTCTTTAATTCTTAAACTTAATTTTATTTTTTATTACGCTGCAATAATAGACACTGTGAAAAATTCATGTTCCTAACAATTACAGTTCAAATGATACAGCCCTGTAATAGACAGACGGCTGGATGAACAGATCCTTTACATACGGCACGAAAATTATTTTTTACGAGTATCTACAGGGTTATTTGTAATTCACTGACATCCTCTTAACCCTGAATTCCTATCACTCAAACAAATGTTTTTTGTTTTACGACTTTTTAAAATGAAGTACTTTTTTTTCCATACAAATACACAGAGTATCGTAAAAATAAGAGGTAATCTCAAATTTTCTTAACGTTATCACACCAAAAATATTAAGTTATGACAAAAGCCGTAAAACAAAAGACATTTGTTTAAGTGGTAGGAGTTTAGGGTTAAAAGGATGCTAGTGAATTACAAATAACCCTGTATATTGTCTTCCACTCATTATGATTAGTACCTGGGCGACCGAGCTCTGCTCGGGCTGAAACTCGGTACCAAGCGTTTTCCGGTTTCCCAGAGATAAGACCAAGCTAGATCAATTTTTCATCCCCGAAAACCCCCACATACCAAATTTCATCGAAATCGTTGGAGCCGTTTCCGAGATCCTGATTATATATGTGCGAGGGAGGGGGGGCAGGGGAGGGGGTTCGGGGTTCCAAAGGAGGGATGAAAATTTCATTGATTTTGCCGTAGGATGCACCGTTTTCAAGATATTTGACAAAAACACCGGAGGGGGTGGAGGGGTGAGTCACGTTAAACTATCGTCCGTAAACCGACTATACAGACAATTCTGTGCTCCCAATAGGGAACGTGCACATAGACGGTGCTGCCAACTGGTGCCATAAGGGTGTCATCAATTTGAATGTTTTACCTTGATAAGTTTGTTTTACTGTCCGCATAGTGTCTCTTCTGTCGCATTAGTGCTGCCGCCTATAGTTACTGCACGTTCCCTATAATACCATTCTCACAAAAAGTAACTTTTTCTCACAAAAGAAGAAACTTGACGTTTTCTAATGAAAAATAAACTTCGAGGTCGGCTGGATCCGCGACCACCCGATTTCTACTGTGCTATTTTGGTTTGCTCGAAGCCGGCGAAATTTAGCTTTGTATTCTAATGCAAACAAAAATAGCCGGAAAACACGAGTAAAAGCGATTTTCTGAAAATGAAACATAGCTAGATCAGTTTTTCATCCCCGAAAACTCCCACATACCGAATTTCATCGAAATCGTTGGAGCCGTTTCCGAGATCCTGATTATATATATATATATATATGTATATATATATATATACATATATACAAGAATTGCTCGTTTAAAGGTATTAGATGTGCATATTTACGCTTAGTACTCGTAAGTTAAAAAGCCGTGGTGGCCTAGTGGTTTGACCTATGGTCTCTCAAGCAGTGGGTCGTGGATTAGAGTGCGGGCTCGCACCTCTGAGTTTTTCAGAATTTATGTGCGAAATTACATTTGTAATTTATTTACCATGAGCTTTACGGTGAAGGAAAACATCGTGAGGAAACCTGCATACACCTGAGAAGAAATTCAATGGTGTATGTGAAGTTCCCAATCCGCACTGGGCCCGCGTGGGAACTACGGCCCAAGCCCTCTCATTCTGAGAGGAGGCCTGTGCCCTGCAGTGGTACGTTATAGGCTGAGATGATGATGATGATGACTCGTAAGTTTTAAAAAGACATGACTCTGTCCCTTGGAGAGAATAGTTGCCAGTGTTTAGTAGAAGACAATTTTAAAACATATCGGCTGTTGTTCGTTAAAATAATAATAAGGGCGGGTTATTGGTCATTGGCCAATAAAAATATGCATAATTGGCTAGAAAATTCTAGACCGATGTCCTAGAGCCTAGAGTGCACTAGCCCAAGCACTGCTCTTCCCCCCCCCCCCCCCCCCGAAGGAACCAACCAGAGGGTAACTGCAGCTCTTGATTACACGAGGAGGTTAAATACCCGACACGCAACCCTTTCCGTATGTATTATGTACTTATAATAAAAGCAATTACAAAATACAAAATAGTTTTTCACGACACTGCTCGAAAATGTGGCCATAGATAACCTAAATCCAGTACTCAAAACTGCCTATGTATGTACATTTAACAGCTGACTCATTTATGGCGCACAAACACGACAACAAAGTTACACTAATCGAAAACAGGCCGTATCAGTATATGTATTTCATTATACGATACGACTTTTTGAAAGATAATTTCTGAATTTCATTCCTGGCGTGCTGAAACGACATTATTGGACCAATCAACAGTAATCGTCTGCTGCATGCGATGGATGGATGGATGAATGGATGGACGGACGGACGGACGGACGGACGGACGGACGGACGGACGGACGGACGGACGGACTGGATGGACGGATGGACGGGATGGACGGGATGGACAGAATGGACGGATGGACAGATGGACGGGATGGTCAGGATGGACGGATGGACGGATGGACGGATGGACGGGATGGACGGGATGGACGGAATGGACGGATGGACGGGATGGATGGACGGATGGACGGATGGACGGAATGGACGGGATGGACGGGTTGGACGGGATAGACGGGTTGGACGGGATGGACGGGATGGACGGGATGGACGGGTTGGACGGGATGGACAGGATGGACGGGATGGACGGGATGGACGGAATGGACGGGATGGCCGGAATGGACGGGATGGACGGATGGGCAGATGGACGGGATGGACAGGATGGACGGGATGGACGGGATGGACGGGACGGATGGACGGATGGACGGGATGGACGGGATGGACGGGATGGATGGATGGACGGGATAGACGGGATAGATGGATGAACGGATGGACGGGATGGACGGGATGGACGGATGGACGGAATGGACGGGATGGACGGGATGGACAGAATGGACAGAATGGACGGATGGGCAGATGGACGGGATGGACAGGATGGACGGGATGGACAGGATGGACGGGACGGATGGACGGATGGACGGGATGGACGGGATGGACGGGATGGATGGATGGACGGGATAGACGGGATAGATGGACGGATGGACGGATGGTCGGATGGACGGGATGGACGGAATGGACAGGATGGACGGGATGGACGGGATGGATGGATGGATGATTATGATGATGATGATGATAATGATTTCCTCGCATTAGTCGTGAAAAGCACAATGTTTAGTCTCGGCCAAAAGTGCAATAGATGGACTCGTACTTTCGAGGGCCTCCGCTACGCGTCGGCCCTCAAACAAACTCGTCCATCTATTGCTTACTTTCCAGCCTCTACAACAATGTACTATATTGACAAAACTAAATATTTTCATTTTTTGAGGGTATCCATCAGTGGCCAAACTAAGCTTGGCCTGTGTCTTGGCCATCTGCGAGTGCATTCAACAGAAAAATTTAAAATTACGAGGGGCGTTCAATATAAAGTGAGAATGAGATGCAAACTCTTTCAATATTAGGAAATTAAATACTGGCCGGTAAAGCTAATCTATCTAGCTGATTGCTATGAAAAAAAAAATTAACTGTCTTTTGTTTAAAAAAAATTACGGTAATTTCTTTGCAATGCTATTGAGCACGTTAGCGAAAATGAAGAAAATTTAACTGCGCGCCGTTATCAAATACTTGTGTTTGAAAAATTTTTCTACGGACCAAGTCAATTTAGATTTGCGGGACACTTTAGGGTCTAATGCTCCTCCGTATTCGACAGTCGCACGTTGGTGCGCCGAATTTAGACATGGAAGAACATCGACCATGGACGACCCCCGCTCCGGACGCCCTACTACTGCAATAACTGAAGAAATTGTGAAAAAAGTTGAAAACTCAGTTTTGACGGATCGTCGTGTCACGGTTCGTTTTATTGCTGAAAATGTAAAGATTTCAACGGGGAGCGTGCCTAATATTTTACATGAACGCTTGGGTATGAAAAAGGTATCTGCGCGTTGGGTACCAAGAATGCTTACTGACACGCAAAAACAAACTAGAGTCGAGATTTGTCAAGAAGCTTTGGACCTGATACAGCAAGACCGGGAACTTTTTTTGGCGCGATTTATAACAATGGACGAAACATGGCTCCATCATTACGACCCTGAAACGAAACTGCAGTCTATGACATGGAAAAAACCATCATCTCCAACTCCGAAGAAATTCAAGGTGGGCCCATCTGCCGGTAAGGTCATGGGCTCTGTTTTTTGGGATGGTAAAGGGGTATTAATGATTGAGTATCTCAAACATGGAGCCACTATTACGGGCACTTTATACGCCAAACAAATAGCAACATTGCGCAATGAGATCCGCGAAAAACGGCGAGGTAAACTCTCGAAAGTTGTGCTGTTCCACCAGGAATTATCCTGCACACAAGTCCATCGTTGCAATGGCTGCAATTCGTGATGCTGGGTTCAATATCCTTAAGCAGCCTCTGTATTCACCAGATCTCGCTCTCAGTGATTTCTACCTATTTCCGAGATTGAAACAATACCCGAGAGGCCAGAAATTTGAAGACGACGACGCGGTAGTCGCTGCAGTACAAGATTTTTTAAGTACTCAAGATGAGACCTTTTTTAAAAATGAAATTTTAAGTTTAGAAAAAAGATATAATAAGTGTATTATGCTAAAAGTTGACTATGTCGAAAAATAAAATTACATTTAGTAAAAGTTGTTTATAACATACTCATTCTCACTTTTTATTGAACGCCCCTTGTAAAATGTCCTTTCAAAATAATATCGATCCCACCTTACATTTATCCATGCAAAGAAAAACCAATACCTAAGCGTGTTGTACAAGGAAGATAAATCCCAAAATCCGACGGAATCAATTTACAATTCGCCAATAACCGAGGCATTACGTTTCATCCGGGTAAGTCCGCGAATACCCGGGTTTTGGGAAAAATACCCGGGTAATTAATTACCTGGCTTGCAACTCGCTCGTTTGTTTAACAAATTATGTACATAAATTAGACATAATCGCTTGTGTGTGCGTCGTGTTTTTTGTTTGAGACGTTTGAGTGAAATGATTCAAGGTTACGGAGAGCTTTTATTTTTACAAGCTTTTGTTTAATTTGAAGTGTTCGTATGTATGTGAGAAAGTTGTCTTAAAATCTTGCGTGTGCCCCTTTGTCCCTTTTGCGAAATGTCCTTTTCCTAAATGTCCCTTACGCAAAACGACCCTTCTGTAAAAGGTCCCGTTTGCAAAACGTCCCTGCTCATAAATAAAGTCGCGTTCGCAAAACGTCCCTTTCGCAAAATGACCCGTTCGCAAAACGTCCCTTTCGCAAAATGACACGTTCGATTGGCCATCTCTTATCCCATGAGAAGACTCCTAGTCTCTACTGAAACAAGCTTTTTCTAGACGGGACATTTTGCGAATGTGTCATTTCGCAGACGGGACGTTTTGCGGAAGGGGCGTTATGCAGTAGGGACTTACAGTGAAAGGGGCTTTCTCAGAAGGGACGTTTTGCGAAATGGGTAGGGTTTCAGCGAAAGGGGCTTTCTCAGAAGGGACGTTTTGCGAAATGGGTGGGACCTTTTGAGAAAGGGACGTTTTGCTAATGGGGTATTTTACATATTAAGGGACCATTTGTAGAGAAGACGTTTTGCGAATGGGACGTAATTTTGGTGGAGGGACGTTTTGCGAGAGGGACGTTATGCGCCCAAACCCGTGTAGTATTTCACCCACTTTTAGTAATCGCATTGACTTGTGTCACGGATAAGAGTACCTATACATAGTTTGGATGACAATGCGAGTAACTTTATCAAAAAGTACAGTAGGAAAAAAGCTTGTAGAATTTAGGCATAGTTTAAGTCCTACTGTTGCGTTAAAGTGCATTTTTCTTCTATCCTGGAACGAGTCTTCACTGTGTAATCGCATGTTACTATATTTTAAATTAATTTAAGTTAAATTATACGGGACGATTTGGACGCGTGAGCAAACGACTGGGCTGACATTGCGCCATGAGAACGGGAGTTGTGGAAGTCAAAATGACAGACCTTTGCCCAGCAGTGGGACAATGTGACAGGCTAATGAAAAAAAAATTAAGTTAAATATCGATGAGATTTTCACCACGAACGCCACTCGCGCTTGGCTCAGATTTTATAATCCGTTGTACTCGATATTAAACGTGTCCACTATTTATACTTCAGCTTCTTTCATAAAAAAGCCGTAAAGTAATTCACAAAGCGCCAAACAGCGCAGTTCATGAACGCGTTTACATCAACCATATTTCACATATCTCCACCCCAACGCTGTCGTAAGTTGGCCAAACATCGGCCAATATGTCACAGTGGATTGATGGACGATTTGCATATTGGGCCAATGTTTATGCAAATATACAGAATATTAAATCCGACACGATCTCAATTGTAGATTATACTTTGTGATTTGTGATCGGGTTTTTGATTGTGAATTGGCATGGAGTGGCTTCCAATTTGTATTTGTTGACTTAATTTTATGTCACGTCGCTTTTGTAAAAATGTTTTTTGTGCCCACAATTGCGGTGGATGCGCACAAAAAGCGCAGATTTCGTATTTTTTTGCATTCAATTACGAAAGCTTTGATATACAAGGTGGTTTAAAATTCAACCGGAGTTTTGTAGCAGGTGGTTGGGTTAGTTATTTTTTTTCTTAAATCGCATTGTTAATCAGGTTGGAACCTTTTTGCTGCATATATTATGTTGATCTGTCAAATAAATCACCGTGAAATTTACTGTCAAGAAGTTCTTACCTAGTGCGGTATTTAGTTTCCTCGGCTATACTCTTACATATGTCTTACACATAATCCACAAGAATGATTTCTACATGAACAAGCAAAACGATGATTTCCTTTTGACGTTGTAAGTAGGTAATTGGCGTTTAAATAGAATAATAATAAAATATATAATAATAGCAACAGTATTACGACACTTCACAAACTCTACATATAAAACGAAAGAAACAAACGTAATAAAAATGAAAGCTTACGTTTATCGGTTTTATTACAGAGACCGTAAAACTTGCAGCATATTCCAGGGAATAAAATATTACGTATACTTGTTTATATTTTCTTACAAGTTGTGGATTGGTTATGATAAAACAATCGTAAAGTATACGGCTGCCACAAATGTACGAGTTTATCACCTTCAATGCTGAATTTTCACGGCCACTATCTATAATAAACTGGTTACTAAGGACTGTTGCTATGACTTCAAGGAAAGTCAGAATACGTATAGTCGGGATAAGAAAAGGTTCGTCACTTTTCGACTCTATGTCAACGAGTTAAGGTCGAAAAGTGACGAACCTTTTCTTACCCCGACTATACAATCGAACCAATTGATTCCTGCAGGGTAATTGTGTAACTTTTTTGACACTCGGCATCGGATTGAAATGTCAGTTTTTGTATGGCTGTGACAGCAAGCTGTTTCCGATACCAATTGTCAGACCATACAATAACTGTCAAAATGAACGCGATGGCGATTGCGAGAGAGTTAGACAATTAGCCTGCTGCAAGCTTATTGTCTAACGTTTCTGACGTTTGCCTTCGCAATCACTATTTCTGTCTGTCAAACGGTATACAATGATGACAGAAAGAGAACGGGAAAGCGAAGGTAAGCGTCAGAAAGTAGTGTAGTGTTTTAGTAGTGGTAGAGCCATGTTGTAGCTAGCCGCTGCATCACGAATGGGCCGGCTCGTCCGGGGCAGTACCACCCTCTCACAGAACACCGACGTGAAGCAGCAGTAATCCTGTTTGCGTTTCGTACGGTCAGTGAGAGTGCCGGGGGCCCAATACCTCACCCCTTCCTTCTCCCCTTCCCCTATTCCCTCTCCTTTAGGGCCGACAACGCACTGGCATCGCGTAAAGCGCTGCGGGTGTCTATGGACAGTGGTGATCATTTAACATCAGGTGACCCACTAGTTCGTTTTTCTGGCCTTTCTAACATAAAAAAAAAAAAAAGAAAAGTTAGACAATACGGCCTAGAACTTTGTGTAGAAGTTTCATAATAAATTCCATTTTCAATCAATCCGGTGTCGATATGATTTTTTTCATGTAATGGTTTTATATTTAATAGTGGATCATGATTCAATTGGTTTTATAATAAGGAAACGAAAGAAACGAAACGTTTGTTTCGAATCATTTTCGTGGATAAAAAATTGTAGAAAGGACTTAAGCTTCTAGTACATTATTCACTTATCTGTTAGAAGTATAGTCGACCAAGAAACTCCTTTACCACCCTAAGATTCAATGTCAGTTGTATGACTTAAGAGGGTACGATGCGCACCTGTTCTCCATACAAACGTAATCCCCTGTTTCCTCCCTGGATAATGGCTTTAGAGCCAAATTTTGATTACTGTGTAATCTGTATCTACCACAGCTATGCCCCTGTTTCGTTTTTTTCCATATTTCAATTAACATAAGAAATATGAGCTATCAAAAACTGAAAAAATTGCCCAATTTCAACATCATTTTCAGACACTCATCAGAAAAGAATCCCTCATATAAACAAAAAAAGGAAAACATAGGGGTATAGCTAAATCTGTCCACTAATTATTTATGTAAAAAATGATTTTATTGGTCCAGTTTTCGAGAAGAAAAAAGGGGATTACGAAATGCTGTTTTGATCAATTTTACGCGCCTATTAACGGTCTGAGCTGCAGTTGTCCCGCTCTCGCTGTACTGACACGGAGGGGTTCGGGCGAGACAGCGACATTTAATTAAAATACCTATTTCTCAAAAGTCTCTCAGCCATCGTACCCTCTTAAGACGTCAAAGGCTATTTTCACTTACAAGTCAATGTGACAGTCGGCCTTATTGGTTTTATTCTGATGGAGGAACTGTCACAAAAAATGGTAAAGCACTTACCTGGTCGACTATACATAATCTCAAATAAATAACCAAAACAACACAAAAGGGGTCGAAACGCTCGAATAATAACACAATAATACGTACATCAGCTATGTAATAAAAGAAAAGAGTAACTCGATTGGATGACTGACTAACAGAAAACGCACGGCCTAACAACCGGAGCTAAAAGCCTTGGTCTTGGCAGACATATTTCTTGAGGATCTCAAAATGTTCTAAGAAGGAGTTTTTAGAAATTTTATGGGGATAAATAGCAAGCCAAATTTTAATTCTTCCACGGATGTGTATGTATGTAGGTATGTATGTAAAACTCTTTATTGTACTTAAAACATGAAAATTACCAGTTAACAAGACAGACAGATGTACAAAGGTGAATAGTGGGATAAAGCTTTGTACTTAGCAGGATACACAAAAAAAAATTACGGGGCGTCCAAGTCCAAAATATTATATTTAGTTTAATTTTACAGAGATAAATTGGGGTCTAATTGATATAAATTTATAGCTAGGTTATGTTTAAACTAACTTGGTTTTCTTTAATAACCATACAAACCTCAGATATAACTACATATCTAACGTACCTATTCATATAGGTTTTCATCGACAAAAAGGTCGCCTTGACACCTTAAATGTCCATTTTGCTTGCAGTGGCTAGACATCTGTCCATACCAATCCATACCAATGAACTTCAACGGCTGCAAGCAAATTTGTTTTGAAACTGGGCAGGCCTCGGTTTTGTCGACTGTACCTACTTAATAAGACCGTGAAAGGTCAACCAAACAATAAACAAATACCGATAGAGAAATATGCCCATATTACATAAAACTTTGCTTTATTGCTTCAGTTATCTTAGTCCGATGAATAAATGATATATCCTTACAATAATCACTTAGTCTTTACCCGTAGATTTACTCGTATGAACAATTAGATTTTTCTGCTGTTAATGAATCGATTGTAGTTAATCGTGATCTTTATTTAAATTGTATGAAGAAAACTCATGCAAAATTGAATGTCTCTAAATTTAGCGGTTGAAATTTCATGATTTTACATGCATAAATCTGGCTCCCGTGGAAATATCGGGATATAAAATAGTCCAAGTATAAAATTAATCCAATGAACGGATTTCTATATAATATAATTATTTTGTTTATTTGTTGATTTAATATAAAATGTTCGGCTAAGAGATGTAAAAAAAATATTCGAACCTATTAGGAGATAAAATTGTTTGGTACCACTGGAATCTAGGAAGGGGCTAATGCGTCTATAACAGATGAGGTCAATTAGACGCCATAGCCCCGAATATTTTTGTTCAACTAATTACCCTAAACTAGGGCTAGAAGTTAGCGTACAACATAATAATAAACTTTATCATGTGTGATTTTATACAATTATCTCGATTAAAATCATTCCGACCAATCCGATCACATAATACTAGTAAAAGACGCTTTCACCCCACCTGGGGTTATAGCGTCTAAAATCCCAGCTTTTACAGAAACTTAATTTACACTTAGAAGTTATTAAAAATGCTATAAAATGATATTTAAATATGAAATAAGATAAAATATGCTAACTTGTATCATAAGTTACAGATTTTAGGGATGCATAATGTGTTCGTTATAATCTGATAAAAATGCCGTTTAAAGTATTGTGACGCCTTAGCCCCGGTTGACCTTATCCTACTTTATAATATATTTTTCCAAATCTATCTAACTAGATTAGCGTGAAAGATTAGAAACATCCACCTATACCTATACTTTATACTATATACAGTAGGTAGATGGATGCTAAAGGAAATTTACTTTTCTAAAAAATGATACGTAAAGTCGCGTAAAGGACAGAGCGTCCTGGCGCCGACGTACAAGGAGGCCCGACCCCAGTTGAGATGGGAGGGGGGCAAGAAGAAGAAGAAGAAGAAGAAGATACGTAAAGTCGCCATTACATCATTAAAAAGTCACCAGTTAATTAATTATACCGGACAATGATCAAAAATCTCTGGTATGTAGAGAGGTTTTGAATTGGGGATGTCTATTTTTTTGCAATGAATAGTAAATCGAAAACCATTTCGAGATAAATGGTTTTTAACTCGTTTTCTGTAGTTATTTAATTTTAATATTATATAATGAATTTATTACATAACAAATAAGCAATGACCTTCATTTGACTTTGGTGTAAATTGCGTGACCGGTCCAAGTCGTACTTTATTCTGTGTGGTTAGAATTCTTCACAAATTTACGCGTGAATTATAACTACGGAGTTTGATTTGGACCCACTGCCTGGCATCTAGCACTTTGACAGCGCCAGTAAAGTGACACTAGTTACAGTGTACCACCATGCAAAAAATAATTAAAGGGGTTGCCTTATCGTACGCATTTAGATAGATTTAGAAATTTGGCAGTGTGGGAGCCCTCAATTACAATCTGACGTCATCAACCAAAATAGTTTCAATAATTAATTTTGAAAAAAGTAGTGAACTAAGTGACAAAATATTGAAATTAGTTTCTTATAATTGACTTTTCTATACAAAAAAAATATAAAAACCACTGGTAATTTTTATTAGACATTCCCAATTCGGAATGAAAAAGTGTTTTCTCAAACATGCTATGAAATATTGACTTTATGTTCCTTAAAATACGCCACGAACTGTCACGTTGCAGGTGCGGCTAGACGAGAGGTCAATAATGGAATTTCATACAACATTGCTGGCCAAGGCCAGCAAAGTATTCGTCTATTGTTTTATGTGACACAGCACCATGACGTTTAATAGGTCGACGTGGATGGATGGATGGATGGATGGATGGATGGATGGATGGATGGATGGATGGATGGATGGATGGATGGATGGATGGATGGATGGATGGATGGATGGATGGATGGATGGATGGATGGACGGACGGACGGACGGATGGATGGATGTTGATGGATGTTGATGGATGTTGTTGGATGTTGATGGATGTTGATGGATGTTGGTTGATGGATGTTGATGGATGTTGATGGATGTTGGTTGATGGATGTTGATGGATGTTGATGGATGTTGGTTGATGGATGTTGATGGATGTTGATGGATGTTGGTTGATGGATTTTGGTTGATGGATGTTGGTTAATGGATGTTGATGGATGTTGATGGATGTTGATGGATGTTGGTTGATGGTTGTTGATGGATGTTGATGGATGTTGATGGATGTTGGTTGATGGATGTTGATGGATGTTGTTGGATGTTGATGGATGTTGATGGATGTTGATGGATGTTGATGGATGTTGATGGATGTTGATGGTTGTTGATGGATGTTGATGGATGGATGGATGGATGGATGTTGATGGATGTTGATGGATGTTGATGGATGTTCTTGTTCATGGATGTTGATGGATGTTGATGGATGTTGATGGATGTTGATGATGTTGTTGGTGATGGTGATGGTGATGGTGATGATAATGGCGGTGATGATGGTGGTGATGATGATGATGCATGTTTGAGAAAAACTCTATACAAGCCTTGGCCACGAACAGGGATTGCCGGCCTCGTATCTCTAGATGTCCTCGTTAACACTCGGCCATCTATAACTACTCGGCCGGCAATCCCCTATTTCGCGGCCGCTGTAGTAATGTACTATTAATAAGTATACGATACAAATCTCATGACATCATCTTAATTTGAACTTAGAACTCCTAGTAAAATTATGTCATTATTTTTAAAAGTGCAAAAAGCCTCATCTTTGGGTCATTAAAAAGGTTGAATAATAAACATATAACTTATTGTAAATGTAATAATACATTTAAATATGATTTTATTGGGATTTATATTGTTTTGTTTAATAAGTGGACAATCTTACACAAACGACCTGGTCCAAAACTAAGCAAAGCTTGTACTATGGGTACTAGACGACGATAAACATACTTATATAGATAAATAAATGCTTAAATACATAGAAAACATCGATGACTCAAGAACAAATATTCGTGCTCACACACATTTAAATGCCCTTACCGGGATTCGAACCCAGGACCTCTTGCTTCGTAGGCAGGGTCACTACAAACTAGGCTAAAGCTTAACAGCTGAGTTTAACAGTTGGTAGCATAGCATACGGTTGTGGTAACTCTGAAGATGAGCTCTGGTTGAGTTCGAAACGCGTCAGTGTAGCTTGGTGGTGGTGATGGTTGGGTTTATGTGATTTGTGTGTGTTCGTACAGTGTGGAGGTGGAGGAACTGCATGAACGCACATTTCTTGCATAAACGTAACTATTGTAAGGTCGCGGGTGAGCAAAGTAATTGTTTTAGTTCATTAGGCTAAAGCGGTCATCACAAGCGGTTAAACATAAATATAAATAGATTAGTTGTAAATTCATTCAATTTAACAAATATTTATGCCAACTCTTAAGAGTTAGGCAGTACCTATACGGTATAAGTGCAGCTTAGTATACGCTTTTATTAAAAAAAGAGCAGCGGCGTTTATCCTTCAAAAAGTGCGGGTAAATTTTAATATTTTCGAAATATTTCGTTGTCATATAATTTATTTTGTCCTTGTAGTTTTTTGTTTTATTTTTGAGAAAAGCATTATACAAGATTCGACCAATAAGTGCCATACTGAACTCATACTTAAAAATCCTCTCCTATGGCTCGGATTTCAAATCGTACTTGTTCAGTATGGTTTACTTACTAATTTACTATACAGTAACTGGAGGCGGCAAGTTTTGCAAGCAAGACGTATTTAGCTATGACACACTGTTGGTAGCCTGGAATCCTAGGAAACTATTGTACTTCATTGTTTGTACAATAATTATATATTTTTTAATACTGCACAGAATCAGGTATTTACTTTGCGGAGGCACATGTTGTAATGTTTTTCTATATTTAATTTACCTATTACCTACAATACTCTTAAAACGGTTTTGTGTAATACTTATTATATGACTTTTTCCTGCAATTATACTCAAAAATAAAACTCAAGGAAAATCGACCTCGGCAATGAGTTATCCGTATTTTGCAATTTGAACAAGGGCGTCTGAATAAATGGCATTGTTTTCCTGTGTCCTTCCAAATAAAAATAGATCTTCGCCTGCGGCTTTGACTTTGTGAAAAAAACAGGATTTTATATCCAAGAGTAAGACAGTTAGGCGAAAACCATACCTACAGATGAGACGTGGGACGGGGGCGCGTCGTAGCCCCGTCCCACGTCTCTTCTGTGTGACTTGCGCTTCAGCTTTTTCATTTTATTGAAGTAATAGTACATTACTGCAGAGGCCGGGACTTAAGGGGTTGCCGGCCGAGTATCTAAGTTAACATGATACGAGGCCGGCAACCCCTGTTCAGGCTGAGGCTTGTATAGTGCTTTTCTCAAACATGCACCATCACCATCATCATCATCATCATCATCATCGTCGTCGTCGTCATCATGATGGTGATGGTGATGATGATGATGACGATGATGATGGTGGTGATGATAATGATGGTGGTGATGGTGATGGTGATGATGGTGATAGTGATGATGATGATGGCGATGATGGTGATGATGGTGGTGATGATGATGATGATGATGATTATGATGATGGTGATGATGATGATGATGATGATGATGATGATGATGATGATGATGATGATGATGATGGTGATGATGATGGTGATAATGATGATGACGATGATGGTGGTGGTGATGATGATGATGACGATGATGATGATGGTGATGGTGATGATGATGACGATGATGATGATGGTGGTGATGATGATGATGATGGTGATGGATGATGATGATGATGATGATGATGATAATGGTGATGATGATGGTGATGATGATGATGTTGGTGATGATGGTGGTGATGATGATGATGATGATGATGATGATGATGGTGATGATGTTGATGGTGAAATATTTCTCTAGGCAGATCACCATTATCATCACCATCACCATCTTACCTTACCTTAAATAAGCGTAGTGGCAGAATGTCATAATGAACCAAAACGCAAACATTGTTTTAAGGAACACAACGTAAACATTACATAGCATGTTTGAGAAAAACTTCTTTAGGCACGCTTGAGTTGGGGAGTAAGCTGGTGAATGCGTTAAACGTTACGAAAAGTTTGATCTAGCGAGGCGAACGGAAGTTGAGAGGGAGATGTAAGTTAGTGAAGATAGAAAGAGAGATAGTTACGTTTAGTATATTGTGGGTAAGTTATCGACTATCATACTGGACTTATTGCGCATTGTTTAGATTATATTATCCGTTTTCAATAACCTATAATAAATTTAAATATTTGTAGAAAATTAATATAATAATATGTATATGTCTATACATGTATAATTTTTCACTCTACCCTGTAACTTTGACCACAGTGTAGGCGGACGTGAGAATTCATCTCAATCATGAATTAAAACTAGCTTTGGCCGTTGAGATTAACTCGGTCCAGAGGCCTCATTGTCTAACGCGTGGGTGCTCGCGATTGCATTCGCCATCTCTTTTTACCCTCATCTAATACCTTGTGAAAGAAATAACAGGTGGAAACTATTGTAATTCCAAGTGCGTAAGGCGCAAGCCACACAGAACGCTGTCCCAGCGGCCCTTGAATCAATTTTCATACTAAATGCATGGAAGCGTCGCGATCCAAAGCAAATAGAAGAGACGGGTGGAGACGCGGCCTGCGAACAAACGACGCGGACTACGATGGCTTGACACTAGACAATGAGCCTTCAGGTTTTGATATTGCATTGAAATTATGGCATATTTTGCCATATGATTGGTTTCAGGTCATCACCCACCCGTTCCCCGTCTTTTCAAATGGGCCAAAGAAATTGAGGTATTCTTCGTTGGATCAAAGTATCCTGACCTTCAAGAGTGAGTGCCTCAAGAGTCAAAAGTCTTTGACCAGTGTGTGGTGCCAGTGATGACTTAGGGTACTGAGACGTGGCCGCTAACGATGGGCCTAAGAAGAAACCTCAAAGTCACTCAGAGGGCGATGAAGAGATGGATGCTGGGAGTTTCTCTGTGGGATCGCATTAGAAATGATGAAATCCGCGCAAGAAACTAAAGTCACGAGCATAGTTCGAAGAATCGCTAGATTTAAGTGGCAGTGGGCAGGGGACATCGCTCGTAGAGCTGACGGCTGGTGGGGCCGAAAGGGTCTCGAGTTGCGTCCGCGGACCAGAAAACGCAGTGTAGTGCGACGACCTGGTTAAGGTGGCGGGACCGCATTGGATGTGGATTTCGCAGGGCCGATCTGGTTAGCGAGCCTTGGGCGAGGCCTATGTTCAGCAGTGGACGTCTTTCGGCTGAAATGATGATGATGATGATGATGACCCTGACCTTACGGTAGTTCATAGATATGGACCTCCGCTAAGTAGTGCCAGATTCAATCAAATATAGTTTTCCTTAATCCAATCGTAGTACATATAAATATAAATTAAAATTTTTAAAAACCTCCAACGCAATTTGGTCGCACATATTATGTTTAAAGATAAAGTAAATGCCCATTTATGCGTCTAAGATCCCTTTCGCAGCTGACAAAAGAGCTTATAACTTTGAAACGGGCGAACCGATTTTTATGAAATATATCTAAGAAACATCGCCAAGAAGCCAATTTTCAAATAAAAAAAACCGCATCCGAATCGATTCATCCGTTTCAGAGTTGTGGTGCCACAGACAGACAGACAGACAGACAGACACACACACATAGCGGTGAAACTTATAACACCCCTCTTTTTGTGTCGGGGGTTAAAAATCAAACAAACGCGGTTGAGCAAAAGAGCTAGGCTTCATCATAATCATCATCATCATCATCTCAGCCTTTATACGCCCCACTGCAGGGCTCAGGCCTCCTCTCAGAATGAGAGGGCTTGGGCCGTAGTTCCCACGCGGGCCCAGTGAGGATTGGGAACTGCACATACACCATTGAATTTCTTCTTAGGTGTATGCAGGTTTCCTCACGATGTTTTCCTTCGCTGTTTACGAGCTTTAGCTAATGGTAAATAACAAATGTAATTTCGCACAAAGAGGCTTGGCACTAGGTAAATATCAGGCTCAGTCAACAAGCATAAAACAAACTCCATCTCGAAGTTCGATTTAGTTCCCGCGGTGCTGGTTGAAGATTTAATTGGGCGCAAAGGTGAAATTTTCACCGCTTTCTTACTATGTAGATTGTTGGATATTTCGCAAAGGAAATAAAACTTGAAGCCGGTTGGTAGTTTAGTTTACATTGGAATGTTTAGGGTTCTGTACCCAAAGGGTAAAAACGGGACCCTATTACTGAAACTGTCCGTCCGTCCGTCTGTCATCAGGCTGTATCCCATGAACCGTGATATCTAGACAGTTGAAATTTTCACAGATGATGCAGGTATTTCGGTTGCCGCTATAACATCAAATACTAAAAAACAGAATCTCCCATACAACAAACGTGATTTTTATGCTTGTTTTTGCTCAATATTGATAAGGGCAATAGGTAGACGCTTGAAATATTCACAGAATATTTAAGTTATAATAAATAATTAAATTATAACAATTATTTTTCACACAAATGTCGGCCGGGAATCGAACCCGGGACCTCAAGCTTCGTAGTGAAGTTTTCTAACTACTGCGCTAAACGGTCGTGAAATTAATTTCAAAACATTTTTATTTTGTCACTAGCCTTTAGTACCAGTGGCTTCGTTCACGTTAATTTGGGATTTGGTGAATTGGTGTCAATCGTCCCTGATTTATTATTATTAGTAATAATAATAATTAACACATATAACACATATAACAGGATATGTGATAATCCTATTAGGTGTAAGAAAATTGTCAAGTCTTTTTTTCTAGGTTGTAAAGTTGCTTAACAGCAACTTCTGGCTTCTTTTTTTATTATGTTTAGTTTTTATTTTGTTAATGATCGATTGACAGCGGCAGATAAATTCTGCTGAGTTTTTGCCGGCTGCTCTTAATATTCATTGTAAAAAATAATTTGCTTATAAATAAAAAAAAAAATTGATATAGGCATACATCAATGATCTACAAACCTTGCTACTCCTCAACCAAAGGCAACAACTTGTTAAAAGATGAATGACGTTGTAGTTAATTGGAATTCATAATACTCAAATACGAGTAAGGTTTTAGTACACTGTTAGACAAGTGAAAAGTAACCATCTGGTTCTTCCTAGGCCAGTCAGATGTGTGTCCTTATGTGAGTGATATCTATGAGACCGACTCTGTCTCATCAATCAAACTGTGACGCCTTTAGATAGTGGTAAGACTGACCCTTAGCCAACTATAAACATAAATTTTATTGTTCGATCGAAAAAACCCGTGAAAATAAGGCTGGGGCATTTCTCGCCCAACGTATTGGCATCATAATCCAGTGCGGAAATGCAGCCAGCTCTCTTCCACAGCGATAGGACTTAAGCGAATTGTATCTGTAGTTGGGTTATTTTTAGGATAGATTTAATTTTATTTCAATTTTACCTACCTTTGTTATTCTACTATAAACTCTAAATCTCTCAATCAATCAATCAATCAATCTCTGTCAATCTTTAAATCAATGCTTAAGGTGTACTATCTGTCTTCTTGTAATAATTAGCTTTGTTATAGTTTATTTATTTATATGTGGCTGTTTATCCCAATGCTTATATTTGTTTTAGACGTGTACTTATTATATGTACGATATATGTATGAGTAGATGTACTATTTTTTGTTGCGTTTTAATTTTCTGATCCACTGTTGATGCACCACCTGCTGTAAACTAGTCCTTCCTTCTTTCTGGTAAAGGGTTGCCTGGAAGAGATCGCTCTTAAGCGATAAGGCCGCCTATTGCTTACCTTGTAACTTACTCTCTGTGTACCTGTTTTCTGTATTGCTTACTATTCCTGGTGTACAATAAAGAGTCATTGTATTGTATTGTATTGTATTGTAAATAAAACATTTCGACATGAAGCCATTTCATAAAATATTCTACGCGAATCATCGTGAGCTTTCGCCACGTTATTTGTAACTGCGTGCATGCCGCGCTCGGCTGGAAAGCTTCCGGCAAATTTGACGCATACAACTTTAAACTTCGTACGCAGGGGACGCGAGAGCGACAAACTCTTGGGGTATTTTTCCTATGCTACAATATTATGCTATTCCTTTATTCCTTTATGTTAATTTTTAATTAAGCTAATTTGTATATAATTGATTCGGTATACTATCGCATTGGGTGTCCTGTAATGATAGTGTTCTGTTTACTTTAATAAATAAATAAATATTTTTAGGGTCCGTCCGTCTGTCATGACCCTTTTTCTCAGGAACGCGTGAAGGTATCAAGCTGAAATTTATATCAAATAATTTATTGAATCAGGCGTTACTTTGCGGAGGTCCATATTAATGAACTAAAACAATTACTTTGCTCACCCGCGACCTTACAATAGTTACGTTTATGCAAGAAATGTGCGTTCATGCAGTTCCTCCACCTCCACACTGTACGAACACACACAAATCACATAAACCCAACCATCACCACCACCAAGCTACACTGACGCGTTTCGAACTCAACCAGAGCTCATCTTCAGAGTTACCACAACCGTATGCTATGCTACCAACTGTTAAACTAACAAACCAAAACAAATGTTTTAACTTGTCACTGTAACTTCTCAAGTACCCACTTTATTTTTCTTATTCTCAAACTACCCCACAAAAATTAACTTTTATTGACATATTATAAAACTACCTTGAATTTTTTGTTTATTTATTTATAAGGCATATTTAATTAATACTAACTGTTCAAATTCGACCCAAGCCGCAGTAAAGGAGAAGATACTAAATTTACCTGTTCATTAATAATAGACCCCATAGTGTTGTACCTAATTATTTCCATGCATTCCAGAGCATCCAGACGCAACCCCTTGCCGCAATAATGTAACACTTCATAAGAATCTGAATCTAACAATGAATGATTTGATTCCAACAAATGTTTTGCAAAATTCGATCTATCTGGATGCTCATTCCTATATGCCGAAACATGCTCTTTAAATCTAGTATTAAAAATTCGGCCTGTCTGTCCTACGTATATCCTTTTGCAGTCATTACAAGTAAGCTTGTATACCCCCGATCTAGTTCCCTTATCTACCTGTTCTTTGTGGTTACATAGCCTAGAGTACAAAGAGTTGTTAGTCTTAAAGGCAACATTAATATTGTTTGATTTTAAAATGCCATAAATCTTATCAGACAAACCCCCGACGTAAGAGATGCTAGATCTATATTTGTTAGTAGACTGAGAAGGTAACGCAGTTCCGCAGGTCCGGTTCAATGGTCTTTATTACTTACAGAGTGATGGTTTAGCTATGGGTTCACCTCTGAGTCCTTTAATGGCAGATATATTTATGGATCATTTTGAGAATCAGTATATTGTGGGTAATAGTAATATTGTGTACTATTTTAGGTATGTTGATGATTTGATCCTATGCTGGAGAGGGAGTATGAGACAGCTTGACGTGTTTATTAATGGTTTGAATAACAAGCACGTAAAGATAAGGTTCAAAAAAGAATTGGAGGAAAATTGTTCGTTGAACTTTTTGGATTTAACGATTTCAAAATTAAATGGTAAACATCAATTTAAAATATACCGTAAGCCCACGTACACAGATGCTGTTATACCAGCATCTTCTAATCATCCGTGACAGCATAAACTGGCTGCTTTCCATTGTTATGTTAATAGATTGTTGACTGTGCCTCTTTCTAAGGAACATTTTGATTTAGAGTTGAGTACTATTTATCAGATAGCGATCTCAAATGGTTATACAAAATCAATGGTAGATAGTTTAGTTCAAAAGAAGCAGGCACGGTTAGTAAATAGCATGCTTTACGCTGCGTTACCTTCTCAGTCTACTAACAAATATAGATCTAGCATCTCTTACGTCGGGGGTTTGTCTGATAAGATTTATGGCATTTTAAAATCAAACAATATTAATGTTGCCTTTAAGACTAACAACTCTTTGTACTCTAGGCTATGTAACCACAAAGAACAGGTAGATAAGGGAACTAGATCGGGTGTATACAAGCTTACTTGTAATGACTGCAAAAGGATATACGTAGGACAGACAGGCCGAAGTTTTAATACTAGATTTAAAGAGCATGTTTCGGCATATAGGAATGAGCATCCAGATAGATCGAATTTTGCAAAACATTTGTTGGAATCAAATCATTCATTGTTAGATTCAGATTCTTATGAAGTGTTACATTATTGCGGCAAGGGGTTGCGTCTGGATGCTCTGGAATGCATGGAAATAATTAGGTACAACACTATGGGGTCTATTATTAATGAACAGGTAAATTTAGTATCTTCTCCTTTACTGCGGCTTGGGTCGAATTTGAACAGTTAGTATTAATTAAATATGCCTTATAAATAAATAAACAAAAAATTCAAGGTAGTTTTATAATATGTCAATAAAAGTTAATTTTTGTGGGGTAGTTTGAGAATAAGAAAAATAAAGTGGGTACTTGAGAAGTTACAGTGACAAGTTAAAACATTTGTTTTGGTTTGTTAGTTTAACAGTTGGTAGCATAGCATACGGTTGTGGTAACTCTGAAGATGAGCTCTGGTTGAGTTCGAAACGCGTCAGTGTAGCTTGGTGGTGGTGATGGTTGGGTTTATGTGATTTGTGTGTGTTCGTACAGTGTGGAGGTGGAGGAACTGCATGAACGCACATTTCTTGCATAAACGTAACTATTGTAAGGTCGCGGGTGAGCAAAGTAATTGTTTTAGTTCATTTATATCAAATACTCAGGTCTACCTACTGTCCCTTGGAGCTGTGAAAAAATCAAACTTCAAAAGATACAGAGCCGCAAATTTTCGACACTCGCAAGGGAATCAAAACCTACAGTGTAATTCCCGTGAACTCAGAATCTTGAAATTTGGTATGAAGCAAGGTCTTATGCACAGATAAAGGAAAAATTGCGAAAAGCATAAATTTTTTCTCTGTCTGTCTATATAGGTAACCAATCTACAATGATCCCACACTGCGCACATTTTGCTCAGAAGCAGGGGTCTGCTAAGACTGGATGTTCATAGATACATATAAATTTGTACGGAACCCTCGGTGCGCGAGTCCGACTCGCACTTGGCCGGTTTTTTATACAAAATAGGCTTGCGTTTCACCACAATCACGTCTGATGGAAAGCGAAGATGAGTCCTACGGTGGAGCACGCTTGCTTAGTAAATGCTCATTACCCCTAGACTTGAATTTAAGGGAATAAGCAGAAAGAAGGCAGTTGAGCACGGTGTTGCGTCAGCGTGATTATTATGTAGCTCCGTGCCAAATTACAGCTTTCTACAAGTCTCTGAGGACAGACAAGACACAGACAAAATGAGCATGGCGAAACTGGTAAGGGTTCCGTTTTTGCCACTTCGACTGCGGAATCCTAAAAACGCTATTTATTCATTAACTTTTGGCACTCTGCCCTCAGACTAACATCAGTGTACGCTCGCGTACACACGCGCAGCGCGTATTGCTGTGCAGTCGCGTACAGTCGCCTAATGGCGCATGCTCACTAGGTTTTCAACTCGGAACTCAAAGCGGACTGTGGATACAGACTTTACGCTGCGGTTAAAACGTTGCTAAACATTTTTTTCCAATTTATATTTACTTTCAATCCTCAAGTTCTTTGTTCATGTCACCCGTAATGAGGACTCCATGGAGCGGCTTGTGGTGCAGGGGAAAGTCGAGGGCAAAAGATCTCGCGGGACAGACCAAATCAAAACTGTGACGCGCTCCAACATAAACGATTGCTCCCACTCTGCCAGACATCGGGCTACTTGGCGACGCGTCGCGAGAGCAGCGGTGGCGCAGGAGTCAATCGACCGAAGCATGACCACGACCACTCTGTCAAGAGTGCACGACTAAGAAGAGAAGAAGAGATTTATAATTACTAAACTAAACGGGACTTATCACGCAATAAATATTTATTTATTTACCTCGACGTTTCGGCCACATTGCAGCAACCGTGGTCACGAGTTAACTCATGACCACCACGGTTGTGACCACGGTTGCTGCAATGTGGCCGAAACGTCGAGGTAAATAAATAAATATTTATTGCGTGATAAGTCCCGTTTAGTTTAGTAATTATGAGTAAAAATCACGAAAGTTTAAAACAGTATATAAGAAGAGATTTACTTTTAAAACGGCTATCAAGGTTTTTTTAGCGACAAACACCTTTAGAAAACTAAATATTTGCTATGAGCCATAAAGCATTTTTTCTACCAAGGGAGAGGAAGGTGATTTGCTATCGACTATTTTCTCACTAAAGAAACGAACAAAAGATACAAATCCCTTGTCGCTAGAGAGAGATGTATTTGTAGTTGATTCCTGGTTGGTTCACACTGCCGGCGCGGTCTCTCTATTCACTAGTTGATCGCAATGATAAAATACCTATCTGGGTACTAATGCAATGTAATGTTAGTGTTACATTTGTGTTTTTATATTAGTTTTCTAACTCACAACTTGTCGGTCTCACTTTGGTTTCTTGTGTTTTTTTTATGTTTGATGGCTTGGTGGTCCCAAAGGAAGATCAGCGCCGTTCGCAAAATTGGCATCTTTTGCTGATTTGGGAACATTTTGTGACACACGCATGTTATTTTATCATTGTTTTATTTTTACTTGTGTTATCTACAAATAGATTTTTTTTTTCTTTCTTTCTAAGCTGTTTACGAGATCATTTTGCTTCACTTTAACTCTTACGAATTTTTATTTATTTATTTATTTATTAGCCTTGAGAAGTGTCCCACTGCTGGTCAAAGGCCTCCCCATTTTTCTCCTCCTTTTAATTTTTAATTTAATTTATGTTAAATTAAGTCTTTTTAGTTGACGTTTTTGTGATAACCAATGGGCTGTTCCTTCAGATACGATCTTAGATTTTAGCTTTCGTGCGGTCTTAATGTAAGTAGTGGCCTGGTTTTATATCCAGACGCACGGACAATCGAAGTGCTACTGAAGATTAGAATGGGTGCTTGGTTCTGATGCATTTATTTATTACTGCTTTGCTAGTAATTGAATTAAATACAGTGAACGGATTTAGAATTACATTTCAAAGGAGTTTGTGAAACAAAAATAGTTTAACACACAACAGACTAAACCATTTAAAACAAAAATATCTTGTCACCAGTCTCAAATAAGTCCGCAGGATATCTTTTGCAAAGAAAAGACAGATTTAATTTTAATCATTTAAGCATTCAATGTTATGGATGCAAAGTTATAAGTAGAAGCTAAAACATGACCCAGATTAAACTAGATTTAAAATACTGATACGAATCCTTTCGAAAACTTGTTATCGTGTTGACATAAATTTTGTATTGTTGCTTAAGAAATTTAATGTACATAAGTAATTTATTGAATCAGGCGTTACTTTGCGGAGGTCCATATTAATGAACTAAAACAATTACTTTGCTCACCCGCGACCTTACAATAGTTACGTTTATGCAAGAAATGTGCGTTCATGCAGTTCCTCCACCTCCACACTGTACGAACACACACAAATCACATAAACCCAACCAAACTGAGTTTAACATTTGATAGCATAGCATACGGTTGTGGTAACTCTGAAGATGAGCTCTGGTTGAGTTCGAAACGCGTCAGTGTAGCTTGGTGGTGGTGATGGTTGGGTTTATGTGATTTGTGTGTGTTCGTACAGTGTGGAGGTGGAGGAACTGCATGAACGCACATTTCTTGCATAAACGTAACTATTGTAAGGTCGCGGGTGAGCAAAGTAATTGTTTTAGTTCATGTACATAAGTAGTTACATTAATCTTTGTTAATAATTTGCTTCAATCTGAAACCGTTTTTCTATAAAATGAAAAAAAACACACACACAGACACTTAGATTGCTACATAGTTCATAAGAAATAGTGAACTATATAAGTACACCGACCTACTAACTATAACCCAGGAATTTAATGCAAACTACGCAAACTACACGAAATAGGCTACAAAAACATTCTAAGGTATTAGCCAGGAACCTGCTAAGAGCAAAAAAAAGATGGTTACTGTTAGAGCTGGATTAACGATACTACAACACCTAAACATAGAAAAAAAGTGAAATTCTTCTCCCCATCTGGTTATAGACAAAACAGCTGATTTTCGTTGCGAAAAAAATATTAGGGGAGACTGAGGACATTTTTGTGACAGAGGAGAGTAGTGACAACGTCGATTTTTTTGAAATTAATAACTGCTAGCGAGCTCTTTTTAGTTCAATTCTCGACCAATCAAACACGCGCTGTTGCGAGGTTGCTAGCAGTAAATAAGTTCCCGAAAATCGACGATGTCACTACTCTCCTCTATCACAACTCTCCTCGGGCTCCCCTGCGAGTGCGACACAATAAAGACGTAAGTCGCCTGGTCGAATTTAGTAATAAAACACCGTTTACAAATCAGTTAAGTATTATGAACGGGGTAATGTGGCATGTGTTTTTGGTTGGGACGTCTGGCCCAGGTTTGAACCAGCCTGGAGGATGCACTCCGTGGACGTGGACGAAGTCCGTAGCGGATTTTGTATTTTTGTTTAGCTGCCTGTTGCGGATCTCAATCTGTTGCTATGTGGATAATAAATAGTAGATTGTTCAACGAGGGACTAAAAAAGCCATAATGAAACAAGATCTCTCTCGGGTGGCTATAATTCGCGTGTCATTATGGTAGTTTAGTCTCGCGTTAAACACTCTACTTTTCACTTTGAATGCGAGGAAAAAAACGATGTTTTATACAAATCACAATATTACTTTTATACAACGTTCGCTCAATACGAGCAAAGGACGTCTGTTCAGAATTCAAATAGCAATTTAAATTTGTTCCGCGGTTTATTTTTTGTAGAGTGACACTTTAAATGCTTGCATATTTAGCCAACAGATTCAAACTTGAAAATTATTTCATAGCTCATTGGATTAAGTATGCATAATAATATGAATTCATCTTTAATATAATTAAATAGATTAATATCGGTCTTCCAGCAAATGGCTGAGGCAGGACACTGTGGGTAGATTAAGTCCCCTCCCCTCCTCAAAATATAAAGCACACGTATTTTGTATTAATAATCAATAGAGAAAGGGACTTGTGACCGGGTTTTTTAGTCCGTGCAAGTCGGACACTGTCTGGGCCCTCCATTCCCAGTTCGTCCGAAGGGATTTTTCCCGAGCACAAGTCACTCTTCCTACCCTAAAGTAAAAAATAGCAAAGACTTCGCGTCTTTGGCCCCTCTGGCGACTCATTCAAAAATAAAAAATAGATTAATATTCGTAAGTATTCATCGTGTTTCGCGAATTTATTATTATTGTTTTTTGACGAATCCTACGCTGCGGACCTGATTTTATTTATTGTATCCTTTTCTTTCTTTATAAATTATGATTCTCATGTAGAAATTATAATGGATGACATTTTTCATGTTTCGTAGTTCGGTAGTTTCGTCGACGTATGAAACTAAAATACGTTTCATAAGTTACCGAACACCGGCTAAAATCATTTTCCCAATTTTGGCAGCATGTCGATGACTCGTCTAATCAAGTTTGCTGCTAAAACTCTGCTCATCGAAATACGTGTGTAATCGAAAACAATTTATACCCGTCCAGTAAAAAAATTCATTGTGTTCGAAAATGTGCATTATCCAAGTGAATTCTCGCTCTCGTTTTTATAAAACAACGCGCTGTATTATTGTTAATATTTACATCTCGCGGCCGTCTAGGTTTAGCTTAGAACTCCGCTATCTCAAGAACGACGACGAAGACTTCCTCGAGGTTTGAAAATGAAGAATAATGTTACCTACATGAACAAACAAAACAAACAAAACTGTTATTTCGGAACAATCAACCTTATAAAGAATCTCTTACAATAGTTTTTTTCCTACAAAGCATTTTGATCTGCGTAAGACCAATTTTAATAGTCGAGTCGTGGGTCGTGGCTAATTTTGCCTATTTTGCTTAAGCGCATATTCCGTTAAACTATCACGTTACTACAAATTCTACAAAAAAACATTCCGAAAATCTTATACAAAGATTTCTTGAAGTAGTGAAAATAAAGTCGAACTAATAAATTAATACGAAATTATGTGATAAGTACTTAATGACATTGCAATGTTTACCTATTTTATGCATATTTTTGTTTTATTTGTACTAGCTGCTAAAAAGAAAAGTTAAACAACGTAATTCCCTTTGAAATACTAACCTTATTACTAGTTATTAATGAACTTGCTTGTGGAGCTTATTCTTTTTTACACGACTACGGCAAAGCCAAAAGTAAGTGTAATGATTTTAGCAGTCTATGTATGTTTGTATTTATGTTTGTTCCACCGCAGCGTCGAGACCACTTATCCGATTTTAATAATTAACAATAATAATTGTAATGAACTAAAACAATTACTTTGCTCACCCGCGACCTTACAATAGTTACGTTTATGCAAGAAATGTGCGTTCATGCAGTTCCTCCACCTCCACACTGTACGAACACACACAAATCACATAAACCCAACCATCACCACCACCAAGCTACACTGACGCGTTTCGAACTCAACCAGAGCTCATCTTCAGAGTTACCACAACCGTATGCTATGCTACCAAACGTTAAACTAACAAACCAAAACAAATGTTTTAACTTGTCACTGTAACTTCTCAAGTACCCACTTTATTTTTCTTATTCTCAAACTACCCCACAAAAATTAACTTTTATTGACATATTTAAAACTACCTTGAATTTTTTTTTGTTTATTTATTTATAAGGCATATTTAATTAATACTAACTGTTCAAATTCGACCCAAGCCGCAGTAAAGGAGAAGATACTAAATTTACCTGTTCATTAATAATAGACCCCATAGTGTTGTACCTAATTATTTCCATGCATTCCAGAGCATCCAGACGCAACCCCCTGCCGCAATAATGTAACACTTCATAAGAATCTGAATCTAACAATGAATGATTTGATTCCAACAAATGTTTTGCAAAATTCGATCTATCTGGATGCTCATTCCTATATGCCGAAACATGCTCTTTAAATCTAGTATTAAAACTTCGGCCTGTCTGTCCTACGTATATCCCATTGCAGTCATTACAAGTAAGCTTGTATACCCCCGATCTAGTTCCCTTATCTACCTGTTCTTTGTGGTTACATAGCCTAGAGTACAAAGAGTTGTTAGTCTTAAAGGCAACATTAATATTGTTTGATTTTAAAATGCCATAAATCTTATCAGACAAACCCCCGACGTAAGAGATGCTAGATCTATATTTGTTAGTAGACTGAGAAGGTAACGCAGCGTAAAGCATGCTATTTACTAACCGTGCCTGCTTCTTTTGAACTAAACTATCTACCATTGATTTTGTATAACCATTTGTTTATTAATGGTTTGAATAACAAGCACGTAAAGATAAGGTTCAAAAAAGAATTGGAGGAAAATTGTTCGTTGAACTTTTTGGATTTAACGATTTCAAAATTAAATGGTAAACATCAATTTAAAATATACCGTAAGCCCACGTACACAGATGCTGTTATACCAGCATCTTCTAATCATCCGTGGCAGCATAAACTGGCTGCTTTCCATTGTTATGTTAATAGATTGTTGACTGTGCCTCTTTCTAAGGAACATTATGATTTAGAGTTGAGTACTATTTATCAGATAGCGATCTCAAATGGTTATACAAAATCAATGGTAGATAGTTTAGTTCAAAAGAAGCAGGCACGGTTAGTAAATAGCATGCTTTACGCTGCGTTACCTTCTCAGTCTACTAACAAATATAGATCTAGCATCTCTTACGTCGGGGGTTTGTCTGATAAGATTTATGGCATTTTAAAATCAAACAATATTAATGTTGCCTTTAAGACTAACAACTCTTTGTACTCTAGGCTATGTAACCACAAAGAACAGGTAGATAAGGGAACTAGATCGGGGGTATACAAGCTTACTTGTAATGACTGCAATGGGATATACGTAGGACAGACAGGCCGAAGTTTTAATACTAGATTTAAAGAGCATGTTTCGGCATATAGGAATGAGCATCCAGATAGATCGAATTTTGCAAAACATTTGTTGGAATCAAATCATTCATTGTTAGATTCAGATTCTTATGAAGTGTTACATTATTGCGGCAGGGGGTTGCGTCTGGATGCTCTGGAATGCATGGAAATAATTAGGTACAACACTATGGGGTCTATTATTAATGAACAGGTAAATTTAGTATCTTCTCCTTTACTGCGGCTTGGGTCGAATTTGAACAGTTAGTATTAATTAAATATGCCTTATAAATAAATAAACAAAAAAAAATTCAAGGTAGTTTTAAATATGTCAATAAAAGTTAATTTTTGTGGGGTAGTTTGAGAATAAGAAAAATAAAGTGGGTACTTGAGAAGTTACAGTGACAAGTTAAAACATTTGTTTTGGTTTGTTAGTTTAACGTTTGGTAGCATAGCATACGGTTGTGGTAACTCTGAAGATGAGCTCTGGTTGAGTTCGAAACGCGTCAGTGTAGCTTGGTGGTGGTGATGGTTGGGTTTATGTGATTTGTGTGTGTTCGTACAGTGTGGAGGTGGAGGAACTGCATGAACGCACATTTCTTGCATAAACGTAACTATTGTAAGGTCGCGGGTGAGCAAAGTAATTGTTTTAGTTCATTAATATGGACCTCCGCAAAGTAACGCCTGATTCAATAAATTAATAATAATTGTTTGTATTCATCTGTCATTTTGATATTTGTCTTTGCTTAGCATCGAAACATAACGCATCTTCAGAACGAGACTGACATAATTTGAACAATTCTCAAAAATAAACTTATGAGTTTAACTCTACATGTTTCGGGATCCCTTCCTCTCGGAGGAACGTGCTTTTGTACGTTTGGCAGCAGCCGTAGCACAGATTTCTTAATAGTTACTTCGTAACAGATACTGCATCCCGTACAAAATCTTGGTACTTACCGCGATTGTAGCCACAGATTATACTACTCCGTCTCCTTAAGAATGTGTGCGTGCCGACAGTGACAAGGGCTGGCAGTTTGGATTAAATTTTTTTTCTCTACATGTTGTTTTACCATTTTGTCGGGATAATTGCTGTATATTATATCCATGCAAACTTTCTAGCACTAATATTCCCTAAGCTAAGCCACGGACGGACAAAGGGACAGACGGTCATGGCGAAACTATAAAGGTTCCGTTTTTGCCATTTTAGCTCTGGAATCCTAACAAAAAAGGATATTTATTGTAATGCGCAGAACACATTGCCATGCTCACAGTACCCTAACGTTATACTAGATACGACGGTCAACTTTTGAACTTCGCATCGTGCCATCCCGCTCACGCTTATAGCTTTTTATAGAAGAGTAAGAGGGACAGCACGATACGAACTTCCAAATTGTTATATTAGCTATTAATTCTAGCATAGTCATATTAAAGTTTGCCCCTGTTTCACCATTTTCACTTATAAAAGTCCAGGCGGCATATTTTTTCCGTGGAACACGAATGAACGTGTGTCGGCGCGCGCTTGTGACAACCTTCTGAAATTTCGATCGCAGGAGATCGTCCCCGCGGTAGGTAAATATCGCGCGTAAGTACATGGCATGCATGAGGCCTGACTACAGTGTGTTCCTCCGAGAGGCAGGGCTACGGATTAGCCCGAACCATATGGATTTATACTCGTAATCCGCATTAATTCACTATGAGTGAGTCTCATTTTAGTTTCATGTTTAAAATAAGAAGATATACAATGTTTTCAGAATCTAACTATACGAATTTAGGCGCATTGCAGTTGTATTGGTATGAACAAGGCTTTAATTGAAACTGACTGCAGTCTGTGGTTGTAGACGCTTTAAAATGTAATTAGTCTGCCATCTTGTCTACTGAAATGTTCTCAAGATTACTATTAATATATGATAATTCTGTTAGATAACTTATAAGTATGTTGCATCTATATAATATAAAACAAAGTCGTGTTAGTTACACTGATGGCCTGTCAATCGTTCAAAGGTTAACTGGAAGAGATCCCTTTAAGGGATAAGTTCACTTTTGTACATTTGTTGCTCTTGTTAACTGTAAATGTAACGGTCAACGACCGCTTTAGCCTAGTTGGTAGTGACCCTGCCTACGAAGCAAGAGGTCCTGGGTTCGAATCCCGGTAAGGGCATTTATTTGTGTGATGAGCACGAATATTTGTTCCTGAGTTATGGATGTTTTCTATGTATTTAAGTATTTATTTATCTATATAAGTATTTTTATCGTCGTCTAGTACCCATAGTAGGTACAAGCTTTGCTTAGTTTGGGACTAGGTCGATTTGTGTAAGATTGTCCCCTAATATTTATTTATTATTTATTTATTTATTTAAATTTCATGTATTATTAACATACGTACATATATATATATATATATATACATACAAACATTTTATCGAGACTAACCCTCCCGGTCTAGACGCAACTATTTATTGCTGTCTGCACTTTGGGTTCGTAGGTACGCGCTTTGTACATTCGCGTAAAGTCGCGGAACGAAAAAGTTCGTCTCTTTTCGACTCTATGTCAACGAGTTAAGGTCGAAAAGTGACGAACCTTTTCATTCCGCTACTATACATTAATATGTCAGGGCGTTTATTCTAGCGTTTTAACAGCCTCGTTCATCTGGTCATATTTTTCAAGAAATGGGAGAAGATTCTGATACCGTTTCCAGTTATATGGTAGACGTACAGGACCTCTAATTACAACCGAAAACCCCATCAAAATCTACAGCCATATCTTAAAAAAATCTGACCGGATAAATTAGGCGGTTAAAACGCTCGAATAAACGCCGTCAACTTTTTCTCATTTCTAAAAGTATGTTTAACTATGCACAAGATTTTCGAAAATAAAAATGAATTATGAAACAATTGACACTAATTTACTTAATCCCAAATAATCAAAGCTTGTACTATGTAGGTATAACAACACTCAACTAAGTATGCATAACGTTCAGAATGATCTAAGGTGATACTGATAAACATAGCGAGCTTTTAAAGGAAATCAGGATCTAGATCGTAGAAAATATATCAAATGAAATTAACAGTTAAATGTGTTACCTATTGACAAGTGTAAAAGTAGCAACAGTTCCTATTTAATAAAACAGCTGTACGAAACCTCCTAATCTGCTTCACCCTAGAGCTGTGAAGATTGTCCCGTGTCTGTTAAATGACATTCAAAATCACTGTTAATATCTTAATCAAAATAATTATAAGCTACGCGTAGTATACCATGAATGAATTCTTTTCTTGAAACATTTTCTCTAACCCTTTCAAAATCAAACAAATAATAGCTTACGTGAGCTCTTTCAGTTCTCGTATGAATAATACACACTCAGACTTGTAGCGCTCTTGCAAACCCTATATCATGCAAGCAGCTCCCTCTACTATTCAGGATAATATACCAGTTGATCGCGTTAGTAATTCATACACGCTTTACAACGCTTCTCGCTCGTAAACACGTTTTATTGAGTTGTGTAGTAAGCGAGCGATGAATTCCCAAGTAGCGAGCGATGCATGATGAATTTTAATACACAATTGTTACTTCCACGTTAGTTCTAATATTAAATTAGTGTCTGCGCCGTCTTCATCGTAGGGGGTACGTGGATTGAATAAAGGGCTGGAAAAAAGCCCGATATTTTAAAAACTTATCCCTGTTTCATGTAGAAGAATTCCTTAGGATGTTACAATCCCTAAGATTTTCTTGTGATGACGTCACAAGAGCAATGACAGAATTCGCACTATGATTACGATAATATAACTTTCGTTTGTTTGTTTCGCCGTACCCGTAAAGATGTGAATAATACAACAGCTGAAGCAGTTGATTTCATTCTCATTAATTAATAAGGTGTCTTAAAATTTAATACAGAATATTTCACCAGGTGTTTAAGCTAGGGTGCTGGACGCCTTCGTAATGGTTCATCTTGATGGTTAAGGTCAGCAACATGACAATGATGACGAAGTTTTAAACTATTTTTAGATCATCTCATCATCCCAGTCTATATAGGTCCGACTACAGAGCACAGGCCTCCACTCAGACTGAGAGGGCGGCGTTAGTTCCCACGCGGGCCCAGTGCGGATTGTAAACTTTACACACACACACACACACACACACACACCAGTTAATTTCTTCTCAGATGTGTACAGGTTTCCTCGCGACGTTGTGCTTTACCGTAAAAAATTTGTCACATGGATGCGTTCTACGGTCTGCGGTCAGGTCAAATTGAATGCAGCCCGCATTATGTATGAACAACATTGTCAGTCTCTATAAATTTTGTATAGATATGGCACGCACAATATACAAAATATATAGAGACCGACAATGTTGTTCATATAAAATGCGGGCTGCGTTCAATTTGACCTGACCGCAGACCGCAGAACGCATCCAGTGTGGCAAATCCTTCAAGCTTATGGTAATGTAATTTGGCACATACTCGTAAATTCCAAAAAACTCAGAGGTGAAATATAGAAAATTATTTCTTCAACGCGTACTACCTTTGGTTTACATATATTTTTTAACTGACATACGATAGGTTATCTAACCAAGATGTAACTCACTGGTTCAGTAACAGCCTATTCACTCTGACTCTGATTGCGCTACCATTACGAGTACAGCAATCAACGTGTACCTACCATTAAAAAAATATCACCAATTACCTACAGCAGCTTTTTAAATACGTGTTTACTGCCAGCGTTAATTAATTTTATTTATTTTAACTTAATGTAGCAGTTGATTCAACAATTCCAGTCCTTGATTTCGCGGACCTTTGAATTGCGAACGCGAAATTTATCCTTATTTCAGTTTCGGAGTGAAATTTAATCAGAACTAAGTGGATACATAACGAGCCAGCTTGTTTTGGCTACCACCCGCGGCTGAATAGCCCCGACTCCGTAATCAGCTTTTTTTTTATTGAGGGCCCTTCACGGTTGATAAATGTTTTTTACTTTTTACATTTTCGGTTATTAAGGGCGTTTTGATTAGTATGCTCCAACTTAATTTTAGGTAAGTAAATGAGAGCTTGTCTCAATATCACTTGATTAAAAAATACTACGTCCCATTTTAATTATTCATGAAACCTTTTTATCCCTTCAGTCTGTTTACCTCTTCAATTTTCCTCCTCGCTAATTCCATTTGGTTCAATTTTAAAACCGTCATCTCACATTATCTAACTCGACTCGAAACTTTTAATGTCTTACCGCACTAATTCTAACTCCGTTTTTTTATTTATGCAAAAGTTCGCGGGGTAATTTATTTTCTTTTGTCGCGTAGGGCCTTTTCCGGACATTTTTACGAATAAATCCCTTAAGATTCACTGCAAAGAGTTTCATTTGCATCCCGCTTGAGCTAGACCTGTACGATTGGGCCGCAGAATCAGCGTCACTGTTTGACCAAGCATATACCTAAGTACATTAAAAAATTGGCTAGGATTAATATATATAAATAATAGATTGTACAGTCAACGTCATAAATAAGTGATCACTTTTGTACCTTGTCGCTTTCAGTCGTTACATAATTTCGTATAGCTTTTCAAACATGACGTTAAAGCGACAGTGTACATTAGTGACCACTTATTTATGACGTTGACCATACCACAAGATCATAAAACGAGCCATTTTACCAAAGACGTTCATATAGCCACCCGAGCCAGTACAGCGAGGGTGGATAGACACGTCGAGGGGAAAATGGGTTTAATGCTCGAGTTTTACACTCTGCTTTTCATTTCGATTGCAAGGAAATGAATCAGCAACATTTGAAATGAAATTTACAAGTTGCGTTGCAATTTCTACGATAATGTACTAGGTTTGTTTACTTTTATTAATTGCGTAATATAAAACACAAGTTTAAAAAACCGTAATGTCATACATTTAATTTCTAAAAAATAATTTCCACTGTTTGTGGCTGATTTCCTTGATGTTAGACTAAGGTTTTTCTTTATGCACAATAGCATAAAAAGCTGTTTTATGCAGCACTAGCAGCCCGTCCCGGCTTCGCACGGGGTAGACAATTATTTATTTTTGGAAATTTGGATATGAAACACTTTTTTTCACAAATATTTTTGTTTATTAAAAAAATATTATTTATTATTTATTAATTATTACAGACGTGCACGCCCCACTCCTGTATTTCAGTGCCCCCTCCACCCCGCCCGCCGCGATGCCCGGCGCGCTTTTCAGACTGCATCGCAAACAACGGCCACGGCGCTATGGCGGTTTTGTTTACTGTTTGAATTTTTTAATTCGTAATATCTTTTGAATGGAAAGTCCAATTTAAATAATTTAAAAACTATTTTATAGGTAGTTAAATGGTCTTTACCATAAAATAATTTATTTGGATAAGGATTAATATAAACACATAAATAGCATGGTTTGAATTTGGTTAGCATTTTCATTAATGTTTAAAATGAAAAAAGTTGTTGTAGTGACATAACTACAATAGTTGGATATATGCTACCGCGGAGTTTTTTGTAGACATTATGATGTTCTTCAATATTGTTGTACATTATTTTGTTCTATCGCTAATAGTTTCGGCAGCGCATTCGACGAAAGACATTTTAAGACTCATTTTTCTACACCTTCGGTTACATTGTTCAAATTTTACCAAGGATCCCTAATTTTTTTCAAAATGAAATGTAGCCTATGTCAAATTGGAAGAATGTAGCATTCTATTGGTGAAAGAATTTTTTAAATCGGCCCAGTACTTTTTGAGCCTATTCATTACAAACATTCCTCGACACGAACAACTTTGCAAGCATGAGAAGTGAAAAAATATTTATGAGCAGTGAATTTTAGAAGTGTAGATAGAAATAAACGAATTAATGACAACTTCGGTTGCTTTAATATTACTAATACATAAATGAGCAGATCCGTAGAAGAACTAGAGTTTCCCGCATTCCCGCTAGAGCATCTGAAGTGGCAGTAGTTGTTGGTTGTTGTTGTGAAGGAGAAAGTCTGTTTTTCTTCACTGTAAACCTCGTGGTAGATATCAGATGCATCGCACATGACTTCCCAAAAGTCTGAGGTGGAAGTTTGAGTTTTAAACTTTTAATTTCTAGTAGACCCACGCAATTTCTAAGGCTCCACCTTAATTCGCCGTCAGATTTATTAAGGCAATTAAAGTTAGCGCAAGTTGACAGTTTTTTCCTTTGTTTCGGGTTCTTTAATGAGCGCCGCGAGCTGTTTAGAATTAAATACTTGTGTCCCTATCATATCTGTGACTTAAAGAGAGACAAAGTTACAAGTCCCACGTCCAGGTAATTTAAACAGTACAACTTTTGCTGTAAATACGTAGTAAAATATTCACGGTGTGGATTTTGCATAACACACCTTGTTATGGTGAATAACAATTTTATTTGTGTTTTGTGAATGAATGGTTAGGTATTGTTTTATTGAAATGTTGCACGAGCTATCAATTTAGTATAAACGAAATGGCGTTTTGAAAGTTAAGAAACTCTTAGCCTACCCTACTTTGTTGACGTTTGCTTCAACATTTTAATTACTAAACACAAATTGGTAGCATCTTACAACCCACAAAAGGGCACAGGCCTTCACATAGAATGAAAGTGCTTGAGCCATAATCTCAATGCGGACCCAGTGCAGAAGACTATTTTAAAACTTAATTTAATTTTTTCGTTGGTGCAAGTTTCCTCAAGTAAAGCTTATGGTAAATATCAAATATAATTCTGCACATTATTTCTGAAAAACTCAGAAACACGAGCTCTGGCTTGAATCCACGACCCTCTTGTAGGCCATAGGTCAAAATACTGGTGTTTGGGAAGTTTCGAATCCGCACTAAGGCCCAAACACACTTATTCTGAGAGGAGGCCTATACCCTGCAGTGGTATGTATATAACAGGGATGTTAACGACTTTGGTGATGATGATGAAGATGATGATTTAGCAATTATTTAATTTATTCTGCATCATAATGTTTGAGTTTTCAGTCCAATGTGTTTCATAGATAGTAGATGCAACGCCACACGTTACGATTTAAATTTGAAACTTTTGAAACTTTCTGATGCTGAAATTGCAAATAGCTTGTGTTGCCCGAGTAAATATCAATGGCATGCTTTGATGAAAAGTGAAAACTGTATCATAAAACTGTTATTTGAAACCCGAATAGGATTTTATTTACAACAATTTACATCGCAGATGTGTATGACGAGATTTTACGTTGGTTTGTTTTTAATTTTGTACTTAATTTTTCTGTCACGTTTCGAAAGGTGAATGTAGCAGTTAGAAGGAAGTAAAACCAGAGAAAAATTCGAGAGACCCACTGTCTACTGTCTTGAAGGCTTAAAGTAATTTGACAATCGGTTAAATTAAAAAAGGCATGAACAAAAACAATTACTTTGGTTACGGGTCATTCTTGGGTCATTCTTCGGAGGGCCAAATTACAGCGTCCAGGCAGAAAAAGTACCCGCAATGTACAAATAATTGGCTAGAATATTTTTTATACATTACTTTAGCACTTAATCTAACTGGGGCACGATTCCTTTTTTGTTTAAAGTAAGTATAATTAACTGTAAATAATTATCAAACCTCTAAAACCTTATTCCCTTGGTGCGTCCATTGCCCATTTTGTGAACAAACTACCCCGAAAAGAACATGTTATGTATTGAAATCAAGTATTGTATTTAGTTAAATAGTTACAATATAAGTCATTGGTTTAAAAGAAAAAATATGGTTCCTAAATTTATCGCAGTTTTTAAATAAAACGATCTTAAAGCTTTGTCCAGAGCTAAGCTATGATTCCCTTGGTGCCTCATTCAACATCCTGCTGTTCCTTACTTAAACGTCATATGACGCGTTGTGATCGCGGGGCTCGACAAACGTCAGTAACGCTTCCAGCATGGCCGGGAGAAGTCGTGACTCGACGCTGGAATTATTAGCTATGGAGGTAAATATATAATTACCTTGGCTTTGGTTCAGTGTGATTCTGATTCTCTTGGACTTACATATAAAATTTTGTGCATGCAATTGGTACATAGTGTTAAGTAAAAAAAAAACTACATTACTGCCTGCATATGTTGAATTAGTAGTAATTATTATAACAATAACAGTTTCGGCAGAATCGACAAGAAACATACATATTCTTATTCCCCTGGTTCTTATTCCCTTGGGTTTTGAACAAGGGAATCATAGTTTTCTTGCGTTTTCTTGTAAAGAAAAATAGTTTTCTTTTAATTCGCTGATTTATTCATTTACAAATGTATTCAATTGATAGCAGGTCTCAAATATTACATTCTCTTCAATGTTCTACTTTTTTATTCCCCTGTCCTTTTGTATGATTCCCTTGGCGTTTTTCTTATTCCCTTGGCGTTTTATCTTATTCACCTGTCATTTTTCTTATTCCCCTGGCACTGAAAACTTAAAGTAGTATATTTCAATACCAAACTGACCAAAATTAATGCCTATTCGATAAATCTGCTTATAATTAAATACAATTTCATATTTTATAGTAAATAGGTTTAAAAAAGTAAAAGTAAAAAACGCCAAGGGAATCAGACGGAGAATCAGATTCCGGAGAATGACCCGTGCGTTATCGTAAGGGACTCAGTACATTCGAAAGAACGCAGAACTCGGAACTCGGAACGCGGAACTCCAGACCGCTCTCTGTCTGCGCGCGCTCTTAAAGTGGCTCGACGCTGATATTATGTGGATCCTAGATAGCATCCGATACAGAACCGCACGGCACACGGGCTCCCACAAACTCTCCCAATATGATTATAAATATATCTGTCTCTCTTATTAACCAACAATTTCATGGATATACAATAAAGAGTTTCACAAACATACATAACACAATTCGCTCAAACAGCACCCCTCACAAAAATTATCTATGCATCACGTGATTTAACCAGAGCAGTCATTTTTCGCACATCAATTTCAATGTTTGTGCTCGAGTCTTGGATGTTTAATATTATGTATTTAAGTATGTATTTATCTATATACATAGTACAAGCTTTGCTTAGTTTGGGGCTAGGTCAATTGGTGTGAATTGTCCCGTGATATTTATTTATTTACTTATTTTATTTATCTTTCCTGGTATATGTACATATGTACCTATTTTGTTGTAGCATCTAAAATGGAATTATTTATTAAAATGTACCTAAATTCTTAGTAATTATTCAAGCATCCAATTCTGATTGACAAGTTACACGCAAACACTTTAACAACATCCGAAATCCTAATTTACCAACTGTCAAAAACTGCTCAAAAGAAAAATAAAATTACAAGAATAACTCAAAGTAAAATAAGAAAAGATTTCAACTTCCCCAGATTTAAAAGCAATAACAGAAGTTTCGAGCTTTAACAGAATAAAATATTCGGCCGATGTTACATTTTTTACTTATTTATGCTAATAACATTTCCCAATGGCGTAAAAGAAAAAAAATCTTGAAGCAATATTTTCTGGGACGGTCCTGACAACTTGTGGAGGGCACAATTTATTTTGACTATTTTGCTTGGCTTAAAAAGTTATCCGAAGTTCTTTGTTATTATTTGGTATTAATTCGACGTTATTAAATTATTATTCCATTTGAAACAAAAATGTAGTTGATTACGATGGTAATTATCTAGCTATGTTGGATCCTTAATATTGTGATGTAAAATATAAGCCTCACAATGACTTAGATAATTATACGTTATCTGAAATAAAACAAACGGACAACTACAAAAATGTCTCTACAGTCACAACTACAAAAATGTCTCTACAGTCACAACTACAAAAAAAAATCACAGCAGCATTCTGTTACATTTTGGTACTTAAATTGGTTCTGTTAGTAAGTATTATTATCAACATCCATTATCATCTTCCTTATAATATGTTCAAAAGCAATAATCTGTACTAAGATACCTTTATCTGTTGGAGCATCTTTAACATCAGTTAAACGTTAATTCTGGCGTCAGTTCAGTCCATCACTGGTTTTCTGTCATTTATCACGGATTGATGAATATTATTTAAAATATTTAATTTTTATCAGGCCCTCAGTCCGAGAGGGTTCAACGATAGTGAAATTCTCTGGTCATTCTGACCAGAATAATAGACGCAACTGACGCCAGAAATTAACGTGTAACCGATGTCTAAATGTTTACATGAATCGAAATCGATATTTTAAATACATTACAATTTCAAACATCTTCTTAACCAAAAGAATCATAATAATTTGGACTGTCAGAGTACAGAAAATACAGTTACTATATTTTGTGATGTGAAATAATGAGTACTTATTTGTATGACGGATGAAAAAATTGGTAAAAAGTATAGAAAATAAACTGAAAAGTTTAGTCAGCAGTTTTTTTTTCTACAGGATAGTGAAAATTGTAAATTATGTCATAAAATCATCTTCCAGTAAATGTAAAATATATAATGTGACGCACGCTAAAATCGGTTGGCTAGAAAAAAATAATTGAAAAATCACATTTTTTTTAACAATAAAGCTTAGGGGGCTGTTATTTTGCATAATAATTACTAATGTAGAGAAACATCAATAAAAAATAAGAAGCCCAAACTGGAGGGGGGGGGGGGCAGAATCACTTAGCTTATCCTGGCACGGGCTTTTATGAACTTGAAGATACAAAAACAAAAGAAAGGGTCCAATTTAGCGGGCCCATTATCGATGTAAATGCAAAAGGGACATTCCTCGTTTTGTATCGGGTGGTGAATTTTTTATTTTAGACAAAAACATTTTCCGGGGCAATGAGGCTTTCCCAACTAACACATTATTGATGAAGCAGAGGCAAGTAGGGATCCGGAACAATATTTTCTCAAACATGCTATGAAATATTGACGTTTTGTTCCTTAAAATACGCCACGAACTGTCACGTTGCAGGTGCGGCTAGACGAGAGGTCAATAATGGAATTTCATACAACATTGCTGGCCAAGGCCAGCAAAGTGATCGTCTATTGTTTTATGTGACACAGCACCATGACGTTTAATAGGTCGACGTGGTCGACGTGGATGGATGGATGGATGGATGGATGGATGGATGGATGGATGGATGGATGGACGGACGGACGGACGGACGGACGGACGGACGGACGGACGGATGGATGGATGTTGATGGATGTTGATGGATGTTGATGGATGTTGTTGGATGTTGATGGATGTTGATGGATGTTGATGGATGTTGGTTGATGGATGTTGATGGATGTTGATGGATGTTGGTTGATGGATGTTGATGGATGTTGATGGATGTTGATGGATGTTGTTGGATGTTGATGGATGTTGATGGATGTTGGTTGATGGATGTTGATGGATGTTGATGGATGTTGATGGTTGTTGATGGATGTTGATGGATGGATGGATGGATGGATGGATGTTGATGGATGTTGATGGATGTTGTTGATGTTGTTGGTGATGGTGATGGTGATGGTGATGGTGATGATGATGGCGGTGATGATGGTGGTGATGATGATGCATGTTTGAGAAAAACTCTATACAAGCCTTGGCCACGAACAGGGATTGCCGGCCTCGTATCTCTAGATGGCCTCGTTAACACTCGGCCATCTATAACTACTCGGCCGGCAATCCCCTATTTCGCGGCCGCTGCAGTAATGTACTATTATACATTAAATTTGTTGAGACCTAAAACTGTGACAAATGGGCTGCAGATTTAGTGAGTTATTTCGTGAAGAAACTTGCATTGAACCTAATTTGATTTAAAAGTTCATTAAGGTAATCGCTGGTAGATTCCGGAGAATGTGTGTTTTTCTACAAGTGGGCGTGAAAATTTTCCGAATCGAAGTAAACAATAAAAAATAGGTCAAGTGCGTGTTGGCTCACGTGCACTATTAGGGTTCCGTACTAACATTTTTTGAACGACTATTACTTGTAAACCTGAAACAGTCTGTGTCACAGCCCTAGTAAAACTGATTTTATTTCATACCAGCTGATGCCCATCCATGATGGCTTCGCCTTCTGCAGATTAAGCCGTGTTTTCTCGTAGGAATCAGATAATTTCCTGTGGTAAAAATTAGCCTATGTCACTTTCAATCCCTTCAACTACGTACTATCGCCCCAAGCGCCAGATAACCACCTTAAAGGCCCAGTTTGCGTGCAGTGCAGTGCTGTCCATAACAATCCATAGCAATAAAAATCAACGGCTGCAAGCAAATTTGTTTTGAAAATGGGTATCTGGCGTCTGGGGCGATGGTACATACAAAAAAATCACAGCAATCCGTCGCTCATTTTAGACGTGAAAGAAGGACAAATAAATAAACACATTCACGTTTATAATAGTATGGATTACCCTCGAATTCAGTACATTATGTATTTGATACCTACTTACATAATACAACACCTAGACTAAACTATCCAGTAGCCGGCCTCTGTCAATCTTTCGCACAAGATTAGTGGGAAAAGCACGAGCTATATCCTACGTACGCCTCGCACTTATAAGGCCGACTACCATACCAATGCCTGGCTGACTAACTGGGTACATCACCATATATTGCGATAGTTTTCCATTTAAAAATCTTCTTTGTGTCACGGTGTTTGTTATCGAACTCCTCCGAAACGGCTTGACCGATTTTTATGAAACTTTTTGTCTATATTTGGTAGGTCTAAAGGTCGTAGGCTATTTTTTATACCTACCCCTATTCTTCGCAGACGGAGTCGCGGGCAACAGCTAGTCTAATATATAAAAATCTCGTGTCACGGTGTTTGTTATCGATCTCCTCCGAAACGACATGACCTATTTTTATCAAACTTTTTCTCTATACCTACTCGGTAGGTCTGAGAATAGGTCGTGGGCTAATTTTTGAAACCTACCCCTATTCTTCGCGGACGGAGTCGCGGGCAACAGCTAGCTCGTTATATAAATAAATACTAACATTTAATTTATACTTATCCATTTCTTTATAATGTATCTTTTTCTGGCGAGTGTACCTATTTTTCCTGTATATCGAATATGTTTAAATATATAATCTCTCTCTCTCTCTTTTCAAGTAACAAAAACTGTGTTTAAAAACTTTATTTAAAATTCTAAAATCAATAGTATGCAATGTAGGTTTGATTAAATGCAGTATTCATTACTTTAAAATGTAGATTGTATTCCTGCTATCTGTAAAGGTCGTCATTAATGGAATTCAAAATTATGTCATTCCGTCTATTGATTGTATCATAGTAAAAGTATAAGAGCCCCGTGACGGTAGTTTCAAGCAGCATATACTAATATTGTATTTTAATACTTTATTTCATCAATATTTTTCGTCAACCATGCACCAATTTTTATTTTCTGCGAGCCCATACGTCTGTGAGATCAAATACTTCTTAAGAGTTCGACTGATTTTCTTTATGTGCAGCAACTTTGATCTGTCTGAATGTTCACAATGTTTTAGTAAACTCTATTGTTTTATTGCACCTTCGGTTCTGGCTTCTGAAGCAGTCCTGGAACTGGTACAACTTGGATGGATTACTGCTTGGTTTTGGTCGTCACCAAAACTGGTCCAATTGTTGTTACGTACGTGGTATGGATTATATAAGGGCGATTCTTATATATCCAACTACTTCTTGCGCGATCCTGTCACTGATGTCACTCTGGATGCCGCAAATATTTTCTCTAGACTTGAAAAGTTCATAAAATATCTTTTTTTGATTACCACTTTTTTAAAAATAATAGAAATGTTTCTAATTCACAAATTTAGGGGAGAATTAACTCAAAATGTGACTTATATACGTTATTTTATATGTGAGCTGTGCTTCAGTAATAGCGTCATCGAGACAGCGTTTATTTTGGGTTTGTTCAACAGCCGATTAGTTATTTTACGGAGAAAATTAGAGAGATATGGATTTAAAAATGTAAGAGATGCAAAATTTGGGCTGGACGTGTACTCCGAAATGTACTTGAGAATTATGCAAAAATATCGAGCCATTGGGACTCCCCTGAAGATGACAGTGAGTACCTATTTTAGTTCATCATTATTGGGTTAACTCCATGAGAATGATTTAAGCAAGCGTGACAGAGAAAACAACAGCGTAATTTTGTAGAGGATTTAAGCAAGGATTAAAATTCATTAGTACTGTTTTAATTTTCAATTTTTTTGATTAGGTTAATTTAAAAGCGAAAAAGTTTTTCGGGTGCGCCGGTGGGATTCGAACCCACTTCTCCTGGGTATGTGACCCAACCTGGGTGTTCTACCAATTTAACCACGTCGCTCCCAACCGACTTCCCCGAAATTCTTAATCGCTTACATACGCGAACCGAAGCGATTAAGAATTTCGGGGAAGTCGGTTGGGAGCGACGTAATTCAATTGGTAGAACACCCAGGTTGGGGCGCATACCCAGGAGTTGTCGAATCCCACCGGCGCTCCCGAAAAACTTTTTCGCTTTTAAATAATCTTAGATTCGGTAAGCAGCCGTACTGCTAATAAAATAAATAATTTTTGATTAGGTGGCGTTTAATATGGTGATCAACTGTACATCTATCATCTCATTCTTCATAGCAACATTTTTTGATAAGAATCTGCTAGATAAGGTCAGTTCCATATTCTTCGTTCTTTTATTTTCCTTTATGATTATTGATTAATTACATTGTATTTTTTGTCATTCAAATCACCCGCTCCCACACACTACAAAATAGGGATGATGACATTATAAAAATTACTTCCAAAACGCGAGTCTATTAAAAAACAGGCCAAGTGCGAGTCGGACTTGCGCACCGAGGGTTCCGTACACATTTTTAGGTATCTCAAAATAGTACGCCGTAAAAAGTACAAATTAAAAAAAAAACTACAAAAATCCAGTGTTAGCACAGCCTTGCCTCTAAGTAAAAGTACGCAGTTTCGGATCATTTATATTGGTTATTCGGGAGCCCCCTTAGTGTTTAATTTAATTATATTTTTACTATTTCAATTAAAAAATCGAAACATTGCGTTGCTCCCGCCGATTTTACTTTTTCTTTTGTGACATAATTATTTTTTTTAAACGAGCGAGGGCATTCTTAGTGGCCAGTACCCAAAACCACATAATTAAAAAATAAAAAAAACTTCATCCTCGTCATGTCCAACCTGCGGCAGCAAGTCGGGCAAGACGCGCTTAAAAAGTTAATGCTGTGGCGTTTTTTCATACTTAAAAAAATTAAAGCATTTTATGCATTATTATGCGTTTAAGGAAAAAAACACCTCATTAAAGTCATGAATGACGCATTCTCATTGGTCAATTTAATTTCACACCCAGCAGACGATTACTTTTGATTGGTCGTTTCAGCACGCCGGGAATGAAATTCAGAAATTATCTTTGAAAAAGTCGTATCGTATTATGAAATACATAATGTTGATACGTCCTGTTTTCGTTTTGTGTTACATTGCTGTCGTGCTTTGCGCGCCACAAATGAGTCAGCTGTTAAATATACATAATTATATAGGCACTTTAAACATGAAACTACCGTGAGACTCACTCATAGTGAAAATAAACGGATCACTCACGTCTTAAAACGAGTTTAACTCGACATGTTTCGGGCTAATCCGTAGCCCTTCCTCTCGGAGTCGCACGTCACGGCGGCTGCCAAACGTGCACTGCGTGCATGTCGAGTTAAACTTGTTTTAAGTCGTGAGTGATCCGTTTATTTTCACTAATTATATAAGCAGTTTTGGGGTACTGAATTTAGGTTATCTATGGCCACATTTTCGAGCAGTGTCGTGAAAAATAAATATAAATTCTGCTTAACGAACATCCTCTGCGTAGATGCAGGGCACCCTACCTGCACTTCATAAAATATAGCGTACCTAATATTTATATATTTTTTTTCATACAGATGTCTGCAGGTGGATATTATTTTGCGATGTATGGTGTTCTTGTTCTATCAAATCACTATGCGTCGATTTTACTCCCATGTTTTCTGATGGAGTCGTCGGCTGAACACGTGGAGGCAATGAGAAGTTTCGTCGTTACTAAACTTATTAAATATCCCAGTAAGTTTGGCTTTGCTTAGAGCCAAGGCTTGTTTTATATTGCCGAATACGACATTTTCACGATTGTAGGTACCTGTTTTTTAAAGTAGTTTTAAATACACAAATTTGCCACCATTTGTGGTTCCAACACCAGACAAAAAAAAAAGATTATTCTAATCAAAAATAAACATAAAGAAAACGGGTAAGTGTAAGTTGTACTCGCAAACGAAGGTTCCTTTCCCATCGCACATAAAAAATACCTTCCTTTTGGTCTCAATTACATTTGTAATTCAACGTATTAAAGTTGAATTTATCCCGTTATTTTGATTTTACTTTGAAATGATGCCCACAAATTAAGTAGGCCTTTATTGTTAACTAGCTTTTGCCCGCGGCTTCGCTCGCGTGTACTATGAGTATTACAAAGAACCAAGGTATCAAGCAAGCAAGCATACAGGCAAGCAAGCAAGCAGGTCCACAATTGACCGAGAAATCGGTGAACATATCTACATAAAAAAAAGTGGAATGCATAACCTCCTCCTTTTTTAGAAGTCGGTTAAAGAGCCCTTTGCGGCCTACTTACAGTATAAACTTATGAATTCTGAAATTTTAGCTTTCTACAACCAGTAAAACGCAAAATCCCGTTTTTTCCCGTTCCCGTAAGAATTTCGGGAAATGTTTTCTTAATGCTCACCTACACTCCCCAAGGAACCCACTTGCCAAATTTCAGCTTTCTATTACCAGTAAAACGAAAAATCCCGTTTTTCCCGTTCCCGTGGGAATTTTGGAGAGTCCTCTCTTATTGCTCCTCTAAACTCCCCAAACAACCTACATGCCGAATTTCAGCTTTCTACGACCAGTAAAACGAAAAATCCCGTTTTTTCCCGTTCCCGTAGGAATTTGGGAAAGTCCTCTCTCAATGCTCCTTTACATTCCCCAAGCAACCTACATGCCGAATTTCAGCTTTCTACGACCAGTAAATCGAAAAATCCCGTTTTTTCCCGTTCCCGTGAGAATTTGGGAAAGTCCTCTCTCAATGCTCCTCTACACTCCCCAAGCAACCTACATGCCGAATTTCAGCTTTCTACGACCAGTAAAACGAAAAATCCTGTTTTTTCCCGTTCCCGTGGGAATTTTGGAAAGTCCTCTTTCAATCCAGCTCTACACTCCCCAAGCAACCTACATGCCGAATTTCAGCTTTCTACGACCAGTAAAACGAAAAATTCCGTTTTTTCCTTACCCCGTGGGAATTTTCAAAAATCCTTAAAACTGTTTTTTACTACTATAATTACCTGGTTCTATGCCAAATTTGAAGAGTCTAGTAATTATAGTTCATAGGATCCCGTTGAACTGAATATATAAATCCCGTTTTTTCCTTATCCCGTGGGAACTGTGAAAAATCCTGAAATTAATGTTTTAACTAATGTAATACCTACTTGTGTATCAAATTTGAAGAGTCTAGTTATTATAGTTACTGAGATAGGGTCACTTGGAATCGAATATATAAATCCCGTTTTTTCCCGTTCCCGAGGGAATTCCCAAAAATCCTTCCTTAGTGAATGCCTACATTGTATAAGGTATCTATGTGCAAAATTTCAAGTCTCTAGGTCCAGTGGTTTGGGCTGTGCGTTGATATATCAACAGTCATTTAGTTTATTTAGACATTTCAACCCCATCGCACCCCATCCAGGGAGATGGTATTTTACGTCTGCCACGTCGGATTTTAAAACCGTTATTGTTTTCATAACCAGCGACCCTATAAACCATAGAAACAACACCCATGTTGATTTTCAGACTTTGTTACCCCTTTCCCCCCTTTTAGGGGTTGAATTCTCAAAAAACCTGAATCACGTGTTTACTCATTTATCATTAGGAGTACTTCTGTGAAGTTTCGAATAAAATAGTCGAACTAATCTTGTTTCCCCATACAAACTTTGGACCCCCGTTTCACCCCCTTAGGATGTGAATTTTGAAAAATCCTTTCTTAGTGCACCCCTAGACCTTATAAGGAACCTACATGCCAAATTTTGAATCTCTAGGCCCAGTGGTTTGGGCTGTGCGTTGATATGTCAGTCAGTCAGTCAGTCAGTCAGTCAGTCAGTCAGTCAGTCAGTTTCTTCTTTTATATATATAGATAGAGATTTGTTATGTTAGGCTACTTTCTGAAAATAGTTTTTCGACCATTCACACCGTCATTTAAGTCATTTTAATAATATTTTTTGTTTAGGAGATACTTTCGCTTTTTGGACTTATTTAATTTTTTTTAAAAATACCATAATTGGGAAAGTTTTTTTAAGTCGAACTATTGTTAAAATATTTATTTTACAGGTGTGCAGCAGCGACGCGCCATGTTGGATTTCTTGGAACTGACAGAGGCAGCGCCGGCGCAGCTGTGTCTGTGTCGCGCGATACGCGTCGACGCACGATTGTCATTTGCTTTGTTAATTTTTTGCACCTCATATGTTATTGCATTTATACAGGTGCTTAATAAACAATAAGATGAGCCTCCCGAAATTACCACGCTAGCTTGCCCTATCACCAATGAACACAGATTTGTATGCGGCATAGGGCCACATAATTTACTTTTATGAGTATATTCTAATCTATCTTTAGTGGAAAGCGCCCTCTATTCTTGTTTAAAGTTAAAATATTACCCCACGGGAAAACATTACCGGAATATCATGTATCAAAAAAATGTCTCAATCTAGATCTTTGTATACAGGGTTATTTTTAATTCACTGACATCCTCTTAACCCTGAATTCCTATCACTCAAACAAATGTTTTTTGTTCTACGACTTTTTAAAATGAAGCACTTTTTTTCCCATACAAATACACAGAGTATCGTAAAAATAAGAGGTAATCTCAAATTTTCGAAACGTAATTACACCAAAAATATTAAGTTATGACAAAAGCCGTAAAACAAAAAACATTTCTCAAAGTGGTAGGAGTTTAGGGTTAAAAGGATGCTAGTGAATTACAAATAACCCTGTATTTGGTAGGTACGCCAAATTTTATATCATTCCGTTCAAAACATCCTTAGATCTTCACTACTTTTTTATTTGTAAAAGGATAGGATTGAAATTATTACATATTGAATCTCGTTTGCTTTTATCAGCTAGCTTGGCTACTCTTTGTCAGATAAAAAAAAATACAAGATGTTTTACAATTAAACCGAAATATTCAGCAGGCGGTTTACTCGTAGTTAGCTTCGCTGGACACCCTGTACATATTTTTCAACGATTTTTCAAATGTGAGAGATAAATACAAATACAAACTATTAAATTTTCATAAAAGTATGTATTTTTCTTGTCAACAAATACCTGCGTTATGTAGAGCTATAATAATAAGAATAGAATAATTTAAGCGAAGTTATTGGACATCAGAACTAAGTGTATCAGCTAATTGCACAAATTAAGTATCATAGGCGAAGCACATTGCTCGTAGAATAGAACTATCTGTTCGGGCCGTAGGCAAGGCAACCTGCAGTGGCAACCGCATACCGAAAGACGAAGTGTTGATACGCCTCCAACAAAGTCACAGAAGATCTGATAAAAAGTTTCTTTATAGATATTTATAAATTAAAAAATAATTATTATGATTGTGCCTGTGTCTTAAATATAATTTTTAAATAAAAATTAAAACCACCTTCAACAAAAAAACAAAAACTACAAAAACTAAAAAAAAATTGAGCCGACTGCAAACAAAAAAACATGAAAATATCGACTTCGAACAGATAGTCGGTGCCTCAGCACGAGCCAGCAGCGGTGGACCTAGTCATCTATCTATTGTATATTTAGTAGAAAGATATTTTTGCTTTTAAGTCGTATTTGTAGGCTAAAATAATCAGTTTGACTTCGAAATAAGTTTGTTAAAAATTATATTTTTTTGCTGATTGTACTTGCCCCTGGTTACCAAAGTAGTACTCATCAATTAGAATCAAACGAGCGTGCGAGCGATGCGTTCGTATCGTTTTATTACAGATTTTCTATGACCACCTTCCAGCTCCATCATCAGATCAGCTTCATGTCATAATAATATTGCATTGTCATCCGATTTACACACGTATGTAAAATTTTTGCAAAATCGAAAACCGCAAAGTCCAAACCCATCGTGAAGAAAACAAAATATCTAAGGCGTACTATAAAATTAAGAACTATAATCACGGACAGGGATGTTTGGAAATAATTCCGATCCGCATTGGCGATCCACGATCCCTAGTCTCAAATATAGTGTCTACTGTGTTATAAAATTTAGTTGTATTACTTAAATACTTTAGATGTATGTTATTTAATAACAATGTAGATCTCTTTGAATAAAATATACCTTGTTGAGTTTCTTGCCGGATTCTTCTCAACAGGGTTTTTCCGAACCGGTGGTAGATTCTTCGATGTTCATAGGATCATCAAATTGATGCCTAAATTGAATAAAGAATTTTAACTTTGATATTGACTTTGAATTAATCACCAGGTCTTGACTTGGTGCCAATGGAACCACCTCAGAAGTATACTCTTACAATCAAAAAAATAATTTTGAAAATGGTCTACAATTTTAGTGGCGGAGATATCGATGAACATACATAGAAAAAAAAAAGTAAAAAAAATACATACAGTCGAACATAATTACTCCTCCTTTTTTTGAAGTCGGTTAATAAAGTAATTACCCCAACCTTATTTTACTCGTCTGAACATGCACGAGTACATTAGCACGAGTATATTTGATTTTCGTAGCTTTACTTACTGTATTTTTTGAGAGAAGATGAAAAGCACGTGGGTGAAAATAAATCGTGCAATTCAATTTTAGAAACACAATTTAATAATAATAATATTATTAATATTTATAATAATATTATAATAATATTTTATAAGAATAGTGAATTGAAATTTATTAAAATTTATTTTTTATTTTTTAAAGCGTGTTTTTTAGTTTTTTTAAACTATTATTTATTTTCTATTTTTAAGTTGCATTTTTTTCTTTCTAACTTTACCCCCTCACCTACAACCCCCAAACCCCCTAAACCCAACCCCCCAACATCCCCCACCCCATTTCCCCAAACCCCCCCAAACCCCACACCCTTACCCTCAATCCCCTAAACCCCCCTTACCCCCTCCTCATTATACAAACCCCCAAACCACCTAAACCCAACCCCCCTAACACCGAACCCCCATACCCCCGGAAACCCCCCTCCCCCCCACCCCCAATCCCCCCACCCGTCACCTGCCCCCCCCCACCCAACCCCCCCACCCCGCCACCTACCGCCCCCCCCTTCCAGTTCCATCATCAAACCCTTGTTACCATCTAGGCCTCTTACCCCCTCCCCATTTCACACAACCCCCCAAAATCACTTACCCCCGAACCCCCAACACCCCCACCCTATTTCCAGTAAACCCCCCCCCATCCCCTAACCCCAACCGTCACACCCTAACACCCAACCCTCTAAACCCCCGACCCCCTTACCCCATACCCCATTCCCCCCCTTAACCCGCCACCTACCCCCCTTCCAGCTCCATCATCAGACTCTTGTTACCATCTAGGACCAAAGTACTCGTCAAAACGAATCAAACGAGCCCAAACTCGATGGGGTTGTGTCGTTTTATTGTGGAGTGCCTTTGGCCATCTTCCGGCTCCATCATCAGACCCTGGTTACCATATGGGATCAAAGTGCTCGTCAAGACGAATCAAACGAGCCCAAACTCGATGGGGTTGTGTCGTTTTATTGTGGAGTGCCTTTGGCCATCTTCCAGCTCCATCATCAGACCCTGGTTACCATCTGGGATCAAAGTGCTCGTCAAGACGAATCAAACGAGCCCAAACTCGACGGGATTGTGTTGTTTTATTACATAGTTCCTATGGCCACCATCCAGCTCCATCATCAGATCAGCTCCATGTTACAATAATATTGCATTGTCATCTAATTTACATATATGTGCAAAATTTCAGCTCAATCGGAAACCAGGAAGTGGGTCAAAATCGCGCCCTAAGGAGTCGGTTACAAACAAACATACAAACATACATACAAACATACAGGTGAAGCTAATATATAATATAAAGCGTGTAAAAACACCGGTTCTCGTCCGATCACCGAGGTTAAGCAACGTCGGGCGCGGTCAGTACTTGGATGGGTGACCACCTAGTTTCATTTATGTTTTTTTTTTCGAAGCGTTTGTACTAAAACTACTTAATTTATTATTGCAGACGAAAAAACCGAGTACAGATACATCACATAATATAGATGGAGCTGAAGAAGTTTTACTTCAGTCGTGTGGTCTAAAGCACACTCGGTTTTTTATTTGTTATTAATTACCTATTGTTATTATTTTTGGAAATAAACTATTTGTATTTGTAAACGCTTTTGAATTATTCTGGGTGGGATGATAGCTCAATGCAATCATTGCTTATTTCTCAAACTCCTTCAGTGTAACTCGTAATACAACCACAGCACAAACAACTGGACTAACTTAGTTACAGAATTGTACCTTTACCTCTGCTTTGGACATTCCTCCTCCTAATTTGGCGATTTGCCTCTCGGAATAGTATTGCTCTAATGCTTGAACTTTCTCTCATTTGCAGTTGAGTTTAGTTATTTACTTGTTAATAGTTGTCATTGGAGTTTCTTAACGTTATAGAAATAATAGTGTAATTTAAGCGAATGAAATGTGTGGCCCAGCAACGAGTACAACTGGGTAGTTACACGAAGTTTAGTTTTCTAAAAAAAAATACGCTTTAAAAAATAAATTTTAATAAATTTCAATTCACTATTCTTATAGTGCAATAAAAAATCTTAATAAGCAATTATTATATTGTTATATCCAGATCAAAATTTGTAAACAATTCTAAATATTGATAAAATAAATAATAATAGTTTAAAATATTTTATTGTAAAAAAAAGCGTGGGGTGCATGGTGTCAATTGTCAAGGATTATCATTTTGATAACATCTTCCCCATCCCCACCCAACAACCCCTCAAATCCCCACCACCCAAACCCCCCCCCCCCCCACCCCGCCACCTGCCCCCCTCCCCTGTCGGTATATTGTGGAGTGCCTTTGGCCATCTTCCAGCTCCATCATCAGACCCTGGTTACCATCTGGGATCAAAGTGCTCGTCAAGACGAATCAAACGAGCCCAAACTTTATTACATAGTTCCTATGGCCACCATCCAGCTCCATCATCAGATCAGCTCCATGTTACAATAATATTGCATTGTCATCCAATTTACACATATGTGCAAAATTTCAGCTCAATCGGAAACCGGGAAGTGGGTCAAAACCGCGCCTTAAGGAGTCGGTTATAAACATACATACAAACAAACATACATACAAACAAACATACAGGTGAAGCTAATATAAAGCGTGTAAAAAAAAAGTCATAATTTTAACGATATAATTATAATAAAACCTGAACAGAGAGTTACTCCTACATTAGCCTGTTCATATTTATTAATATCTGTATTATAATTGGATGTCTGGAAGAGATCACTTTTGATCGATAATTGCGCCTGTTGTATACCTGAATTATTTTTGCAATGTCATTGTACTGTTTTGGTGTTTAATAAAGAATATTATTGTATTGTATTGTAATGGTGAAAATTACCCCTCCGGCCAAATTAACCCGATTTTACGGTAGTTTAATATTTTTGGGTTAAGTAACAATAATTTTATCAACCGACGAAAACAAAAGGAGGAGGTTCTCAATTCGACGTGTATATTTGTTTTTTTTTTTTTTATGTATGATCATGCATAACTTTTTACAGAGTAGTCCGATTTTGATGATTCTTTTTTTATTGGAAAGCGTATACCCCGAGGGTGGTCCCATTTAAATTTGGAGATAATATTCCTACCCTAAGGGTAGGAAAACAGGGGAGGATTGATTGTTCAGTTACTGATTGTACTATATGGCCACGCATAACTTATTACAGAGTAGTCGGATTTTGATGATTCTTTTTTTATTGGAAAGCGTATACCCCGAGGGTGGTCCCATTTAAATTTGGAGATAATATTCCTACCCTAAGGGTAGGAAAACAGGGGAGGATTGATTGTTCAGTTACTGATTGTACTATATGGCCACGCATAACTTATTACAGAGTAGTCGGATTTTGATGATTATTTTTTTTATTGGAAAGCATATACCTTGAAGTTGGTATTATATAAATTTGGAAAAAAAAATTTACCCCAAGGATGGGAAAAAAGTATAAAATAAAAACTTTTTATCAAAAAAATTAAACCGCCGAAAAAACTGAAAAGCAAAAAATAATACCTTTTTTGTTTGACCTTAATCTAGGTACCAGTTTGAAGTCGGTGCCTCAGCACTAGCCAGGAGGAGTGGACCTATAATCTTCTACCTGATTTGCTTCTATCACTCCTCCTGGCACTGCTGAGGAACCGACTTCAAACTGGTACCTAGATTAAGGTCAAACAAAAAAGGTATTATTTTTTGCTTTTCAGTTTTTTTGGCAGTTTAATTTTTTTGATAAAAAGTTTTTTTAAAGTACCTTTTTTGCGTTATATTTTATTTTATTTTGCGGTCCGTTCATATGTTCATATTTTTTATTATTTAATTATTTCACACATTCTTTCTACCTTGGAAGACCTAAGTGCGATGCTCGCTGACCTCCGAGCGGGTTGGTCCTAAATTAAACATGGTCAAGTAAGACGAACGTCATGTCATGTCGAACGCCCATGTTGTACCATCTCCCGTTATAATCGGAGACTCTCCGCTCGAAGTTGTTAACGACTATATCTACTTAGGACACACACACAATCCAATCAGGTAGGTTCAACTTCGAGAAAGAGGTCAATCGACGAATCCGACTCGGCAGGGCAGCGTTCGGGAAGCTCCGCAATATCTTGTCATCCAATATACCGCAATGTCTCAAGTCAAAAGTCTTTGACCAGTGTGTGTCGCCAGTGATGATTTATGGCACTGAGTTGTGGCCGCTAACGATGGGCCTCATAAGGAAGCTCAAAGTTTGATGTTTGCATAAGAGAAGCCAAAAGAAGTGTACTGATAAATTGTTTATGATTTAAAAATTTCAACGCGTACGCTACAATATTGTAATAATTGAGAATGTAAACATAATTAGTTGCCAAAACCGGGTGTGCTGACTCAATTACTGGGAATTAAATTAACTCACATATTGAATTTCGGGCTCTCCCAAATTCTGCGTTCGTCATCGTGTAATGGATGGGTGGGTAATACAATTAGCTGTCATTCTTATTTTCTTATAGCTATTACAGAGTTTCTTTAGATCGAGGAAATTAATAAGTTTGTAAAGGTGATCAATACGTTCAGATCCGTTTGAGGCTTGAATAACAATACAATATACAATACAATCATCATCATCACATCAGCTCCAGCTGTTCATCTACCCGCTCGAGTCTCAAAGGGCTAACAACTTCAGCTCATTTAGGCTCCAAGTGCCTGCCAAGCACCAGCAGGTGTTCCTGCGCTCCGACTTTTGGCCGGAGGGTGTGGTGTTCCGTCGTTTTAGGGAAGCGACGAAGACGTTTTTCAAAAATCCCTAAATAGTTATTTAAGTATTATTTGTATTTTTTTTTTAATTTTACAGCGCGTTGGTGTATACTGTAATGCTGTAATTTTTATTGATGAATAAATAAATAAATAATAAATAAATAAATCATCAGCCTATGTTCGTCCACTGCCGGACATAGGCCTCTCCCATGGCACGCCACTGAGCACGATCCTCGGCCACTCTCATCCAGCTCTTGCCAGCTGCCTTGCGAAGATCATCGCTCCACCGAGTCTGAGGACGTCCCACGCTACGTACGCCGATCCGTGGTCTCCACTCAAGAACTCGTCTACCCCAACGGTTATCAGTTCTTCGGGTTATATGGCCTGCCCATTGCCACTTCAGCGTGATAATGCGGTGGACTATATCGATAACTTTGGTTCTCTGTCGAATCACTTCGTTCTTCGTTCGCCATTAGTATAGTAACCTAGATATAATACTTTAAAGATTAAGTAAAGTGCCTACTAATACTTAATTATAATTATGTACTAAAACTATTTAAATAAATGAATTGAATTGAATACCTAATCTAAACTAACTTATTTATATTGATGTACGATACTAGCGCCACCACACGTTGTGTTCTATTTTGGAACTAATGAGGTGCATGGTGTGGTTGACAACAGGCATCGATCATTATTTATTAATTAGCAAATGAACTGTAGATGGCGCTGTATCGAACAAATACGTATTGTGTTCATCTAAAAAAAATATTTCACAATCCCAACTACTAGCAGCAGCAATAGGCACTGAAATCACATATTATGAAAACAAACAGTGAAAGTTTCTAAGTCTCTTAACAAAAGTCTTAATAAAACTTACCCTAATCCAACCTTTTGGAAGTTACGGGCGCTTAGAGGCCTAACTTGGTCGTCTACCCCGCAGAGAGTGCGATAGATTTTAATTAATACATAGTTCCCTTGAGTCATTTCTGGCGTGGTAATTATAATTGATGTTGCACGTAAATTATGCTACAAAAGTTTACTAAATGTGGCTTTTGACAAGTGTTTTGTAGTTATATTGTAATGTGGTTTTGAAAAGTAATATTTTAGTTAGTTAAGTCCCGCTAATGAAAAAAAGCTTTTACGCATTTTACAATGACAATAAATTTTTTTAAATAAAACATAAAACCTCCTTCAAAAACATCCAAAAAACTATGAAATAATAATTGAACCAAACCGACCACAATAAGCATGAAAATATCTTTCTTCTAATTTGTTCGAAGTTGGTGCCTCAGCTCGAGCCAGCAGCAGGAGTGGACCTAGTAATCTAACTTACCTACATACCTATCCTATCCTATCCCTATATCTTAGGAGAGGATAGGGCTTCTACACTCCTGCTGGCTTGTGCTGAGGCACCGACTTCGAATAGATTAGAAGAAAGATATTTTCATGCTTATTGTGGTCGGTTTGGTTCAATTATTATTTCATAGTTTTTTGGATGTTTATTGAAGGAGGTTTTAATTTTTTATTTAAAAAAAAATATTTTTTTGCTTTTTAGTTGTTACTGTATAAAATAGATGCGTAGGATAAAATCACCAGTTGGACTTCGAAATAAGTTTATGTTGAAAATTCTATTTTGAATGCTCGACGGGGTTGTGTCGTTATTACAGAGTTCCATGATACTTTCTGAATGCAAACGCTCGATTTGTCACCGAAAGTACTAAATCGCTATACATTTCTCTTGAATTTTTGAGGAGTTTCTTCAATTCCTCATGGATCCCATCATCAGAACTGGATTCTGGTAACAACGGGACCAACCTTGAAGCAACAACAACGAAAAAATTTTCCAAATCGGTTCTTAAATGACGGAGTTCTGAGGTAACACACGTTAAAATAAAAAAAACTAAAAAACACGCTTTAAACAATAAAAAATAAAATTTAATAAATTTCAATTCACTATTCTGATAGTGCAGTAAAAAATCTTAATAAGCAATTATTATATTGTTATATCCAGATCAAAATTTGTAAACAATTCTAAATATTGATAAAATAAATAATAATAGTTTAAAATATTTTATTGTAAAAAAAGCGTGGGGTGCATGGTGTCAATTGTCAAGGATTATCATTTTGATAACATCTTAAAAAGCACCCCACGCTTTTTTTACAATAAAATATTTTAACTATTATTATTTATTTTATCAATATTTAGAATTGTTTACAAATTTTGATCTGGATGTAACAATATAATAATTGCTTATTAAGATTTTTTACTGCACTATAAGAATAGTGAATTGAAATTTATTAAAATTTATTTTTTATTTTTTAAAGCGTGTTTTTTAGTTTTTTTAAACTATTATTTATTATTTGTTTGCATAACAATTAAAATCATCACCTACACAGAAATTTGAACTGGACTATTATATTCTAATTATGACCTTGCTTCGTACCAAATTTCAAGATTCTGAGTTCACGGGATGTACCCTGTAGGTTTTGATTGCCTTGCGAGTGTCGAAAATTTGCGTTGGTTACTGATATAGACAGACAGACAAAAAAATATGCTTTTCGCAATTTTTCCTTTATCTGTGCTATAATACCTTGCTTCGTACCAGGGCCATTCTACTTTTCGTTGACCAGTCATTTTTTGTAATGTGCTCTTCAAATATTTTTTTTACAAAAACTGTAAAGTGCTCGGTTTTATCATTAAAAATTTAAATAGTGACATAATTAAGCTTACATTTAAAATTATCACTATTTATAAAAAGTAATCTTTATTATCTATAAAGTAGGTAACGCAGTGGACATGCATGTCCCCGCCATTTGTATGGAAATTGGTGTATTCTCCGCTGAGTTACCAATTTTTTTTACAAAATTTCTTTAAATTTAAAGTTTTTTTGCTTTTAAATATTAAATTTAGTTATTTCAGTATAGTTATAAGTTATTTATACTTCAAAAAAATTACCAGGGATGCCTTATATTTCACAAAAGATTAATGGTTACTTAAAAGTAGAATGGCCCACCAAATTTCAAGATTCTGAGTTCACGGGAAGTACCCTGTAGGTTTTGATTCCCTTGCGAGTGTCGAAAATATGCGGAATTTGCGGCATAAACGGCTGTATCTTTTGATTGCGTTGGCTTAGAAGTTTGATTTTTTACAGCTCCAAGGGACAGTAGACCTGAGTATTTGATATAAATTTCAGCTTGAAACCTCCACGCGCTCCTGAGAAAAAGGGTCTTGACAGACGGACGGACGGACAACAAAGTGATCCTATAAGGGTTCCGTTTTTTCCCTTTGAGGTACGGAACCCTAAAAATAATCTAAACCAAACCAAACGAAATCCTTTCCAACCTTAAAACACAACGCCTTTAATCTCGTCAAATTCGGCTGGTGCCACGTCAAAAACATTTCCATTTCGAATAGAGTTGCAAAAGTAACCTTGTAAAGGCACAGCTCAACGCTGCTCGACCCCGTTCGCGCGTTCCCAATTCGAGCCACATTTGGCAGGCGCGGCCAGGGAATTTTAAAACAAAGCCATGTAAGTAGGCCGGGTTCTTACAAACTTAATAAAATCGCTGGAGTAAACAAAAACGAGACGTAACCCCAAGAAATAGGATGTTGAGAGCGCCCATGTTGACGGGTGTAAATTTTTATATATTTGCGCAAACAGAAAACGATCGTAAAAATATAATGCATATTGGGCCTTATCCAAATGTTGGCATTTTTATTGATTTGGATGAAGTTGTTTTTTGTTTAAAAAAGGCTTAAAAATTACTGCTTTTTAAAGATGCTTATGTTGATACTCATCTTTGGCCTGATACATGAATCTTAATTTAAGAATTACGTAACTAATAGGTCAACTGTTCAATAAAATTTACAATATGGTTCCTAATTTTTTATTTTTATTATGACCAACTCAAAAACTTTTGTTTGCTATTTTTATGATTGTTAGGAACGTCTACATAAAAGAAAGTAGCCAAGTGCACAACAGGGGCTAAATTCAGGAACGGCCTAACAGGGTTTGCGAGCGGTATTTCGATCGTTTGCGAGAGGATAGGGATGAACAGCTATTTTCAGGAACGCCAAAAAATATAATATAAAATTCTTCATATTCTTTATATTAAAATAAAAGTGTACTCGAACTTACCCACAGATCTGAAAGAAAAAGTGTGAAGGGTTGGACTGAAAACCAGCGCTGTGTGCGTGCGCACCTTCGTGGGCATGCATCCACAGCACACGCTGAGCCTAATCCATTTAACACGCTTAGTTATAGGTTCAGGGGGTGTTTCACCACCTTATTGTCAAAGTGCTGGTTACGTAACCAATGAATAAATTGATTACTGGACAAATCTGTCAGCTAGTGTTTTTTCAGTTTCACCACGCCGGTCCTGTGCAAATTAAGTACCACTTAACTAATCGTGGGTTTAACAAAAAATCGGAATGGCAACGTCGCATTTCACAACCACGCGTTCCTGGTCGCACACTTTTGTTCAAAGAGTCACTCATTATTAAAGCAAAAGAAATCGTTAACTATATAATTTTTAAAAACATCTATTTTTTTGCATAAACAAATGTGTAACATTATAATTGATCCAAAAACGGTATTTATTTACGATACTTTGTTAACAATAACAAAGAAAAATAAAATCACGTAAAACGAATCGAAAAGTGGCGCCAAACCATTTGACAGATAAACTTTTTTTTTAATAGCGATATACAAGTTCAGGTAGAACAAACGATTGAGCCACTGAAAAAAAGTCTGTAATTAAAAAATATTACGAAATTTTGGATTTATTTTTACATACTAAAAGTGTGCCTACATTTTTTTATTCAAATCTTGATATTTAAATTATTTTATGCAAACTAAATACAAACTGAAATATAGATGCACAGAAAAAACCCCAGAAAAAAGACCAATGGTAGAGGGCATAACATAGATGCGCTTTATCACTGCCTAAATGTGATTATAACAGACTGAAGTGTACGATGTATGGGAAAGATTCGTCGCTAACTTCTAGACCAGTGATGGTGTAGGGGTAAGCACGCAGCACGGAACGCTGAGGACCTGGGTTCGATTCCCAGCATTGGTCTTTTTTCTGGGGTTTTTTCTGTGCATCTATATTTCAGTTTGTATTTAGTTTGAAATATATGGTTTCACGGGATGACCGTAAAAGTAATAAAAAAATGAAGTTGAAGAAAATAAAAAAATAAATAGAAAAAGATACTTCATACTTAACTTGTATTTTATGCAATTTAGCATGACTACTTTCTTTAAAAAAAAAATACTTTGATTTATTTTTCTGAAACCGGCTGAAGGGCTCTCCAACCATGGCTACAAAAAAATAAACTTAACTAATTAAAAAGTTATGTGACGGATAAAAATGCTAAATGCCACCTGATCTGATGGTCACATTAAGAAACAGTTTGTCCATCACTTAGCGCTAATCGAGACTGGTGAAACAGAAATTTTAATTACAACTGTCAAATAAGGTTATGATTAAGCTAATCCGAACTTTCACTCTTTCGATAATACACCAAAATCACGATTCAATTTCATTCGACAAGGCTTGATCACTGCCATGCTCGCATTGGCAGCATATTACGAATTAGCAGCGTTTGATGGTTTTGAATAATTAATTTCTTAATTTGGCGCCCCAAATCACTGCATATACCAATAACTGATTACCAAAACATAAATCAGGCTGATATACCAAGGCAATCAGTTGAACTAACACTACCTGGTTACCATAGATTAAAGTTCTTGTTTTTCCCAATACGTCTGCCTGCGCGACATGTAACAAAAACATTTTTGACGTTAGGCACTTAAAAGCACAATATGAAATGACATTGTGTATTTTATTATAAAATTCTGGTACAGAAACACTAATAGGGAATTTTTTTATTTATTCAAAAATTTCTTTATTATTACAAATCAAACAAGAGTAGGTAATAGGTAGTAACGGGCTATTTTCTGCAACTCGATGTCTCTGTGCGCCTATTTTGCGTAGCTGTAGGCACTATTCGTGCCAGCCGTACTCCTTAAGGAAACCTAGCAGACCCTTTACGTTGCCGACGACTTCCTGGAGCGACCTCGGTATCCCGAGGTGTAGTGCCCTGTAGCTCACCACACTAGCGCACTCCAGCAGGACGTGTGAGGCCGTTTAAACAAGGTTAGAGTAGAGAGTTTTTTATATTATTATTAAACTTCTAACTATTCAGATTTCATTTCTCAGGTTCAGATCTTTCCATTTCGGCTTCACAATATCAATTTTCTATGTTAATAATATGCGCTTGTTTAGCTTCTGTTGTCTTAAAATTCGATGGTCTTTATCTTTCACTTTGATAATTATTTTGCTATAGCTTTTTGGTATTAAGAAGACTTGACTGCGAAGGTTGGGAGAATTGACATAGTTTTAGGACGCAATACACTCAATAAATAAAAATAATGACTTGTAAGCACATATTGAAAGGCTAATTAATAACTCGCCTCTCCGAGCTTTGTTAAGTTTGATTCCATTTTAGAAAATTAAGATTAATTATAAATAGCTTTCAGTTGGAGTGCTTGCGGTTCGTATTGGATACGCAGGCCAATTTGCCTACCACTCATTGACTTTAATTGATTTTACGGTCGAAGGACCTCATGCCACCAGTATTGGTGTGAACACGCCCTAATCGTTAATTGTCAGGCTACCAGCTGGCACGTTTACCCTAAGTTTGGGCAATATGAGCGCGTGGCGATGACAGCCTCATCTAAGCTCGCGCTATGGACAGTTTTGCAATTAGTGACTATAAGGCCATGCGACGAAGGACTAAGAGTGAGCAGGATGACGAATAAAAGTAACATCAAGCAATTTAAGTTTTAAAAACATAGGAAGTGTAATTTTATTTGTGGCTAGCTGTTGCTCGCGACTCTGTTTATGAAATAATGCAATTTTTCGAGATAAAAAGTATTTAAATTAAATGGAATTTAAATTATTGTCAAACTAAATTTCGTTTAAATCAGATGAGACGTTATTATATGATTGAGTAAAAACTTTTTAACAAAAAATTAAACCTCGAAAAAACTGAAAAGCAAAAAATAATACCTTTTTTGTTTGACCTAAACTGGTACCTAGATTAAGGTCAAACAAAAAAGGTATTAAGGTATTTGTTATAGTTTATTTATTTATATGTGGCTGTTTATCCCAATGCTTATATTTGTTTTAGACGTGTACTTATTATATGTACGATATATGTATGAGTAGATGTACTATTTTTGTTGCGTTTTAATTTTCTGATCCACTGTTGATGCACCACCTGCTGTAAACTAGTCCTTCCTTCTTTCTGGTAAAGGGTTGCCTGGAAGAGATCGCTCTTAAGCGATAAGGCCGCCTATTGCTTACCTTGTAACTTACTCTCTGTGTACCTGTTTTCTGTATTGCTTACTATTCCTGGTGTACAATAAAGAGTCATTGTATTGTATTGTATTATATTGTATTATTTTTTGGTTTTTAGTATTTTCGGCGGTTTAATTTTTTGTTAAAAAGTTTTTATTTTATACTTTTTTCCATCCTTGGGGTAATTTTTTTTCCAAATTTATAATACCAACTTCAAGGTATACCCTACCCTATCTATCCAATAAAAAAGAATTATGAAATCAGACTACTCTGTAAAATGTTAGTCAATCATCCCCTGTCTTCCTACCCTTAGGGTAGGAATATTATTTCCAAATTTAAATGGGACCACCCTTGGGGTATACGCTTTCCAATAAAAAAAGAATCATCAAAATCCGACTACTCTGTAATAAGTTATGCGTGGTCATATAGTACAATCAGTAACTGAACAATCAATCATCCCCTGTTTTTCTACTCTTAGGGTAGGAATATTGTTTCCAAATTTAAATGGGACCACCCTTGGGGTATACGCTTTCCAATAAAAAAAGAATGATCAAAATCGGACTAGGGGAGACCGGGGACAAAACTAACATTTTGCACTTTTACCTCATTATCTGGTTAAGCGTAATATTTTTGATGAAATTAATATAGCTATCTATAAATTTCGTTCATGCTCTTCAAATTGATGACTTTATTTACCTAATTATTACTTATTTTGTGTGAAAAATAGGGACTTAAAAAAAATTCGCCTGTTGTAACTTTCGACCCCGATACGTTGCCGAAAGTAACAGGATAAAGAAGTAGTTTTAAATATGAGATGAAGTATTAAATTAATAAGTTATGTATCAGAAAACATTGAATGAGCAAAATAAAAAATATTGGCACTTTATAAGTATATGAAAATATTGAAAAAGTATTTTTTTATGAAAATAATCAAAAAAATAACATTTTGTTAGCATTTATTGTCAGTCTAGGAAATGGCATGTTTTTTTGGCGTGAGAATTATTTTTTCTATTCATACTAAGTATTTGGTAACAGTGTTTGTTTCGGACACACATAGTTTTCATCATCATGTCTGTCTATGTTACTTTTGTACCCTGCCACATTTTTGTCAAAAAATTAAAGCTAGCCTTGAAGTGGAACGTGATTGACACAAACGAACTCAAACACCGTGTAATCCATTTAATCAAGAATGACTATACAAATATTCATATAAAAATAATTCTTTTAATAATATGAAAACGTGACATGAATGAAAGTCAAGAAAGTTAGTTTTAGTTCGTGAAATCACGTTTTGTCCTCTAGCTCAAAGTAGCAGCGCGGAGCACCGACAGCGGCTGGATGCAAGTAAGAGGGGTGGAATCGACTGTCATATGACTGTAGCGAAGAGGTGTTTCGACTATTGGATAAAACTACAGAGCTTTTGCTACTTTCGACCCGCTGTTACTTTTGTACCTGGTCTCCCCTACTCTGTAAAAAGTTATGCGTGATCATACATAAAAATATATATATATATACACGTCGAATTGATAACCTCCTCCTTTTGTTTTCGTCGGTTGACAAATATCTTTTTACTTACAAATTTTCTCATTTAATAAATTAGTAGTATAGAAAATAGGATATATGTAACTTGATGGAATAAAGACAGTTACTGATTAAAGTTATGGAATTAAATTAAGATTATAGTAAGCGCTTTTGATTAATTTATTATAAATATACTAGCTGTTACCCGCGACTCCGTCTGCAAAGGAAAAGGGTACAAAAAATAATCTGCAACATAACAATCGTAAAAATCGGTCAAGCCGTTTCGGAGCAGTTTAGTAACAAACATTGTGACACGAGATTTTTATATATTAGAAGAAAGATTACATACGTACACGTCATGTCAACCCTCATGAACTTCATTTTAAAAAACTGGCTGCTAAACATTTTAATAAGACAGTTGAAACGTTATTACATATCAGAATCCAAATGTAGTTGAAAATTAAAAATAATATAGAAACAATTTATTGAATCAGGCGTTACTTTGCGGAGTTCCATATTGATGAACTGAAACAATTACTTTGCTCACCTGCGACATTACGATAGCAGAGCTACATTTATGTAAAAAAAATGTTTTTTAATTAATAATTTATGTAAATGCGTGTTCATGCTTGTGTGCAGTGTAGTTTGGTGGTGGTGATACAACTATCAACTATCGGTTTGTGTGATTTGTGTGTGTCCATATAGTGTGGAGGCGGAGGAACTGCATGAACACGCAGTTATTTAGGTACATAAACGTATCCATCGTAAGTTCGCGGGTGAGCAAAGTAATTGTTTTAGGTCAATTTAAATTTTGACAAATTTCGTGGCCACAACTGTGTAGGTAATTTACGCCCGTTATCCTTACGATAATATTCTGTCACTCGATACACTAACTCGAGACGGATAATCAAAGCCTGTTCAGTTTGCTTCATTAAACTGTCTCTGACAAACTAGCAATCAATACTTAGTTCTAATTTCTGATTATACCAATATGACGATATACCAATTTGGCGATTATAGCAATATGGCCTTGTTTACTTATTAGCGTAAGAACACCGTACTTATTTGCAGCGATACTTGGGAATTTTAAAAAAATGTGTTATTTTACGAGTACAATAATTAATTTTCACAAAGAAAAAAAGAGTACTTACTTAATATCTTTATGGTCAGTTTTGTGTATAATATGGGTCGTCACAAAACTGAGGAAAAAATTTTTAAGGAAAATTAGGGACTTCTCACCCGACTGTCGAAGGATAGGGTTATGTTTTTCGAACGTATGTTTTCTTTTATGTATGTATGTATGTATCATTCTTTGGCATGCCCTGCAGCCTAAACGGCTCAATAGATTTTGAAGTGTGAGGTGTTATTAGATTCGTCTCAGTTCCGAGAGTGACATAGGATATATATTTTTTCGGAATTCCCATGGGAACTGGAATTATGCAGGCGGTTTCTTTTTCATCTAGTATGGAAATAAAAGTTATTTAATCTATTTCAAACTAAATACAAACTGAAATATAGATGCACAGAAAAAACCCCAGAAAAAAGACCAATGCTGGGAATCGAACCCAGGTCCTCAGCGTTCCGTGCTGCGTGCTTACCCCTACACCATCACTGGTCTAGAAGTTAGCGACGAATCTTTCCTATACATCGTACACTTCAGTCTGTTATAATTACATTTAGGCAGTGATAAAGCGCATCTATGTTATGCCCTCTACCGAGAGACTTCAACACTCCTTCGGAGCTACCCGCTCACCTGGACCAATTAGTTATTTAATCGTCAAAACCAACAGTGCTCTTGATTCTGAGTAAGAACATCCCAAAATTACCTCATTTAAAAAAAATTGAGTGGTACACTTTGAAAACGCCCATTTCTTTTTACTTTTGTATTTCTGTTTTTCTTAGAAGTATTGTAATTTTTTCTACTTTTAGCTTAGTTACAAGTTACCTACTTTTATATTTAAATATAATTAAGTTAAGTCCTTATTTATAATAAATAATATGACGTAAAATAGTACTATATTATTATTTTTTATTAAATATGTAAGTACTTTAAACGTAATGAATGTTACAGAAAAAAAAATCTAGAGTTAGGTTTTTTAAAGATGAACTACATTAGCTGTACTCAACCTTTATTACTTTATTTTAATCCACACCCGACACGCATATGTATGTTGTTACGTGTGTCTTGTGACTATTCATTAGTTAAAAAATTTAATTGAGAAAAAATTGTTATGGAATTTTAATAAATAATTACAATCTTATTTATAGCAAGCTGCGACACTGCATTAATCCTAAAGTACACACTTGCTCTGAACAATATTTCCCAATAATTCAAGAAAAGGTACAACTTCAATAAGTCCTTTACCAAACATTTACTAAGCCTTGCACCTAATTCGAAAGTTTACCATCGGCCGTAACAACTTTCACCGTAATACTGGGGTGAAATTAAAAAGTTGTGCTCGAGTTCTGGGATTATTGCCGCTGCTAACGAAGTTATTCCTGGATCAATCAGGCCGTGAATGAAGAGGAAATTGGTTTCTCGGATATGTTCGGTGGCGATTGAATTAGTTAAGTTTAGTCTAGTATTTAAGGAATTAGGATGCCGAATAGGCCTCAACGATTACGGGTGAATGACAAGTACTTGATCTTAGTACTTTTTGAAGTTTGAAAAAAGGAATTTGGTGGGTGCTGACGATATTTGGCATACAGATAGTTTAAAATATAGATGAACATGTAGGATAGTTCCCGCGGGATAGCGATAGCCGAATTCTCAGAAAAATAATAAATACGCATGAAGCTGCAACCGTAATTTATATTTCTGTGAGAGTGAAATGTGTAGATAGCAAATAAGTATTTAAGTGAAATAAAACAATACACAAAATGGGTATAAAATAGATCGCGGTAGGTAAGTCATGCGTTGTTACGCTTAAAAGGATTTGCCACACTGGATGCGTTCTGCGGTCGCGGTCAGGTCAAATTGAGCGCAGCCCGAATTATGTATGAACAAAATTGTCGGTCTCTTTATATTTTGTATAGCTCTTGCGGTATACAGACAACGTTTCGAGTCGCAGCTAGTAATTGACGAAGAATTACCAAATATTCTCTGAAGAGAAGATTAAAATTTTGATATTATAATGTCCAGACAGCTGAAAACGGTTCAAATTCCTAAAAGAACTAAGAATATAACATGTATAGAGCCAAAAAACCGTTATTTCTCTCGAGTGTTGTATAAGTAGGCCATCCATTAACTATGGCCCCCCGTCTATTTTACCAACTCAGTACCTACTAATGCTAATAAATGGCAAGCACGCAGGTGTGACAGCCAAACAATACCTACAGCTCTATCTCGAAAAGGCCCTTAGTTCCCTGTAAATCACATCTGACCCCGAGTAAAAAACACTCCCGATTTCCGCTTCCAAACCCACCCTTCATACATAAGCATGGACCCTTCCGATCGTTTACCGGGAATGATTTGTTGAGTGGAAACTCTGGAACATTCCATTATGCAAACACTTGTAGTTTATCGCCAAGGCGTTGTTGGATTCTTTCTGATGTACCGGGAGCGGTCGAGAGGTGTTTGCGAGTTTGACAATATGCCCTTATGCGAGAGCTACTCGAAATTTATTCAACTGTATATTTTTGAGAACCTTTGTACGCTGAACTGTAGTACAAAGGTAACGGGCTTTCTATTATTAAGAATTTGCGCATAATTACTAATACATTTGAGACGTCATCACATCTAAAAATTACCTCGACAGGCAACGTTGCAACGGCTGTGCCGCAAGTAGATCGTAATGTAGGATAGGTTTAAAAGTTGGTGTAGATATTCCTCCTTAACTTTTCCAATTTTGCTTGTATTATTAACAGACATTCTAAAACTCACTTCCATTCCTTATAAGGGAAAATGGTCAAACGATTCTTTAAGGAAACCCTGCATTCCCCACAGGGTTTTAAAAAATTGCACGAAATAAAGCCCACTAAATGTTGCACAGACAGTTGTCCGTAATAGCTAGCCGTCAAGCGGGAATTCCCATCCCTCGGGGATACTGGAAACTTCGCCAAATTTATGTTCCTCCGACTCAACAAGGTAGACAAGTAGCGTGTTGACAAGTTGTAAGTTATTGTGGAGCAAAGTTCACGGGGAATTATTCTTTGGTGGAATAGTTAGTAACAGAAGTTCGTAACAAGTGGGACAATAAGACAGTTGCGAAGGAACGAATCAGGCTAAATACGCATTCATAAATGTAGGGTTCGACAAAAAATATCAAAAAACGGATAAAAGAGAAACGTAAGGTTGGGGTACTACGATCCACTGAAGGATAACTTAACTTGCCTAATATAAAAATCAGGCTAATACGTGTCGGTTTCGTGCATGAAGGGTTCCGTACCCCCGTACAATGTTTAAAAACAGATCAGTAAACAAACGTCGAAATGTAAGCACTAGAATCGCAAACTTATAGATAGATAAACGCCCGAACAACATAGGGTCAACATAGGCTTGTGTTGCCAAGTAATCTGCCGGCTGTCACCTAGGCCGCCTAGCAATGCCTAACAACGCCTAGCAACCTAAAACGCTGAAAACAACGTTTCTTATGTGACGACAAAGAGTAAAATAATAATCAAAGTACCTGGGCAAGCTGAGGCTGAAACTCGGTACCAAGTGTTTTCCCAGAGATAAAACCAAGCTAGATCAATTTTTTATCCCCGAAAACCGCCACATACCAAATTTCATCGAAATCCTGATTATATATATACAAGAATTGCTCGTTTAAAGGTATATATATATATATATATATACATATAGATGGGTGGGTCTAATCAGAACATAAAAACGTGGGCGGCCAGCTATGTGCTAAAATTTTGATTCAATAATAAAACGTGGGCTGAGTTATTCCAAATCGCCAGTTTCACTTCAGATCAGATAAGTGAACCTGACATAATGGAACAAAACATTTTGAATGAAAATTGTTGCTCTTTTCAGAAATCAAGTCAAAGTGATACTTAGAAAGTGGCACCCACGTTCAATTTATATGCAACCAGTCGACCAAGAAATTCCACTTGGTCCACTACACTAGGTTCATCCCACATCTTCGCTATAATGGCAGAATTAAATATTAGCTAGCTTTGTATCGCATAAATACTGTATTTGTAAAAAAAAAAAATTTTATTGCAAGTCTATGATCATCTAGAAATATCTCCTATAAAATCTTTAGGTCCAGTGGTTTAGGTTGGGCGGTTATCTCTCAGTCAAATTTTGACAAATTTCATAATTTTATTTCTCGCACAAAGACTTGCTATAGCAATTCAACGTGGGAATGCTGCCTGCGTGATGGGCACCCTACCTAAGGGACCAAATTTAGATGGTAATTTTTAGTTTTTAATTTTTGTTTAGCTATTTAAAGTTAGTATTAATTATGTTAATTTTATATTTAGTCTCTGTTTTTATACCTACTTTTAACGTTAATTGTAATATTGCTCGATTGACTAATAAAATATAATTTATTTATGGAGTATCCTATAGATTTTGATTCCTAGGGTTTTTGTATAAAATGTACTTTCAAAAGGCTGTATCTTGCACGTGAGTGAACATCATCAAAATCCCAGCCTACATGCGATCCACTGAGCTGGCCACAGGCTCGCTTCTGGGCCTAGAATTTAGAAATTTTGAGTTTCCCAGCTCTAAGGGATTGTAGGCTTGAATATTTTGTATTAATTTGACACCTTTCCTTCCGTTCCTGATTAAACGTTACTTCGCAAACAGAACAGACAAATATACAACAATGTGATCCTAGAAGGGTTTCTTTATTCCTTTTGAGGAACTCAACTTTACGAAGCCCTAAATATACCTAACATTTTGGCAATAAAACATCGTATCGATACAAAACTCTTTGTAAACAAAACCGGAATGGTATGATAACATAATTCGTATCTGCCGCGTCAGTAAACGGGCTCGATTATTTACTGCCGGCAGACGGAATCTGTAATAACGTAGGGCAATCAATTACGATATTTATACGCACCTATTGATGCGGGACGACCTCGTTTATTTATAAAACCGTATATGTTTCATGCGAAAAGATGAAATGAATGCTGTATGGATCAGTTCGTTGATTAAGTTGGCGACATTATGCGTAGCACAATAACATATTACTCATTACGCAAGTATAAAATGCTGCCCTCGTAATGAAGAATGCAGTAATCGACAAAAATCGATTCTGGCTTTTTACGCAAAATGGCACCTGTGAATTCGTATCTACCCGTGTATATATTTTTTATTATTTTTAAATGCCTAAAACACAGTAATTTAGTTGGAAAAAATGCAGTATTTCTTCATAAAACTCTTTAAACACAAAGTTATAATACAGCAATTAACTCATACTAACGTAAAATGCAGTATTTGGTCGTTTACTGCATGTTGAATTGCACACAAAAAAAATAATGTTCATCGCTAAACTAAGTTGAACCGCAGCAAGTGCGAGAAACTCGGCGTGTCGCATAGGTCAGAGCTGCAAAAAACACTAGTAACTCAGCCTAAGATCATCACTCATTACAAAATTATTATCACAGAATACTTAAATGATTTTTGTTTTGAATTGATTCTACGTTTATTAATTAAGTACATACCCTGAAAATATCCGCACCAAAAATTTTCTAGCACCTTATGTAGATACTCAGTACTTTCATTACGTGTTTTTAAGTACCCAGTAAAGCTATTTGAATTTTGACTGCATTTCATCCTTTTATACTTCTTCGATGAAAAACAATTTTCTAACATGAACCAAGCCAGAAATGCAGTATTCTACAAGAGTATTGCATTCTTGTTTTATTTTATTGTTATCCCCATAGCAAAGATACAAGGATAATATGCAGTAATCGACTTTAAAATAAAATATTCTCAGGAATTGTAAGTATCAACTAAATAGTACGACGGTAAGTACTGTTTTATACTTGTATAATAAGGAATTATTTTAACTTAATCTTGTATCGCGTTCAATTGCATTTTTCTCGAAACTGTGTTTTTGCAATTACTGCGTTCTCCATTACGAGGGCAGAAAGTATGAGCATTTTCTGAAAAGTCATCACACACACACACACCCCAAGCAGATGTCCAGTGTTGACACTGATTTGTCAAAGAAAACCCCTCCGGCGGTGTACGGCAGTATCTGATTTTGGCAGAATCTTGATTAGGAAGATTCGACTTTGGACAAAATCATTTTATGGCAGAATAAAATATGAAGGGGAAATTAATTTACCTATAATTTGTTACACGTGACCTATTTGTTGTTACTAAAAAAACTTTCTCGGGGTTAGCTACAATATAATATTAAAATCCTTCACATGACAATATTTTTCTTCATTGAGTATACATGTTCTGCCATAAAACGATTCTGTCCAAAGCTGATTCTGTCCAATCAAGATTCTACCAAAAACAGATTCTGCCGTACACCGCCGGAGAAAAAAAATCATGTATGTACATTTTAAACATTTAATTTTGGACTCCGACTTGCATAGAAATTTACAGACAAGTAGCGAGAATGCAACTGAGCGTTAAATTATACTGATTAATTTGTATGCAAATGACTTCTTTGTTGCCCACCACGAGCCACATACGTGTAAATGGTGGTTACTTACCTGTATATTTCTATGCAAGTCACAGTTCTAAATTAAATATACAAAGTTCTTGAGATGGTCATGAAACTAAGCATAAAGAATCATTTCATAGGAGATTGTAGTCATATGTTTATGCATTCGTACTAACAGAAGTGAGAGCCAGCTGGGTACGTATTATAATGTAAAAATTTAAAAAACATATCGGTTGAAATCCATACAGTTAAAATGCCGAAAATCATAAAATATAATGTATTAAAATATATAAAGTTATTTGACATAAGTTCCAAATGCATAAGCTTGAAATGCATAGTGGTTAAAATATATAATAGTAACAATGCATAATGGTTCCTAGTCATATTGCACAAAATGCATATGTGTACAGTGTATACGTTTAAAATACATAAAATTGTAAAATATTATAGTTAAGTAAAATATCAATCCAGTACGTATTCCATAATGGCTGAATTACATAATCCTAGATTAATACACTATACCCGGATGATTAAAATAATAAAAATCGCCTTTCATATACCCTAACCGGTATCTCGCTGGCAGCGAGCGAGCGAAGCGAGCGAGCAAGACCTTTTAGGGCAGAAGCGACTCGAATAGGTTAGGTGCAGAAGGCTAAGGCGGGAGCGAAGCGTATCGTAGCTCCCGCTTTAGCCTTTGATGTAAGGTATTTTTTTTTGTAATAGCACATAAAATTATTATTTCCATTAGGTATTATATTTTTAACATTATAAATGTAAATATAAATGATATACCAAATTTTATCAAACAAAATAGATTTTCTACGTGGTAATAAAAAAAATAACTAACAACAAAGGCTAATGCGGGAGCTTCGCTCCGCTACGCTCCCGCATTAGCCTTTGAACCTAACCATTCCGAGTCGCTTCCGCCCCGAACCGTCTTGCTCGCTCGCTTCGCTCGCTTGCCGAAAATAAGCAATAATTTTGTTTCATTTCAAATTACGAACATACTCTAATCTACGCTTCCGCTTTAGCCTTTGGACCTAACCATTCCGAGTCGCTTCCGCCCGGAACCATCTTGCTCGCTCGCTTCGCTCGCTCGCCGAAAATGAGCAATATTTGATTCATTTCAAATTACGAACATAGTCTAAGGGTAATGGTTAATAGTAGTGTAATGGTGGGGTTGTTTCCTTAATAATTCATTTTAATTCTTATTGTTTAGTATTGTAGACATCTTGATTGTATGTATTTTGACCGTACGGATTTCGACTATTATGAAAAACGTTTTTTAGGAATTTTAATTGTTATTTCTTTCAAACATTATATATTCTAATTGTATATATTCTAAACATATACATTGTAAACTTAGTTTTGAGATATAACAACTTATTATCTAATATTCATAATATATACGCTCACTTTATAACGTTTAGTATAACGTTCACTGGATATAATAAACGAAATATATAATTTTAAAATATCTAATTTTGTAATGTATAACGTTGTTTATATATAATATCAATTGATATAACGATCAAAGCGAATAATGTTTAGTTAAATCTAATAATTTCGTGTACACTTAGCTAACTATCTATTTTCACTTACCATACTAAGACTCAATTACACACGCACACACACTCGCACACACACACACACTTGCACACACACACACACACACCCATACACACACACACACACTTGCACACACGCTCACACATACGCACGCTTGCATGCACACACACACGTACGCGCGCAGGGCGCGTGATTTATGCTGGAATTTTAGGTTAAGTTAGGATTTTAACTTCAATAAACTACTATTTTTAGATTAGTGGTCTATTACAATGTGCTATTTTTGGAAGAGCGAGGCCTCCCAACACAGGTACTTATATACCTACTGGGAAGCCTCAACCTTTGTTTTTTTTTGTAACCACTGTGTTTTGTTGAAAAATAAATTATTGTTTATTGTTTATTGTTTGTTTATAACACCTAAGATTTAAAACGTATAAATTCATTAAAAACTTTGATGGGAGCAAGCACTCAAGCAATCCATTCACTTTTTCCGCTCTGTTACAAAAAAACCTAACATCGAAGAATAAGGCGTGAGCTACGCTACGCTTCGCTCCCGCCTTAGCCTTCTGAACCTACTATCCAAGTCGCTTCTGCCCCGAAAAGTCTTCCTCGCTCGCTTCGCTCGCTCGCCGCCACATAATTTAACATTTACTCATATTATTATATATCATGACTGTTATACATAATATTTGTTATGTTAAAAGAAATTAGTCCATATAAATCTTATACAAATTGAAGTTATATAAAAATAACGTTATATAATTAAAGCGTTATACGTTAAAAAATTATACTTTTGCTGTTATAGCTAACATTCATTATATCTTGTGAACGTTATTAATATGAAATTAGATATTTTGTAATTATATCTCGTGGGACGCACTCGTATCCGAGCCAGCTACCTCAATGGTTAATAAGTAGAAAAAGTCTACAATAATTGATCTGATCAAATAATAACGAGGGTAGCAATTGACATAAAAACTATTCTGCAATAACCATACCAATGTACAATTTGGGTAGTCCGTCCCTGCGGACGAGTGCCCATAAGGCTGGCAGCATTTCCGCACTGGATTGTGATGCCAATACGTTGGGCGACAAATGTACCAGCCCTTCTGGTAACCAGTAGCTTCGAATAATTTAATTCTGATTTGATGCAAAAGATTAATTTTTTATTAGGTACTCGTATTTTTACTAGCCTAAGTCCATAAAAGTATCTAAAATTCTCTATACCATAAAAATAAGTGTATACACTTGGGAACGTTTTGAAAAAGTGGTTACTTACTAATAAAAGTAAAAGTTTTGACTGATATATCGAAGGCTACGATATATCAGTCAAAACTTTTACTTTTATAAGTAAGTAACCAAATCTTGCAATTTCTGATTATCGTGTTGAGCCGATATTCGGAAATTGTTTGACAAAGTGACAAAAACGGTACCGAAAAAAAAACACGTGGTAACTATTTAACTTCTTGTTAATCAGACATTGTTATCTGGGACCATCAAGCAGTATCGTTCCGTTATCTGTGCTAGTACGTGATTTGGCTTATCAATATTTATCGCGATCCGAATTGAGTTTTTGGTATGCTTAGTGATATCTAGGATACGATTACAGAAGTATTTTGTAGAAATTTATCATTTTCAATGCTTAAATTACTCTAGTATTATAAATGTGAAAGTTTTTATGGATGGATGGATGTGTGGACTGTGGCTGTTTGTAACTATTTCACGCTAAAACGGTTTGACGGATTCTGATAAAATTTGGCACACAGATATTTTATAACCTGAGGCTATACCTAATATACCTATTATCTAATACGCTACCGATTGACAGGGAGAAATAGCTTTAAGCGATATCAAGCGGCCACGTATCAGACAATATCACCTGGATTAACTTATATGATACCCTTTTCCCCGGATAATTGCACAGTACCCGTAGGATAGCGAAAATCGAATTTTTCGCAGACAAAGTCACGGGCAATAGCTAGTTTTGTATCAAGTTGCAGTACCTATACATAAGAAAGTTGTTTCGTTTTGAAATTTTTTAGAAACCTAAATACACACAGAGTGACTTAAATACATAATAATAACATATTATGTAATATTTATGGAAATGCAATTAAAAACTTGAATGTCAATAGATTTTTATTAATTCAAAATTAGATTGAATAAGTACTAACAAGTACTAACATGTTCTATCTTCTTTTAAAATTGAATGCATTATTTTTTAGCTTCTAAAAAGTAGTCGAACTATTTTATCTTTTATCAATAAATAAAATTAAATCGTTTATCTATCAATCCGTGAATTGCCAACTTCTACGTTGATATTTTTGATTATTGTATTGTACCCCAAGAAGTTGGACTATTTGGCAGAATCATTCAATCTTATTAATTTGTACGGAATCACGGTGAAGATTGTTTAGTTGTGCTTCAAAAAGTACATCGTTAATAGCTTTTTCGGCAAAAAGCCTCTGTATAGGATCCAGGGATTGTAGTTTTTGCGTCCAAACGATTGTTATTGGTTGCACATTTGAAGATTGGCTTTTCTTTTTGTACTCAGGCAGTAATGTGCACGCTTTTTCATACACTTCAGGTTGATTATCCGACATACAAATTTCTTGCTTTAATCTTGGTGTACACGTACGCTGAATGTCTTCAGGATTTACTAAATAAGAAAATCTGCTGGCAGTCGCTGACGTACTTTCAGTTGAGACCCTTTTGACTCTGGTCGACGTGTTGGGCTGAAATTTTAAAAAAGATACACTTATACAATCTAAGCAAGTAAGGCAAAATCGGAAGTTATGAAACTGATATAAATGACCCCAACTTCGATTATAAGTGACTTTAGGCTGTCACTTTAACTGCAGGTACTCAAATCGAAAATTGACCGTATGGTTAGCTATCAAATCCACTTTTTTAAAATAGACTAATTTTTATCCCGGAAAAGTTTTTGTTGTTGTTGCTAACAACAGTTATAATAATAACATAGATGGAACAAAAAAATATAATTTTAAAATAAACCTGCCTATTAATTGATATGACTTTAATACATACATTCTCCTTTTTCTCTTCTGCATTGTTTAAAAATCGGAGCGCCTTAAACGTCGTTGACTTTGGAATATATTTCTTGCCCAATCGTTTCGACTCCTCTATTTTCTTTAACTCTTTCCGAAAATTAGATCTAAGGCTGTTAATCTTTTTCCGGACATCCTCTCTGGTCGCGTCAGGCTTCCACTGCTTTTGTATAGTCAGCAATTGATCGAGCGCGTCATTTCTGCTGTCTTTATTTCTATATTCTATACGAGTGACGTCCCAGAGCTCGGGTAATGTTTCAAAAGTCTCTATAAATTGCTTTAGAACTATGTTATTACAGTTTGACTTGATTTCGTCGGCAGAAGACGGTGAGACAGAGCGATCGTCAGAAAGTGCGTCATCAGACATGTTTACAATGCACCGCTTGAACGCGTACTGACCGTATCGATGAAATCCACGCAGCATTGGAATACTATTGTGTGTGTGACTATTCCTCACCATAAGTGTGAACACAGCGGAGATATAATGTGAGGGAGAGACGCTATACCGCGCGGCACACATACGTCAATATTTTGTTTATCACGATCCGATATCGTGCAGCGAATACCACAATGCGATATTGAGTTTCGACGCGTAGAACGACGCAATTATTACACTTATCGTAAACGAAATATGGCTGTCATTACTATACATCGAAATTTTCAAGTACATAGCTACCTAAATCATGTATATTGATAGCGTCAGATTAGTGCCAGACTACGGACCTTTATTTGAGTGGATGACGCTTGTCGCCTATCTAACATGTTATAAGTATAATAATATGTAAATGCCCAACTTGTTATTTTTGCAAAATTGAGTCAATGAACTGAAACAATTACTTTGCTCACCCGCGACCTTACTATAGTATGCGTTTATGTAAGAAATGCGTGTTCGTTCATGCAGTTCCTCCTCCTCCGCACTGTACGAACACTCACAAATCACACAAACCCAACTATACCACCAAACTACACTGACACGTTTCGAACTCAACTAGAGCTCATCTTCAGAGTAGTTACCACAACCGTACGTTATGCCACCAAATGTTAGACGACTAACAAATTCCGATGAATGTTAGATATTGTTGAGCAAAGTATTTAATTGTTTCAGGTCATTAATATAATGGACCTCCGCAAAGTAACGCCTAATTCAATAAATTGAGTCAACCTAAACAAGTCAGTCTGTTTCTATGATAATTTCAAACTGAGTAATTTCACTGGAGGTACGGTCAAGTGCAAAAATAAGTATCGATTTTAATCCTCCCATCGTTATATACCTATACCTTAATTCGACGACATAAGAGCTATGGGACATATTTATGAGCAAGTTGTGTGCACCCATATTTTTACACTTGACTATACCAGTACCTGACCGAATAATACATCATCATTATCATCATTGACATTAATTACGTAGCGTGTTTCGTTATTAAATAAAGGACGTTAATAATTTGATTTGAAAACGGACGAACCTGGAACTAAAAATAAAATTATACGAAATTGTTGCCTTACATGCAATTTTAACGTTAAAATTTGACAGTAACGTAGAAGGTTCCCTCATATTTTAACTTGTAGCCTTTCGTAGTTTTACCTTAACTAAGAATTGATGTTGCTCGGAAAAAGCCTTTCCAGAAAATTATAAATGTGTATAACTACAATATTGCCATAATAATTATGCCAGGCGTTTTTTTTGTGAAATTTGTTTAATACAGTTATTTTTGTTAGTATGATTTTACACTTTTTCACTATTAGGTACATTAGAGCAGGAATCGGTTTGATTTAAGTTATTGGTTAATGGTTTCTCAATCTGCACTTTTCATCTCGTGGGATAGAGGTCAATCACAAGTCAGATTAATGTAAAAAAAAAAACATACTGTAAAGTCGCGTTACATTCGCCCTGAAGAGTAACTATGGCGATGGGTATTAATACTCGGTCTAGATTTTTAGTGCTTAGGTACATTTCGGCGATTGTTTATTTACGGAGGTACGGAAAACTCCATGTCCGAGTCCTACACGCACTTGACCGGTTTTTAGGGTTCCGGAGCCGAAATGGCTAAACGAAACCCTTATAGTTTCGCCATGTCTCTATGTTCGGCCGTCCGTCCGTCCGAGCCTTAACGTAGAGACTATTAGTGCTAGAAAGCTGTTATTTTCCATGGCCTAAGTAGCAATCAACCCGACAAAGTGGTAAAATAAAATCTAGAAAAAACCTAGGGGACGTAAATTGCAATTGTAAAAACCAGCACCCACACATCGATTGCGCCAGCCTGTTGTTTTTAAACATAATCTTGTTCTGTTTACTTTTTCTTTATTTTAATTTATTTATTTGCTTATTAAATTATTACGCTACTCTATAATAAATCTATACTATTTATCTATTCTTTATCATTTTCTTAATTTATTTCTATATAGGTAAGTGCTTTATCTATATATATAAAAGAAGAAACTGACTGACTGACATATCAACGCACAGCCCAAACCACTGGGCCTAGAGATTCAAAATTTGGCATGTAGGTTCCTTATAAGGTCTAGGGGTGCACTAAGAAAGGATTTTTCAAAATTCACACCCTAAGGGGGTGAAACGGGGGTCCAAAGTTTGTATGGGGAAACAAGATTAGTTCGATTATTTTATTCGAAACTTCACAGAAGTACTCCTAATGATAAATGAGTAAGCACGTGTTTCAGGTTTTTTGAGAATTCAACCCCTAAAAGGGGGGAAAGGGGTAACAAAGTCTGAAAATCAACATGGGTTGGGTTCTATGGTTTATCGGGTCGCTGGTTATGAAAACAACAACGGTTTTAAAATCCGACGTGGCAGACGTAAAATACCATCTCCCTGGATGGGGTGCGATGGGGATGAAATGTCTAAATAAACTAAATGACTGTTGATATATCAACGCACAGCCCAAACCACTGGACCTAGAGACTTGAAATTTTGCACATAGATACCTTATACAATGTAGGCATCCACTAAGGAAGGATTTTTGGAAATTCCCTCGGGAACGGGAAAAAACGGGATTTATACATTCGATTCCGAGTGACCCTATCTCAGTAACTGTAATAACTAGACTCTTCAAATTTGATATACAAGTAGGTATTACATTAGTTAAAACATTAATTTCAGGATTTTTCACGATTCCCACGGGATAAGGAAAAAACGGGATTTATAAAATCAGTTCAACGGGATCCTATGAACTATAATTACTAGACTCTTCAAATTTGGCATAAAAGTAGGTAATTATAATAGTAAAAAACAGTTTTAAGGATTTTCGGAAATTCCCACGGGATAAGGAAAAAACGGGATTTTTCGTTTTACTGGTCGTAGAAAGCTGAAATTCGGCATGTAGGTTGCTTGGGGAGTGTAGAGCTGGATTGAGAGAGGACTTTCCAAAATTCTCACGGGAACGGGAAAAAACAGGATTTTTCGTTTTACTGGTCGTAGAAAGCTGAAATTCGGCATGTAGGTTGCTTGGGGAGTGTAGAGGAGCATTAAGAGATGACTTTCTCAAATTCCCACGGGAACGGGAAAAAACGGGATTTTTCGTTTTACTGGTCGTAGAAAGCTGACATTCGGCATGTAGGTTGTTTGGGAAGTGTAAAGGAGCATTGAGAGAGGACTTTCCAAAATTCCCACGGGAACGGGAAAAACGGGATTTTTCGTTTTACTGGTCATAGAAAGCTGAAATTTGGCAAGTGGGTTCCTTGGGGAGTGTAGGGGAGCATTAAGAAAACATTTCCCGAAATTCTTACGGGAACGGGAAAAAACGGGATTTTGCGTTTTACTGGTTGTAGAAAGCTAAAATTTCAGAATTCATAAGTTTATACTGTAAGTAGGCCGCAAAGGGCTCTTTAACCGACTTCTAAAAAAGGAGGAGGTTATGCATTCCACTTTATTTTTTTTTATGTAGGTATGTTCACCGATTTCTCGGTCAATTGTGGACCTGCTTGCTTGCTTGCCTGTATGCTTGCTTGCTTGACATCTTGGTTCTTTGTAATACTCATAGTACACGCGAGCGAAGCCGCGGGCAAAAGCTAGTTAAAGTATATTTGTGTATCGTTCCGTGAGTCACAGACGGTTCTGACAGAAAATCAGCGCTGCAGGCGTCTAACGCCTCAGCATAATGCTGAGTCAGCGACCGTTTCACTTTTGCGGGGACACATATGCAGAGCTGTGTAAGTACATGTTTATTACTTCATCGTTTGTTATCTTTGTTTTTTTTTGTGTGAAATTGTGTGTACTTTCTTGTATAATGTATGTCTTGTAAAAGTGAATAAATGTCTTCTTTCTTTCTTTCTTTCTTTCTTTCAATTTTTTTCTCGTCTAACGTTATATAGGATATAGGTCTTTTAAAATCAATACGGGATTGTAAAGACAATTTTTCGATACAGTGATCGGTTTGCGAAATATTTAACTTTAAAGTGCAAATATTGTTTAAATCGAGTGTATCCCCCCTCTAAAAGCTAAGCTGGTTGGTTTTTGAAAAAATCATGATGGTAGTAAATATATCAAATTATCAAGGAAAAATAATACTAGTAAGTTTGCTTGAAAATTATTAGTAGTTTTTAAGAGTAAATAGCAGCCTGACCTATAAAATATACCTACTTGGGAAATTCCGTACAAAATATCCTTCGAAAAATATTACTTCAAAATGCAGATAGTATACGTCGTTATGGCTGCGGAATCCTATCCTGGGCGTGTCCGACACACTCTTGGCTGGTTTTTTATTAGATCCTTCTATAATATATGTATTAGTTTTCATATGGGTCAAAGTACTCTCCCAGCATTGGTCTTTTTTAACCGACTTCAAAAAAAAAGGAGGTTATCAATTCGTCTGTATGTTTTTTTTTTTTTTTTTGTATGTTTGTTACGCGATTACTCCCTCCATTGTGAACCGATTTTCAAAATTCTTTTTTTGTTTGAAACAGTATACTCCTGAGGTGGTCCCATTGGCACCAAGTCAAGATCTGATCATGGGATCCTAGAGAAATCGAGGGCAACCTTCAAATTTTACAGGCAAACCTATAGTGATTTTAGCATTTTTAGTATCAAGTGAAGTATTTGCATTCAGAAAGTATCATTTCGTAAACTGGACCTCATGAAGAAGACCGTAGATGGCCAACGGAACTCTTCAACGGGTCAAATCTTGCAAGTTAAATTTGACCCACTTCCCAGTTTCCAATTGAGCTGAAATTTTGCAGACATGTGTGAATTGGATGACAATGCAATATTATCATGACATGGAGCTGATCTGATGATGGAGCTGAAAGTTGGCCATAGAAACTCTGTAATAAAACGATACGACCGCATTGAGTTTGAGCTCATTTGATTTGTCTTGACGAGTACTTTGATCCTAGATGGTAACTAGGGTCTGAAGATGGAGTTGGAAGGTGACCATAAGAACTCCGTAATAAAACAACATAACCCCATCGAGTTTGGGCTCGTTTGATTCGTCTTGACGATTACTTTGGTAACCAGGATCAAAAAGTACAGTCAGCAAAGAGTGCCTGTTGTATCGCATAATGTTGATTGTTCTAAAATTTTCTGGCGAAGAATGTTTGGCATACTGTTGAAAGTCCTAAAGCATATTTGTTCGTCCTTATATTGATAACAAGAACATAGAATTACCTACAACGTTTTATTACTAATATTAATTGGCCAAAGCAGTCCGAAGAATTGTGTAAGTTATTCATCTAAACTATAGTAAGTAGGTATGGCACCTATGTACAAAGAAAAGGGGGCAATAAAAATACCTACAAACCACCTCTCGCTTAACCTTGTTAGGTTCGTTAGATATCTTGCGTCCCGTAGAGTGGGAATGGAAGTGTAGTCAGTGGAGGGGGGCTCGGGGGGCGATGCCCCCCGCTTTAAAAAAATACTTTCAAACCATCCCCCGTTTAACCTGTTTAGGTTCGTTAGTTACCTTGCGCTCCTCAAAGTGATATTAGGGGGGAGTTGGGGCTCGGGGGGCGGAGCCCCCCGCAATAAAAAAAACTGTCAAACCGCGTCCCGTTTAACCTAACCAGATTCGTTAGTTATCTTGTGTCCCTCAGAGTGGAAAATGAAGCCTTGGCACTGGAAGGGGGGGCTCGGCGGGCGGAGCCCCCCGTAATAATAAACACCTTCAAACCACCCTCTGTTTAAAACCAAACCTGTTTTAAACCCTGTTAGGGGCGGAGCTGGTTAGCTTCATTAGTTATCTTACGTCACTCAGAGTGGAAATAGAAGGCCCGTTTTTGGAGGGGGGCTCGGGGGGCGGAGCCCCCCGCAATAAAAATACTCTCAAACCACCTCCCGTTTAACCTGGTTAGATTCTTCAGTTATCTTGCGTCCCTCAGAGTAGAAATAGAAGCATCGCTACCGGAAAGGGGACTCGTTGGGCGGAGCCCCCGCAATAAAAATACTTTCAAACCATCCCCCGTTTAACCTGATTAGGTTCGTTAGTTACCTTGCGCTCCTTAAAGTGATATTAGGCGGGAGGGGAGGCTCGGGGGGCGGAGCCCCCCGCAATAAAAAAAAAACTGTCAAACCGCGTCCCGTTTAACCTAACCAGATTCGTTAGTTATCTTGCGTCCCTCAGAGTGGAAAATGAAGCCTTGGCACTGGAAGGGGGGCTCGGGGGGCGGAGCCCCCCGTAATAAAAAACACCTTCAAACCACCCCCTGTTTAACCTAGTTAGGTTCGATAGTTATCTTACGTTCCTCAGAGTGGAAATAGAAGCTCCGCTGATGGAGGGGGGCTCGTGGGGCGGAGCCCCCCGCAATAAAAATACTGTTAAACCACCTCCCGTTTAACCTGGTTTGATTCGTCAGTTATCTTGCGTCCCTCAAGAGTGGAAATAGAAACCTCGGTACCGGTAGAGGCGCTTGGGGGGTGGAGCTCCCGTAATAAAAAATACCTTCAAATCACTTCCCGTTTAACCTAGTTAGGTTAGTTAGCTGTCTTGCGTCCCTCAGGGTGAAAATAAAAGCCCCGCTCTTGGAGGGGAGGGGGGCTCGGGGGGCAGAGCCCCCCGCAATAAAAAAATCTGTTAAACCATCTACCTTTTCACTTGGTTAAATTCGTCAGTTTATCTTGCGTCCCTCAGAGTAGTAATAGAAGCCTCGCTACTGGAACGGAGGGCTCGGGGGGCAGAGCTTCTCGCATTAAAAAAATACCTTCAAACCACCCCCGTTTACCCTTGTTAAGTTTGTTAGTTACCTTGCGATCCTCAGAGCATAAACAGAAGCGGGGCTTCGTTTACTGGCTACGCCTACGCATCTTTTTTATACCAATACAACTAAAAAGCCAAAAATAAAAAAATTTAAATAAAAAATAGAACCGCCTTCAAAAACACCCAAAAAAATATTAATTAAAAATGTAACCGACTATAATGAGCATTATAATATCTTTCTACTAATCTGTTTGAAGTCGGGCCTCAGCTCGAGCCAGCAGGAGTGGACCTAGTAATTAAATTAATAAATAAATATCCCGGGACAATTCACACCAATCGACCTAGTCTCAAAGTAAGCAAAGCTTGTGTTATGGGTACTAGGCAACGGATAAACATACTTATATAGATAGATACATACTTAAATACATATTAAACACCCAAGACCCGAGATCAAACATTCGTGTTTTTCATACAGATATCTGTCCCGACGCGGGAACCGAACCTGGGACCTCAAACTTTATAGTAGTAATTTAACTTACCTACCTATTATCCCTATTATACCCACTATCTGTTGGGCTTCTACCACTCCTGCTAGCTCGTGCTGAGGCCCGACATCAAACAGATTAGTAGAAAGATATTATAATGCTCATTATAGTCGGTTACATTTTTAATTAATATTTTTTTGGGTGTTTTTGAAGGCGGTTCTATTTTTTATTTAAAAATTTTTATTTCTGGGGTTTTTTTCTGTGCATCTATATTTCAGTTTGTATTTAGTTTTAAATATATGGTTTCACGGGATGACCGTAAAAGTAATAAAAAAAAATGAAGTTGAAGAAAATAAAAAATAAATAGAAAAAGATACTTCATACTTAACTTGTAAAAGTTGGCCTAGTAGCGCCATCTCTTGGTCCAGGTGAGCGGGTAGCTCCGAAGGAGTGTTGAAGTCTCTCGGTAGAGGGCATAACATAGATGCGCGCTTTATCACTGCCTAATGTGATTATAACAGACTGAAGTGTATGATGTATGGGAAAAATTCGTCGCTAGCTTCTAGACCAGTGGTGGTGTAGGGGTAAGCACGCAGCACGGAACGCTAAGGACCTGGGTTCGATTCCCAGTGTTGGTCTTTTTTCTGGGGTTTTTTTCTGTGCATCTATATTTCAGTTTGTATTTAGTTTGAAATATACTCTCCATTTGGTTGAACTAACCCAACTTTACGTTACGGATTTCTAACCCGTTGTCCGACGTCAAATTAATATTTAGTGCAAAATCCTAAATATACTTATCGATAATTATAACATGAATTTAATAATAGTCTCCTAACTCATGCCAAATGGATCCTTGTCAGACATGACTCGGTCAGACGAACCGAAATAATTAAACTTCCGTGTTTTGTTTGTTCCATTCCAATTCCAATACGTTGCAACAGAATATTACTCAAAAAGGTCAACATTCTGATATTCCTGATACGTAATCAAAACTTTCCGTGGAAACGTAGCGTGACTCACGGACGGCTTGCTGATGGAAAAGTTTGGGAACTTTTTTTTGCCACTTCATCAGTACTAATAGGTAAGTTCTCATTTGCCGTTGATTTAATATTTTGCCACTTTATTATACTAACGTACAGTTCTTTTATAAAAACAAAGGATCGAAATGTCAGAACGAACTCTTAAAAATAAGGATTCTCACCACATTTTATCTAAATCTAGAGTTACCTCTGTCTGTCACTTTTTCACTCTTAAACCACTGAACCGAATCTCTCTATAGCTTTTACTAGATGGTGCCCGCGACTTTGTCCGCGTTAATCATTGATGCTCCACTTCTATTTGTCTTAGCGTGATGGATGATAGCCTACAGCCTTCCTGGATAAATAGGCTATCTAACACTCAAAGAATTTTTCAAATCGGACCAGTAGTTCCTGAGATTAGCGCGTTCAAGCAAACAAACAAACTACACTATGGACGGATTTGGAACACCTTGTTAAGTAAAATCAAAGCTCCATGTTTAAGGCAACCAATTTAAATCGTAATTAACAAACCGAAACGTAGATATCGGATCCATATTCGAGGTGGAATCAGAAAATGGGTTCTTTATCCAAGTCACGTCGCGGGGCTGATGAAGGCAACCGATCCCTCGTTACCGACGAATCTAATACAAACGGTACTGCGCAAAATACCCGCCATTGCATTTTACGATATTACGAAATATGTCTTTATTTAACGCTGATGAAGAGCTCTTTTTGTTTGAATAACTCCGGACACAAAAAAGGGGTGTTTTAAGTTTGACCGCTATGTTGTGTGTGTCTGTCTGTCTGTCTGTCTGTGCCATCATAGCTCTTAAACGAGTGAACCGATTTGGGTGCGGTTTTTTAATAGAAAGTAGGTTTCTTGGCGATGGTTGTTAGACATGTTTCATCAAAATTGGTCCAGCCGTTTCAAAGTTATCAGCTCTTTTGTACGCTGCGGAAGGGATCTTAGACGCGTAATGGGCATTTACTTCATGTTCAAACATACGAGTGAGGGACATAATTGCGTAGGGGGTTTTTGAAATTTTTAATTTATGGTTATTGTGTGAGCGTTTGCGTCTGAAAATAATGTGTAGATGGATAAGATAATTGTGTATTATTCTTCGACACTATTACCTGACATTCCTGCTCACGCACGTACGCATGCACACATGCACACACATTTTTTTTATTATGAGAGGGACGTAAATGATCAAGATGGCCATCTGATTGGAAATGATCACCGCCCTCCATGAATATCAACAACTCAAAGTGAAAATAAACGGATCACTCACGTCTTAAAACGAGTTTAACTCGACATGTTTCGGGCTAATTCGTAGCCCTTTTTCTTATTCGTGTTCTTCTTTGACTCTAAGAAGAAAGGATTCATCTCAGAGTTTGATCTAAAAAAATATAATTAGATTTTTAAAGAACAGCATTCGCTCGGACAACGCCATCTATTGATTGCAGACGAAACAAAATTACCACTTCGTTTTGAAAGCCAAGGTCTTTGTGTGTCTGAAATTCGTTCAGACGTCCAAATATCTTCACAATATTTTTTAGTTATAAATAATATTATTAGCTCCAAAACTCAAATCACTGATGTAGGCAGGGCTACCGCCAAGCTTTAATGGGACTGGGCCGGGCATGTCTGCCGGATGCATCCACAAAGATGGGCGCACTCAGCCACGTGGTGGGTGCCGCGCGACGGCCACCGACGGCAAAGCAGGCCGAGGCGGAGATGGCGGGACGACCTAGACGCGGAATCGAATGATTGGCCCAGTATAGCTCTGGACAGGGACATGTGGAAGTCAAGAGGAGAGGCCTTTGCCCAGCAGTGGGACACAAAAATAGGCTAATAATAGTACATTACTGCAGCGGCCGCGAAATAGGGGATTGCCGGCCGAGTAGTTATAGATGGCCGAGTGTTAACGAGGCCATCTAGAGATACGAGGCCGGCAATCCCTGTTCGTGGCCAAGGCTTGTATAGAGTTTTTCTCAAACATGCATCATCATCATCATCATCATCGTCATCGTCGTCGTCGTCATCACCATCATCATCACCATCACCATCACCACCATCATGATCTTATCATCACCATCATCATCACCATCATAATCATCACCATCATCATCATCATCATCATCACCATCACCCATCATCACCATCATCACCATCATCATAATCATCACCCATCATCACCATCATCATCATCATCATCATCATCATCATCATCATCATCATCATCATCATCATCATCATCATCATCATCATCATCATCATCATCATCATCATCATCATCATCATCATCATCATCATCATCATCATCATCATCATCATCATCTCATCATCACCATCATCATCATCTCGTTATCACCATCATCATCACCATCATCACCCATCATCACCATCATCAACACCATCACCATCATCATCACCGCCATCATCGACACCATCAACATCACCATCATCATCACCAACATCATCATCATCATCTTACCTTACCTTAAATAAACGTAGTGGCAGAATGTCTTAATGAACCAAAACGCAAAATATTGCTTATAGTTTTTTTTTAATGGCTAAATGCTATGATGCCATAGACCTATAAACGTCATAGTATGAAACAATAGACGATCACTTTGCTGGCCAAGGCCAGCAATGTTGTATGAAATTCCATTATTGACCTCTCGTCTAGCCCGCACCTTCAACGTGACACTTCGTGGCGTATTATAAGGAACATAACGTCAATATTTCATAGCATGTTTGAGAAAATAAATAAATAATATTATTAGAAGGATTAACTACAAAATTTTATATTAATATACAGACACAAAATACAATAAAATAAAAATAAAAAGTCAGTCAAATAAACCGCCCCGGATCGTACCAGGCGCAAAGGTGGCCCCGCTGAGCGATGGACAACCTTTGCACCAGAAACTACGTACTACAGAATAGTACTACAAAATTGGATTTTTAGTTGCTTTAAAACTATAACCAAACAAAATCGGTGGAAGAGTAGGTATGTTTTGACAGATTATAAAAAGTACGCGGTGGTGTGAATCCCTGTTTCCTGCCTGAATTAATTAACTATTATGTGTTTAAGTCTCCACTTAATCAGGTATTAGCTATCACGAACAGCGGACTGTGGTGGTCAATGTGGTTGCGGTTAATAGGAAATTAACGTTGTGATAGAGATCAAGCCAATATAACCAAAATAAGACAAAATATGACATTGCTATTGACGACCGGATAGCCTAGTTATTAGAGAACCTGACTACGAGGCTTCAGGTCCTGGGTTCGATTCCCGGTCGGGGCAGATATTTGAGTGAAAAAACACGAATGTTTTTGCTCGAGTCTTGGGTGTTTAATATGTATTTAAGTATTTTATTTATCTACTAGCTGTTGCCCGCGACTTCGTCTGCGTGGAATTAGTAATTTGGGCAGCTTATTTTTTTTATCCAATTTGCTTTTTCATCAATTAAGGCTCTCCTTAGTTCCTCGATATAAAAAAAATTACCCCCCCCCGCACTCCCCTCCCAACCCCCCCCCCACCGAACCCTCCGCACACCTGCGTTCACATTCACCACAAGTCAAGCGTGCCTATAGAAGTTTTACTTCAAACACCCCCGATTTTTAGGGTTCCGTAGTCAACTAGGAACCCTTATAGTTTCGCCATGTCTGTCCGTCTGTCTGTCTGTCTGTCTATCCGCGGCTAAGCTCAGAGATCGTTAGTACTAGAAAGCTGTAATTTGGCATGAATATACATATCAGTCACGCCAACAAAGTGGTAAAATAAAAAATAAAAAAAATATTTTTTTTTAGGGTATCTCCCATAGACGTAAAGGGGGGGTGATTTTTTTTTCTCGACTAATCCTATAGTGTGGGGTATCGTTGGATAGGTCTTTTAAAACCATTGCGGGGTTGCTAACATGATTTTTCTATTCAGTGATCTGTTTGCGAAATATTCAACTTTAAAGTGAAAATTTTCATTAAAATCGAGCGTCCGCCCCCCTCTAAAATCTAAACTGTTCGGTGAAAAAAATTTGAAAAAATTCAGAATGGTAGTAAATATATCAAATTTACTAGGAAAATTATAGCGGCTAAGATTGCTTGGAAATTATTTGTAGTTTAAGAGTAAATAGTAGCCTAAGGTATAAAACATACCTAAACTTGGATGATTCCGTACACATACGAAATCCTTAGAAAAATATTACTTGATTTTTTTGTAATGGCTACGGAACCCTACCTTGTGCGTGTCCGACACGCTCTTGGCCGGTTTTTTAAACATTCTTCTGCTCCGCTCCGCTCCTATTGGTGTTAGCGTGATGATTATATAGCCTATAGCCTTCCTCGATAAATGTGCTATCCAACACTGAAATAATTTTTCAAATCGGAGCAGTAGTTCCTGAGATTAGCGCGTTCAAAAAAAAACCTTTTCGATAAATTCTTAAAATAGACGTATCTTTCTTATTTGTAAACCGATTCAAATGAAACAAACACTAAATGTTAATCCAAGAAAATACCAACATATCAGTGAAAACCGCATCCTTCTAGGTTAAGCTGTTTCTGAGATTAGCGCGCACAAACGCACAGACAAACAGACAAACAGATAAACAGACAAACAGACAAACAGACAATAATTCTAAAAATCATTGTTTTGGGTTCTATTGCGCTAATAAATAGCCCTTAGTGACAGTTTTTCTCAAATATCTTCAATGTACAGACACCGACTTGTTACAGATTTATTATATGTATAGATAGATATAAGTATGTTTATCCGTTGTCTAGTGTCCATAGCACAAGCTTTGCTTAGTTTGGGACTAGGTCAAATGGTGTGAATCGTCCCGTGATATTTGTTTATTTATTTTATTTATAGGTTATATTCACTGTTAAAGATAATCACGATGTAGTCAATACACTAAAATGTAAGTAACGTACGTACGTGCGTGTCTGCGTGCGTGCGTACGTGTCTGCGTTTTCCGTGCGTGTATGCGTAGATCCTCGTTCGAGGGTTCGAGCCCGAACTAGCAACTCTCAGTTTTCCGTGCGTGTATGCGTAGATCCTCGTTCGAGGGTTCGAGCCCGAACTAGCAACTCTCAGTTTTCCGTGCGTGTATGCGTAGATCCTCGTTCGAGGGTTCGAGCCCGAACTAGCAACTCTCAGTTTTCCGTGCGTGTATGCGTAGATCCTCGTTCGAGGGTTCGAGCCCGAACTAGCAACTCTCAGTTTTCCGTGCGTGTATGCGTAGATCCTCGTTCGAGGGTTCGAGCCCGAACTAGCAACTCTCAGTTTTCCGTGCGTGTATGCGTAGATCCTCGTTCGAGGGTTCGAGCCCGAACTAGCAACTCTCAGTTTTTCGGAATTTATGTGCGAAATTACATAAATTAAGGTGAAGGACATATCGTAAGGAAACCTGCACACACCTGCAAAGAAATTCAATGGTGTGCTTCAAGTTCCCAATTCTCATTGGGTTGGCGTGGAAACTAAGGCCCAAGCCTTCTCATTCTGAGAAGAGGCCTGTGCCGTGCAGTTGGATGTATATAGGCCGGGATGATGAACTACGAATCTCTCTTATTTTTTTATATGTTGTAGGTGTCTATTTTTATTACACTTCTTGAGATACACCCCCGTGACAGACATACAGACGGACTGTGTAGAGACATAAATAAGGTTACATTTATCACCCTTCAGTTACAGAATCCTAAAAAACATCATACCAAAAGAACTTAAAAAATAATGTGAAACGACGGGCGTCAAAAGTTCCTACAACGCCAGCCGTGCCGAATTAGGTGCAAACTCGTAATAACAAAGGCAAAGTTTACTCAAATAAAAATGACTTACCTATCGAATGTGAGGAATATTTTTTTTCATTCCCGATCGTGTTTCTGCATTTTACTACTTTAAAATTGCAGCTTGAGAAAAGTCAGACCGCCTTATCAGGCGCTAAATACGGCTCAAAATCGATTGTGATGTTTGAAATCAGGTGCAAAGCAATTGGGGGGCTAGTGAATACGTTAAGCCTTCCCCTGACGAAGGTCTAACAGAGTATCAGACGTTTGCGACCTTATAAAGTAAGTTAGATCAAGAACAAGGCTTTGATAGACACATTCATATCTTGAGGTGATGTTTTCGGTTTAGTGGAGCAGCCTAGGGCCGATTCGTGACCTGAATGTGATTTTTTAGGGTTTTGCAGTCTTAACAAGGAACCCTTATTTAAAGGTTTTTCATGTCTGTCTCACGTGCTTGTTGCGTTGTGTTGTGTGCAATGTCTTTTCGTTCATCCTCCAGTAAATACTAGGAAGAGTACGTACAATAGGGATGATCACACACACCATAAACAATAATCCCAAGACGCGATTCTACTAAAAAAAAACACTTTATTTTGGCCCGAAAACCAACTTCTTCAAAACAAATCAATAGTTAGTCGATTGAGTTGGCATAGATGACGTCATGACTAACCACTCTCATACAAAATCAATTCAACTCGATTTTTTGAAAATTTAGCTCCATCGATACCATCGACGATTCTGCCAATGTCGAGGTTGAGAAAGACACTATCGGGAAAATCGTGTTTTGACATCTCATAAAAAGTACGTCAGCTAATTCTTGTGTCATAATTCCTAATTATATTAAGGTAAACGCCCCTGCGCTCGACACTGAACCAATACATGGCACTTTCAATTTTATGTCATAGTAAGAGAGGAGGTGACAGATTGGGTGTCATCTACTAGGCGTTGAGGTGTCAAACATTGGTACGCTTACCTTATTAATTACGCGGATTAAGTCCGAATTAAAATTTCGAAAAACGTTCTCGTTCTCTTCACATAATGTGGTGAAGGATTCTTCTCTTCCCTTAACTTAAGTGTCATTACGATGCAAATATTTCACGAGTTATTTTTACGAGATCTAAATCTTTGAGTGTCGTTTTCTAATAAGATCCTTAAAGCTCAACACGCCTTTTTACACAACAAGCGTTCTCAATAAATGGCCAATTAGGCGAATTTATTCAATCCCACGCATTAAAAATTCAAGTGGCGTCGAAAAAGTCGTTCGTGAATGGGCAGGGTCATTTAAAATGTACAGAATCGAAGGGCCACCTGCTCTACCTAATTATATGTAAAGCGTATGGAAATCAAGGGGGTTATTACGTGCTGGAAAGGGGATTTAAGTATACTATTTTTGAAACGAAATTATCACCAAACAGAGTCAGCAAAAAAGCTTGTATTTTTTTTCTGTACTACTACTTATAAAGTTTCATTAACCGTCTAAACTTTAATTACCTATAATTCAAACTTTACCGTCTCCCAAAATAACCAGGAGCGCACCTAGGTACTTAAATAACAAGGTAATAAGAACATAAGCGGATAGCGGTGATGGATTTGCACTTTAATGTAGTAGACCGTGACGGGAATAAATTAGCTTCTTAGGAACACATTATGCACTTTGCTAAGTTAATATTTTTTTCTCAAGAACTAAAAGAAAATATTGAACGAGCATGCCATTTCCGTGCAGTTTTTAGACTAGTCTTGTTCTCTGTGACAATCAGCAAGGAAGTTTGCAAGCTTTTTAATTAAACAGATAGAAGTTCGGGTTGAAATAAAGAAATACAGAAATTTTGGCTGGTGGATGTAAGCTATCTTCTGCATGGAATCGGGTGACAGACAAATATGGACGTCGAATAATATATTTGGAAAATCGTGGGGTGTGTCGAAGTGGTAAGGTACCGGCACAAAAATTCAACAAAATTAATTAGGTATGCAAAGAAAGAAAGAAAGAAAGAAAGAAAACATTTTATTTATAACAACAATAACACGAACACAGGCAAAAATAAGAGTACAAACATAGCCAAAGACATAGGTGCACATATTAAAGCTGCTACAAAAAGGGTCCCGACTCAGTATATCGCTATAGTTAAAAAAAACCAGCACTGGTCTTCCGCCGGGCCACAGTACAGTAAGGCAACACAAAACAGACACAAATATTAAAAAACATACCTACATAAAAAACTAAAACTAAACATTTAAAACATTTAAGGCTTCCACAGACCGGAGCGCGGGGCCAAAGCGTGGCGTAATCCGGTGTTGGAGGCCAAGACCCACTTTGGGTCACTGCGCCCAGTACCTCTACCATGAGTTACACTAGTTCACAGTGACCGTACTCGCTAGCGACGGCGTAAATGATTTGTATGGAGAATTGTACTTCCGTAAGTGACTGCTAGAGGCGCTGTACACAATTCTCCATACAAATCATTTACGCTGTCGCTAGCGAGTACGGTCACTGTAAACTAGTGTAACTCATGGTTGAGGTACTGGTAGTAAGTAAGTAAGTAAGTAATTATGCGATCGATTGCATAATACACCTCTCCATTTCTTCCGTGGATGTCGTAAGAAGCGACTAAGGAAATAAGTTATTAATTGTAATGATAATTCTACACGGGGTAGGGGGGTAGCGCTGCAGATGAGTAATTAAACCACGTTCTGGGTGCAACAAGATGTATATATTGACGTGACAACGTCTAATAAATCGATGAACGCCGGCTGCACGCACGAAAAAGGTTGACGCAATGTTCCGTACATGCCCGTACATGTCCCGTACAAGAGAGAGCAGTGAACGCCAGGATGTACAAGAGAGCAGCGCGCGCCAGGATGTGTAATCTTAGTAGCGCTCGGGTAATTTTTAATGGGGGGGGGGGGGTGGGAGTACTAAAGGGGGGATGAAAATTTCATTGATTTTACGGTAGGAGGCACCGTTTTCAAGATATTTGACAAAACTCCGGTTCTCGTCTGATCACCGAGGTTAAGCAACTTCGGGCGCGGTCAATACTTGGATGTTTTGTTATGACGTTGTCACGTTAAACCTATCCTCCGTAAACCGACTTTACAGACAACCGGTTTTTTAACAATTTATTCTCCAGCTATCCCGCCCTCTCCACACACATACATAGACCATATAGGCTGAAGCTTAAATCCTAATTAAATTTTAATATTTGGAACGTCTAAATTAAAATGTTATATTATTAAGAGTTTACGCTCTGTTAATCTAGGAGTACGATTTATGTATCCCAATCCATTGATTGTTTTAATCGAATCTTAAAGGGATGAAATAAACAATGTGTAGACGCAGGAACTTTCAAAGACAGTAGTAGTCTATCTATTCACGCTTCACCTCTTCAGCTTAAACCGCTGAACCAGGCTTACACACATACACACACACACACACACACACATACACAAACATTATTATCAAAATAATTATTTTTAAACGCAAATATAATAAGCGATATCTGAACTATGTGAAAGTATAGAATAGCTAAATTAGAGTTAGGTATTATGTAGCAATGCCCTTGCAGGGTGCATGTTTGATACATTATATTGTATAACACCTAGTAATTTTACAACATGTTAGCAATAAATCATTTGAATTTGAATTTGAATTTAGATGAAATTTGGTATGGTGTAGTTTGAGATCCCGATAAGTACTGTCAAGATCATAAATAATAAAGTACAACCAAAAAGCCAACAATACCTGTACACTTCTATGTCAGTAATCAAAAGGTTGGTCTTTAAATTATATATAATATGGCTGTATGTATACCTCTAGATATTTTATGCTCTCGATTGAACATAGGGTTATTTTTATCCCGGAAAATTGCATAGTCTTGGATTCTTCGCAGATGGAGTCGGGAGCAACATATTGTTACTTCTTTATATTTTTGCGCGGAAGAAATCACGAGCAAAATCGAGTTATTACTTTTGAACAATAAACGTTTGTTCTAATAGAAGCGGAATTCCTACGTTTGAGAGAGCGCTCCCATCTCTCTGTCTACAATCAGTGTAGGTACGGCGATGTTCTTGAATCGTTCGGTCAGCAGAACAAAGGAAATGGAGGAAAATACGCGCCAACGGATCGAAGCGTCACATCTGCGGGCCAAAGAAATTAAAGCGAGTTTGACATCATCTTCCCAGCCTATATACGCCCCACTGCAGGGCACAGACCTCCTCTCAGAATGAGAGGACTTGGGCCGTAGTTCCCACGCGGGCCCAGTGCGGATTGGGAACTTCACATGCACCATTGAATTTCTTCTAATATGCAGGATTCCTCACGATGTTTTCCTTCACCGTAAAGCTCATGGTAAATTACAAATGTAATTTCGCACATACATTCCGAAAAACTCAGAGGTGCGTGCCCGGACTCGAACCCACGACCATCTGCTTGAGAAACTAGTAGGTCAAACCACTAGGCCACCACGGCGAGTTGACATATAGAGAATAAATTTGTTTATTTGCTAAAAACACAGTAATCATAACAGGATTATTATTCTGTAGTTACAGTAGGAGTGTACCTTATATTTAACTAGCTGTTGTTCGCGACTCCGTCGGCGAATAATATGGCCTATTCTCAGACCTACCAAATGTAGAGAAAAGTTTCATAAAGTTCGGTCAAGCCGTTTCGGAGGAGTTCGATAACAAACACCGTGACACGAGATTTTTATATATAAGATTTAATTAGTTAGTTACAAATTGTTTTACTATTTAACATGACATGAGCGTGATCAGGCAATGTTCCTCACTCCCTGTACTAGTTTAAACTGTATCACGTATATTTACTGTGGTCGTTAAACTCTGCATTATAACCGAAATCCTAATAATATTATCTTAGGTAGTTGGGTGGCGAGTCAAAGACCCTTTTCGGGATACATTGAACCAACATTATTACTTTTGATGCCTCTTAAATCCATTAAATACAGATAAATACAGTAATATTTTTAAAACACAACGCTCGCTTGAACAACGCCGTCTCATCTAAGGATTGCAGACAAAATTAACACGTCATCTTATCTTGAAAGCCGAGGTAAGTACTTTAACCTTCTTGGACAGCGTCCTTTTTTCTTAATTTAAGTGAAGATTATTATCCCACGGGAGCTTATATTACTGGGACATTAAGTATCCTGTGTCTCAATCATCATTTCAGCCGAAAGACGTCCACTGCTGAACATAGGCCTCCACCGAGGCTTGCCAAACAGATCGGTCCCGTGCCATCCACATCCAACGCGATCCCGCAACCTTAACCAGGTCGTCGCTCCATGCTGTTGAGGCCTACCTACACTGAGTCTTTCTGTCCGTGGACGTCACTCGAGAACCTTTTTGCCCCATCGGCCATCAGTTCTACTAGCGATGTGGCTTGTCCACGGCCACTTGAGTCCGGCGATTCTTCGAGCTATGTTTTCGTCATTTCTAATGCGATCACAACATCATAGCCATCCCCTCTGAGTGACTTTGAGCTTTCTTATGAGGCCCATCGTTAGCGGCCACGTCGCGGCGGGTGTTTCAATCATTCAGCAAATATTCAAAAGTCTTCAACAAACTTTCTCATTTATCATATTGGTACGATTGTCACCAATGTGTGTCTACAATGTATTATTTGAAATACAAGTAAAGTAGTTAGGTAGAGCTTGTCTAATCTTAAATGACGCGCGCCCCTTTACTGAATCAGTGGATTTGGACGAGTGCGTAGAAATATTAATTACAACTCTTCATCTATTTGGGAGCGCCAACTAGACCGTTAACAATGATCAGTGTGCAACATCAAGATCGACAAATCGCATGAAAAATCCTGTGCGTAGATACGGTGGTGGGGCGCGTCATTTTAAATAAGACAAGCTCTAGTAGAAAATTACAGCTCAGAATATATTTTATTTACGTATCCAGAAAATAATTTGAAGTGTAGTTTTGTAGAAATACACAGATTTGTATCCCACCCCAGACGCATTCTTTTCCGCTAGTTTTCATCCCTGAGGCTACGAGTACTGTTGTGTTATTCCACAAACAAACATCGTTTGTGGCTTCAGTGGGGCCCACAGTATCGACCATAACTTTTGTCCCGCTCGCTCTTAGACAGTATACCATGTGTCTTTAAATTATTCTGGAATAGATTCCGGAGCGAGATCAATCTGGTGCCATAAAAAATTTACACATTCGTTTTTTCATAATTCATCATTTCGCATAATACTTTTTTCTCAAAAACCATTAATTATTCAGGAATTTTGAAGTGATTATCCCGCAGAACTTTATAAGTTAGGTTAGGTCTGAATAATAAATGGTTTCTAAGAAAAATTGTTATGCAAAATGATGAATTATGCGTATAAATTTTATGCGATCTAATAGTGAACCTTCCGGAGCAGATAGTTGAGTTAGATGAATGAACACCCGGTAAGTTTATTATATTTTAGTTCTCCTTGGCAAATGTTTGCATACATTGATGGATGACTATAAAGTGTACTTCATACTGTTTTAAACTTTCGTGATTTTCACTCAAAAAATAAATAAACTAAACGGGACTTATCGCGCAAACAATATTTACCTAACGTTTTGGCCACATTGTAGCAGCCGCGGTCCCGTTTAGTACAACAATTAAAAGTGTACTTCGTTGAAGGCGTTATTTAAACTTTGGATCAAAAGTTCCGATGAAAAACCTTTTCATTAATTTGAGACTTAAATATTCCGGAGTAAGTTATAATATCTTATACACGGAATTAAGTGTCTCGATGTTGGTCGTACATTTTGTAAATGTCATGATTTACTGTTTTGTCTTATGTTAGTAACAACAGTAGAATAACAACAATAGTTAGTTCTCCGTACAGGTAGTTTCATTTACCAAATCCTGTTTCATCATTACCATCTCTAGCTTTTGGCCCGTAGTGTCCATGCGGGCTAAGTGAGAATCGCGAACTTTACACGCATCATTAAATTAAATTGCATTATGTTTTCCTTCGTCGAAAAGCTCATGGTCAATTCCAGATCTAATTTGCAGATTCATAGGGTCAAGTCAGGTTCGAATACTTTAAAAAGCTATATCAAACCAAGGCCACCATGGTTTTTTTTCCACTCCAATTTGCACTAATCATCTGTTTGTCGAATTTTGCTCGTCTAATCTTATCACTTCAAAAATATACCACTAGTATTCTATCCTTATTTAACTATGGTGAGAGTAACTCGAAAATTTGCATGGAGATCTTGCGTCAAATTTTGCATTCTCGACGTATCTTGTTATAACGTCAAACACACTAAAGTTAATTACATGCTCAGGTAGAATCGCTGAGTCACCCCATTAAGAACGCCATGACACAGTTATGTCATGGGTTCAAGGAAAACCATGACGCTGGAAATTCGTATACACTTTATTAACATGGTTAGGTTTGGGTACGTAATAGACGCAAGTGGAAGCTTCTATTACTACATTCTCTTTACCCACTATAAAAGCACGCTTTGTCTTATCAAAAGCAACAGGGAGCTAGCTGCTATTTTGGTTTATGATTTGTTTGTTTTGTCACCGTCATCATCATCATCATTAGTTCAGCCGAAAGACGTCCACAGCTGAACATAGGCCTCCCCCAAGGCTCGCCAAACAGATCGGCCCTGCGCCATCCACATTACAACGCGTTCTCGCAACCTTAACCAGTTTGGTTTGTAATATCAGTAATATTAAACGTGCCAATTGTAGTTTTAATTTAATTCCCGTTAAAATTTTATTAAAGTTATAACAAAAACAACATGCCCAACCACTGACATGCGACTATCTGCGATGTTTTTATAAATTTTAGCTTGAATAGATTTTTTTTTAATTTAGGGCTTTGAAACATTAAGACATGTTGAACAGAATAGAGTACAGTCTAAGGAATCATTATTCTAATTTATTAGAAACATTTGTCAGCAAGAATTGAATAACCCATTTTATATCACCATTATCACCAATCTAATACCATGTTTTTATGCAAATAAATGATTATGATTACGATTATGATTATGAACCCTAAAACATATTTACAGAGTTGTAACTATATAACTCAACCAATTGATGAACTATTCTGAATTACTTTTAAGAACTTGTATATAAAACTTTTAACGTCTAACAACTACAAAAAGAGGAAAGTCAAGAGCCTCACACCTAATTAATAAAATTCAAGCGCCGCTTTGCGGATAATTAAGAAATTAGTACCTACTAATTAACTTTGTACTCCACAAACTCAGTGTTAGGCTACTACGAGACCTCTTTACGTATTACAAGTTGCCACAAACGAATTTATCGGTATATTGTGTCTCTTTTAAATACACTTTGCAAGAGAGAGACTTGCTAGCGTTGAAGCTGAGGATAAAAAAGCGTGATAGTAACCGGGTTGTTTTCATTATTATATTCAGGCTGTTTACAGGGTCGTAGGTATCAAGGGAAACTAAGTAATTTTACAAAGCTCTTGGAAAACATATTTATGTGCGCTGGATACCTAAGTTAGAATATGATATTTTGTATTAAGGTTAATATTGAAAGACTTATCAGTATCTAGCTATCTTCGTCATTTTACTTACCGAGAGCAATTAAAAATAGAAATCGACAACGTCACATGCACACATACAAAATTCTCACAGACTAGAGGTGCGTGCTGGTTTCATCGTGATGTGTTTATTGCCTCATCTTGTTTTATACAGGGTTACATCTAAGACGTAATACAAAATTATATTTTCTAGATCCACTCATGATTACAATCAACTTTTATTATGGGACCAACTTCGAAAACGTAAACACAAAATCGACGTCTCGAAATTGCGAAACCAGTTGATTGCTTTAAGTATGGGAGACTCAATTTTTTTCTACTGATTTTGATATTATTCCTATAATAAAAGTTGATCGTAATCGTGAGTGGATCCAGAAAATATAATTTTGTATTACGTCGTAGATGTCATCCTGTATTTTTTACCACTCTACTCACAACATGATTATTTAAAGGCATAAGTTCGTCTTTGTACTTGCATCGTAATTTGTTTACTTAATTAATAAGGTTTCAAAAACCACACAGAATTAAATGAAGAACATTTCAGGAATAAAGTAAATATTACATAATGTCCTGCGTACATATTAAAGCAGACAGAGCACAGAAACTTGACATAAAATTAACTTCAAACACCTAAAATAAGCATTAAAAAAACGTGAAAATGTATAAAAATGCTAAATACATTTCAATTCGGTATCTGTTTATGCTAAAGCCCTAAAAAAGGACCATTGCAGACACCCGTGGTCCTAAAAGAAGGCGCAGAATGCTTCCGTATAATTCTTACGTAATTTATGGGTGATTCCGAACGGTCGTTACTGTAATTTGGAGAACAGGGGGCTATTATGATACTGCTACACCCTACCCTGTATTTAATTTCAGATTATGGAAACTTGAAATTCAGTAACAGTAAATTAATTTGACGACCGGATAGCCTAGTGGTTAGAGACTACGAAACTTGAGGTCCCGGGGTTCGATTACTGGTTGGGGCAGATATCTTTATGAAAAATACGACTGTTTCTGCTAGAGTCATGAATCTTAAGTATGTATTTAAATAAATAAATAATAAATAAATATTAGGGGACAATCTTACACAAATCGACCTAGTCCCAAACTAAGCAAAGCTTGTACTATGGGTACTAGACGACGATAAGCATACTTATATAGATAAATAAATATTTAAATACATAGAAAACATCCATAACTCAGGAACAAATATTCGTGCTCATCACACAAATAAATGCCCTTACCGGGATTTGAACCCAGGAACTCTTGCTTCGTAGACAGGGTCACTACCAACTAGGCTAAGGCAATCGTTAAATGAGTAGATATATTTATTTATATCAATACAATAAGTCATTGGTTATTAAGAAAGTTTGTTATAAAGTAAAATAAGTTAGGCATGCACTCCAACTTACCATTTAGCAGAATCCCAATAATATTCAGCTCAAAATTAACAGCGCATTGGTTGTTCCTATAATTTTGTAAATTTCATTGATTAATAATGTCACTTCGAGAAAATTTTTGCCCCATCGGCCATCAGTTCTACGAGCGATGTGCCCTGCTCACTGCCACTTGAGTTTAGCTATTCATCGAGCTATGTCAGCGAGGTTCTCGAGTGGCGTCCACGGACCGGAAGACGCAGTGTAGGTAGGCCTCCAACAAGATGGAGCGATAACCTGGTTAAGGTTGCGGGATCGCCTTGGATGCGGGTGGCACGGGATCGATCTGTTTGGCGAGCCTTTCAGCAGTGGACGTCTTTCGGCTGAAATTATGATGATGAATATGTCACTTCTAACATGTCCCTTTTCATATGTTTACTAGCTGACCCTGCAAACGTTGTTTTGCCATTATAAAATATAGCCTACGACCTATTCTCAGACCTACCGAATGTAGAGAAAAAGTTTCATGAGAATCGGTTAAGCCGTTTCGGAGGAGATCGGTAAAAAACACCGTGACACGAGATTTTTATATATTAGATTATTGTATACTTAATATGACCACTTGCTGGTGAGATTGAAATTAAACAAAAAAAAAATCACGTGAATTTAGAATCCCCGCCCGCACGTCAGCCGTTATCGCTCGTTAGAGTGCCCGTATTATCTCCCCTCGGACTGTATTAGGCGTTCAGTACGCTTAGTATAAGTTTTACTTCACCAAAATACTTCTCGATCGCGTTTACGTAAAAATTTCAATTTTATGGAAACATGGACGCGCGGCCGCGGAGGCGCTGTCCATGTTTCCCTAGTAATTGATTTTTTTACGTAAACGCGATCGAGAAGTATTTTGGTGAAGTAAAACTTAGGCGTACTGTACGCTTAGTATAAGTTTTCCTTCACTTCAATACTTCTCGATCGCGTTTACGTAAAAATTTCAATTCTATGGAAACATGGAAGCGCGCGCGCGGAGACGCTGTCCATGTTTCCCTAGTAATTGATTTTTTTACGTAAACGCGATCGAGAAGTATTTTGGTGAAGTAAAACTTATACTTAGCGTACTGCTCGTAAGGCTTACTAAGTTACTACTACTAATATTATAATCGCACAACGGTTAATCGAGTATCTATAAAAAGGGCAAAAAAATCATGTTTGTTGTATGGGAGCCCCCTTAAATATTTGTTTTATTTTAATGTTTAATGTTTATTTGGGCAAAAAACAGCACAATATAACGAGTGAACTTAAAAAAAACTAAGTTATACATAGGCCAGCAAATATGCCACAGTTAAATAGTTTAATTTAAAAATTTATTTTTACAGTCAATATATTAACTAAAATATTCTGTGAATATTTTTCAAGCATCTGCCTGTTGCCGTGATCAATATCGAGCAAAAACGAGCAAGAAAATCACGTTTGTTGTATGGGAGCCCTCTTTAATATTTATTTTATTCTGTTTTTTAGTATTTGTTGTTACAGTGGCAACCGAAAAACATCATCTCTGAAAATTTCAACTATCTAGATAACACGGTTCACGAGATACAGCCTGGTGACAGACGGACGGACAGCGAAGTCTCAGTAATAGGGTCCCGTTTTTAGGGTTCCGTAGTCAACTAGGAACCCTTATAGTTTCGCCATGTCTGTCCGTCTGTCTGTCTGTCCGTCCGCGGCTAAGCTCAGAGACTGTTAGTACTAGAAAGCTGTAATTAGGCATGAATATATATATCAGTCACGCCGACAAAGTGATGAAATAAAAAAAACAAAAAAAATTTTTTTTAGGGTACCTCCCATAGACGTAAAGTGGGGATGATTTTTTTTCTCGACTAACCCTAGTGTGGGGTATCGTTGGATAGGTCTTTTGCAGGGTTGCTAACATGATTTTTCTATTCAGTTTTCTCTGTTTGCGAAATATTCAACTTTAAAGTGAAAATTTTCATTAAAATCGACCGTCCCGCCCTCTAAAATCTAAACTGTTGGGTGGAAAAATTTGAAAAAATTCAAAATGGTAGTAAATATATCAAGTTTATTAGGAAAATTATAGCGGCTAAGATTGCTTGGAAATTATTTGTAGTTTATGAGTAAATAGTAGCCTAAGGTATAAAACATACCTAAACTTGGATGATTCCCGTACACATACGAAATCCTTAGAAAAATATTACTTGATTTTTTCGTAATGGCTACCTGCCTACCTTGGGCGTGTCCGACACGCTCTTGGCCGGTTTTACCGTTTGGGTACAGAACTCTAAAAAAGACGTTTTTTTTTCATGTAACTGCGTCTTCGTCTGATCTAGAAAAACTGGTTTCTGATCACCAATTAAAAAACATCGTGTAGATCAAAGATAACTTTCATAAGAGCTGTGAGATGAAACCCTTGTGGAACTTTATAATTTCCAGCTTCCCTGCACAAAGGAACAAATTAAAGTAAGTCCGGAGAAAAGCTATGCCGTTCTCGATTTCAATCGTAATTAACTTCAATTTATTGATCAATTGTTCCAGATTCAATTATTATTTGCTAATGAAATCATTAACAATTAACAGGTTTATTAAAACAAAATCAAATTGTTATTACTTTCGACCATAGCAATTAGTGGCAGGAAATGGGAACCGCTTTTGAATAAATAAACGTTTCTCATATTTTTTATTTGCTACTTCACGACTCCGTCTGCAAAAAAAAATGTTTATCTATTTTGCCGGGATAAAAAATTTCCTGCGCCCTTTCCAGGGTCTCGAACTATCTCCACACCATATTTCATTTAAATCAGCTCAGCGGTTTAAGCGTGAAGAGAAGAGGTTAAGACAGACATTTTCGCATTTAAAATGTTAGTATGTATTATTCTAAAATTTGATATTTATATGCACGAGCTTTTATTTAACATGGTAATGTTTGTTTCTGTGTTATGTTTGCTGAGCTCAAAGCTTGCAAAACGACTTTGACCCTATACTGTGTACCTACTTAATCGGATTGACATGAATCGGGTCTGATACTGTCATTAAAATTACAGTCTATTAGAACAACAAAAGCTTATTAAGTTTCTTTTTATAATTATAATAGATACTTTTGGGAATATTACATACTGTTTATTTTCTGTGTTTTATGTAAAATAGTAAAACTTTAACCATTTCCTTTGTTCTGTTTCTGGCTGTCTCGGTGAAACGCAAGTGTTTTCAAAAGTCCTTTTTTCCTCGACAGTCTAGAAGATTCTTTTACTTTTTTCGCGGCAGTCTTGTTGCAGCCATAAGTAACTTTATAATAAGTATTACAACAGCCTTCTAGAAACTTGCTGTTAATATTTTTTTAGATGAACTAAACATAATTATCTTGAGATACTTTACTTAAGATTTTCTATTGTCCAGTCCAACTATACCTACTTGCTCGTAGCGTAGTATCCTAAATATAAATATAATAATAAATAACTTCATCATCATCATTCCAGCCTATATACGTCCCACTGCAGGGCACAGGCCTCCTCTCAGACCGATAGGGCTCGTGCCGTAGTTCCCAGGCGGGCCCAGTGCAGATTGGGAACTTCTTGAGAAAGTTTGAATTTTTCGATGTTTGTTACTCCATCACGCAAAAGCTGCTGAACAGATTTGAACAAAATCTGACGACTGGATTTAACTTTAATCGCAGGTAAAGGCAACAGCTATTTATTTCTAACCGTGTATTAAAACCTTGTAAGTTTTCTGTGAAGAATATTTTCCACTAGCTGCTGCCCGCGACTGCGTCTGCGAAGAATACCTACGTTTATCGCTATCCCGCGGGAACTATGCAACTTTCCGGGATAAAAAGTATCCTATATGTTAATCCGGATTATAAACTATCTGTGTGCCAAATTTCATCAGAATCCGTCAAACCGTTTTAGCGTGAAAGAGTAACAAACATCCATCCATCCATACTCACAAACTTTCGCGTTTATAATATTAGTAGGATGAGTATAATGTCTGTAATTTAGTAGAAAATGGTTTGTAAAATTCTAAAAATTACGTTGACGATACAGAATCTATTTAAGTCCAGGCAAAAAATAGGACAAAATGTGAACAAAACACGTTACTGACCCTTTCCAAATAAATCTAGTTGCTTTAACAAACCCATCACGTAAACAAAACCAACCACCGTAAACCGTTTCAGTAAAAGATCGCAAAGGCTGTGAAAATCTGCGGATGGCGGAAAATTGTCGAAATAGCCCTGCCGTATAATCCCGGCTCAAAGGTCGTTGCAGTCATACAATGCATTATGCAGGAGGCTTTTCGACGCTTGCACTGACGGGCTAAGTTACGAGTCGAGGGATATTGAAGATTATAGCTACGCTTGGTGAACTTACGGCTATTGTCTGGTGAAGTTAGAGGATCAACTGGCGTTAGATCATGGACGAATGTTTGGAAATAATTCAGATCCGCATCGGCCATTATTTTAACCTTTGCTTCAAGTAATGTATTTACCGTGTTAAATACTTTAAATAATTTATTGAATCAGGCGTTATTGAATTAGGCGTTGTGGTAACTCTGAAGATGAGCTCTGGTTGAGTTCGAAACGCGTCAGTGTAGCTTGGTGGTGGTGATGGTTGGGTTTATGTGATTTGTGTGTGTTCGTACAGTGTGGAGGTGGAGAAGGTGGAGGAACTGCATGAACGCACATTTCTTGCATAAACGTAACTATTGTAAGGTCGCGGGTGAGCAAAGTAATTGTATTAGTTCATTAAATACTTTAAATCAGAGGTTTTTCCGAACTGTTAGGAGTCTTTTCGACATTTATGGGTGCTTAATAACCAAAATGAATTTAAGATAAGTATTTTGACTTTAGTTCGTGAAAGCGGTACACGGAACCATAAACCCTTTTGGTGACTTTTTAACCGACATCAAAAAAAGAGAGGAGGTTATTTTTAGTTAGATCAATTTACCAAAACCGTTATTTCGGTCGTTATTACGACCGCTTTAGCCTAGTTGGTAGTGACCCTGCCTACGAAGCAAGAGGTCCTGGGTTCAAATCCCGGTAAGGGCATTTATTTGTGTGATGAGCACGAATATTTGTTCCTGAGTTATGGATGTTTTCTATGCATTTAAGTATTTATTTATCTATATATAAGTATGTTTATCGTCGTCTAGTACCCATAGTACAAGCTTTGCTTAGTTTGGGACTAGGTCGATTTGTGTAAGATTGTCCCCTAATATTTATTTATTTATTATTTATCCCCTAATATTTATTTAGTAGCAAAATTTCTATTCGCATTTTTTTCCAAATGCTTTTTTCTCACTATACCTACTTTTTTATTGAAGCTTATTTTCACAGTACCGTTTTTTCCCAATTTGAATTGTTACAGAAACAGCGTCCCTCATCTGCGTGCTTTTGGCCCTTCCGGCCGATGCAAACTTAACTTAACCTGTTTCTGTGTCGATTAAAGTTAGGAAAAAACTTAGTAATTTTATCATGTCGTCATTTTTATTCTTACGCATTTTTCCTTTTAGACTTTAGTCTCCAAAAGGCCATAAACACTATTCTGTTCCCACATTTTCGTTCTCGTGTGCCACGCACGTTACCAAAAACATTAATCCTAGACATAACCTAAAAGAACGTAAAATAATAAATTATCTGTTTAACTGTCGTCAAAGATTTATTTTTACCTGATACCAAAATTAAGATTTGTGAACAAACTAGTAGGTAGTTACATCCTTCCCATTTTTTGGTTTGCTAGATTACAAACAATCAGACGTGGATAATACAAAATCAAACATCTATAAAAGAGATTCAGGCACGGTAACGACATTGTGGATTGATCAAAAACTCAAGAAACCCAATATCCACTCAGTCAAAATGTCCGTGACTTGAAAGATGCCCAGCAAGCGATAACAAGATTGGCCTAGCCTTTCGTGGAACCAGAGATGGATGAAGGATGAAGTAGGAAGAGACGATCCAGACTACCCAGGACGAGAACTTAGTGGAAAAAAAAGTTCCCTACATGCCAGCAGGGGGATGACAGGGAAAAAGATGTGTACGTACTTACCCTTAAATCGATACCGGCAATATATTTGCCGTCAAGCAGAAATGAAACCCGATTCTAATTAGCAACATTTACGATCCAAAATTTGGATTTGGGTTGTAAAATGGGTTAAGGGTTAAAATATTTAAGAAAACGTACTTGAAATTTAATGAATATTTTTAGTGTTACATAGTTGCTAGAATGACCTTTTGTTGACATGTGACCTTTTTTTATTTGAGTGAATAGATATCCGAAATACAGTAGGTCAAATAAAGGTTTTTTTTTTCAATGCAAATAAGTTAAAGATGACTGTTACGATGAAAAACTAACATAATTCCAAACATCCAAGTTACAGACAAATTAAAGATAGTAAAACCCTCATTCTGAAACGTTACAAGTCTTGATAAAAATTAAATTGAGATAAAATCGCTTATTCTTCATACTTGAGTCGCAGTCCTCTCAAAAGACCTCTCTATGAAACAAATCGAAACAATTTTAAAGTTAAATCGTTCCAAAGTTTGTTCACTTTTATTGTTAGTGTAGCAAGTATTTCTAAATGTTTGTTACATTACAACTGAAGTACTTATTTACTGATGTTACAGACATTTTAACGTGCTAACTAACATACAATTTATTAAAAAAAAATAGTTCAAAACTCAGAAACAAATACATACAATGGGCAAACAAATATAGAAAAAAACCGGTTGTCTGTAAAGTCGGTTTACGGACGATAGTTTAACGTGACAACGTCATACATAACAAAACATTCAAAAAACTAAAATAAAAGCAGGCGGTCACCCATCCAAGTACTGACCGCGCCCTACGTTGCTTAACCTCGGTGATCGGACGAGAACCGGTGTTTAGTCAAATATCTTGAAAACGGTGCATCCTACGGCAAAATCATTGAAATTTTCATCCCCCTATAATGCCCCCGCACCCTTTCCCCCTTCCCCCCAATGAAAAATTACCCGAGCGCTAGTACCTACTAAGATTGTACATCCTGGCGCGCGCTGCTCTCTTGTACATCCTGGCGTTCACTGCTCTCTCTTGTACGGGACATTGCGTCATCCTTTTTCGTGCGTGCAGCCGGCGTTCATCGATTTATTAGACGTTGTCACGTCAATAAAAGATACTTTCAACTTAATTTCAAGAGTAAAAGTCCAACATATAAATCAATATGCGAAAATTAGTTTACACCGTCGCCTTTGGTACTGAAGAACAAAAAATTGACCAGTGCCCCATCCCGTTCTTAGAACTCCTTAAAATCCCTTCTGTGCACTAAGATGCACATTCTACTATAGGGAATAAGGAATGTCTGTCCAAATTTCAAGTCTATAGGTCTTCTAGTCTAGTGGTTATGCTTCTGCATTATTTATTATTTAACTAATCACTTTTTTATGGGCATACTCGTAGATCAGCAAATACCTTGCAATGTAGGTCATACAATACAATACAATACAGCAATACAATATAGTAATTATACAGCGTAATTGTTTAATCAGTGTACAAATTTTGATATTTGATTCAGTGTCGTTGATATATATTCTGTTCGAGAATTTATTTTTTTACATTTTGAAATTTGGGTTGGATATAGTAATTCATCCAATAATTTTTCGAGTTACTATGAAAAACGAAAAATTATGTAATAAACATTATCCTCCTGTGGTCCGATGTCCTATTATTAGGACTTATTCTAATGTGACATTAAACTCAACTCATTAGTGAAAAAGTTTAAATTTTATTGAACAAAATTTGACGTGGGCGGCAGGAGGAAATGGAAAATTCTGAAATTTGTTATTTTAACGACACTGAATGACATATGACATATAACATACATGACATGTGACATATATAATGATGCACCAAGTTTATTTTTAAGACCTAACTATATGTAACACATGTTCGGCAATAAATTATTTAATTTAATTTAAATTAATTTCATTTCATTTCATTTCATTTCATTTCATTTCATTTCATTTCATATTAAAATTTGTGCACTTATTAAAAAATTACCCTGTATATTGTATTGTGTATTATGTATGTTTTGTCAAAGTCAAAATAGGTATATTTATTCAATTTAGGCTTCAATTGAACCTCTTATGAACAACGAAGAATCTACAACCGGCAGGGAAAAACCGCGTTGAAAAGAATCCGGCAAGGTATTTTTTCAAACAGTCTACAATGTTAAAATCATACATATAAAGTTTTTGATACAGCTAAATTGCATACTGGAAGAGATCCCTTTAAGGCATACGTTTGCCTTTATACATCAGTATTTCTCGTTTTACATATTATATGGATACAGATCTGGATATGGATCTGAAATGGAATAGTTCAAATAAAGGTTTTTTTCTTTTACTTACGATTCTTACGTTAAAAACTTCAGGTACTTACGGTCAAGTGCAAAAATAAATAAATATCATGGGACAATTCACACCAATTGACCTAGTCCCAAAGTAAGCTTAGCAAAGCTTGTGTTATGGGTACTAAGCAACGGATAAACATACTTATATAGATAGATACATACTTAAATACATATTAAACACCCAAGACCCGAGAACAAACATTCGTATTTTTCATACAAATATCTGCCCCGACACGGGAATCGAACCCGGGACCTCAAGCTTCGTAGTCAGCTTCTCTAACCACTAGGCCATCTGGTCGTCTAAATAAGTATCGATTTAATCCCCCATCGTTATATACCTATACCTTAATTCGACGACATAAGAGCTATGGGGCATATTTATGAGCAAGTTGTGTGCACTCATATTTTTACACTTGACTGTTTATAAAATATTGATCCTTTTAACCATCCAAATTAAAGAGAGTAAAACCCTTATTCGGAAATCTAATAAGTTTTGATAAATATCCATTTTATTTTAATAATGATAATGATCATCTTAACCGACTTTCCGTTTAGGTAAAAGGTTTAAGTGTCCAATTTAAGTCAATTATAATGGGCAGGTTTCAAATGTCCACTTACCCCAATAAGGGAAAAGAAATAATGTAAAAGGAAATGAAGGCAAATTATTTTAAAGCAGAAATACTTCGCTTTCATAATTTTGTTCAGTAACGGGTACGGAGCGATTATTTTCAAGCGTCTAATGGTAAAGTGGAATTCATCAAAAATAAATGTATTTTAAAAAGAGGTCGACTAAAGAAAAATGCTGCGGACTACACATTTCACTTCAATTAAGATAGTTAAACAGTTGAACGTTGTGGATATAAACAGGTTTTCGCACAAATAAATTGAATTGAATTCAATTGAATTGAATATATCATTTAAAAAATAAAACGCCACGCAAAACTGACGCAGGTAGAAAAAAGATAGAGAAGTTTTTACTTTTAACCATACAACTTTTAATAAGAGGTACAGAAATTTTGCATCTCAAATCGCTGTCAATTGAAATTGTGAACAATGTAAATAAATCATTTAATGAAATATCCATATTCTAGCACTTGTTTATTGTTTTAATGGTTTAGGATAGTGTTGTGGTAAGTATTGATTAAATAACACACGGATTTAGCAATATTTGATGAGGGAAAATGGAAATTAAAGACATTTTAAATACAAGGATTGTTTAAATTGTTTGCAATTTCAATTGACTGATAGTTTAGTTCCTATTGTGCTCACAATTTGTTTTTTAAACAGGGTGAAATCTAAATGGTGAAACAAAATTATTATTTCTAACTCAGTTCATGCTGGACAATTATAATGCACTAAATCATTTGTTTTAATTAGTCTTATTTGATTTGAGATTTCGATACATGGAGCTTGCGATTCAATTTCAACAAAGTATGAACATCCCAAAATTTATACCAATAATTTTACCAATTGATTTAAGAGCGTTTATATCTGCTGAGCTGGCAACAATGCATTTTTGTTAGTTTTTCTCGATCATTCCATAAAAATTGAATGAAAATTAAAAATGTGGTTTATAAGAATGGTTCTAATATATAAGTTAATGTGTCTACTGCAATAATTATTCGTGATAATAATTTGGGTTAGGTAATAATTTATTCGTTTTTAAAGAAAATAAAAGTCTATCACGAATAATTATTGCAGTAGACACATTAACTTATACAATATTAGAACAATTCTAGACCACATTTTTAATTTTCATTCAATTTTTATGGAATAATCGAAAAAAACTAACAAAAATGCAACGTTGCCAACTCAGCAGGTATAAACGCTCTTAATGCATTATGTTACTCGGCATTGACTGAGTAAGAAACACTAATTTTGTATCACCATTTAGAGATCATCCTGTACATCTGCTTACAGAATTTACTAACCATCAGTGAAAATTATCACAATACCAGCTATGTCTACGCCCATCACTAGCGAGATTTAACGCTGGCAACACCGGAAACATTACGAATTTGATTCTAGAGAGCAACGGACCATCGCCCGATTTTATTTAATTTTTATATAAAAAGTCTTGTAAATTGTACACCGATCTACATTAAAAAATACGAAGAATAGCTGGATTTCAATCAAAACTCAAAAATCCCTTGAAGTATCGAACAAGCTATCTTTTTTGAGCAATGAACTCGAGCCACGCTTCATTACAGGCTAAGCTGGAGATCATTTTAATTATGGTTTTTGAGCCATATGGGCGCCCCGCCCTTTTAGTTTATCATGACGTTTCTGTTTCTATAATTAAAGTCTGCAGTTTTAGCAATTTTTAGAAAGTGAGAGAGTTTTAGTTTCGCTTGTATACTGATATTTTTTACGTTCACCTTTCCTTTGGACACTAAAATTATTGTAGACTGTTTTTTTAAGGTGTATATATCTATATCTATCTATACATATAATAAATCTGTAACAGTTGGTGTCTCTACATTGAAAATATTTGAGAAAAACTGTCACTAGGGCTATTTATTAGCGCAATAGAACCTAAAACAATGATTTTTAGAATTATTGTCTGTTTGTCTGTGCGTTTGTGCGCGCTAATCTCAGAAACGGCCTAACCTAGAAGGATGCGGTTTTCACTGATATGTTGGTATTTTCTTGGATTAACATTTAGTGTTTGTTTCATTTGAATCGGTTCAGAAATAAGAAAGATACGTCTATTTTAAGAATTTATCGAACAGGTTTTCTTTGTTTGAACGCACTAATCTCAGGAACTACTGCTCCAATTTGAAAAATTCTTTCAGTGTTAGATAGCACATTTATCGAGGGAGGCTATGGGCTATATAATCATCACGCTAACATCAATAGGAGCGGAGCGGAGCGGAAGAATGTTTCAAAATCGGGGGTTTTTGAAGTAAAACTTCTATAGGCACGCTTGACTTGTGGTGAATGTGAACGCGGGTGTGCGGGGGGGTCGGTGGGGGGTGGGGTTGGGAGGGGAGTGCGGGGGGGGGGGATGTCGGGGGCGGGTAATTTTTTTATATCGAGGAACTAAGGAGAGCCATAATTGATGAAAAAGCAAATTGGATAAAAAAATAAGCTGCCAAAATTACTAATTCCACGCAGACGGAGTCGCGGGCAACAGCTAGTATAATAATATAACGAAGATTGTCAGTCCAGAAATTATAAGAAGTGAGTTCTGTTATAGTTACAGATTTTATCAATTTTTTTAAGTATTTTTTTTTCTTTCATCCATCCAGGCTGTATACGTCTCACTGCAGGGCGAAAGGTTTTCAGTAAGAATGAGAAGGCTTGAGCCGTTGTTATCACGCGAACAAAATGCGTATTGAGAACTTTACACACACCATTGAATTTCTACGCAGGTATGTGTAAGTTTCCTCGTATTCCGAAAAACTCAGAAACGCGAGTGCGGACTTGAACCGACGACCCTTTGCATGAGAGGCCTAAAATATTGTTGTATTTGTGCTCCAAAATAAAGGCGATTTTTTTAATAAAAATGTTTTTCTCCTATTCTTACTTCCATATTGACCTGCCATAACTCACAATGATAATGATAGAAAGCCATATTTTTAACGCGTAATAGAGAGGAAGTCATTGGCAGTGTTTAATTAAGGCCCCCAAATGTAAGTAAAATAAATCAAACGTGGCCTTCCCCATTTTAACATTATTTTGCTTGTGTAAAATGATGTGACGCAGAAGCGGAACATCATTTATTTCGGAGTTGAGGTGATCGCTGCTGCATGGCAACATTTATAAAATTCTATATAATTTGATGATGATGATGATGACAAAACAAATAATTATTGCCTAAAATGGATCTTCTGTTAATTTTATTTACATATTTTAGTTAATTGTACTAGCTGTTGCCCGCGACTCCGTCCGCGAAGAATAGTAGCCTACGACCTATTCTCAGACCTACCAATATGGAGAAAAAAATTGATAAAAAATCGGTCAAGCTGTTTCGGAGGAGTTCTATAACAAACACCGTGACACGAGATTTTTATATATTAGATTATTTTGTGAGTACATGCACGCGTATGCATGTATGTACTCCTTTTGCCTTTGTTCTCTACTTCACTAAAACGGCTAAATGAATTTTAATGAAATTTTGATATAATAATATGGATTGCTGGAAATCTGGAATAACGCATACTTAAGCTTCTTTTTATCCTAACATTCTCGGAATCGGGAGAAAATCTAAAAATCTCATCGTCTAGGTGAAAACATAATATTGAGCACGGGTATTTTAAATAGGTACAACATTAATGAAGAACTCGACGTAGTTTTTGGAAATTCCAAGAATTTTAATTTTAATGCCAGACCTAATGGTTTTCAAAGCAAAAACAAAGCAACCTGATTCAATAGTTTGTATTTTTATCTCGTACTTTATCCCTTTAGCGGGCAAGACTGAATAAAATCCTCAAGTCAAAAAAAAGAAAATGCAAAAGGATGATGTTACACGGAGGCCTTTTTTGAGATCTATGCCCTATAAAGGGTTAACTAGTCAGTTTAATGATCATTCGCAAATTACTTACTTATGTTTTTAGACAACATACTAGTGTAATCTGTTACATGACCTAATAAGAGTACCTTTTCTGTCCCCATCTGCTCTGTGGCCCGGCCCTTAAGACCAGCGCAATTTTTTCCACCTCACGAGAGTGATAAATGGTCTACGTGAAAAGGAGGATTCTTTTAGAACTTGCCCTATTCTTGAATATTCGCTCGGCAAAAACTTGTATTATGTTTATTAAGGACTGGATTTTCCTTTCCGACACTGCGCTGTCATCAGTATTGATTTTGAATTATTCGTAGGCAGTCATTGTTATGACAAGCTGCCATACAAAGTTGACATAAGATTTTAGTTACTAGTTGTACAACTTAACCTTGTGAAGGACGACGAGAGAACTAATAAATAACGATTTATTGTAATGTTAAACGGTCTCACCGTACTTGTTATTTGAGTAAAAATAAAAGTAACTCTGTACGTAAAATAACACAATTTATCAATAAAAAATTATATTATAATAAAGAACACTTTTTAAACAGACATAAAAACTAAAGCTTGTGTATACAAATTCTGTAAAAATGTATTAATGTAATCCTTTGTGAGTTGATAAATAAACACATTTAATTTATTATTATTTATTATTATTATTATTAAAGCTTAAGATCTATCACTATTGAAATGCGATGCGTCAATGCATCAAAATAAGATAATGTATATTTACATTTTGCTTACAGAAGCTGGTTTTGAGCTTGACTAGGGAGTCAAGAAACGTTGTCAAGAAGAGTAAAAGCGAAACGATTACACGATATACTGTTCCTAGCGTCAAGCATACCAGAAATGTGGCATGATTTTTCTCAGGAGTTAAATTAATGATTTGGATTGTATTTGTTTCGATTGTTTGGTACATCCGGATCATTCATAATTGTGTAATGTAAGTTTCATTTAGTATTTAATCTTTATTGAAAGTTCAAGCTCTGTATTACGGGAAGGAACTTTGCAATTTTTGGAGCACATCAGTGAAGAAAGAATTACAAAGCTATTTTGTGTCTATGGAGGGAATATTTTTGGATATAAGGACTTCGTTTTTTGGAGTCTTCCAGCACAGATAAAAAATGTGACTGGCATCCTGGGAACTATGCCCCAGGCTGGTCCTCACCCTTTCATAGTTTGAATAGATTAGTTCTTCTCTGTTAGTTTTACATTTGTCCATAATCTTTGTGTCATGGTGTAATACTTACTTAACTATAAGTTACAATTAGTGATCTGTGAACTATTATAATGTGATAATTGTATAATGGCACACTTTATTTACACTTACACCTTAATAGAGCGTGGAGAAAAATAAATATCAAGCTTATATTTCAAACTAAATACAAACTGAAATATAGATGCCCCGAAAAAACCCCAGAAAAAAGACCAATGCTGGGAATCGAACCCAGGTCCTCCTGGACCTGGACCTGGAGGACCTGGGTTCGATTCCCAGCATTGGTCTTTTTTCTGGGGTTTTTCTGTGCATCTATATTTCAGTTTGTATTTAGTTTGAAATATACGGTTTCACGGGATGACCGTAAAAGTAATAAAAAACTGAAGTTGAAAAAAAAAAAAAAAAATAGAAAAAGATACTTCATACTTAACTTGTAAAAATATCAAGCTTTTAATCTTGCCCCTCCATTTGAATTTTAAGATCACTTGCCTAAATGCCTCCGACTGAATGCATTCAACGTACAAAATAGTGTTCGATTTCACTTATGCCGGGTAAATTCCGGAAGGGAGGCGCACCATTCGGCCGATGGGTGCGTCGCCCGTGGGGATCTTAACACTTAAGATTCGTTAAGACTGGCTTTGGATGAGCTAGGATTTTTTTTAATTGACTCTGCCTCTAATAACTTCTTTGCCTCCTCAGTTCCTTCCAGAGGCGCTTCACCATGGAAGGTGTCTTCCGTGTAAACGAGATTTGGCTTTCTCATTGTCCCGTGCAACTGTAAAAATAAAAAATACTTGATGTTAATTCATTATAGACGACCAGATGGCCTAGTGATTAGAGAACCTGACTATGAAGCTTGAGGTCCCGAGTTCGATTCTCGTGTCGGGGCAGATATTTGTATGAAAAATACGAATGTTTGTTCTCGGGTCTTGGGTGTTTAATATGTATTTAAGTATGTATCTATCTATATAAGTATGAACTAAAACAATTACTTTGCTCACCCGCGACCTTACAATAGTTACGTTTATGCAAGAAATGTGCGTTCATGCAGTTCCTCCACCTCCACACTGTACGAACACACACAAATCACATAAACCCAACCATCACCACCACCAAGCTACACTGACGCGTTTCGAACTCAACCAGAGCTCATCTTCAGAGTTACCACAACCGTATGCTATGCTACCAAATGTTATATAAGTATGTTTATCCGTTGCCTAGTACCCATAACACAAGCCTTGCCTAGCTTACTTTGGGACTAGGTCAATTGGTGTGAATTGTCCCGTGATATTTATTTATTTATTTATTATATTTGCTAACGACAGGTTATCTCAAATCCGCATTCTTGAGACTTATTGATATGTCTGTTAATGTATTCTTATCTTTCGGGTATTGAAATTGTTTACATTTGATTCTGTTTTCACATCTATAATTTCTATTAATATCAGCCATAAATGGGAATAATACAATAACAATATACTTGACAGATCTATACAAATGCGGCTTTGAAAATAAGCGATTTTGTAACAAAATAATGACAACAAAGCCATTGTGGCCTAGCGGTTTGACCCATGACCTCTCAAACAGAGGGTCGTAGGTTCAAATCCCGGCTCGCACCTCTGAGTTTTTCGGAATGTGCGAAATTACATTTGAACTTTACCATGAGCTTTACGGTGAATATGCATACACCTGCAAAGAAATTCAATGCAATCCCAACCCAATCCCAAGTTCCCAATCCGCACTGGGATGCGTGGGAACTACGGCCCAAGCCCTCTCATTTTGAGAGGAGGCCTGTGCCCTGCAGTGGAACGTATATAGGCTGGGATGATGATGATGGTGATGATGAAAGGCTAGTTAGCTGACTATTAGCAACAATATAAATGTTTGTCACAGCGACCTTCAGACGTGATAGATAAGGAAAGGAAAGTTATCTCAAAATGGTATCAGATACTTAATTAAGGATTAACACTAAATATCGTCCAATGACTTTTTAGTCTTTTTATCCTCCAAAGATCTCGGAACTTAATTATGGCGTGACGGATTTGACCCTTAAAATATTTTTGTTGTAGTTGTATTTGTTCTGGTCAGATTTAATTAGGTTTTGGTAAACAGGTGTAATGAAAATATACAAAGGATTTTAAAATTCAATCCGGATTGTTTATTTTCAGCAGATAATCGAAATAATACTGAACACCCAGTGTAAAGGTTTTTTTTTTCGGAATTTTTATATAATTCTGCCTTACGTGCAGTAACACTTTGAAATTCATTGAAAGAATCCTGAGTTAACATTTAGAAGGTTAGTCAAACTAACTCAATGATATAACCAAATACTGTAAATGAATTTTGAAACAATTTGTACCTATATCCATTTTTATTCTACAGTCAAAATGAAAAGAACACAATGAAACATGACAAAAATTAACCTTTATGGTCTAACAATGTTAAAAACCTAAAGAAGTACTTATTCGCGGGTGAGCAATTTAATTGTTTCAGTTCTATAGAAGTATGTCCTGTCTGTGTCTAATAAAAACCAATGTCTAAATGAGTATCGAGTCACATCTTTATCTGCACTAGCTTTAAGTGAGTTAGTGGAGAATCACTGGTCAGTTTTATATATTGAAAAAGGCTAGAGTGAGTAAGATATTACTGAACCAGTGAGATACACCCTTGGCCTCATCTGCACTTTTCATGAGGTGAGATAGTGGTCAATAACGGGTCAGTTTTATTTTAAAAAAAATTAAGCCAAAAATGAAATATTTCATACTAAATACATACTGAAACATGGATGCACAGAAAAAACCCGAGTGAAAAGACCAGCGCTGGGAATCGAACCCAGGTCCTCAGCATTCCGTGCCGCTTGTTATTTCCCTACACCACCACTGCTCAGGAGTTTAGACACAAATTTTTCCCATACATCGCACATCTGAGTCTGTTAGATAATCACTTTTTGCAGTGATATAGCGTCATCTATGTTATACCCTCATCGAGAGACTTCAACACTCCTTCGGAACTATCTTCTCACCCGGACAAGAGATGTCGCTACTAAGCTAAACTTTAATAAGTTTTATATGAAGTATCTTTTTCTATTTTTTTATTTTTCAACTTCATTTTTTAATACTTTTACGGTCATCGCGTGAAATCCATAAAATCCAAAAAAATATTATGATTTAGTATGTTAGTGTTGATCAGTTAAGCTGATAGTTTATTACCTTGTCCCAAACAAACATGTTGAAACCAAAGTTGACGTGGAAGAACTCGTGGTGCTTGTCGTGGAAGTCTGCATCAGGCTGCCATGGCTGCCACCATTGCGCTTTGAAGTTGATGCCAGAGTGGTCGATGATACCGTGGACGTAGTTGTATATTATTACCACGTAGAATGGGACTGAAATTGAAATGTTCATGATACAATAAACGTTCTTATTCATATTTATGATTAAGCGTAATGGTATGTGCGTAACGTTGAAGGGTTGCCTTGTTAGACTAAAATATTTAAGATAAGTCGATTACTGTGATGTAAAATTCTGATGGGAGAATATTTTTTAAATGATGATCGTGATACAAAAAATGCTTTCTCTAGAGCAAGTTTCTTGCTCAATAATCTAGCACACGTGCCTGGATGTTTGTATTGGTTACTCTTAACAATCGTTAAGGTGGTAATAAAATTAACAGTTGCGTCGATATTTTAACTTACCCCAATGAGTTGGGACGACAAACAGCGGCAAGCAGTAAGTCAGTTGGAAGTGCATGATCTCCACAGGATGAATGGCAGTAACGGAGAACGCAGTAGGCTGCTTGTATTTGTGGTGGAGCTTATGGAAGTACTTGTAAAGAAACCGCGTGTGATATAAACGGTGGAGAACATAAGTGACGTAGTCCTGAGGAAGAAAGAAATGAGAATTGAAATAAATGTGATTTACAAGCAAAGAATGACTGATGAAAGCAATGAAAAATATACTTACGATGTAAATAAACAGCACAGGGAATTGCAGGAAGAACCACAGCCATCCGTATTCGTCGAACTGATAGTAGACCCAAGAAGGATTGCCATTGTAGATGTAAGTGGCCAACAAAGCAGAGAAAGAGCCAGTGAAGAAAAGAGACAATGTACCCAACATTATCTCGTGGCGTTCGAGTTCCGGCGAAATCCACTTGTCGGGTTGGATCTTCCATTCTTTGGCCGAGTCCCGTCTATTCATGTAGAAGTACCACTGTAATTGGAAAATGGTTTCATGTAGGGTTTACTTTCTTTGTACTAGTACCTACAAATTTTTTATGACATTTTAAACCTTAGATTTAAGACTTGAAACTTCTATTCATATTTTTTTCCTAAAATAACTTCCTTAACTTTATGATTATGAGGAACCATTAAACTTTACCCTAACATAATTAAACTAATGCAATTATCAAATTTTAATTAGATTTGAGCCCAACCACACCGTGAATTTCTTGAAAATTTTGCTAATCAAAACTTAGTTTACACACTGGGATATGAATAACTTATTGTTTACCGTAACAGGAAAGTAAACGTACTCGGGCGTCTATGATAAGATCCGAAGATAAAGAACAATAACTAGGTCGAATTTAAAACGAGCTTTTTTTAGATACCCAAAGAAGGAAACACTATAAAAAACCGGCCAAGAGCGTGTCAGACACGCCCAAGGTAGGGTTCCGTAGCCATTAAGAAAAAATCAAGTAATATTTTTCTAAGGATTTCGTATGTGTACGGAATACTATTTACTCTTAAACTACAAATAATTTCCAAGCAATCTTAGCCGCTATGATTTTCCTAGTAAATTTGATATATTTACTACCATTCTGAATTTTTTCAAATTTTTCCACCCCCAGCAGTTTAGATTTAAGAGGGGGGGGGGGTGACGGTCGATTTTAATGAAAATTTTCACTTTAAAGTTGAATATTTCGCAAACAGATCACTGAATAGAAAAATCATGATAGCAACCCCACAATGGTTTTAAGATAGGGTTAGTTGAGAAAAAAAAATCACCCCCACTTTACGTGTATGGGAGACACCATAAAAAAAAAAAAATTTTTTATTTTACCACTTTGTTGGTGTGATTGATATGTATATTCATGCCAAATTACAGCTTTCTAGTACTAACGATCTCTGAGCTTAGCCGCGGACAGACAGACAGACAGACAGACAGACGGACAGACATGGCGAAACTATAAGGGTTCCTTGTTGACTACGGAACCCTAAAAACGATGATGCAATTTTAAAAACATAGGTGTTGCCTTTTTTTCTCAAAAAATAAAGTTTCTGATATAATTAGTAATAGTAAGAATATTATATATTATAAGGTCTTTGACTGAGGCCCAGAAGTCCAAACTCAAGGTTTGCCAGCGGGCTATGGAGCGCAGTATCCTAGGTGTTCGAAGAGCTGATAGAATCAGAAACACTGAACTGCGCTCCAAAACCCGAATTGTTGATGTGGGGACAAAGACCGCCAAACTCAAGTGGGACTGGGCAGGTCATGTCTGCCGGATGCACCCGGATCGCTGGGCCAAAATCACTACTGATTGGGTTCCAAGCGACGGGCACCGGAGCAGAGGTAGGCCGAAAAGAAGGTGGCGGGACGATTTGGAGCGATTCCAGCCGAACTGGCAACACTTTGCCGAAGCCAGGGACGAGTGGAAGGAGAAAGGGGAGGCCTTTGCCCAGCAGTGGGACACTGTATAGGCCATTAAAAAAAAAAAGTAAGAATATTATAACTGGGAGTTTTTTTATACAATATAGGCTTGCGTTTGACCACAATCACGCCTGATGGAAAGCAAAGATGAGGTCTACGATGGAGCATGCTTTCATAGTAAAGCTCATTCACACTAGACTTATTGTAGTGTTCAGGGAGTACAGACGCAGGCAGGCAATTTTACTCTTTAGCTGTACGGTTGCAGAAGGAATTGCAAATCGCTTTGTGCGGGAATACTGACAACAAAAGGGTGGAGACCTCGCCTACTTCTAGTAGTAAATTTATTTACTTTTTTTTTGTAAAAAAATATTGTAGTCTTCTAATTCTATCATTAAACATCTGACAATTTATTTTAAAATAATATGATAATGTTTGGGTACTTTTAAGTAGACGAAATTTTACATTTGTTTGCTTCTTTATAGTTTCATGAGCCAAAGTCATACATTAATGGAATAACTAAAGATTTAACATATGATTACATTGTTTAGTTACCGCTGGCTGAGATTTAAGTTATCACACAGAAAATAGCAGAAAAATAATCTCTGGATCCTACCGTACTTTACAAAGTACAGGTAAATATCAACCGAATGTACTTTAGGAAATGTAATACTAACGAAAAGTCGGAGTACTTAAACTAGAAAACTAGAGACTTTCGGTGTCTGTGATGAGGTTGTCGTAAATATGTAGTTGTTGGGGAAGGAATACAGATTTTCTTTTTCAAGTGTCACTTTTAAAATTATTGCACCATCATTCGCTGGGATTGTATGCATCAGTTGGTAAGCGTTCCAGTTATAGCGAAGATCTATATATTTAATTCTTTTTGTATTTTCTGTGTGTTTTAGACCCAAGAAATGAGAATCGACCAAAAATTTTTGAAGGATCAAAATATTAACTTACATGTAAGAATCCTCCTGCCAAAAAGTAAGTTCCATAAGATACGACATGGGCCAAAATGAAAATGAAACTAAAGTTTTCCATCTTCAGATTTTGCTCCGTGAACAGTGAGAATACCTCTTCTGCTGTGACATTGCGGCCTGAGTTCGTTTGTCCTGTGATTTGTTTCAATGCTGTTACCAGAATAATAATCCATTCTCCTGGAATCAGATAAAATGATATGTTATCGATCAAAAAAGAAGTTGTCTAGTTGTTGACACCAATTAAGAGGGTACGATGGCTGAGAGACTTTTGAGAATTGAGAAATAGGTATGAAATGTCGCTGTCTCGCCCGAACCCCTCCGTGTCAGTACAGCGAGAGCGGGACAAGTGCAGCTCAGACCGTTAATAGGCGCGTAAAATTGATCAAAACAGCATTTCGTAATCCCCTGTTTTCTTCTCGAAAACTAGACCAATAAAAATATTTTTTTCAAAAATAATTAGAGTACAGATTTAGCTATGCCCCTATGCTTTCCTTTTTAGGGTTCCGTAGTCAACTAGGAACCCTTATAGTTTCGCCATGTCTGTCCGTCTGTCTGTCTGTCCGCGGCTAATCTCAGAGACTGTTAGTACTAGAAAACTGTAATTTGGCATGAATATATATATTAGTCACGCCGACAAAGTGGTTAAATAAAAAAAACTAAAAAAATTTTTTTAGGGTACCTCCCTAAAAAAAATTTTTTGGGGTGATTTTTTTTTTCTCGACTAACCCTATAGTGTGGTGTATCGTTGCATAGGTCTTTTAAAACCATTGGGGGGTTGCTTACATGATTTTTGTATTCAGTGATTTGTTTGCGAAATATTCAACTTTAAAGTGAAAAATTTCATTAAAATCGACCGTCCCCCCCCCCCCGCTAAAATCTAAACTGTTGGGTGGAAAAATTTGAAAAAATTCAAAATGGTAGTAAATATATTAAATTTACAAGGAAAATTATAGCGGCTAAGATTGCTTGGGAATTATTTGTAGTTTAAGATTAAATAGTAGCTTAAGGTATTAAACATACCGTCACTACTTTGAAAAACTCGTATCTCAAATCAGCATGTAAACAAAACTGAACCTTGATATGCGCGTAATAAAGTTCACTTTGCCAGATTAACGATTTTGAGATACGAGCTTTTTTCAAAGTATTGACGATACCTAACTTGAAAGATTCCGTACACATACGAAATCCTTAGAAAAATATAACTTGATTTTTTCGTAATGGCTACGGAACCCTACCTTGGGCGTGTCCGACACGCTCTTGGCCGGTTTTTTTGTTTATGTGAGGGATTCCTTTCTAATGAGTTTCTGAAAATGACGTTGAAATTGGGCAATTTTTTCAGTTTTGGAAAGCTCATATTTCTTATGTCAATTGAAATATGGAAAAAAACGAAACATAGGGGCATAGCTGTCGTAGATACAGATTACACAGTAAAAAAATTGGCTCTAAAGCCATTATCCAGGGAGGAAACAGGGGATTACGTTTGTATGGAGAAATGGTGCGCATCGTACCCTCTTAAGGTTACTTATATTGAAATTCTACTAATCTGCTAATATTAATTCCCATTTATCTTCCAATAACAATGTGAGTAGAATTTTGGATGGTGGATGGTCCGTCGCGGTTCATCGGGGGAATGCAGCTAGTGTATTGGGCACCTTTGGGCCTGTTACGTTCCGGGGCGGTTTGTTCGACTGATTGTATTTTGCACCAGGAATGACCCAGAACCGGTCAAGACGGCTCCCCGCTTCCTTAAAAAAAGTCTTGCCACGGAACCCCAACAACCAGTCACCTCCAGCGCAAGTGGAACAAACAGATAATGAGTGGAGATTGGTTAAGGGTGCATATTATATATGATTCTTTTATATTACTAGCTGTTGCCCGCGACTCCGTTCGCGAAATAAATTAGTTGAGTTAGAAACACTAATTTTGTATCACTATTTAGATTTCACTATTAATCCTTATTAGCATAATAAGCCTTTGGGTTTCCTAAACTATTAGGATTAACAATTAAGTCAATATTTAGAAATTTGCACTTGAAACATGTAAAGTTAAGACAAACTAGATTACCAAAATCGATTGCGATTATTTTTTCCGATTCCACTTAAGATATCGCATAACATTAAATCCAAATCGACAATAAATGTGATTACTCGACTCGATAAGTGCTCATCGATCATCTTGTCACGATTATATTTAGGATTACTTGTCACTAACTACACCTATCTGGGGTCCGAAAGGTACTTCGGTAGATTATTAGAATTATGCAACGTAACTATGCTACTAATACTTATTATAATATGCATAGATAATTATCTCGAAATTTTCACGAAATTAAAGCCCAAAACTATGATTGACAAGTGTAAAAACATGATATTTATGTGTTCCTCACGCAACAAAAATGAAGATCACAAAGTATTTTGCGAAATCTCAGAATTTTAATTTAACAGCCGCATTTGGATTACGCCCGCATAGCCACGGGTAAAGGCTAGTAGTCCTTATAAAAGTAACCATTTTGATGCTTTTTTTTACACGTAAGCTAGAGTTCAGCTAGCATGCTTTATTTGAAACTAAAAAAATATCTCACCTCGTAACGTCGCACCAAAAGTAAAAACTGCAAAAGTGGCACAGAAAGTGCCAATGAACTCTGGCAATCTTTGGAAAAACTTTTCCATAGGCTCAGCATATTTCTCAATCCATTTCACCCCTTCTTGCATTGGATCCCAATAATTTGGTTTTTGTTCCGTTGCATTTTGTTCAACTTCAGGTTTTTTCTCCGTCTCACCGACCCTTTGTCGGACTTCTATAGTCATCCTGAAAATTAAAAAAAAATCAACAAAAAAAAAAGAATAACTTCTCGAAATTAAGTTAAATGAACGGTTGGCTCAAATCATACGTATTTCTGAAGGCAATTCCCTTAAATTATAAATAATTGGTTTTAACTTCTGAACGTTAACAAGTTAATCTACAAAATTGTCAACTGTTATGTTTTATTTTTATTTTGATTTCTTTAAGTATCATATTACTTCAGCAAAAGTGGTAAAAAAATATTCCAGGATTTATTTTTAACAACAATAAAAAAGTGTTTGCAAAACTCGCAAAACAAATACGTTATACAAGGAAAAATACATTTTAACCGAAAACATTACAATATTTCACTTCAATCTCTCACAAAAGCTCAAGAACTATACCGAAGATTACCGCCTTGGGACCATAAAATCTGATTTATGTTCCTTTATCAATTTCAAACCGATGTAAACTCACCTGTATTTTTATTTGCACTCAAAATAAGATTTGCACGTCTTATTTTCACAAATTATAGAATTTAAATGATGTTGCATCCGATCTGATTTGCAAGTTGCCAATGATTTTACTGATAATAAAATTGAGGGCTTAAACATAATGATGATTGTACTATCAAAGACGTCGCGTAAACAAAGAAATGGTGATATCAAAGCAAAAATTGGACCAAATAAAGAAGTTATAGGTAGGTAACCTGCGTTAAGTACACTAACACTTGACTTATGATTTAAGTACATTGTTTTTATTTTGCAACAAAGGTCATACCACAAAAAAATGTAACATCGATTGTCAAGATTCACAGTTTCATGAAGTTTTCGCTTTTATCAAATCTCACGAAGGGGCAATCCCTTAACTCCACTAGATCTCGCACGTTGAAACATTACATCTCAGTAAAAAAGTATGGATTGGCTGCTTCATACATACTTAACATAAAACTTGTACATGCCACAATAAGAGGTAACATTTAAGACCTGTGACTTAAAGGTACTTACGACTGCAAAACAATTGTAAATAGATAATTATGATTTCATTTCCTATCTAAAATTCCAACTAAAAATTTTAACTGTGACATAAAATTTAAATCAGACAAAAATAATTATTATATTTAAAAAAAAAAGTGTCTCCGAATTTTTTTAAGTACGAATAGAAACAAATTATTTAGTTAAGTATTTATTTAGTTATATCAATATAAACCATTTATTTCTTAGATTTAAATAAGTTTTTTAATAAAAAAATAATACGTGCTTTTTTACTGACTGCTCGTTGTGTTGGTTATACTTATTGTTATATTGTCATTCGAACTATTGTAATTATACGAGTAGTCAGCAAAAAAGCAAAGCAAAATATATAAAAAAAAATACAAACTTGTAAAAATGTGATTCTTACATTTGACTAAAAGTTCAATTGGCATTGATCACTTTTTTACAATGTGGTCTAATTCCAAAACCATTTCGAGGAATAGGTTTATTAAATCATTTTATAACATTGTAGTAAAAAAATATTAAATGATCGCGTGTATTTTTGCAAAATAATGTTTGACCTTTGTTTGACCTTTCTGTGGGCATTAACTTTGAAATTCTGTGCAACAAGAAAAAAAAAGCCGTCCGTCTAGTTTCTCTATACTATTCTCTGTCACTTCGACGTAGTTATCATCTGTCAGTTTATTCAGGATACAATTTTGAAAAACATTCTTCGCGTTTTTCATATTTTAATAATGGATTTATACAGGAAGTGTTTCATTCCTACTTGTGGAAATGATTCTGTCAATAGCCCAAACAAATTAATTGTTCGTATTAGAGAAGATTTACAAGAGAATTGGTGCCGCAAAGTTAATTCAAAGTTTACAAGATGTACTTATAGTTTTGAGGATCATTTTAATGTAAGTATGGATTAAATCCGCCAAAGAACTTTCAAGGGAAAACTTCTGACCATTTTATTTTATACGTACAAAAAATACTATGTAAATCGTTTTTTTTACCTATTCTCTTGGAAGAATCGGCAACTTTAGTGTTATTGTTTTTGTAATGTAAAGTGACATTGTCAGATGACAACTAAACATCGATTGTGAAAATTTTTTTTTGTCATTATGTCTGTGGTTTATACACAGATTCAGCCGGGGCATGTAATTTACGAGAAGTCGTATCTCAAATTTTCAATAAATTATAAAAAAATATTGGAGTGATGAATTGCTGAAATATTCAAAATAGTTTCTTAAAATGCTCTATATTTTCGATAAAAAAGAACAAAAAGGGGAGGTTAGAAATAATGATCAATCCCAATTGATTGTATTCAATGAATACCTACAATTAATTGAACTTTTGACATCATCATCATTTCAGCCGAAAGACGTCCACTGCTGAACTTAGGCCTCCCCAAGGCTCGCCAAACAGATCGGCCCTGCGCCATCCGCATCCAATGCGTTCCCGCCACCTTCACCACCTTCAACTTTTGACATAACTGTCTCTTATTATCATCGTCAGCCGAATGATGACCACTACCTAGACATAGGCCTCCACCAAAGAATGCCGCGCTGATCGGTCCATGCCGTACGCGTCCGTCGCACTGCGGCGACCTTTACCATGCCGTACTTATTGTCTAAAGCGCGGACGCATGCCTTCGATTTCACCATCCCTTTCTGTCACCGTCTTGTATCGTTTGACAGAAAGGAATAGTGATTTCGAAAGCAAGCGTTAGACAATAAGCCTACAGGTCATCAGTCCATCTTGACATGGCTACTCTACCTACGCTATGATTTCCGACTACGAGTACTACTACTACTACACTGAGGCGCCGTTCATGAACGTTATTGGCCCCAACGACGGTCACTACTTCTTTAAGAAAATATGCCAGCACAGCCACTTAAGTTTGGCAATACTTCAGGCTACGTCACTTACTTTGATTCTTCTGCGGATTTCTTATTTTTTTATTCAATCTCGCAAAGAAACTCCGAGCATGGCCCTCTTCATTGCTCTGAAAGTGACTCCAGCCTCGTGTTATAAGGATTTTCTCTTACATTATCCACTTATTTCAGTTTAAATCATGAATAACTTTTACGGTACACAATTTTAAATATTTATCTAAAATTTCAACGTAGCAACCAGGTACTTGGAAATTACATTCCTAATTTGTTTCATATCAATTAGATAAGATTTAAATGACTCAAATTTACGCGTGATTTCTTTGAATTTTACATGAAGAACCGATAATTTAGTGAATGTCATCACAAATGTTGGTGTAAGTACAAGTGCCCTAGAGGATTAAATTTATGATATAAGGCTATAAAATAATTTTGTACTTATACAAATAATGTTTAGATCTTGGAATATTGTTTTAGTGTGTTAGTAGCCATACACAACTTGCAGCTTGAGCATATATTCCGCAAAAATTCGTAACCTAAACTTGGCCATATTTTCAACTTCGCTTTTCGTTCTTAAATTAATGTCCTAGAAAAAAATAAGTTTCGTTAAACATTTCATTTTAAATGCAAGCTTTTTCGCTGCCTGTACTTGCATTGTCATCCAACTTGCATAAGTATACCAAATTTCAAGGGAATCCAGGTGTCGACCTGGAAGTCAATTTCGACTTCCAAGATTTGACCCGTAAATATATTCATAGGTACATAGATACATTGCAAGTTAATAAAACGCCCTTAATATCTAGGACGAACGGTACGTTTAAAAATGCTCTGATTCTAAAATCAGTTAAAAAAAGGTAAAATTAGTATTTTTCGCTATTCATGTTACATTTTTTTGATTTTAAATGATAGTAAATTAATTTTTTTGTCCTTGTTTTGTCTTACTCATTTGTATTGACACGTTGACAAACATGTACTTATTATTATTAAATTATTATGTATTAGTTAAAAAACGCCACAGTGTTAGCGAAAAGGACGTATTTTCGCTCTAGCCACGTGGTTCGACTGCCTTTGGTCTACCAGTCGGACTATTGAAACTATTTTTTTTAGGCAACGTAGTCCCACTGATTTCATTGGACGATGTGAACTTTTGATTTCCGGTTAATTAACCAACTAAAGTAAAACTAAACGCAACTAAAGTAAACGCGTGGCCAGAGGGTGCCGTTTGATCTTCTTTCTCTATCTAGTCTCCTTTCTAATTTATAAAAATCTCGTGTCACGTTGTATTTTATCGAACTCCTCCGAAACGGCTTGACCGATTTTATCAATTTTTTTTCTCTATATTTGGTAGGTCTGAGAATAGGCCGTAGGCTATTTTTTATACCCCTGGGTGACATATGCCAAAACAAAGTTGCTTTGACCCTTTTGCGAGCATAGTGCATACAGCGACCACATAAATCTACACAAAGATTCGACCTTGCTCCCTTCACAATATGGTAGAAAATCAATTGAATTTATTTTGAAGTTGATTTGCTTATAAATGAATCCAGCATATTAGTAAACAATAATAACGCAATGATTAATTTTGTAGTAACTAGCGTATCTGCTGTAAACTAGTCCTTCCTTCTTTCTGGTAAAGGGTTGCCTGGAAGAGATCGCTCTTAAGCGATAAGGCCGCCTATTGCTTACCTTGTAACTTACTCTCTGTGTACCTGTTTTCTAAGATTATTTAAAAGCGAAAAAGTTTTTCGGGTGCGCCGGTGGGATTCGAACCCACGTCTCCTGGGTATGCGCCCCAACGGGTGTTCTACCAATTGAACCACGTCGCATCCAACCGACTCCCCCGAAATTCTTAATCGCTTACATACGCCAACAGTGGCGTGTGGTAACATCCATCGCAACTATTAGAAGCTACGACTCCTACGTTCCAAATTACATTGGAAATGCGTAAGAAATGATGTACCACATCTATTTATTCAAATATTATTTTTATTTTATTAGCAGTACGGCTGCTCACCGAATCTAAGATTATTTAAAAGCGAAAACGATGGATGTTACCACACGCCACTGTTGGCGTATGTAAGCGATTAAGAATTTCGGGGGAGTCGGTTGGATGCGACGTGGTTCAATTGGTAGAACACCCGTTGGGGCGCATACCCAGGAGACGTGGGTTCGAATCCCACCGGCGCACCCGAAAAACTTTTTCGCTTTTAAATAATCTTAGATTCGGTGAGCAGCCGTACTGCTAATAAAATAAAAATAATACCTGTTTTCTGTATTGCTTACTATTCCTGGTGTACAATAAAGAGTCATTGTATTGTATTGTATCTTAATAGACAGGGCCTGGAAAAGGGTTAAATGTCTTACGTTATCAAACTAATTTAGAAGTGTTATGTACCGTACTCTAGCTTATTGGATAACTACAATAATAGATGTAATCTAGAAATAAATAAATAAAATAAATTCATGAATAATTTGGCACCTTTGTAGAAGAACGCTCTTGAAACACGGGAACTAGAAACTCAAAATTTGTCAGACATATTTTGTGTATCATAGAGGTTATCAGTCTGAGAAACGAGTTTTCGAAGTTCCCAATGGTATTTTTCCACAGGGGCGAAGCCAAATTTAGCACAAATTATTAATTTGAAAGGAAAGGCTTTTTGTTTAAGCGGCTTTAAGATACAAGGTAATTCAGTAGGTATTTTTTTTTAAAAACACGTTGTAAGTTTTTTTTTACTTATTTAGAATAGACTGAGTCTTTATCAAACTGAAATATTAAGTGAGATAAAGACAGACGTCATTAAATCGCGATAGACGTGAGCAGAGCCATGTAGTCAAAAATGTTCGTTCCCTATAACGACTAAAGGGAGTCACATAACACGAGTCGATGTGCGGCCACTTATCAGTTGCCCAGGCAATTGTCTTTCTTTTAGGTCATTCATTATCATCATCATCATCATCATCATTTCAGCCGAAAGACGACTAGGTACTGCTGAACATAGGCCTCCCCCAAGGCTCGCCAAACAGACGAACGGCGGTTCTTTTAGGTCATAGAGTAGGTGATGGTAATTTATCACTATCACCCGCGGAGATCTTCAACATCAGCGGATTGCTAATGCGTTACCATAAGTGGAACATAAAGCCTTTAAGACATATTTTGAAAAGCGCTATTATATGTTTTACTTACCTTCCCGATGACGTAATTTGCACCCAAGAAAATTAAAATTTATTGGTACTTTAAAAATGCTTCAGGAAATCATGCTCTAAAACATACTTATTTGATATGTTGCATCCTAGACAAGTCGTATCTTAATGCTCAAGGAAGAAGGATTGCGTAAGATACAGCCCCAGTACGTGTTAGTACGTGTATAATTATGCTGAACTAATATTAAGAGTAGTAGAAATCTTATTGTGTGTATTTTCTTCCACAATAAATGCATATCTTCGCCTCTCCCGCTCGTTTTTAGGGTTCCGTAGTCAACTAGGAACCCTTATAGTTTCGCCATGTCTGTCCGTCTGCCTGTCTGTCTGTCTGTCTGTCCGCGGCTAAGCTCAGAGACTCTTAGTACTAGAAAGCTGTAATTTGGCATGAATATATATATCAGTCACGCCGACAAAGTGATTGAACAAAAAAAAGTAAAAAAAATTTTTTTAGGGTACCTCCTATAGACGTAAAGTGGGGGTGATTTTTTTTTTCTCGGCTAACCCTATATTGTGGGGTATCTTTGGATAGGTCTTTTAAAACCATTGCGGGGTTGCTAACATGATTTTTCTATTCAGTGATCTGTTTGCGAAATATTCAACTTTAAAGTGAAAATTTTCATTAAAATCGGCCGTCCCCCCCCCCCCTCTAAAATCTAAACTGTTGGGTGGAAAAATTTGAAAAAATTCAGAATGGTAGCAAATATATCAAATATACTAGGAAAATTATAGCGGCCAAGATTGCTTGGAAATTATTTGTAGTTTAAGAGTAAATAGTAGCCTAAGGTATAAAACATACCTAAACTTGGATGATTCCGTACACATACGAAATCCTTAGCAAAATATTACTTGATTTTTTTGTAATGGCTACGGGACCCTACCTTGTGCGTGTCCGACACGCTCTTGGCCGGTTTTTTTTAACTGATTTTAGAATCAGAGCATTTTTAAACGTACCGTTCGTCCTAGATATTAAGGGCGTTTTATTAACTTGCAATGTATCTATGTACCTATGAATATATTTACGGGTCAAATCTTGGAAGTCGAAATTGACTTCCAGGTCGACACCTGGATTCCCTTGAAATTTGGTATACTTATGCAAGTTGGATGACAATGCAAGTACAGGCAGCGAAAAAGCTTGCATTTAAAATGAAATGTTTAACGAAACTTATTTTTTTCTAGGACATTAATTTAAGAACGAAAAGCGAAGTTGAAAATATGCTACGGAACCCTACCTTGGGCGTGTCCGACACGCTCTTGGCCGGTTTTATTCAGGTTTAGCACATTTCGGTACTAGCCAATGAAATGCAGTCCATTTCGTACCAAAAATAACCCATTTTTTAAGCAGTAAACTTGGTTACGACTGTGTTTCTTTTAAATCATATAATTATGTGCCGTAACGTTTTTAGCTCTCATGATATCTATACTAATATTTTATAATCAAATGTATGTAATAATGTTATCTTTTTGCCATACATGTCTATCTTTATTATCTATAATTAGGTATATTATCTTTATTCTTTTAAAAGCAACAAAAACCGCGGTAGCACAGTGGCTTGCTGTATATGGCCTCTCAAGTAGAATGCCAATAGATAGATAAAGCTAAAATATATTTACAAGATTTTCTTGAAATAAGCGCGGGATGAAAAACAATTCCGATTATTTCCTATTAGCTGACTAACTTATATAAAAACTTGATATTTGACAGACATATTCCTTAAAGATCATAATGGTGCAAAAAGTAGGGATTTTCTTAAATTACCGCGCGATAAAAAACCACCAAATGGCTGTCTCTGGAACTATAATGACCACAAAATCCTTGAAGGGATCTTATTCAAACGCAGGCTAAAAAACTGGCTAATCGATAAAGTGTTTTATAGTTTAAACGAGATCTATGTAAGTCAATGCTGAGTGGATTAATATTAGGTAGCTAAAATTAAAAATGCATGAAAGTATTTTTTATTTATTTGTTTTTTTTTTTATATAGATTTATAGCTTTAAGATATTTATTGTACGCCCGAAAAGGGTAACTGTTGAAACATGTACCTACTAATTATTTTATTCAAACTTTGTATTTTACACAGTTATACAATTTAAAATATTCTATTCTATTCTATTCTATTCCATTCTATTCTATTCTATTCTATTCTATTCTATTCTATTCTATTCTGTTCTGTTCTGTTCTGTTCTGTTCTGTTCTGTTCTGTTCTGTTCTGTTCTGTTCTGTTCTGTTCTGTTCTGTTCTGTTCTGTTCTGTTCTGTTCTGTTCTGTTCTGTTCTGTTCTGTTCTGTTCTGTTCTGTTCTATTCTATTCTATTCTATTCTATTCTATTCTATTCTATTCTATTCTATTCTATTCTATTCTATTCTATTCTATTCTATTCTATTCTATTCTATTCTATTCTATTCTATTTTATTCTATTCACATAATTTCCGTGGAAGAAATCGCAGGCAAAAGCTGGTATTCAATAAAATTGTTATGTACCCATTTCATATCTTATTAACGTGAATGATCGACCATTGAATACGGTTTTATAGCACATACTTACTATAGTGACTGATAAGGCTTAATTTCAACTATTTTGCCGTCGTATATTAATCTTCCAGGAGCCTTTTTATTCATAAACGATTGTTTAATATGATAACAAATATGCAGCACGACAAAACACAAAAGTAAGGCTTAAAAAAGCAATACTAGGCGGTTTTAAAATAAAATAAAATAAAATAAAATGCTTTGGTTTTTTGCGCATTGATAGAACTAAGTACCTATGTTTTTTTTTGTTGTATGGGTTAATTTAGTATGGACTGCGCATAAAAATGATTCCAAATAATTTACTGACATAATTGAAGAAGGTTTTTTAAAAAATAGGCCAAGTTGATATGAGAAGTTTAATGCAAAAAGGTTCTTATTTGAAAAATGTTCCAACATTGCCACTGACTGTCAGCAGCCAAAAAATCCCAATAAAATATTATAAAAAAAAAAACTAGGTAAGACTTCACTGTCCGTCTATCCGACCGTCTGTCACCAGGCTTTATCTCATGAACCGTGATAGCTAGACAGCTGAAATTTTCACAGATGATGTATTTCGGTTGCCGCTATAACAACAAATACTAAAAAACAGAATAAAATAAATATTTAAGGGGGCTCCCGTATAACAAACGTGATTTTTTTACGGTTTTTATACATAATGGTACGGAACCCTTCGTGTGCGAGTCCGACTCGTACTTGGCCGGTTTTTTTTAAGGATGTATATTTATTTACTTCAGATGGCAGAGCTGAGCTGAATTATTTCTACTTGATTCTTGAAGGCTAAACGCCATCTAGCTATAGTAAGTTATATAAATTACATAATAGTAACCTACATAAAAAATTTGAGGAATTTTATTGTCATAGTAATTAACTAGTTCGAGTACATTAATACTTAGTAGATTACAAGAGATTAACAAGTATAATTATCAAATACTGATATTTATTTCATCGTTTTACTATCCTACTTACATGCTCAAAGTCACGAATTTTATAATCACCTGCTATGTATTTCTGTGCAGACCACTTAGGTCAAAATAAAAAAAAATCTATCGCAAACAGGAAAATTATAAAAAGTTTGATTTGGTTATTAATAACCTAACTGAATTACAAATAAGAAAACACGTAATAAAGGCAATTATTTTTAGTTCTCATTGCATTCCTTCCTGATTTGATTTACAATTTTCTTTGTTTTTTTGCAAGTCTATCATTTACGTTATTTTTGAATGAAGTAGAAATGTTGTTGGCTTTCGTATCTTAAAAGTATGCCATCTAGTGAATAAAAAAGTAAAAAGGCAGCCGTAGCACGTCGGTAACTTGGCGAGAAAATTTTACAATGCTATAGTGGCGACATCTAGATAAGATGGCTGGTACTACAGGGCTAGCGTTGAATAGAGTCGAGTTGGCTTGAGACAGAACTTACTTTCAACGTAGTTTGCACATGCGTAGATAGATGGCGTTGTTACCAACAACACATTTAGTATGTTTATAATAAATAAGTAACATCATTTGAACAATTTTATTTCTTCAGGACAGATATTAATAAAGCGGGTTAGCTATTTATAAGCTAAGGAATATCATGAAAATTGACGTATTATTTCTTACAAAACTCGAACTTTACCCCTTTTTTGAATCCCTTGTAACCTGCCAGCTGGTTGTGTTGCCTAGCAACCGTGGCCGAAGTAAAAAAGCTGAAAAAAAAACACGTTTCTTGTCTGACGACCCCTTTTACTTTTTAAATTTATTGTATTTTGAGCATTTTTTGTTGTTATAAATGTGTAAAAATGCTAAAAATACAATAAATTACTACTACTATACTATACTATGTATTAATAGTCGGTGAAAATTTGAAGTGTCTAGCTATTACGGTTTAAGACGGACAGACAGCCCTGTGACAGACAGACGGACAGCTAGCGGAGTCTCAGTGATAGGGTTCCGTTGGCACCCTTTCGGTACGAAACCCTAAAAAGCTCGTATCTCAAAATTAATAATCCTCCTGGGAGAACTTACTAGTACACGGTTAACTTCATTGTTTCCTTTAGTTTACACGTCGACTAACCGACGATAATATTGAACTTTTTTTAAAGTAGTGACAAGACTATAAGTTTGAATATTACAAACTAGTTGGATAATACAATACAATACAATACAATGACTCTTTATTGTACACCACAAAAAATACAATACAGAAAAACAAGTACATGACAAAAAAGAAATAAGGTAAGCAATGGGCGGCCTTAACGCTTCGAAGCGATCTCTTCCAGGCAACCTTTAAAAAAAAGAAAGAAAGAAAGCAAGGAATGCATTACAGCAGGTGGTGCAATATAAAATTTAATAAATAATAATAAAAAACAAACATTTTATTAAAACAACTGAAAACATCTAATAATACACATCATAAAACATACATAAATAAGTGATACACAATATACTTGTAAATAAATGGACACAATAATACAATTTTCAAGCACAGGATAAAAGATAGTGTTGCTTAAGCATAGATTTAAAAATGGGCAAAGATTTAGCACGCCGTAGGTCTATTGGTAGGGAGATAATTTAGTTTGTTTTGGTTTATTCGACTATCATTTTAATACCTGATTAAAAAATATTTTATTTTTTAATATTAACATAGAAATATAAAAATAATATGTGCTTACCTGAACGAAAGACAAAAATCCATCAACATTTTATGGCTGTGGGATGCGGCTAAGGGATGTGGCTAGCGTACCTAATTTACTGAAATCCGGTGACTTATTTTTTTTCTTTATACTAGGACTAGACTATAGTACCTCATATCATCATAATCATTTCTGCCGAAAGACGTCCACTGCTAAAATAGGCCTCCCACAAGACCCACCAAACAGATCTGTCCTGCGCCATCCGCATCCAACGCGTTCCCGCAACCTTAACCAGGTCGTCGCTCCATCTTGTTGGAGGACTGCCCACACCGCGTTTTCCGGTCCGTGAACGCCACTCGAGAACCTTTTGGCCCCATCAGCCATCATACCTACGACCGATGTCCCCTGCCCACTGAACACACATCACTGTGCAATCACTGTCATCACTGGCAATACGCACTGGTCAAAGACTTTTGACTTGAGACACCGCGGTATATTAGATGTGTCTCTGTGCAGGGCACAGGCCTCCTCTCAGAATGAGAGGGCTTGGGCCGTAGTTCCCACGCGGGCCCAGTGCGGATTGGGAACTTCACACACACTATTGAATTTCTTCGCAGGTGTATGCAAGATTCCTCACGATGTTTTCCTTCACCGTAAAGCTCATGGTAAATTACAAATGTAATTTCGCACATAAATTCCGAAAAACTCGGAGGTGCAAGTCGGGATTTGAACCCACGACCCTCTGCTTGAGGGGCCATAGGTCAAACCACTAGGAGACCACGGCTTATTATATTAGATAATCTAATATATAAAAATCTCGTGTCACGGTGGTTGTTATCGAATTCGAAACGGCTCGACCGATTCTTATGTAATTTTTTCTCCATATTCGGTAGGTCTGAGCATAGGTCGTAGGCTATTTTTTGTATACTTACCGACCCCTATTCTCCGCGGACGGAGTCGCGGGCAACAGCTAGTCTAATATATAAAAATCTCGTGTCACGGTGTTTGTTATCGAACTTCTCCGAAACGGCTTGACCGATTTTTATGAAACATTTTTCTCTGCATTCGGTAGGTCTGAGAATAGGTCGTAGGCTATATTTTATAATGGCAAAACAACGTTTGCAGGGTCAGCTAGTAAACATATAAAAAGGGACATGTTAGAAGTGACATATTCATCATCATAATTTCAGCCGAAAGACATCCACTGCTGAAAGGCTCGCCAAACAGATCGATCCCGTGCCACCCGCATCCAACGCGATCCCGCAACCTTAACCAGGTTATCGCTCCATCTTGTTGGAGGCCTACCTACACTGCGTCTTTCGGTCCGTGGACGCCACTCGAGAACCTCACCGACATAGCTCGAAGAACATATATATTTCTCAGACGGAGTCGCAGGCAACAGCTAGTAACATATAATAATGTGAATAAAACTGTGTAAAAACATTATAACTATTATCGTCGTCAACCAATTTTGAGTTTTCCTTTTCATGTGGGTACAGTCAACAGCATAAGTGATCATTTATGTACCTTGTCACTTTACCGTCATGTTTGAAACGTCATACAAAATTGTCAAACGATTGAAAACGACAAGGTAAGTAAGTACCTTAAATGACCACTTATTTATGCTGTTGACCCTACTTTATAGTTTTATTATTCTAAACACGCACTGTATTGCTGATTAAGAAATTCATAAAGAAACTAACGATCCGTCGGCAGGACTCAAAGTAAACGGGTTGCAATTAATTCACCAGCGGCCGATCAAAGAAACGGCCATTATATACGTAATAATTAATTAAGCCACACCATGTTAAGTACGGTTTTAACCTTACCAAAATGTCATTATAATTCACTGAGTGACTCTCCGAATTTTTTAAAATATCATAGTTCAATTATAGTTAAAACTTAAATGCATATTTTTCACACGTTGTGACATAAATGTTTGTAATAAAAGGGAGTCAAATAAATATTGAATACTAGCTTTTGCCCGCGACTCCGTCCGCGTGGAATTAGTAATTTGGGCAGCTTATTTTTTTATCCAATTTGCTTTTTCATCAATTATGGCTCTCCTTAGTTCCTCGATATTAAAAAAATTACCCCCCCCGCAACCCCCCGCACCCTCCAACCCGCTCCCTCCCGCACTCCCCCCGCACAGCAACCCCGAACCCCCCCCGCGCCCCCTGTACGCCCTCCCACACAGCACCCCCGCACACCCGCGTTCGTCCCATCCCAAGTCAAGCGTGCCCTATAGAAGTTTTACTTCAAGTTTTACTTCAAGTTTTTTTTGTCAAATATCTTGAAAACGGTGCATCCTACGGCAAAATCAATGAAATTTTAATGCCCCCTTCGAAGCCCCCCCTCTCCCGCATCCCCCCCCAACCCCCCACCCCCTTGGTGTTTTTGTCAAATATTTTGAAAACGGTGCAAATCAATGAAATTTTAATCCCCCCTCCGAAGCCCCCTCACCCCCTCCCCCGCACCCTCACACCCCCCGCAACCCCCCCCTTGGTGTTTTTGTCAAATATTATCTTATGCTTTTTCTGCTTAGTATCGGTTTCAAAAAATATGGTCTTGTGATTTTTTTCGTAAATGTTGTTGCTACTTATGCTTTATTAGGCTAGTAGTCGTCCCCACCCCGGCCACTCAACGACAGGATTTAGCCGGCCTGCCCGGCGTGCGTGGCCGTTAGTTACTCAGTCTGTCGATTACCTACATACGTTCGGAAAAAGTGAAATATATGAGTGTTAATGTGTATATGTAACTGTTTTACGAGACATTAAAAAATTGTAAGTATTTGTTCAATTTATAAATAACCTCGGCATCTGGTCTAGAAATAATACTTTTGAATTATTTTTGTATTCATCGCAATCATTCTAAATACCTACGACGTTAGGCTTTGCGCACGTACCTATTCAAAAGTATTATACCTACAATTCTAGAATAGAGGTTCTTTCTGAATGTTGGTGTAGGTAATAAATAACTTATTGGCATATGTTAAATACCAGCTTCCCCAACTAAAAACAATACGCGATACCGTTATCCGCTTTATAGAGTTTAGATGGTTTTTGCTTTCTGGCTGTGTGCATATAAGTTTTTTTTTGGTTCTGGTTATCAGATTACTAATGGAGCATCCAGAAAAAAGTAAGTAAAGAAGTAAGTAGTAGGTAGTTCTTCTTATGGCGAGAGGTGAATTTCACGAAGATGACACCACGAGCCATGAGCCACAAACATCAGCGTCGTCTAGCGGAACGGAAGCGACTGGGCTTAGTAATAACAGCTTGCCCGATTTATCACCATAGGCATTTAGCTGATGACGAATTAATTAAAGACCCCTTGTCGGATCAGCTTACCATACCCGAAAATAGCGACCCAAAATTCGAAAATTTAAAAACTGTTTATTTCGATGTATGACTAATTTATGCCCCAGATCTGAATTCAATTCAGATGATTCTGATAAACAGTGTGTGATTGAGGATTCAGATGACTCTGTCAAAGGCAAAGACTATGTTCCAATCTAATGGATCTCCATCGGCCTTTGATATTGATGAGCTTTCGTCGGAGGTCCCAAGTTTACCAACTGAACCCCAACTATCTACTTCGCAAAATATAATTAGTAGTACTTAGGGCCAACTGATTAGGTTTAATTTTAGTTTTGTTAGGTACCTATTATAATTACCCAAAGATCCCTAAAAGCATCTCATTTATTTTTCAATACATTTGCTCGAAAAATTAACTTTCAAAGGATGTATACATGGTTCGTAAGTTAATAAATAAAAAATAAAAATAAATATTAGCGGACAATCTTACACAAATCGACCTAGTCCCAAACTAAGCAAAGCTTGTACTATGGGTACTAGACGACGATAAACATACTTATATAGATAAATAAATACTTAAATACATAGAAAACATCCATAACTCAGGAACAAATATTCGTGCTCATCACATAAATAAATGCCCTTACCGGGATTCGAACCCAGGACCTCTTGCTTCGTAGGCAGGGTCACTACCAACAAGGCTAAAGCGTTCGTTATTTTACCGCACTTGTGCGATTTTTTTACAGTTTTTTTTAATTCTCCATTTTAAAAGTTTATAGCCTTCCTCGATAAATGGGCTATCTAACACTGAAAGAATTTTTCAAATCGGAGCAGTAGTTCCTGAGATTAGCGCGTTCAAACAAACAAACAAACAAACTCTTCAGCTTTATATATTAGTATAGATACACGGTGATTTTTAATTGGTATACAGGTGTGTATTGTGTATTTTTTCTTACTCAGTAATCGATGGCAATTACGTTTCAGTTAGAAGTCCGTGAAACAAACATGATATTAAGAATTCTTTTCTTCTATTTTTGCATTAAAAGTTAAACTCTAAATTAAGAATTTGGAAGAAATAAATAATGTTTATTTCAAGTAACTATCATTTCGACGGTTAAAAGGCAAAACGCATGAAGCGACACTTTTTGTCAAAATTATTTATATACATATTTGAAATCAGCGAATTTTTCTCCGTCTTTGAGTCGGGTTTCATGTAAAGTTCAAAAAATGTCGCTTCATGCGCTTTGCCTTTTAACCGTCGATTTAATCGCAATTGACTGCAATTAATTAGTAAAAAAAATGGTTCCTGGATACCAATTAAAATTCACCGTGTATATCCATAATAATAATATAAATGTGTAAGTGTGTTTGTTTGTTTGTCCTTCTTTCACGTCAAAACTGAGCGACGGATTGCCGTGATTCTTTGTACACAGGCTACTTTTTGCCACTGGAATATATCTCATTCCCACGGGAAAACACGTTTTAATCTACTTCAGCGGGGGCGAAACTGCGGGCATTATGCAGCTAGTATACCTATAATAACTGATTGACTGACAGACAACTCACAATCTAACCCTTTAGCTTATCCTACCCACTTATTCTGTATATCCTATGCATCTATTTTAAATATTTAAATTGTTAGAGTAAAAAAACGCAGTAAAAAATCTTAATAAGCAATTATTATATTGTTATATCCAGATCAAAATTTGTAAACAATTCTAAATATTGATAAAATAAATAATAATAGTTTAAAATATTTTATTGTAAAAAAAGCGTGGGGTGCATGGTGTCAATTGTCAAGGATTATCATTTTGATAACATCTTAAAAAGCACCCCACGCTTTTTTTACAATAAAATATTTTAAACTATTATTATTTATTGTATCAATACTAGGGGCGTTCAATAAAAAGTGAGAATGAGTATGTTATAAACAACTTTTACTAAATGTCATTTTATTTTTCGACATAGTCACCTTTTAGCATAATACACTTAGTATATCTTTTTTCTAAACTTAAAATTCCATTTTTAAAAAAGGTCTCATCTTGAGGACTTAAAAAATCATGTACTGCAGCGACTACCGCGTCGTCGTCTTCAAATTTCTGGCCTCTCAGGTATTGTTTCAATCTCGGAAATAGGTAGAAATCACTGGGAGCGAGATCTGGTGAATACAGAGGATGCTTAAGGATATCGAACCCAGCATCACGAATTGCAGCCATTGCAACGGCGGACTTGTTTGCCGGGGCATTGTCCTGGTGGAACAGCACAACTTTCGAGAGTTTACCTCGCCGTTTTTCGCGGATCTCATTGCGCAATGTTGCTATTTGTTTGGCGTATAATGTGCCCGTAATAGTGGCTCCATGCTCGAGATACTCAATCATTAATACCCCTTTACCATCCCAAAAAACAGAGCCCATGACCTTACCAGCAGATGGGCTCACCTTGAATTTCTTCGGAGTTGGAGATGATGGCCTTTTCCATGTCATAGTCTGCAGTTTTGTTTCCCATGGGAGGGATGGAGCCATGTTTCGTCCATTGTTATAAATCGCGCCAAAAAAAGTTCCCGGTCTTGCTGCATCAGGTTCAAAGCTTCTTGACAAATCTCTAGTCTAGTTTGTTTTTGCGTGTCAGTAAGCATTCTTGGTACCCAACGCGCAGATACCTTTTTCATACCCAACCGTTCATGTAAAATATTATGCACGCTCCCCGTTGAAATCTTTACATTTTCAGCAATAAAACGAACCGTGACACGACGATCCGCCAAAACTGAGTTTTCGACTTTTTTCACAATTTCTTCAGTTACTGCTGTAGTAGGGCGTCCGGAGCGGGGGTCGTCCATTGTCGATGTTCTTCCACGTCTAAATTCGGCGCACCAACGTGCGACTGTCGAATACGGAGGAGCATTAGACCCTAAAGTGTCCCGCAAATCCAAATTGAATTGGTCCGTAGAAAAATTTTTCAAACACAAGTATTTGATAACGGCGCGCAGTTCAATTTTCTCAATTTTCGCTAACGTACTCAATAGCATTGCAAAGAAATTACCGTATATTTTTTTAAACAAAAGACAGTTAGTTTGTTTTTTCATAGCAATCAGCTAGATAGATTAGCTTTATCGGCCAGTATTTAATTTCGTAATATTAAAAGAGTTTGCATCTCATTCTCACTTTATATTGAACGCCCCTCGTATTTAGAATTGTTTACAAATTTTGATCTGGACATAACAATATAATAATTGCTTATTAAGATTTTTTACTGCACTATAAGAATAGCGAATTGAAATTTATTAAAATTTGTTTTTATATTTTTTAAAGCGTGTTTTTTAGTTACGTGTTTTTTAGTTACCCCCAACCCCCCCACCCTATTTCCCGTAAACCCCCCCCCCCATCCCCTAACCCCAACCGCCACACCCTTACCCCCAACCCTCTAAACCCCCGACCCCCTTACCCCATACCCCATTCCCCCCCACCCCGCCACCTACCCTCCTTCCAGCTCCATCATCAGACCCTTGTTACCATCTAGGACCAAAGTACTCGTCAAAACGAATCAAACGAGCCCAAACTCGATGGGGTTGTTTCGTTTTATTGTGGAGTGCCTTTGGTCATCTTCCAGCTCCATCATGAGACCCTGGTTACCATATGGGATCAAAGAGCTCGTCAAGACGAATCAAACGAGCCCAAACTCGATGGGGTTGTGTTGTTTTATTGTGGAGTGCCTTTGGCCATCTTCCAGCTCCATCATCAGACCCTGGTTACCATCTGGGATCAAAGTGCTCGTGAAGACGAATCAAACGAGCCCAAACTCGACGGGATTGTGTTGTTTTATTACATAGTTCCTATGGCCACCATCTAGCTCCATCATCAGATCAGCTCCATGTTACAATAATATTGCATTGTCATCCAATTTACACAAATGTGCAAAATTTCAGCTCAATCGAAAACCGGGAAGTGGGTCAAAATCGCGCCCTAAGGAGTCGGTTACAAACATACATATAAACAAACATACAGGTGAAGCTAATATAAAGCGTGTAAAAAACATACAAACATACAAACATACAGGTGAAGCTAATATAAAGCGTGTAATAAAAATTTTTAAATAAAAAATAAAACCGCCTTCAAAAAACACCCAAAAAAAACTTGGAAATAAAAAAATTTAAATAAAAAATAAAACCTCCTTCAAAAAACCCCCAAAAAAACATAAAATAATAATTGATTGAACCGACCACAATAAGCATGAAAATATCTTTCTACTAATCTGTTTGAAGTTGGTGCCTCAGCACGAGCCAGCAGGAGTGGACCTAGTAATCTAACTTACCTACATACCTATTATAGGGCTTCTACACTCCTGCTGGCTCGTGCTGAGGCACCAACTTCAAACAGATTAGTAGAAAGATATTTTCATGCTTATTGTGGTCGGTTCAATCAATTATTATTTTATGTTTTTTTGGGGGTTTTTTGAAGGAGGTTTTATTTTTTATTTAAATTTTTTTATTTCCAAGTTTTTTTTGGGTGTTTTTTGAAGGCGGTTTTATTTTTTATTTAAAAATTTTTATTTTTTTCTTTTTAGTTGTTGCTAATGGCCTGGACTGGCACTCTTTACTGACTGTACTTTTTGCCTCTGGTTACCAAAGTACTTATCAAGACGAATCAAACGAGACCAAACTTGATGGGGTTATGTCGTTTTACTACGGAGTTCTTATGGTCACCATCCAACTTCATTGTCAGACCCTGGTTACCATCTAGGACCAAAGTACTCGTTGAGACGAGTCAAATGAGTCCGTACTCGATGGGGTAAGTGCCGTTACTTTATGGAGTAACTTTGGCCACCTTCCAGCTCCATCATCAGACCCTGTTTACCATCTGGGATCAAAGTGCTCGTCAAGACGTTTCAAATGAACCCAAACTCGACGGGGTTGTGTTGTTTTATTACAGAGTTTCTATGGCCACCTTCCAACTCCATCATCAGATTAGCTCCATGTCACAATAATATTGCATTGTCACCTGATTTACACATGCATGTAAAATATGAAATCAATCAGAAACCGGGAAGTGAGTCAAATTCAACTTGCAAGATTTGACCCGTTGAGGAGTTCCGTTGGCCATCTGCGGTCTTCTTCATCAGATCTAGTTTACCAAATGACACTTTATGAATGCAAATGCTCGATTTGTCACTGAAAATACTAAAATCGCTTTACATTTCCCTTGAACTTTTGAAGAGTTCCTTCAATTCCTCATGGATCCCATCATCAGAACTGGATTCCGGTAACAACGGGACCAACCTTGAAGCATATGCTTTCAAACAACGAAAGAATTTTCCAAATCGGTTCATAAATGACGGAGTTCTGAGGTAACACACGTTAAAAAAAAAAAAAAGAACATACAACCGAATTGAGAACCTCCTCCTTTTTTTGAAGTCGGTTAAAAATGAGGCTGTTTTCCATGATGATAAGCTATTAGCTTTTAAATAAGTGTTTTTGTTCTGATAAAGAATACTTAGATCATAATATAATTAAATACTCAATTTAATTTCTATGAATTGTTAACTGTACAGTCACGAACATTAATATATACGTTTCCTAATTTGCAAAATAATATATCTATGTAAGATTTCCTACCTAAATACACATACATAACGTTCAAAATATTGTATCCAAAAAACCCACCACAGTAATGTACACGATATTAAAGCAAAATTAAGTCAACAACCTCGATCACAATATTGTATACACCATTGCTCCCTTTTTGAAATATACGTTATAATTTCAAAATAATGTCTACAACGCAGTGCCATTAATATGTAAACAATTATGTTTGCTCAATATTTCATAACAATGTATACCAATTCAATGATTGGAACATTTTTGTTCATTTCTTAAGTCATTATACAAACCGGTCAAGTGCGAGTCGGACTCGTCTGTGAAGGGTTCCTTACCTCCGTACAGAGTTTTTTTAAATACTGTTCGGTAAAAAATCGCCAAAATATAAACACCAAAACCGTAAATTTATAGCTAGGTAAACGACTGAACAGCATAGCAACTGTCACCTAGCAACCGTCGCCGGAGTTAAAAACGCTGAAAAAGCACGTTTGTTGTATGACGACCCCCTTTAGTTTTTAACTTTATTTTATTACTAGCTTTTGCCCGCGACTCCGTCCGCGTGGAATTAGTAATTTGGGCAGCTTATTTTTTTATCCAGTTTGCTTTTTCATCAATTATGGCTCTCCTTAGATCCTTCCGGAAGAAGTGAAACTTCATAATAAACCAACCCGCTCCCAATCCGCCCCCAACCCGCTCCTAACCCGCACCAAACCCACCCCCAACTCGCTCTCAACCCGCCCCCAACCCGCTCCCAACCCGCCCCCAATCCGCTCTCAATTCGCTCCCAACCCGCCCCCAACCCGCTCTCAATCCACTCCCAACCCGCTCCCAACCCGCCCCCAACCCGCCCCCAACTCGCTCTCAACCCGCCCCAACCCGCTCCTAACCCGCCCCCAATCCGCTCCCAACCCGCCCCCAACTCGCTCTCAACCCGCCCCAACCCGCTCCTAACCCGCCCCCAACCCGCTCACAACCCGCGCTTAACCCGCCCCCAACCCGCTCCCAACTCGCCCCCACCACCCGCTCCTAACCCGCCCCCAACCCGCTCTCAACCCGCCCCCCCACCCGCTCCCAACCCGCCCCTAACTGGGCTGTCTAACACTGAAAGAATTTTCCAAATCGGAGCAGTAGTTCCCGAAATATAAAAGTTTTACTTCAAAAACCCCCGATTTGGAAACATTCTTCCGCTCCTATTGGTGTTAGCGTGATGACTTATAACCTATAGCCTTCCTCGATAAATGGGCTATCTAACACTGAAAGAATTTTTAAAATCGGAGCAGTAGTTCCTGAGATTAGCGCCTATAGAAGTTTTACTTCAAAAACCCCCGATTTTAAAACATTCTTCCGCTCCGCTCCGCTCCTATTGGTGTTAGCGTGATAATATATAGCCTATTTATAGCCTTCCTCGATAAATGGGCTATCTAACACTGAAATAATTTTTCTAATCGGAGCAGTAGTTCCTGAGATTAGCGCGTTCAAACAAACAAACAAACAAACAAACAAACTCTTCAGCTTTATATATTAGTATAGATATTGTATAGATTATATTATATATAGATTAGTATTGGTTGTTACAGCGGCCACAGAAATGTTTAGCTATTACGGTTCAAGATATAGAGCTGCTTTTCTTCTTTCTTCAATCTATATTTAATATTATTATAAATGCGGAAGTGTGTCTGTCTGTCTGTCTGTTACCTCTTAACGCTTAAACCGCTTAACCGATTTTGATGAAATTTGGTATACAGATAATTTGAATGCCGGGAAAGGACATAGGTGGTTTTTATTTCAGAAATCACCCTTTATGGGGGCAAAAAGGGAAGTGAAAGTTTGTATGGGGGTATATACCTAACCGCTGAACTGATTTAAATGAAATTTGGTATATAGACAGTTTGAGTCCGGGGAAAGGATATAGAATGGTTTTCCCAACATTTAAATTCCTGCGGGACAATAGTAAGTGAATTTAATTTCGGAACTGATTTTAAAAAATCTTTTACTAATAGAAAGATACACTGTCTTTGATTGAGATTTAAGAATTTTCAAAATAGGTCAATACAGTTATATCTATCCCGCGGGAACCTTACACTCTCTCAGGATAAAAGCAGCTTACGTCAATCAGAAACAGTACTGCTTTCTATGAGTGAAAGATTTTTGACCTGTCTAAATGTAGAATTCTCTTATTTCTGTGCCCCAGGGAATTTTGCGTTTTCCCGGAGAAAAAGTAGTTATTCAATGTCAGTCAAGAACTGTAGCTTTTCTATTAGTTAAAGTTTTTTATATCGATCTTGATATCGATCTAAAGAAATATTTCTATCCCGCGGGAACTTTGCACTTTCCCGGGAAAAAATAAGCCTATTTCAATCAGGGACATTTTAACTTTCTATAGAATTCACTTACTACATAGCACATCCTCATGATGTATTAGGGGATAGACCTCCATAGTTGCGCCCATCTCATTTATATTATATGGTACCAAAGGCCTCTTCATGTTGGCTTCGGCCCCATGAATGCCTTTCAAATGACCGGGTCCCCATGGGCCCGTGATCGGAAATCCGTACCAACATAATAATAATAAATTCATTTATTGCCACAAACATACAAAATAGAAATAAAAAGAAATACAATGAACATAAAAAAAACATACAGAAACACACAAAACAAAAAAAAAACTTCGTGGCAATAGACGTGATTCACGAAGAGTCACTATTTTATTCTTTTATTTTTATCTTATAGTTTCTACTAACATAGTTATTAAGCACTCATTGTAACTAACAAAGAATGGATCCCAGTTATCCGAATAAATATAATTATTATTATTATTATTCTCTTTATTTATATTTTTTTCTAAGGTTAGATTTTTACAATAATTATACAAAAAGTAAAATATAAAACTATACATACAAATCATAAAATCATTATAAAAACCTAACCTAGGGTGCCACCGGCAGCGAGGCGGGGCCTAAGCTATCGGTGGTTAGGGCGACAGAGAGAGGAACCTCCTGACTATCCGCGCAGTGTCTAGGAGTACCGCCTTCTGTATCTGACCCTTGATCCAGCCATCTAGCGAGAGTCTCTTGAGGTGTTGGTCGAGACTCTTCGCTATCAGCCCGTTCGCAGAAACGACTATTCGGGACAATGATCGTCGAATCAACATCCCACATGGCGGTTATCTCGTGAGCTAGGTCAAGGTACTTGCTGGCTTTGTCCTTCTCAGCTTTCACGAGGTTCTCGTCATGGGGGATGGTGATGTCGACGAGCACTGCCTGGCGTTTCGATCGATCTGTCAGCACGATATCAGGCCTATTGGCTATAATCGTCCTGTCCGTGATAACAGACCGATCCCAATAGAGCGTGGCACGACCATTTTCGAGAACTGGCGCAGGTATATACTTATAGTAAGGCACTTCAAAGTCCACAAGGCCGTATAGCAGAGCAAGTTGCTGGTGAATAATTCTGGCTACAAGGTTATTATTATTATTAATAGGCTCAGGCTCAGCATAAATGCTGCCGGTTAGGAAGCCGGCGGCGCTGATTTTCAGCCTGCGCCCTCCCGCGGCGCGTTAAACACAGTGATAATACGGGAAGGGCAGATTTCTGCACTTGTATTTTATGATGTTATTTCATTAGCCTGACATAGTGTCCCACTCCTGGGAAAAGGCCTTCCCTCTTGACCTCCATAGCTCCCGGTCTAGCAAAATGTCAGACCAGTCCTTTGCGTATACGTTGAAATCGTCCCGCCATCTCTTTGGTCTGCCTCGTCATCGCTGGTTGCTCTCTGGCACTCTCCAAGTGACGGTGTGAGCCATTGTAGGTGCATGCGACACGAGTCTACCCCAGTCGCATTTGAGCTTTGCAGTCTTTTCCCAACGTTGCCTAAGTGGGTTTTTCCTGATATTAAGTATTTATGTCAAAAAATTGCATGTTTGTTAAGCAAAGCACAGTATAGCTATGTTCATAACTTGAAAACTGCAATAAAAAAATAATAATTTGACCTCCTATCCGTCCTATATTAATATTGGATACACGGAGCTAAAACTCTGCTCTTTCGTATCCACCCCCGCCGATGCAAAAAATACCTGTATCCTGTATTGCAACTAAGTATAATAATATAGACCACCAATGTACCTCCGGGAAGACCTTCAACTGCCATATTCCGATACGCGAATATTAATACTTTGCAAAATATCTCAAAATTTATAGAAATTCTCGCTCGTTTGCCGCACAAGCATTTCAACAACGTATCAACTCATACTTTTTTACTGTCCCTTACACATGCAATTAAAGTCGCCCCCCGTCGCGTTCCGCGACTCACTGAACCGATACATTGTTAAAAATCCTTTTGAAAAGCCACGAGGGCTACTCTGGTGATACGCTGCGGGGTGTGGAAATTAGGTGGGATTTTAAAATCGATGCCCTATGATATTGTTGTTAGAGGATCTGTTTTGGTTTATGTTGATGATATAACTGTTACTTTAAAGTTTATTAACAGGAATCGGGTTCGTTTCGACACAGTTCATGCTGACGTAAATGGTGGTCAAAAAATTTGAGTCTACTTACATAGCTTTCAGTCATATTTGAGCTCGAGCTACTGCATATGATTATACTTAACCACGTCATGATAAGTATGACAAAACTTGTGTACACTTAATTCAAGGTATTGCATTCGAAGACATACCTAAATCATGCATCTTTCAATTCCCGGGTTGCCTAACGAAAATGTTTACGCCATGCTAATGTAAAGTATAATTTATTAGAAATTAAGGTAATTGTAATTTTACATATTTAACTAAACCAAAAATAAGAGTATTGGTTATTGTATTCGTTGTAAAAATATAATAAATCGGTTTCACATTTGAAACACCCGCTCAAGGATAACAGTGTTCCATGAAAAGGTTTTTATAAATATTAATATTATATTGTCAATTACAGGCAAAGCTCCGCACATGTTTACATCACCTATTGATTAAGATTGTTCATATAAGCTATGATCTTCATTTGCTGCTTCTACCTCCATCACCTCTTTCGCTTCTTTAGTTCCAAGGAGTGGAGCCTCACCGTGGAAAGTATCTTCAGTATAAACTCGATTTGCCATCCTCATTGTGCCATGTAACTGTGGAGATGATGACAAGTACATTTTAAATTCAAAGCTAAAAAGATCAAAATCCAAATAGCTGTGATGATGATGTTAGTTAATGATGATGGTAACAACCGCCGAAACCGTAAACATTTATGGAACAAAAAAAAAACTAAATGAACATTTTTAAATATCTTATTGGTATTTCATCATTTCATCGAAAAACGTTTCAAAACTGATTCGTTTCGCAAACGTATCGTTTCAATACCTGCATTTTTTCTGAAACTATAAATATTTCAGGATTTATTTCAAGACCATCGTGTAGAACCCTATAGCTTAGGTCAGGTTTGTTTTATAAAAATCCTGAAATATATACAGTTTCAGAAAAAAAAGCATGCATTGAACGATAATTTTGCGAAACGAAGCAGTTGTGAAACGTTTTTCGATAAAATGATAGCTACCCATCTTATTAGCTTTCAGAGCAGTTTATATTCAACAAAACTTTTAAAAAAAAAATCTGTACCACCGAAAAGACTGAAAAGTAATAAATAATAAACCTTTTTTATTTAACCTTAATAACTAATTTCTTAAAGTAATGTAATTATACTTACCTAAGTAATTTTGAGCCGGTGCCAAACAATCACGTGCCGTGTGTGTGCCCGTTCGGGTTGCTGTCTTACTGAGATTAACGTTCGCTCGTGAACACTCGGCATTTTTCGGCGAAGGATTGATTGTTTGGCACCGACTCAAAATTACTTAGGTATACTAACATTAGTTTAAGAAGTTAGTTATTAAGGTTAAATAAAAAAAAAGGTTCATTACTTATTGCTTTCAGTTTTTTTCGGCGGTTTAAATTTTTGTTAAAAAGTTTTTATTTTATTCTTTTTTGTTTTTTCGTATTACTGACTGGTCTGAAGCTCATTCATAGCGAGGTTTTTGTAATACACAACTCAGCATTAAAATCTGTGAGTGTACAATAAATCACCCCTATTTTCCCAACCTTACGGTAAGATTTTTTTATCAAATTTATATGAGACCATTTCAAGGTATACCCTATCCAATAAAGTAAAGAATTATCAAAATCGGACGACTCTGTAAAAAGTTATGCGCGGTCTACATAAAAAATAAAAATAAAAATGTACGCGTCGACTAGAGTACCTCCTCCGTTTTTTTCGTCGGTTGATAAAACAATAATACTGGTGAACAAACTGTAAAGTCATTTCGATTTTTTTACAGCGATTTCATAGTCATTACCCATTACTCATATAGTTACTAGAATTAGTTATATTTATTACAAGGAAGGTTCAAAGTTATTCAAAAAGCAATAGAGAAGGCTATGCTCGGGATTTCTCTGCGAAATCGAATGAGGAGATACAAATAAGAACCAAAGTAAGCGACATAGTCTTAAGCGTTACCATACTTAATGAAAGCGGGCGAGGTACTTTGATCGAAGAACTAATGGCCATTGGAACTAATGTGTTCTTGAGTAGTGACCATGTACTGAACGATGCAGAGCGGGTAGGCTCTTCACAAGGTGGACTGATGATCCAATGAAGGTTGTAGAACTCCGGTGAATGCGGTCGGTGCAGCATCGGTAGTTGTTACGTTTATTGGGGAAGAAGGGGGCTGTGTCCAATAGTGAACATCTTTCAGCTAACGATGATGCTGATGATGACGTTTTTACTAGCAATAGCAACAATTAAGTTTAGTATTATCACAACGACCTTTACACAACAAAACGATAAGCCAAGTTTTAGATATCTAATGCACATTATCAGGCCACCTGGCAGATTAATGTATAATTAATATCGTCTATTGAATATTATCTAGCAGAAAAGATCGCAAGACAGTTTATCTAGTATGATTGATTAGAAAAGAAAATGTGTATCTTATATCGTCAAATCATGACACGAATTGATTTTTACGTATGGAATACAAAAACATTGATGTGATAACTGTAAATAATTAGGCAATAAAAACAAATATGCATCAAAAAACCAATCATCATCCTCAGCCAGAAGACGCCCACTTCTTAACATAGGTAGGGGCCACAACTCAATAACAAAAGTAGGTAACTAAAAACTGTTGTAGAGTTATTCATAAAGTTATGGTAAATGATAATACTGAAGTGTATGAAAGTAAAACTTCACCTTATCCCAAATAAACATATTGAAGCCAAAGTTGACGTGGAATAGTTCGTGATGTTGATCGTGAAACTCTGCATCTGGCTGCCACGGCTGCCACCATTGCGCCTTGAAATTGATGCCAGAGTGGTCAATGATACCGTGGTAGTAGTTATAGATGACTATCGTGCAGAAAGGCACTGAACAGAAAAAAACAGGTCGAAATCACCACACAAGTCTAGACGCATAAAATCAGCATGATTATTCGGTTTTTGTTGTTGTTTCATTAACAGCACATAAATCAACAATCAATCAACTTATTATCATATCCTTCTTTTAATCATCTTTCTTAATTGTTGTTAAGTTGCATTTAAAGGCATCCTATTAAAGTTCATAGATTCATTACTGGCTTGAGTAACTTTTGATTATTTTACCTGAACATTTGCTCAATTGAATGGAATATAACATTAAAAAAATATTGATGATGTATTACATAATTTTCATGTGTCTTCAATATGATACCACAAGGGATTAAATGGTTTGGAGGAGTTGACCGGGACCAGTTTGATGTAATCAGAAGCGCCCTTCAGCACGATTAAACCAAAAGATACAAGGTATTTTTAATCTTGACAATTGTTCTGATCAGCCGAGAAAAAAAGTTATGCTTTAAAATATGACGTTTTTGCATCTGTTTTAGTCCATTCTCTCGTCGCGCTGAGCCTATGAGACTTTCTGTTAATCAACATACATTATGAAAGTTAATTTTAAAGTTTGAGAGTGTTTCATTGAATTTTTAGCAAAAATACTTTTGGTGATAAATTGATAATAGGTATATTTAAATAAAGACAAGTTTTGTTGCCACAAATTACTTACGCCAGTGGCAAGGCATCAGAAATAGTGGAGAGCATAAGGTCATCTGAAAGTGTAGGAGCTCAACAGGATGCATTGCCGTGACACTAAAGGCCGTAGGCTGCTTATATTTGTGATGCATTTTATGAAAATACTTGTACAACCACCGCGTGTGGTACATGCAGTGAAGAACATAGGTTACGTAGTCCTGAAAACAAAAATTAATCTGAGATACCTACTTATAGTAAGAAGTTAATACTTGATTAGGCTATCATCGATAAAGGCATCATAGCTAAACTAAAGTTTCATACAAATCATTTCCCCGTCTCTTTAATTTATGGGTAGCCGAAAAATTAAACTCTTTATCTGTGTCTGTGTTTTCTAAGCGCCAAAAGACGTCTTCAAGTCTAGAGAGAACAGGCATTCACGAAGCAAAAGTGCTCCATCAGGACCATATCTTTGTTTACTTGATCATATGCATAGGAAAGAGTGTACGGAGTATGGAGTATACAGAGGAGAATATGGTAAATATACTTAATATGGGCGATTACTGACACACGAGCGTAATAACGTCTGCAAAATCGCCAAGATAATTGATAATTTATGTGTGTACATCTCTGGCCCTAAAACATGCAAAATCGTCGGCCTGCGATGTGTCGGAAACCGATCATGGTAAATGAACAGTGGTCGTCTCTGGACAAAATAATATTAGATATTCTGTCATATCTTAATGATAAAAATAATAAGTACAATCAATATAATATTAGTTACGGTTTAGACTATGAAACTTTAATGAGCGCCAACCATTTCGACGCAGTTCCGTGTATCATAATCACGGGTAGCCTCATGATGACATTGGGGTCTCATTAAATTTAGTCACGGTCTGCATCTCGTAACTAACATATCTCTTGAAATTAACCGTAAATCATTAAAAATTGTTACTTACAATCGCTACAAAGAGCACAGGAAACTGCAGGAAGAACCAAAGCCAACCATAGTCATCAAAGTTATAGTAGACACAAGAAGGGTTGCCATTGTAGATGTAAGTAGCCAGAAAAGCAGAGAAAGAATTGGTGAAGAAGAGAGATGATGCCCCTAATATTATCTCGTGACGTTCCAACTCCGGAGTTATCCATTTGTTGGGCTGTATCTTCCATTCAGCAGCACTACTGCGTTTTCTCATGTAGTAATACCACTGAAATCAGAATAAAACTTGCTTTCAAAAATACTGCAACCAAAGAAAGTTCTACGTAAATATTGAAGTAACAGAAGTTAATGTCATACTAACTGCGCGCAGTTGAGACATTTAACAATATTTATCTGCATTAAATTCGTTGCTAAGGATGAGAAACATTTTCTTATTCCTTTTTGCATTTCAGGTTTTTTTAAACATAGTTTTTGACGTAGCTGTGGGCAAAAGCGTGCAAGTCTTAACTGCTGCTGCATGTTGCAATGCGACTTTATTTTGCCTTACCTATTCGAGTTAAGTTTTGTGCAAAAAACCATACAATAGCAATAGCAAATCGGTTTCACTGACACAAACACAAATCCCGAAGTAATATTATCATGATAACAGCTCAACGTACTCACATGCAAGAAACCTCCAAACAAGAAGTAAATGCTATAAGACACGGCATGAGCCGCAACGAAAATTAAACCAAAGTTCTCCATCTTCAAGTTTCGCTCAGTAAAGAGCGAAATTAATTCGTCCATCGTCATTTTACGGTCTGACGTAGTCTGTCCCGTGTATTGTTTCATTGCCGCCACAAGGATAACGATCCATTCTCCTGTAATTTTATATTTTTGTTTACATGATAAAACTTTATATGGTAATATGCTTACGAGTCCTGTGAAACAGTACCTACTGGCATGAGTGAGAGAACGTACACCCTAAACCACTAGAGCTGAAGAATTGAAATTTGACAGAAAATGCCTCACCAAGTATCATAGTGCCATACTAAGAAGAAAATTTATAACGGGATAAGAACTACCTATCTTTTTTTTTTAAATTTCCACGGGAGCAAAGGCTGCTGACTTTACATTATAAAGTATAATGCGTGGCGCGAATAAGTACAAAAAATCGTATTTATCATCCAAATGTCTGCTTCTACCCGGTTTCCAACCTATTCGATACCGCGGTATTTGGATTCAACATGCTGTTTAGCTACCAAATACTGTTCATGAGTCGTATTCGATAAATTACCACTTTTCCGAAGTTGGACCATATCTGACTGGAGCTATGAAGAGTTTTAACCGCTGCTAGCCCGTGTTACGGAAACACGTCTGTCAACTCAAAATCTCAATGACCATCACCACGCGTACTGTGATGTGTGCTCGCGGAATTGCAGTTTTTAGTTCATGGACTTATATCTGCTCTGGATCAAAATTAATAATAATTATGAAGTACACAACCAAAATGAACATGGAAAAGACGAAAACCTGGATGGGTTTGATACCCATCGAACCGGATTACTTGTCAAAGGTATACATAATATAATATCACTATCAACAACTTTTAGGGTGAGAATCTTTAACTTCTATTATAACAATCGTGGTTTGACATGATTTTCATCTTTCCCATGTTCATTTTGCTTGTGTACTTCATAATTCTTATTAATTTTTATTAAAGGCACTAGAGGTTGTAAATTCTTTCATTATTCAAACAAACTTACCGCGCAAAGTAGCTCCGAAAGTGAATATTGCAAGCGAAGCGCACAACGTGCCAATGCACTCCGGTAACCTTTGATAAATCTTTTCTAAAGGCTCGGCATACTTCTCAATCCATTTCACTCCTTCTTGCATGGGATCCCAAAATTTTGAATCATGTTCTGCTGCATTTTCATCTGTAGATTTGTCATCCTTTTTATTAAGCCTTTTCTTAACTCCTGCCGTCATTCTGAAATATTGCATTTACACTTAAGTTAGCGTTATGTTGATTAAAATTATTGTCAATGGCATATCCTTAAAAGAACAACAAAAAACATCTTGAGGCTCTGATGAAGTATAGTTAGTTATACTGGACGTATCTGGTATATTCCGCTATTTCTTTAAAAGTTTAAGCTCAAGTAAAAACTAGAGATTTTATTATTGTACCAACTTTAGATTCAAATTTTTCAATTCTTGAAGAAACTAACACAAACTAAAAAATTAAATGCTATAATTTACAGACGTAAAGCCCGTAAAAAGTTTATGTAGAAACAACATACGCAAACAAAAATGCTTTTAGCCTTCTGAGCGCGGTGTCGGACAATCCTGGTAATACGTTGGCAAGGCACTGGAACTCTGTTCTTTTGTAGTCCAGTTAGTTTGAAATGCTAATTACTAGGGAAAAATAGCTGATACGAGTAGCTACGTGAAAAATATTGAATTGAATTTGCTTAAATTATTTCCTAGAGAGCCATCGGAAATCAATGATTTGGTAAGGATTGCAAAAAAAATACAAAACTACTTTTGTACAAACTTACAGTTTTGTTTTAATTAAGTACAACTTTGCATTTGTTTCTGGATCATCAATGTTTAATTAAAACCAAAATAAACTTACTTCCTTGTTCTTTGACCGTTGCAGACTGCAACGTCGTCGTTTCACAAAATTACTGCCATTAATGACAGTTTCATCAATCTGATTTTAAGGCAGGAATCACAACGTTGATAAAATTGTGTTAAAAATACAGTGATGTCAAAGATATACTATCAGGACGTCACTTTTATGAACAGGTGTCTGAGTCAAAAGTATACTGCTACCAAGCGAGCCACGACTTAGGTAATCCTTTATAGATAAGGGTAAGATGTAGAGGTTAAAAATATCAAATTTATTAACTTGAAATAACTATAAAGAAAACGACTTAACCTTATACCTGATTTACACTCTCGCCTCGTCACCTCGCCTCGCGCCTCTCCTCGTCGTCTCGCTCCGGACGCGAGCCTCAAAATCAAGGCAAATCACGAGACGAGGCGCGAGGCGCGCCTGTTCACACTCTCGTCTCGTGGCTCGTCCCGCAGTTCGTCTCGCCACTCGTACGCGAGTGTAAACCAGGTATTACAATTATGAGGCGGGAACACTACGACTAGTTTTGGTCGGTTCGAGTGGAAATATCTTGTTCAAACTATGCTGTGAAATTTAATTATTTTGTACGTATACCGGGTGGATTTCCACGAAGGACCTTCCCGAAAACAGGTTATAGTGTTGCTTAAACTGAACAACTTTCTCCAAGGAACATAGGTCGAAAAACGAAAAAAAAAATTCAGACTCCCATACCATAGCCGCTGCATCACAAATGGGCCGGCTCGTCCGGGGCAGTACCAACCTCTCACAGAACACCGGCGTGAATCAGCAGTACTCCTGCTGCATTTCGTACGGTCAGTGAGAGCGCCGGGGGCCCAATGCCTCTCCCCCTCCCCTATTCCCTCTCCTTTTTTTTTATGCTAAGGAGGCCAGACAAACGAACTAGTGGGTCACCTGATGTTAAATGATCACCACTGTCCATAGACACCCGCAGTGCTTTACACAATGCCAGTGCGTTGTCGGCCCTAGGAAAAGGAGAGGGAATAGGGGAGGGGGAGAGGTATTGGGCCCCCGGCGCTCTCACTGACCGTACGAAACGCAGCAGGAGTACTGCTGCTTCACGCCGGTGTTCTGTGAGAGGGTGGTACTGCCCCGGACGAGCCGGCCCATTTGTGATGCAGCGGCTAGCTACAACATGGCTCTACCACTACTAAACTAAACTACCTTTTCCCAGGGCCGACAACGCACTGGCATCGTGTAAAGCGCTGCGGGTGTCTATGGACAGTGGTGATCATTTAACATCTGGTGACCCACTAGTTCGTTTGACTGGCCTCTTTAACATAAAAAAAAAAAATACAAAATGTATTGGTTAGCTGACCGACTTACTATGGAAAGGCGGAAAAAAAAATCGTTTTTCGACCTATGTTCCTTGGAGAAAGTTGTTCAGTTTAAGCAACACTGTCACCTGTTTTCGGGAAGGTCCCTCATGGAAATCCACCCGGTATATTACGGTCGTGATACTTTCCATGTAAATAAAAGTATTCGAATCATTATTAATTCCGTTACAACACAGAAGAGATAATTACAGACTGTAATTTACGGTCCCCTTTCTTATCTATAATACGGTGAAGTGAAATAGTTTTTGCAAGTCTTATTACAATGAATCAAACGTGTTTTTCTCATTTAGTTTCAATTTTTGCATATAAAACGGAGTTCGTAGAAATAAATTTTAATTTAATACGTTAATAAATACGGTAAAGTTCCAATAATTTCATTCTTTTTTTAATTTTCTTAATACATAGTTTGTAGAAGGTTACGAAAAATGAAAAAACTAAAAAACACGCTTTAAAAAATAAAAAATAAATTTTAATAAATTTCAATTCACTATTCTTATAGTGCAGTAAAAATCTTAATAAGCAATTATTATATTGTTATATCCAGATCAAAATTTGTAAACAATTCTAAATATTGATAAAATAAATAATAATAGTTTAAAATATTTTATTGTAAAAAAAGCGTGGGGTGCATGGTGTCAATTGTCAAGGATTATCATTTTGATAACATCTTAAAAAGCACCCCACGCTTTTTTTACAATAAAATATTTTAAACTATTATTATTTATTTTATCAATATTTAGAATTGTTTACAAATTTTGATCTGGATATAACAATATAATAATTGCTTATTAAGATTTTTTACTGCACTATAAGAATAGTGAATTGAAATTTATTAAAATTTATTTTTTATTTTTTAAAGCGTGTTTTTTAGTTTTTTTAAACTATTATTTATTTTCTATTTTTAGTTGCATTTTTTTTCTTTCTAACTTTGCCTCCTCACCTGCAACCCCAAAACCCCCTAAACCCAACCCCCCAACATACCCCACCCCATTTCCCCAAACCCCCCCAAACCCTACACCCTTACCTCCAATCCTCTAAACCCCCCTTACCCCCTCCTCATTTTACAAACCCCCGAACCACCTAAACCCAACCCCCCTAACACCGAACCCCCATACCCCCCGGAAACCCCCGCTCCCCCCACCCCCACTCCCCCCCACCCCTCCCCCCACCCCGCCACCTACCGCCCCCCTTCCAGTTCCATCATCAAACCCTTGTTACCATCTAGGCCTCTTACCCCCTCCCCATTTCTCACAACCCCCCAAAATCACTTACCCCCGAAGCCCCCAACACCCCCACCCTATTTCCCGTAAACCCCCCCCCATCCCCTAACCCCAACCGCCACACCCTAACCCCCAACCCTCTAAACCCCCGACCCCCTTACCCCATACCCCATTCCCCCCTCAACCCACCACCTACCCCCCTTCCAGCTTCATCATCAGACTCTTGTTACCATCTAGGACCAAAGTACTCGTCAAAACGAATCAAACGAGCCCAAACTCGATGGGGTTGTTTCGTTTTATTGTGGAGTGCCTTTGGCCATCTTCCAGCTCCATCATCAGACCCTGGTTACCATATGGGATCAAAGTGCTCGTCAAGACGAATCAAACGAGTCCAAACTCAATGGGGTTGTGTCGTTTTATTGTGGAGTGCCTTTGGCCATCTTCCAGCTCCATCATCAGACCCTGGTTACCATCTGGGATCAAAGTGCTCGTCAAGACGAATCAAACGAGCCCAAACTCGACGGGATTGTGTTGTTTTATTACATAGTTCCTATCGCCACCATCCAGCTCCATCATCAGATCAGCTCCATGTTACAATAATATTGCATTGTCATCCAATTTACACATATGTGCAAAATTTCAGCTCAATCGGAAACCGGGAAGTGGGTCAAAATCGCGCCCTAAGGAGTCGGTTACAAACAAACATACAAACATACATACAAACATACATACATACAAACATACAGGTGAAGCTAATATAAAGCGTGTAAAAAGAGGAAATCGCGCACATAAGTTAAAAGATTCAGAGAACTTGACAACTATGAAATCGATGAGTAGTTTATTGATGTTTGGATGTTGCCGTTGCCGGATTTTAATTTGTTCAATAAAAGAAATGACGAAGCTTTACCACACATCTTATATTCTACGCGGACGAAGTCGCAAGCGAAAGCTAGTACTTATTATTTATAACCTGGACACTTTTAAGTATATGGCGAATTATACACTTATATTGTAAACGAATTCTTCTCAGACAAAGTCGCGGGCAACACCATACATTAACTATACAGTAAAATTACGTCTCTTTATATTATATCATAACAAAATAGGTACAGCTGGCAACATCCACATATCAATGGACTGCCTAGGTGGCGCGCATTAATCTCCCGCTCAGTAGGAGGTCTTTGTGCTTGAAATAATGGCGCTGACTGTACAAGCCTGGGGGTATGAGTTATGTCTTTAGTTAACGGCATAGTGGTGTCAGTTTGATCAATTTAAGAAGCGATAACTTGTAGTTTGTAATTGGTTCTCTACGATACAAGTTGCAGATGTTCAAATTGGAATCGATGTGTCTTGTCTTCGCATCATGACTGAGTTTGACCACGAACTAGACGCCAGAGGGTGGTGGACGGAGCGAGCGTGCGTGTTTTCGGTTCATTGTGTGTGCTATCAGGTAATTACTGTGTGGCGAGTGACTTAGCCGCGCATTGAACAGAAAAATGCTAGCAGCATCGCGCTCCCTTCCCCGCCTCCGCTGCCCGCTTCCCGCTGGCGTCCAGTTCGCAGCCTCAGAATTTTATGACAAAAATGAGAAAATTGTCTAACAAAAAAATCATTTTTTTTCCAAATAGCCGAATGGCGTAAGCACAAATACGAAATTGTTATGACGACTTTAAAGTGAGCGTCTATAAAGGTTATTATTAGAGCTGATAATCTATTACGAACATCGAGGAACTCTATCATTTTGGCGGCATATCCAGTTCGTCGTTCAAACTAATGACATTAAACGATTTTGACTGTATTGTTATTACCCACAATTTCTTCCAAACTTTACAATTTCCCAAGATACAAACTTACTTATTTAATTACCTGGGATTCATCATCATCATAATCCCAGTCTATATAAGTAACTAAAACATCGTGAGGAAACCTACATACACCTGCGAAGAAATTCAATGGTGGTCTGTAAAGTTCCCAATCCGCACTGGGCCCGCGTGGGAACTACGGCCCAAGCCCTCTCATTCTGAGAGGAGGCCTGTGCCCTGCAGTGGGCCGTTTATAGGCTGGGGATGATGATGATGAATCACGCAGTAACAGTCTAACTGATTTAGATGAAACTTGGCGTACAGATAGACAAACTTTGAGACGTAGGATACTTAATATCCCGGAAATGATAATGTTTCAACTTTAAACAATAAGAAGGCACTGTCCACGAAAATTTAAATACCTGAGCTTTCAAGACGACGAGCTCATTTTATCTGCAAAATACATGGCATTTTCCGAGCGAACGTTGGAATTTAAAAATATTACCGTACTAACCTTTTTCCTCGTTTTTTCCCTTTTTTTTGAGCTTTCTTATGAGACTCAAAGGGTGATAGAGAGCGCTATGCTCGGAGTTTCTTTGCAGGATCGCATTAGAAATGATGAAATCCGCGCAAGAACTAAAGTCACCGACACAGCTCGAAGAATCGCCGGACTCAAGTGGCAGTGCGCAGGGCACATCGCACGTAGAACTGATGGCCGGTGGGGTAAAATGGTTCTTGAGTGGCATCCACGGACCGGAAGATGTAGTGTAGATAGGCCTCCAACAAGATAGAGTGACGACCTGGTTAAGGTCGTGGGATCGCGTTGGATGCGGATGGCACGGGACCGATCTGTATGGCGAGCCTTGGGGAGGCCTATGTTCAGCCTTTTTCCATGGATTTGTAACACGGCAAGCAAGTCGCTTTCATGTGTTTGTTCAAGCGAAAGCTGTGATTATGGCGTAGTTAGTTTTTATTGTTCCTATGAGTCATTTTGACGTAGACAAATCAATCATTTAAACTCGAGTGCAGGTATCTTATCTTAATGATTTATAAATCGATAGTATCGATAGTTACTGTGTGTGTTTGACGTTTTTTTTTTATATTTTTGAATTACCATTGAAGTGGCACAGTCGCTATCTCTTGTGATTGATTAACATAAATTATATCTTTAAAATTTTCCTTCTTACTGTGACACTAGTATCACCTTCTACCACTATATATAATTTTATTATTCTTCCTGTTTGAGAGGTTTCATTGAATAAGCACTATTAACCTCTTATGTGTTCATCGTTATTTTTAATCACATACAAATACATACACATGTTTTTACATACATTATGTTTTTTTTTAAATAATTTGTAATTGTCCATGTAATTTTTTTATGTTTTTTAAATAAATTCTTATTCATACCAAATAAAAAATAAATTGCACCGTAATGTTTCCTTAAAATGGTTTTTCTGCTAATCCTACTAGTAAGTATGTGCGGGGCGTACAGACAAGGAAACTGAATCACCGTACGAGCCTGGTACTACCAGGGTGCCCTTTTCATTGCAAATGTCATGTTGACATTCTATACATCAGAGCAAAAACGCGGGTAGACACTAGTCTATAATATATCCATCATATCAAACTTGATAAAAGCCATTGCTATTGCTTGATTGTATTGTCACTTCAGTGGCGAAGGGTACTAACAACTCGATTCCCCCGGGTTGGCTAAATTTTCGAAGTTAACAAATGCTTCCCTTCCATTACTGCACTTTCAAGAAGAGGATAATTGAGGTTTTTTTGTTTTTTTTGCTCCGGCTTTACTTGCAAAAATTTTCAAGCCCCGCCACTGTTGTAGTGTATTTGAACGGTTCGATAAAGGTATTTGTAGGTACACTAAAAAACTGATTCGATAAATTCTCTGAGGAATACATTAAAATCTCATTTCTGGTTCTCTTTTTCATTGCACGGTATTAAATATTTTAGTCAAAAGTGGATATAAATTCGATATTAATGCTGCGTCAGGATTCTAAACAATCGATCATCTCTGGATGAATGAAGAATGGACTTTGTTCAAAAACACGATTCATCTAGAGTGCGATGAGTTGAAGGTTTTTAAGGGAATTAAATGAAAGTATCAAACTGTGCCTTGGAAACCGTTCAAGTTGTTGTTTACGGATTATAAAAAAAATATAGATTAAATCTGAACGAAATATCGTAAAGTTTGTGATAGGCACTTTTATTTGCCTTTCTATCCATTTTTAGCTGTCGGAAACACTTTCTTGATATTTAATAAAAATAATAATAATAATAAAAAAAAAAAAAAAAAAAAAAAAAACCGCTGTCACGCGACACACGTGTCAAATTTTTATCATATTTTGTAAATTCGTTTTTAATGTTTTCGACGCCTTTCTAAACATTTTATACCTCTCACAAGCATGACAACCAGCTGTCAAAGGCGAAAATATAACAAATGGAAAGAAATACGAGTATGTTAATATGATAACGAGGACACGCTCACAAGCGGCACAACGCGCACGCCCACCATCTCCGCCCGCGCCATCCAGCTCCTCGCCATCGTCGTCGGGCGACGAATTCGCCACAGCGCCCGACACCAGCGAGTCGAGCGACGAGCGCGGGCCGCCGTCCCCGGCGCCACGACCACCTGCGCGACGAGGACGACCACCGCTGCCGGCACGCTTGGGGCCTACGGGGCACTCCGCCCCGCCTACGGCTCCCGCTGTCGGTGGTGTAGTGCGCCGCATGCGATGGACTCGACAAATGAATGAGAACTGCATGCGAGCGTACTTTGGGGCTACAGAGGGGGGAACCAATTTGTCCGCGTACCGTGTCCGAATGCTTCCTCTGTTCCAGGCCCTTGAACCCGCCATCACCGTGTCTGCGCAGCGTCTGTCGGATCAGGTGCGAGTCATCCAGCGACACAAGCGATTGGATGACGCCACACTTGATCGGCTACGCCTGGAAGCACTTTCTGTTCACGCGGCCTCTTTCTCGACGCGGGATCCGCCCGCTATGTCGCCGACTCCGGTGCCCGCACCCGATCTGGCACCGGTGGTACCGCGGGTCGATCCCAGTGCCGAGGAAGAGGACTGTGCGAATCAGAGTGGAAGTACCCAGGCCCATGAGCAACTGAGGAGGGTTTTGGAGGAGGCGATTACGCAGTATCGCTCCACGGGTAATCCTAGGCCACGATTACCTCGCTTGCCGGTGAATAGACGCAATCTAGCGTTAGTGGGAGCCCTGAATGATTTGCTAGACCCGTATTTACGGGCTAGTGAAGACTTAGTTGATACTCACTCAATCATGTACTGTGGGGCCATCGCGGCGTGCCGTGTTGCTCGCGTCAAGTTTCCGGACGCTGACCGAGCACCTAGGACCACCGGGGGTGTTCCTGCATGGCAAGTGCGGATTGAGGGGCGTATCAATACGTTCAGGACTCTCATTGCAAAGCTGATCTGCTTCAGGGGGGGCAACAACCGCCCCCGAGTAATGCGCTTCGTGGCCCAGGCCTTTGTGGGGACTGACATCAGGCCCTGCAACTATATGGCCTGTGTAACGGAGCGTATCGACTTTCTGAAGCAGAAAGTCTATGCATGGGCAAGCCGTATTCGCCGCTACAGGAAGCGTGTGGACCGATACCAGCAGAATCGCCTTTTCCAGAGCGACCAAAGGAAGGTATACCGAAAGTGGGAGGGAGACGATCTTCGTGTGCCCGACGGACGGCGGCCGGATGCTACTGCTATGATTGACTTTTGGCGTAGTATCTGGTCGGTACCTGTCGAGCACACCGAGGGCGAATGGATAGGTGTTGTCGAACGCGAGTGCGAGTCCATCGAACCCATGGGGCCTGTTACCATTAGTCCCGATGACGTTAGTTGTGCCATCCGGTCGGCTCCGAACTGGAAAAGTCCTGGGCCGGATGGATTGCACAACTTCTGGCTGAAATGGTTTCGATGCTCACACCAGCGTTTGGCAGCACAGTTCCAGCAAGCCCTTGAGCTCGGATCCCTACCATCTTTCTTTACAACTGGTATCACCTCGCTGCTCTATAAGTCCGGTAGTACCACAGAAGCGAAAAATTACAGACCCATCACGTGCTTGCCTACGCTGTACAAGCTCCTAACATCCATTTTGAGAGCAAAAATTAACACGCACATTGTTGCCAACAACGTTTTGGCCCCTGCTCAAAATGGATGTAGGGTTGGGTCTCGTGGTACTAAAGAGCTCCTCCTCATAGACATGACCATTTGTCAACGAGTCCGGCGGAACAAAGGGGCTCTCTCGGTCGCCTGGATTGACTACAAGAAGGCCTATGATTCGGTGCCCCATTCATGGCTGGTGAGGGTCTTAGAACTGTATAAAATTGATGCAGTCCTGAGATCTTTCTTAGGCGCTTGCATGGGACAGTGGACCACAGTCCTTCGTCAACCGGGGGAAGGAGACGGCCCCTCTGGCCCACAGGACTCTATCAGGATTGAGCGAGGGATCTTCCAGGGTGACAGCCTGAGTCCTATGTGGTTCTGCCTAGCGCTGAATCCGCTCAGCACCCTGCTGAAGGATTCAGGGCTAGGCTGCCGGCTTCGAAGAGGGGGTGAGGTCATTTCTCATCTGCTCTATATGGATGACCTTAAGCTATTTGCACCAAACAAACATGACCTGTTGGAGCTACTGAAAACAACAGAAGTTTTCAGTAGCGCCATCAACATGGAATTTGGTGTCGATAAGTGTGCAGTTATGCATGTACAGCGGGGGAAAGTTGTAAATTCAACAAATTTGCAGCTTTCTGATACAATGTCCCTCAGATCTATTTCCGAAGCAGAAACCTATAAGTATCTTGGTATGTCACAGTCATTGGGTATTGAGAGTGAGGTCGTAAAGCAGACGGTGAAGGAGCGCTTCTTCTGTCGTCTGACAAAAGTACTTAATAGTCTTTTGTCGGGCGGCAACAAGATGCGCGCCTTCAACGCCTGGGTAATGCCCTTGCTTACTTACTCCTTTGGCATACTAAGGTGGACTCAGACTGAGTTGGATACCTTGGATCGAAGAGTTCGTGTACTGCTCACTGCGCACCGTTTGCTTCACCCGCGCTCGTCTGTTATGAGACTGTACATCTCGCGGAAGTATGGAGGTCGTGGCTTTTTAAATGCCAAAGACCTCCACAACCGCGAGGTGTATAATCTCAGGGATTATTTCCTAAACAACGAGTGTGGGGTGCATCGCGACGTAGTAGCAGTAGACAAAAACTTCACCCCGCTTTCCTTGGCAAACGAGAACTGGCGCCGACTTAAAGTAATGAGCATCGAGGACCGCAAGGCGGTATGGAAGAGCAAGGAGCTACACGGGCGGTTCTACAAGGCACTCACAGGGCCAGATGTAGATCTGCTCGCGTCGGTGAACTGGCTACGTTTCGGGGATCTCTTCGGGGAAACCGAAGGTTTTGTCTGTGCAATTGCGGATGAAGTTATCATGACGAACAACTACCGGAAGTATATCCTGAAGGACGGTACGGTCGACATTTGTCGGGCATGCCGCCGTCCCGGGGAGTCACTCAGGCATATTATTTCCGGTTGTGGTCATCTTGCTAACGGTGAGTACTTGCACAGACATAACCTTGTAGCCAGAATTATTCACCAGCAACTTGCTCTGCTATACGGCCTTGTGGACTTTGAAGTGCCTTACTATAAGTATATACCTGCGCCAGTTCTCGAAAATGGTCGTGCCACGCTCTATTGGGATCGGTCTGTTATCACGGACAGGACTATTATAGCCAATAGGCCTGATATCGTGCTGACAGATCGATCGAAACGCCAGGCAGTGCTCGTCGACATCACCATCCCCCATGACGAGAACCTCGTGAAAGCTGAGAAGGACAAAGCCAGCAAGTACCTTGACCTAGCTCACGAGATAACCGCCATGTGGGATGTTGATTCGACGATCATTGTCCCGATAGTCGTTTCTGCGAACGGGCTGATAGCGAAGAGTCTCGACCAACACCTCAAGAGACTCTCGCTAGATGGCTGGATCAAGGGTCAGATACAGAAGGCGGTACTCCTGGACACTGCGCGGATAGTCAGGAGGTTCCTCTCTCTGTCGCCCTAACCACCGATAGCTTAGGCCCCGCCTCGCTGCCGGTGGCACCCTAGGTAAGGTTTTTATAATGATTTTATGATTTGTATGTATAGTTTTATATTTTACTTTTTGTATAATTATTGTAAAAATGTAACCTAAGAAAAAAATATAAATAAAGAGAATAATAATAATAAAGGCGTAGGGATGTGACGACCCCATCGCCCGCTGGTGTTGTGGTGTCTGTCACCAGCGCAGTCAGTCAAAAGGCGTAGGGATATGACGACCTCATCGCCCGCTGGTGTTGTCGTGTCACCAGTGCAGTCAGTCATCGCAGGGCGGCTTGTGGCGAGCTGTTGGTGCGTAGCGACACCACGAACCCGAGACCTCCAGGGGTACACATACACACATGCGCTTATACACACACTCACACACAGTTACACACCCACCCCGCCTCTAGTTTGCCTTTGTTGGTTGCCTAGAGTGGAGCGCAAGAGCTAATGCTCGAAGGATGGATGTGTTTCCGTAAGTGGCGAGTTGGCATTCTGAAGTTTAAAGTCCAGGAACACCTCTCCATCCTTAGCCGTTTACACAAATGTTGCCGCCTCGTTGCCCCGAGTGGGCAATAGTTTGAGGGGCCCATTTAGTGAATGGCGAGTCACCGCCTACCAAAACTTCAGTTTATGAGATATTGAAATGGTAGGTGTCCGTTATCTCACTCCATAGCCCGGTAATCCTGTCCACAACATCCCAACCCCATAGCCAATTCCATGTCGCTTCCTACCTGGCAATAGTTTGGCAACTGTGGGGGACTGTCCGCTAGCACATCCTCATGGTGTATTAGGGGATAGACCCCCATAGTTGCGCCCATCTCATTTATATTATATGGTACCAAAGGCCTCTTCATGTTGGCTTCGGCCCTATTTATGCCTTTCAAATGACCGGGTCCCCATGGGCCCGTGATCGGAAATCCGTACCAACATAATAATAATAATAATTTATTTCGGAAAACATGTCCATAGTTGTTAGTAACAGGGTTGCTTAGAACTACAGTTAGTAAACATAGAACATTATTTGATACAGTCTGTAACTATAATATAGACCTCCTACGACAATGCAATAAGCAAGTACCATAAGTTAAAAAGTAAAGGTCATAATGAAGATTTTAGTATGTAAAGCCACATAATATTATTATGAAGTCGTTTCAATAGAAAATTTTAATACATTGTCATTTTTACAGCCGAGCGATACAGTATTAATAAAATTGTTTGATATTGTTTTAAATATTTTTTATTATTGTTCACATAATTAGACATATTATTATTATTAAATTTAAAATATTTTGGTAAAGATATTTTTAACACAAATTTATTTATTTAATAACATCCGTAAAAAATTACAACCTGATCACTTGAATTTGACTTGTAAGATTTTAAAGCAACTTACGTAGGAGGATTGTACGTTAAATAAAATTATAAAAGAAATCTCTTGCTTTAAAATTCAATTCTCTATAAAAATCTAAAACAATGTACTCGCCGTCAGTTATTTTTAACTATAATGGCATTCTCAGTCCAGTTCAATGGAACATCTAACTTATGCTAGGACTTCATTTATTAATGAAGCAGTCCCAGTAACACCATTCGGTATGTAAAAATAAAGATTTATTATGTACTAGGATAAAGTTTAGTATCAAAGTGGGTCGAATCTGATCACCCGCTCAGTAATGACGAAACCTGTCCTGTCATGAAGCTCAGCTGTGCTTTACATCGGTAAATAATACGGTATTAGGTTTGGTTCCTGCGGGGTAAGCCTGTCCAGGGGTCCTGGTTCCCAAAGAGTAGATTAATAGGAATAGATGCAACAATATAATGTCAATCTGCGTGAGATCCCGTAATGATTTTTAGAAAAAGTAAAAAAATGTGTATCCTAAACATGCATATCTTTCAAAACGGCTTTTTGCCACCACGGGCAACCGAAGAGCTGGCAGATTCCTCGCACAACGTTTCAACATTGCTACTCGTATACAGCGAGGAAATGCTGCTAGTTTCTTTGGGTCCATGCCGTGGGGGGAACCATTTTTTTTTTTTTTTTTACTTTTATTTTAGTTACCTACTCTTATTTCATATTCATATTCATTTATTCATTCAGATTCATGTTCATTACATTATTAGATGGTTGTTTTACAAGATGGTAGGTACATAACAACCTGTTAATTTTTCACTGTACTTTTAATTTAGCTTAAGATATTATGCCATGCAAGTATCTATTTGTTTTTAGATAATATACTAAATACTTTATAAATCTTGAAAAAAATAATAACAAAGCTGCTCTATAAATATTATGTTATGCAGTTCCACGGCGATAAGGTATAAACAAAAGATTATTCCATTTAATTAATATAGAACATTCTTATTCTTATTCAACATCAACGAATGTGTTAATAAAATGAGCAGTCCATCTGCTTACAACACTAAGATGTCTTTTTGAAGCACACATTGTGTTATAGTTGTCATAATATAAACAATGCGATATTTCTAAAATGACTAAGAGCCCGTTGTTTGATCAATAGTTAAATAAACTAATAGTTAAAATATATGACAAACATAACAATAGTTAACGCATTCCAAAGGCAATTTGACTATTAGTTTGTTTAACTATTGATCAAACAACAGGCACTTAATGGCTTATGTAGTTATTAGAGAACCTGACTACGAAGCTTGAGGCTCCGAGTTCGATTCCCGCGTCGGGACAGATATTTGTGTGTAAAATACGAATGTTTGTTCTCGAGCCTTGTTTGTTCAATATGTATTTAAGTACGTATCTATCTATGTAAGTATGTTTATCCCATGTATGTAAGTACTAGCTTTTGCCCGCTACTCCGTCCGCGTGGAATTAGTAATTTGGGCAGCTTATTTTTTTATACAATTTGCTTTTTCATCAATTATGGCTCTCCTTAGTTCCTCGATAATAAAAAAATAACCCCCCCGCACCCTCCAACCCGCTCCCTCCCGCACTCCCCCCGCACAGCAACCCCGAAGCCCCCCCGCACCTCTCCGCACCCCCTGCACGCCCTCCCACACAGCACCCCCCGTACACCCGCGTTCGTCCCATCCCAAGTCAAGCGTGCCCTATAGAAGTTTTACTTCAAGTTTTACTTTAAGTTTTTTTTTGCCAAATACCTTGAAAACGGTGCATCCTACGGCAAAATCAATGAAATTTTCATCCCCCCTTTAATGCCCCCACACCCTCTCCCACGCACCCTCCCACGCACCAGCACCCCCCCCCGCTCCCCCCCCTCAACCCCCCACCCCCCCCTCAACCCCCCCACCCCCTTGGTGTTTTTGTGAAATATCTTGAAAACGGTGCATCCTACGGCAAAATCAATGAAATGTTAATCCCCCTTAACCCCCCCCGCGCCCTTAACCCCCCAACCCCTCCCCCCCCTACAAACCCTCACCCCACCCCCCCTGGTGTTAGCACTAAAAGAATTTCTCAAATCGGAGTAGTAGTTCCTGAGATTAGCGTGTTCAAACAAACAAACAAACAAAAAAACTCTTCAGCTTTATATATTAGTATAGATGTGTACCCATAACACAAGCTTTGCTTAATTTCTGATTAGGTCAATTGATGTGAATTATCCTGTTATATTATTATTATTCCTACGTAGTACGTTATTGGCTATAGCAGAGGAGTGTCACGTCTTAAACATCATCAATAGTATCAGGGAGCTCAGAGAACTCAACAGGGGGCCAGATCCTACTGAGCACCGAAATTGATACAAGCCCCGTGCCATCAATGCCCGTATTAAATCTGAGCCGCCATTGTTATTGAGATTAAATCTTTTGTTACCGTTGCGTTAAAAATCAGTGAAGTGTAAAACGAACTGTGAACTCTAATTCTAAATGTAAATTGAAAATTTAAGGAGTAAGTACCCAGAAATCTAAGTGACAAGATTACCTTTTGCGCTTATTACGTAGGTTGAATAAAAATATGACTATTTTGGTGACAAAATAAAAACATCGGACTCTCCGCTAAAGGCTCAACAGAAAAGCGGAGTAGTACCACATAAAACTTAAACACGCCTTAGACGTCGCTAAAATGACTGTTTTCTTTGACCACACATGACTGTGTGAAACATATTTTTGTTTCAGATATTCGCAAGTTGTAAGCTTTTTGGCAAATAAATTAGTTTAGTAGAAACCTGTATATCAGCGAATAAATGTAATGATACAATGGTTAACAAAAACACGTTTTATTTGTTGACTGGACTTGTCTTCAAAACTACCATGTCCCTACTAAATTTTAGATCTAATCATCAATAGAAAAAAAAAATTTGATGAAAAAAACCGTGGTGGCCTAGTGATTTGACCTATAGCCTCTCTTCGTGGGTTCAAATCCCGGCTCGCATCTCTGAGTTTTTCAGAATTTATGTGCGAAATTACATTCGAAATTTACCATGAGCTTTAAGGCGAAGGAAAACATCGTGAGGAAACCTGTATACACCTGCGAAGAAATTCAATGGTGTGAAGTTCTCAGTCCACACAGGGCCCGCGTGGAAACTATGGCCCAAGCCCTCTCATTCTGAGAGGAGGCCTGTGTCCTGCAGTGGGACGTATATAGGCTGGAATGATGATCTAAACAGGATAATTTAAATAAAAGTTTGTCAAAAACGCAAACTGTATTACAAGTGCCGCCTAGGAACTCCATGTAGCACCGCAATACAATGCAGATATGGCGTTCAGCCGCTGCCACATTCTTCTTCTTTATGACGCCGATTCGCCCGCCATTTTTACGGGCGCGGGTCATCCCTTAAATTCTTTTTATTGCTGCCCTTGTAAATCATTGCGTAATGCTCCAGTGCATTATCCGTCGAGGAAACTTCATTATGGCCGGTTTAATGGGTCGAAGGAGCGATAAAATCTGCCCGGCATGGCTGGACGGCCGCGTAATGGCAGTGGTGGCTATTTGTTTCTGCCTATCGGGACTGTCTGATTCTTGTATTACACGCCACTTGGTGTTGATGGCAGTCGGCTGTATTAATTAAACGGATGCTCGGAGGGGTGGAGAGATATCGTTTTGTTGAAAAATGTTTGATCGACGATATGGATGTACCTATAATGTAGTTGTTAAGAAAGGTTGACGCGTGGTTTGTATTTAGTTTTAAAGGGTATTTGAAAAGTGAAATTAATTGCAAATGTTGAGACAGGCCAAATTCTTTTCAAAGAATAATTAAAATGACTGATGGATGTCATTTGAAACCGAAGAGCTGACAGCTTCCTGGCACAATCAATGTATCGGTATTTCGATGAGTACAGCGAGGAAAATAATGCTGCCAGCATCTTTAGATCTATGGGATAGTTATTTTCAGCATATATTTTAGAGATGTATGTATTAGAAATAACTTATTAATGCTAATGTATAGTCGACCAAGAAATTCCTTTACCACCCTAAGGTTCAATGTCAGTTGCATGGCTTAAAATATCAAAGGCTATTTTCACTTTACACGTCAATGTGACAATCAGCCTTATTGTCTTTATTCTGATGTAGAAACTGTCATTAAAAATGGTAAAGCACTTACTTGGTCGACTATACATTATTAAAGCAGCGATCTGGGTGATATTTTTTAAAATAGATTTATGTTTTGTTTCAATTAACCATTATGATTTATGATCTTGGTGGTTTGGCGCGGAAGACGCAGTGAAGGTAGGCCTCCAACGAGATGGAGCAACGATCTGGTTAAGGTTGCGGGACCGCGTTGGATGCGGATGGCGCAGGACTGATTTGTTTGGCGACCATTAAGGGAAAGTTTATATTCAGCAATGGATGTCTTTCGGTTGTAATGATGATTATAGTGGTTTAGATTAAGTTTGTTAAAGTTTTTTTCTACGCCAACTTTTATCCAAACCCGTTCAGGCGTTATTGCGTGGTTAACTAAAATACATCCAAACATCCTCAAAAACTTTCTCATTCATAATATTAGTAGGATTTTATCTAAGAAACTATCACCAGCCAAGACAGTCTCCACGGCGCGATCAAAAATGGCCACCGCAATAATGGCCGGCGATACATCACGTGCAATTTGTTGCGATAGCGAAGCGATAGGCTAGAGTAGCGAGAATTGTTCTTTATTGCCCTATAAAACGTGTGCTCCTTGCGGGAGCAGTTTTGATGGCCGATAATTTCACGAGATTAAAATAAGCTGTTCATCTTCTTAATTTGTGACTTATTATTTTAACAAGTGCTAAAGGTTTCTCGAGAAGTGAGATTTCAATCTTAAAATTAACAAAATTTAATCGAAATCAGGCCAATATTCTTGTAAGGTAAACGTTCGTAATGCTTGACACCTCAATGCCCAGTAGATGACACCTACCTGTCACCTCTCTTACTATGACTTGTGATATTGAAGTTGCCATGTATTGGTCAGTTTCGAACACAGGGGCATTCACCTTACTTGCTTAATAAGACGAAGTCTTGTTTTGGCGAACATTTTTGCTCTCCTCATCTTTACAATTGGTGAGATTCTTCGTTGATGGATACGCCAAGGAGGATATCATCACATAAGGAATTAAATATATATACTTATAGCCGTCGCGACAATATCATTATGTATACCGTAAAATGGACTTTGGCTTTTGGGATAAACTCGGTCCAGATTTTATTATTACCATTGCATTGCTATATTATAGCTGATTTTATGTAGCATACCATCCACTTTTTAATTTTTTTTTAGATCCTCTTACGTGTGGTTTTCATGCAGACCAAGGTCACCCTCCAAACAACGACTTCGCGATACATCAATCTTATTCTTAGTAGTATAGAAGTGTCCATTTTTATTTAAGACCTTGACTGTTTCGTTAACCAATTGGATTCCTAGTTCTTGAGTGGAGACCGCGTCTTGGCAAACGTAGTGTAGGACGCCCTCCGGCCAGATGGAGTGACGATCTGCGAAAGGCTGCTGGTAGAAGCTGGATGCGTCTAGCCGAGGACAGGGCGCAATGACGCTCATTGGGGGAGGCCTATGTCCAGCAGTGGACTGTTGTAGGCTGATGATGATGGTGATGATGATTCCCAATAGGGCACTATAGAAGCTGATCATCATGATATTTACGTCATTGGATAAGTATTGTTAGTTACAAAGAAATAAATTATTTTCTAGGTTCTGAGTGGCCTAGGAATCAAATTGGTAAACTGTATAATATCCAGCTGTTACTTAGAGTAATGATCACCGTTAAGACTCATTTAGTTCTGAACCACGTGATCCTATTGACATTTTTATGAAATGTAGAGGAGATGACAAATGTACAATTTCGCATTAAAATCTCAATTTTCGAGTATTTAACCCCCGTCACAAAAAGAGGGGTGTTAAAAGTTTGACCGCTATGTCATTGTGTGTGTGTGTGTCTGTCTGTGGCATCATAGCTTAAATGGGTGAACCGATTTGGATGCGGTTATTTTTATTTGAAAGCAGGTTTCTTGGCAATGGTTTTTAGACACGTTTCATCAAAATTTATCAGCTCTTTTGTATGCTGTGGAAGGGATCTTGGATTTTATTGCATTGGGGGTTTATAAAAAAAAAAATTTATAGTTATTACTGGTTGACACGTTAATGCTTTTACAAGTTAAGTATGAAGTATCTTTTTCTATTTATTTTTTTCAACTTCATTTTTTATTACTTTTACTGAGGACCTGGGTTCGATTCCCAGCATTGGTCTTTTTTCTGGGGTTTTTTCTGTGCATCTATATTTCAGTTTGTATTTAGTTTGAAATAATACGTTATTGCTTTTCAATATTCAGTTAACAGAACTTTAACTCCAAATTTACCACAGGACGCTAAACTGGGCCAAATGACGTCAATATATCTGATTTATTAGGTTATTTGTGAATGCAAGGAGTTATTATGATATATCATAAATTACAGTGTGTTATGGAAAAAAGGTCACCCGCAGACTACAATGCAGATTATCTGACAGTTCATCTATTTGCTTCTATTGTATGGAGATTTTTCATTATTTTGAGATTACAAAGGATCAAAATAATAGTTAAAAAAATAAAAGAACTTTATTATTACTATAGAACCTTATTACCTTGTGTTATGGTTTATGTTCGAACCAGCTGCCTTTTATTCACCATCAAAAATTGAAGCTGGAGCATCAGCTTAAACAGATACCTAGGTACATATTATATTGATAATGCTTGTTTTCCGCACCCACTTCACTCCAAGCATACTGCTCTCCATTGCGTTTTGTTAATCCATCCAATGTTTGATCGCCTGTGACACAATTAAAAAAAAATCCTAGTGAAATTTATATGATTGAAGCCATTTTTGATAACCACCATGTCTCCAATCACCCTCAAGGTCGCAACAAGGACAGGGTCCAGCAAATTGAAACGATCCGAGTCTGAAGTCTGATAGAACGGCAATTAAGGCGGGCCGCGATAAATCGAGACTTTGATCGGGACATGGAAGAGGCGTTGTGGCCGCCGGCGGGTTAGTCTGTGAACACACAGGGATAAATAATTCATCCTGTATAGTAGGCATGTCTCGTGAACCCAGTGTTTTTGGGAGGCTGTTGGCAACTTTACCAGAGGATACATTGTCCATCGTGCTTGGAATCACATTTTTTTTCATAATTTCTTTCTATCGAACGGTACAGCATTAGCATGCTGAAGTGGCAATGGGCCGGCCATATAACCCGAAAAACCGATAACTGTTGGGGTAGACGAGTTCTTGAGTGGAGACCACGGATCGGCAAACGTAGCATAGGACGTCCTCAGACTCGGTGGAGCGATGATCTTCGCAAGGCGGCAGGCAAGAGCTGGATTAGAGTGGCCGAGGATCGTGCCATGGGAGAGGCCTATGGCCAGCAGTGGACGAACATAGGCTGATGTAGATGATGATGATGATGAACGGTACAGGTAAGGTAGATACCATGCAGATGCAGGTCAATACAATTATGGGCGTCCACTTGTTAAACGACATGGCTTCAGGACATTGAGATTGACAGAGACATTTTTAACCATCATGTCAGAATCATACTAGTTTTTCAGTGATAATCTACTCAGAGTTTCTTCGTCTCGTCCTATATTACATCTCATTGCCAGACCGTCTCTTAGATTAGGGCTTGGGCTGTCGTTCTCAGGCGGGCCCAGTGCAGATTGGAAACTTTAGGTATACTTGATTTTTTTGCAGGGGTGTGCAGGTTTCCTCACGATGTTTTTCTTCACTGTGGTCGGCATGCTTTACTATCAAATGTAGTGAAATTTTGAACATAAATTGTGAGAAACTTAGAGGAAGCCAGCTTACTAATACAAGCTTGAATCTTAGCGTGAAAATCTAAACTCCTTTACCTTTACCCGGGCTTTTTCTCAAGCTCAGCCTTCATAACCTATCTATAGAGATTAAATATTTTATTTTCTGCATCCAAAGACAATAGGATCTCTTTTACTCCGCAAAAACTTCATTCCTACTATTTTCTATTTTTTCATAGCTAGGTAAAATTTGACGGAAAATGGAAAATTTAAAACTACAAATCCCCTTAACTTCAATATCAAAAAAACATAATTATATTTAAAAAATACTTAACAAAATAAAATATACAAAAAACGATTAAATAAAAATACTAAATTAAATTTATGTGTTACGAAAATGTAAGATATTTTTTTAATCTTCCCCTCACTATATCCCCTGGGTAATAAACAAATGTTCCTTCACGCATGCGCCGACGTCGGCATGACTTGAGGCGCGGCAGGCCGGTGCTAAAGAATATATTAGGTTTGATAAACGTTCGTATTTATCCTGTCTCTTATGGGTGATGATAGAGGAATGCCCGTGAATGGCTGTTGGTGAATTAAGACTGCAGCTTTATAAATAATAATAAAACATTCTCCCTTCAATATTATCCCAGCCTATGTTCCACTGCAGGGCACAGGCATCCTCTCAGAATGAAAGGAATTGGGCCTTAGTTCACACGCTGGCCCAGTGCGGATTGGAAACTTCCTATAAAATTCCCGTGATGAGGCCTGTGTCCTGCAATGTGATGTTAATATACAGGCTGAGATGAATATTAAATACATATATTTTAAGATTTTGAGAAGACTGATAAGAATTTTAATGAAATAATGCTGCACGGGTGGTTTATAGTGCAAAAAAAATAATCTAGATAGGTCTCATCTTTGGCAATACGCGTTATCATCATCCCAGCCTATATACGTCCCACTGCAGTGCATAGGCCCCCTCTCAGAATGAGAGGGCTTGGGCCGTAGTTCCCACGCGGGCCCAGTGCGGATTGGGAACATAACGCGCGTAAAGCGATACGCGTTGTAAGTACGAGGGCCGTTCAATATAAAGTGAGAATGAGATGCAAACTCTTTTAATATTACGTAATTAAATACTGGCCGGTAAAGCTAATCTATCTAGCTGATTGCTATGAAAAAAAAAACTAACTGTCTTTTGTTTAAAAAAATATACGGTAATTTCTTTGCAATGCTATTGAGTACGTTAGCGAAAATGGAGAAAATTGAACTGCGCGCCGTTATCAAATACTTGTATTAGAAAAATTTTTCTACGGACCAAGTCAATTTGGATTTGCGGGACACTTTAGGGTCTAATGCTCCTCCGTATTCGACAGTCGCACGTTGGTGCGCTGAATTTAGACGTGGAAGAACATCGACAATGGACGACCCCTGCTCCGGACGCCCTACTACAGCAGTAACTGAAGAAATTGTGAAAAAAGTCGAAAACTCAGTTTTGGCGGATCGTCGTGTCACGGTTCGTTTTATTGCTGAAAATATAAAGATTTCAACGGGGAGCGTGCATAATATTTTACATGAACGCTTGGGTATGAAAAAGGTATCTGCGCGTTGGGTACCAAGAAAGCTTACTGACACGCAAAAACAAACTAGACTAGAGATTACTTAGAGATTTGTCAAGAAGCTTTGAACCTGATGCAGCAAGACCGGGAACTTTTTTTGGCGCGATTTATAACAATGGACGAAACATGGCTCCATCATTACGACCCTGAAACAAAACTGCAGTCTATGACATGGAAAAGGCTATCATCTCTAATTCCGAAGAAATTCAAGGTGAGCCCATCTGCCGGTAAGGTCATGGGCTCTGTTTTTTGGGATGGTAAAGGGGTATTAATGATTGAGTATCTCGAGCATGGAGCCACTATTACGGGCACTTTATACGCCAAACAAATAGCAACATTGCGCAATGAGATCCGCGAAAAACGCCGAGGTAAACTCTCGAAAGTTGTGCTGTTCCACCAGGACAATGCCCCGGCACACAAGTCCGCCGTTGCAATGGCTGCAATTCGTGATGCTGGGTTCGATATCCTTAAGCATCCTTCGTATTCACCAGATCTCGCTCCCAGTGATTTCTACCTATTTCAGAGATTGAAACAATACCTGAGAGGCCAGAAATTTGGAGACGACGACGCGGTAGTCGCTGCAGTACAAGATTTTTTAAGTACTCAAGATGAGACCTTTTTAAAAATGGAATTTTAAGTTTAGAAAAAAGTTATACTTAGGGGCTGTTTCACCACTTTTTTTAAAGTTCGGATTAGCTTAATTATAACCTTATTTGACAGATGAACTTAAAATTTCTGTTTCACCAGTCTTGATTAGCGCTAAGTGACGGACAAACTGTTTTTTAATTTGACCATCAGATCAGGTGGCATTTAGCATTTTTATCCGTCACATAACTTTTTAATTAGTCAGTTAATTTTTTTGTGGTCATGGTTGGAGAGCCCTTCAGCCGGTTTCAGAAAAATAAATCAAGTATTTTTTATTTTTTAAAGAAAGAAGCTAAATTGCAAACGAGGAATCAAATATCAAGATTTGAATAAAAAAATATAGGTACGCTTTTAGTATGTCAAAATAAATCCAAAATTTCGTAATATTTTTTAATTACAGACTTTTTTTCAGTGGCACAATCGTTTGTTCTACGTGAACTTGTACATCGCCATTACAAAAAAAAGTTTATCTGTCAAATGGTTTGGCGCCACTTTTCGATTCGTTTTACGTGATTTTATTTTTCTTTGTTATTGTTAACAAAGTATCGTAATTAAATACCGTTTTTGGATTAATTATAATGTTACACATTTGTTTATGCAAAAAAATAGATGTATTTAAAAATTACATAGTTTACGATTTCTTTTGCTTTAACAATGAGCGACTCTTTGAACGAAAGTGTGCGAACAGGAACGCGTGATCGTGAAATGTGACGTTGCAATTCCCCCTCTATGTTAAACCGATGATTAGTTAAGTGGTACTTAGTTTGCACAGGACCGGAGTGGTGAAACTGAAAAAAAAACTAGCCGACAGATTTGTCCAGTACTTAGTTTATTCATTGGTTACGTGACCAGTAGTTTGACAATAAGGTGGTGAAACACCCCCTAAGTGTATTATGCTAAAAGGTGACTATGTCGAAAAATAAAATGACATTTAGTAAAAGTTGTTTATAACATACTCATTCTCACTTTTTATTGAACGCCCCTTGTAGATTAATTTTAATGTAAGCCATATTCTGATGATGGTGAACTATATCGAGACACCGAGCAAACTACATGCAGTCGACCAGGCGGTAGAATTGGGATCCTATCGATGTTTAGAAAATTTTATTTCCGAAGGTTTAGAATCCCGAAAACTTCATTTGTCCGAAAGCATTTTTTTCTGAAACTGTAAATATTTCAGGATTTATTTCAGTACCATCGTGTAGAACTCTTTAGATTAGGTTAGGGTTGTTTTATAAAAATCCTGAAATATTTACAGTTTAAAAAAAAAATGCATTCGGATAAATTAAGCATTCGGGATTTTAAATATTCGGCTAAAATAATTCTAAATTTTGATAGGTAAGCAATTAATGAACTAAAACAATTACTTTGCTCACCCGCGACCTTACAATAGTTACGTTTATGCAAGAAATGTGCGTTCATGCAGTTCCTCCACCTCCACACTGTACGAACACACACAAATCACATAAACCCAACCATCACCACCACCAAGCTACACTGACGCGTTTCGAACTCAACCAGAGCTCATCTTCAGAGTTACCACAACCGTATGCTATGCTACCAAACGTTAAACTAACAAACCAAAACAAATGTTTTAACTTGTCACTGTAACCTCTTAAGTACCCACTTTATTTTTCTTATTCTCAAACTACCCCACAAAAATTAACTTTTATTGACATATTTAAAACTACCTTGAATTTTTTTTTGTTTATTTATTTATAAGGCATATTTAATTAATACTAACTGTTCAAATTCGACCCAAGCCGCAGTAAAGGAGAAGATACTAAATTTACCTGTTCATTAATAATAGACCCCATAGTGTTGTACCTAATTATTTCCATGCATTCCAGAGCATCCAGACGCAACCCCTTGCCGCAATAATGTAACACTTCATAAGAATCTGAATCTAACAATGAATGATTTGATTCCAACAAATGTTTTGCAAAATTCGATCTATCTGGATGCTCATTCCTATATGCCGAAACATGCTCTTTAAATCTAGTATTAAAACTTCGGCCTGTCTGTCCTACGTATATCCCATTGCAGTCATTACAAGTAAGCTTGTATACCCCCGATCTAGTTCCCTTATCTACCTGTTCTTTGTGGTTACATAGCCTAGAGTACAAAGAGTTGTTAGTCTTAAAGGCAACATTAATATTGTTTGATTTTAAAATGCCATAAATCTTATCAGACAAACCCCCGACGTAAGAGATGCTAGATCTATATTTGTTAGTAGACTGAGAAGGTAACGCAGCGTAAAGCATGCTATTTACTAACCGTGCCTGCTTCTTTTGAACTAAACTATCTACCATTGATTTTGTATAACCATTTGAGATCGCTATCTGATAAATAGTACTCAACTCTAAATCATAATGTTCCTTGGAAAGAGGCACAGTCAACAATCTATTAACATAACAATGGAAAGCAGCCAGTTTATGCTGCCACGGATGATTAGAAGATGCTGGTATAACAGCATCTGTGTACGTGGGCTTACGGTATATTTTAAATTGATGTTTACCATTTAATTTTGAAATCGTTAAATCCAAAAAGTTCAACGAACAATTTTCCTCCAATTCTTTTTTGAACCTTATCTTTACGTGCTTGTTATTCAAACCATTAATAAACACGTCAAGCTGTCTCATACTCCCTCTCCAGCATAGGATCAAATCATCAACAAACCTAAAATAGTACACAATATTACTATTACCCACAATATACTGATTCTCAAAATGATCCATAAATATATCTGCCATTAAAGGACTCAGAGGTGAACCCATAGCTAAACCATCACTCTGTAAGTAATAAAGACCATTGAACCGGAAATAATTTTGTTTCATGCATAAAGTTACCAAATCTATTAATTCACAAATTGCATCCGGGTGAAGTTTGTGAATTAATAGATTTGGTAACTTTATGCATGAAACAAAATTATTTCCGGTTCAATGGTCTTTATTACTTACAGAGTGATGGTTTAGCTATGGGTTCACCTCTGAGTCCTTTAATGGCAGATATATTTATGGATCATTTTGAGAATCAGTATATTGTGGGTAATAGTAATATTGTGTACTATTTCAGGTTTGTTGATGATTTGATCCTATGCTGGAGAGGGAGTATGAGACAGCTTGACGTGTTTATTAATGGTTTGAATAACAAGCACGTAAAGATAAGGTTCAAAAAAGAATTGGAGGAAAATTGTTCGTTGAACTTTTTGGATTTAACGATTTCAAAATTAAATGGTAAACATCAATTTAAAATATACCGTAAGCCCACGTACACAGATGCTGTTATACCAGCATCTTCTAATCATCCGTGGCAGCATAAACTGGCTGCTTTCCATTGTTATGTTAATAGATTGTTGACTGTGCCTCTTTCCAAGGAACATTATGATTTAGAGTTGAGTACTATTTATCAGATAGCGATCTCAAATGGTTATACAAAATCAATGGTAGATAGTTTAGTTCAAAAGAAGCAGGCACGGTTAGTAAATAGCATGCTTTACGCTGCGTTACCTTCTCAGTCTACTAACAAATATAGATCTAGCATCTCTTACGTCGGGGGTTTGTCTGATAAGATTTATGGCATTTTAAAATCAAACAATATTAATGTTGCCTTTAAGACTAACAACTCTTTGTACTCTAGGCTATGTAACCACAAAGAACAGGTAGATAAGGGAACTAGATCGGGGGTATACAAGCTTACTTGTAATGACTGCAATGGGATATACGTAGGACAGACAGGCCGAAGTTTTAATACTAGATTTAAAGAGCATGTTTCGGCATATAGGAATGAGCATCCAGATAGATCGAATTTTGCAAAACATTTGTTGGAATCAAATCATTCATTGTTAGATTCAGATTCTTATGAAGTGTTACATTATTGCGGCAAGGGGTTGCGTCTGGATGCTCTGGAATGCATGGAAATAATTAGGTACAACACTATGGGGTCTATTATTAATGAACAGGTAAATTTAGTATCTTCTCCTTTACTGCGGCTTGGGTCGAATTTGAACAGTTAGTATTAATTAAATATGCCTTATAAATAAATAAACAAAAAAAAAAAATTCAAGGTAGTTTTAAATATGTCAATAAAAGTTAATTTTTGTGGGGTAGTTTGAGAATAAGAAAAATAAAGTGGGTACTTAAGAGGTTACAGTGACAAGTTAAAACATTTGTTTTGGTTTGTTAGTTTAACGTTTGGTAGCATAGCATACGGTTGTGGTAACTCTGAAGATGAGCTCTGGTTAAGTTCGAAACGCGTCAGTGTAGCTTGGTGGTGGTGATGGTTGGGTTTATGTGATTTGTGTGTGTTCGTACAGTGTGGAGGTGGAGGAACTGCATGAACGCACATTTCTTGCATAAACGTAACTATTGTAAGGTCGCGGGTGAGCAAAGTAATTGTTTTAGTTCATTAATATGGACCTCCGCAAAGTAACGCCTGATTCAATAAATTAGGTAAGCAATTCTTACATTAAATTTTATTAAACTTTTTTTAATATTTTACTTTCCATCTCAAAACACAACAGTAAAAGCTCCGCTGCATAGTTGCAAAATTGACAAGTTAGTTTAATTTCGCAATTAACACGCGCCTTGTACAAATCTATAGATACTGATTTTGTATGTAATTTTGTCATAGTGAGATAACTATTATTGTTTGTGGCTGTTCATGAAAATGTTGCTAGGAACTACTTATTGAAAATATGGCAGCATTAGTGTTTCAGGTTACCTTACATCGTTCTTGACAGTTAAATTTATTGATCATCCTTCTTTAAGTACTAAATATATACGTTGTTTACTGACTATTTTTACATTGTCATCCAAAATACATCCGTACGAAGTTTCATAACAATGCTAATAAAAGTTGAAGAGTTTCGTTCTGCGGAGACGATCCTGGCTGAACCACCAAAAGTTTACAAAAGTACCTATCGCAAATTTTGCTCAATCTGATATCAAAACCATAACTTAGGTACTGACGTGCATACTTTATACAAACGTACCTTTAAAAATAAATAGAAACATTTTGCAATAACTTCAAATCCAGATTAAAACCATTAATCCGAAAACTCACCGAACCACTTCGAAAATCGAAACAATTCCAGCCAGGTATTGCAAAACGAAAAGGAAAAAGAGACATAAATAATACGCGGTATCAGCAGCGAGGTCGTAAATAGCGAGTCGTGAGCAGCCACTAGTAGCTACCAGCGGTGACCGAAGCACTGCTGGGAAAATTTATACGTTGCCATGACTTATGATTAACTAGTTTACCTACTGGTAGACGTTGGGGGTCAACAGTTTTATATTTAACACTAGCTTTAGCCTGCGATATTGTAAGAATTAGACTATTTGACGAAATCCCACACCAGGAGAGTTCAAGGCAACCGCTACGTAAAATCTTCCAATTTATAGACGAGGCGTCAAAAGCAATGGACTAAGTGCAAAGGGGTAAATACGCAAAAGATCCCAAAATCGTATCCGAAAGAACTCCTATTACCAAGATAAGATAAAGATATCCTCAACCCGTCTCAAAAATTCATGGGAAAAGGCTAAAACTTTTAAAGCACAACGTGCGTGGTTATTTGGACGACGTCATCTCGTAAGCCGAGGTACTAACTTCAACATTCTTGGGCAGCGCCCTTTATTCTCGTTTAAAGTTGAAATATTATCCCACGGAAAATCATTACCGAGAGTAACAAATATGTCTCCATCCAGATGTTTGTCTATCTGTAATCCAAGTTTAATTCTAATCCCTTCAGCCGTTATTGAGTGATTGACTAAGAAACAAAACAATGTTCACAAACTTTTATAATATTAGTAGGATTTGTGCTAATGACCTGGTAATGGTCGCTGAAGTCCGATGGATTCAGGTAACGCAGGCCTTTTTATTAAAGGATGCCTATGTCCAGCTAAGGACGTTTTTTTGGCTGACATTGATATTGGGCCGGGCATGATCTGCTGGGTACACATCTATAAAGATAGGCACCCTCAGACTCATGGTGGACGACGGTCACCAGCGGCAAGGCAGGCCGAAAGAAAATGGAGCCATGATCTGGACGTAAATCTGAGTGATTACCTCTGAATAACCAAATGTGGCCGTCAAGAAAAGTCTAAGGAAACAACAATTATGTAACATTTTAAGAAGATCTGTGTAGAATGGTAAACGTCAGGTTACCATTTGTATACTTTGTTCTTATAATACTTAAATATCTTTTGAATGGAGTCCTCTTTCCGTACATAAAACCTTGGTAGTCCATAAAACCTGGGAAAACTTGACATGATTAGCAGCTTGTGCTCTTGCCTTTAAAAAAATATTCGAAATTACCTAAATGATTATTTTTCTTCAAATAAATCACTATCGCAATTAGGTTTTATTGTTTTGAGATGGGTCCAAACTTTTCAGATTCCTTTACACTTTTAAAAACTTTAAAAATATTTTTGCCGATGTTATTTCTATCGAGCTTCTATCGAATTCTATCGACATGTAGCGCCAGCCCTATTCATAATTTTAAGCAGCTAAAGGCAGTGAGATTGCAACTGTCATGTCTCGGCTGCCATTGTTGGATAAAATCGATTTACTTCTAAAATAGATAAAGAGAAATTGACAAATGATGTATTGTGAGGCAGACATAAAAATATAAAATTAACACAGAAGTTTATCTTATTTTGAAACACTGTTTTATAAAGATTCAGTGTATGTAGGCCTTCAACAAGATAGAGCGGCGACTAGATTAAGATAGGGGAACGCAGTGGCATAAAACTAGTCTGTTTTGCAAACCTTTAAGAAAGCTTGTGTTGAGGCAGTGGACCTCTTTCTGCTGAAATGATGATGATGATGAGGTTTCCTTTTTATTGTGGAATACGTCTACATTGGTAGTCTGGTACAGGTCGATTCACAAGAGTTGGCACGAATGGATCGAATGAGTGAATGAAAGTGTCTATGTGTTGTTACCTATTTGAATACACTTCACACAAATATGAAAATGTCATGCATCAGTCATTTTCCTATAAAAATGTCAAAGTGACATTGCTTTCGTTCATTCCCTTCGTGCCAACTCTTGTGAATCGACTTGTACGCATATGACTGTGTTCTGCACTTTCAAGCAGTAAACAACAAAAGGGACTTTCAGCTGTAGCACTTTATTCAGAACAGATTTGAAACAATTATGTATGGAAAGTTACTGCCGACCAAAATAATAGTACTGACAGAATTCATTAATCCCACGAATTAAAAAAGCGAATGTTTGTGAGCACCAGTGTGCGTGCATGCGTGTGGCATGGGTGTATTACTTCTTCACACTAAAATGAATGACTTGATGAATTTAAATGAAATTTGGTACGTAGAACGTAGTTTAACAGCTACGATTAATCGTACAAGTAGTCGTCGTTTCATGTCTCTACAGAGATTAAATTTTATAGAATTTGTCACACTGGATGCGTTCTGCGGACGCGGCCAGGTCAAATAATGGCAATAATGTTATAATTAGTTAAGTTAATTTAAGGTTTTTTAATATTCTATCGCATTAGGTTAAGAAAATCTGTAATGGTAGAATAGTTATGGAAAATAAATAAATAAATAAATAAAATAAATAAATTGAATGCAGCCCGCATTATGTATGAACAATATTGTCAGTCTCTATACACCGTGAAATTTTAGTGGTTGTTTTCCCGAAACGAGGTGATTTAGTATCGATTGTACAATCGATTTATAATTACTATTTTGATTAGAGTCAAAAATCCAATTGTGAAAAACGAAAGTCGAAAATGACCGCAAACCAATAGTAACGCTTCGTTGGTACCTAACCTATCGTACGATCGTACGCTACTTGTACCAACGAAGCGTTACTATTGGTTTGCGGTCATTTTCGACTTTCGTTTTTCACAATTGGATTTTTGACTCTAGTCAAAATAGTAATTATAAATCGATTGTACAATCGAAACTAAATCACCTCGTTTCGGGAAAACAACCACTAAAATTTCACGGTGTATATTGTGCGTGCGTGCGATCTGACCGCGCGGACCGCACGGTCAGATCGCATATCTATACAAAATATATTTTGTTCATGCATAATGCGGGCTGCGTTCAATTTGACCTGACCGCGACTGCATCCAGTGTGGCAAATCCTTATACGGCTGCCTAACGAAATGTCCTGAAATTGTACAACGCCTGGCCCAATAAAATAGTTAACAAATGATATCGTATAATTGCGGCTATGATAATTTCCAATGAAATTTTAAAGTCCAATTCGATTAATTGAAATCGGTTGACTCTACCGTCTGAAGTCTGGTCGAATATTTTTCAACAAAATGTATCAGATGCATTAAATCAAGGTGAAACAGAACAGCAGACCGGGACAATGCGCGGGCACCGAAGCCGATGCCTCGATATGAAGAATATGCAAAATTCAATAACACGCACGACCTTTAAGGTTAGGGCTGATGCAAAGATTTAAAACATCGAGACCGAAGAGTTTGAGAAAAAATACAATATCATAATATCTCGTGAGATCTGCATAAAGTGAACTACTATTGATAAAGTTGTTGAAAAACGTTAAAATACAACCTTATCATCAAAATTTTAAAACCCGTGTGCCAATAGGATAGATGAAACTATAAAAAAAACAATTCCAAGATGTGACTCTAGTAAAAACAACTCATTTTAACCCTGAAAATCAGATAAAGTTTCCATTAAGTGCAAAACTAGATTTTTAGCTCCTTTAAAAAAATATTCCATTGAAATGCCACGAAAGTGACATCATAACTTGCTATTGCCATAAAAATCTTAGGGAGAATCGAGGTTATAAAAAGTACGTCAACTGATTGATAGTGTTAGCGTTCCTACGAGTATTTCGGACAAAGAAACTAAAACATGTTTAGTAAAATACCATAGGTTCCTACTTAATGCATACTTTGATGGAGCCAATCACTTTGCCATTAAAGCTTGAAGTTTTCTCTGGGTAGGTATATGAATTTGACTACAAGTCTATTAAAGTGTTTTTTTTTAGGAACGCTACTTTTGCAAATGTCACGATTTGCGCTCCAGAGTCTCCAAAAACCAGTGTTATCTGGATTCCTATTGACAAGTTGGAGGGCATCCAACTGCGAGGCTAACTTAACTAGTCTACTCTAAAATACGTTTTGCAACAAACTAGGAGTTCACAATTACGTACCTATGAAACAAATATACCGATTCACATTGTATTTGTTTGATTCACGTGTTTATACGCTTTTTTATTTTGTTCTTGAACCGATCAAGAAATTGAGTGCAGGGCATGCTTTCCAAATGTTGTATTTTTAATGTAAGTCAATTTTTAACTTCTTTTCAGTGGTTGGATTGACTTGAAATTTAGTTCGTGTATAGAACTGTAATGACGATGCAAATATATTTAATAAAAAAGATTGTATTAAAATTTTAATTTTCAGCAATGAACTTTTTTACTCGACTCTTTCTGTAGCCTTTTTGATCCAAGGGGGAGGACTTCTTTATAAACCATTTTGGTGAAGTATATAAATGCCAACTACTGATGGAGGGTTGATGTTAAATGAAACCTCAAGGTGTTTTTCGATTGTATTGTTAAGAGCCAATATACAACAAGTAAATAAATAAATAAATATTTGGATATTTTTATTTGGATATTGGTATCTGTTACAGTGATCTTAGGCCAAATGTATCCAGATGTGGCTTCCGTATTTTTAGATTACATCTTTCGTTATTTATTTATCAGCCCACTTTCTTCTTGCTATTTTAAATACTACGTCCTTCACTACCGATTTGTTTCTGTTCCAGTTCTCCTGCTTTTGGTTGTGCAGTGTGATTCCCAACATTTATTTGTCCATGCTAGTAAAACCACAAAATATTTAATAGTATCTGGCAACCCTCACCACAGCCGCGACATGAAAACGCGACGCCGTGTGGTTTACCGCACCTCAGATTAAGCGCACACGTCTATTAATGATGTTGGCGGCATTGGTGACACAAAGCCGACGGTCATTTATAAAACGAGCATCATCTGCTCATTATAACTTATTAAATGTTCCTGTGAGATTTTAATCAGGAATCAAATTTCACGTCTGAACAAATTAATCTTATGCTAAAACTTGATAAATTTGGACAGATAGAAACTCTGCAAGGTTACGGCTCTTATCTATGCTTGCATTTTCCTGTCACGCGGCAATAGCTTTCTTAACCTTTAGGTGCGGTTCATTTTGCTGGTAAATATGGTCATCATATAGACCTAATTTCATAATATTTCTTGAAACATTATTCAGCTTGGAAGTTTAAACTCCACCTTTTCTTCTTCTCTGCGTAGCAATGAATAAGCACTTCTTAATACTACATATTTGGCGTGATGGCAAATGACCATACCATCGCTTGTCTCTTTATTTCTTATTTGAATTCCATCTGTTTAACACAACATTCACGTTCTCATGATGTAGCTTTTGTTCAATTATTAAATCTGAAATTTGAAAATGTAAGATTAGTTGTCGCTGGCAACCCTTACCATAGTGATACCCGAGGTCGCGACATCGCGTGATTTACCGCGCGTCAGATTATCGCGAACACGACGCCTATTAACGACGCGATAGTACGGCTTCCTACTTGATGACCCTCATTTACTTCTTATAGTGGCTTTCTCGGAATATTTTATCGATAGCACATGTGCTTGAGATATTTCGAAATTTAACAAATTGTAAAATAACTTTGTTGCTGTAATACAGAAATGATTTGGTAAGATAAAAATGTCAGAGAAAGGGAGACCTTTGCCTAACAATGGGAGTGTGACACAATACAGAATCCTACTAATATAATAGATAGGTACAAAAATTTGTGGGTATTAGTATATGTGTGTGCGTGTGTATGTTTGTTATTTCTTTGCAATAAAACGGCTGAATTGATTTCATAATTATGTAGCTAGCTAAATGTCTGGGATAGGGTCTATAATGACTCCCATAAAATTTTTGTTCCGAATTTTCATGCCCATAACGTTTTCTGTCATAATTTTTCTTCGTCATTATCGGAAGTCATAATATTAAACAACATCAATTGGAGTTACGATTTTCTTAAGTCATAATTATTGTAAGGAACAATAAGTAAAGTCATATCATTCAGTGTCATGAATGCATCACTCTTCATAATGTTAAAGGTGATAAAGTCACTCATAATAATTATTGCATGATCTTTTTTCGCAGGTCATAATTATTTTTAGGCATAATATTACTTTGTCATAACATTCAGTGTCATGGTTGTATGACATTTCATAATATTAAAGAAAGGTAATAATCCTTTTCTGTGCTGTCATAAAAAAATACCTAACATCGAAGGCTAAGGCGAGAGCTACGCTACGCTTCGCTCCCGCCTTAGCCTTCTGAACCTAACCTGTCCGAGTCGCTTCTGCCCTGAAAGGTCTTGCTCGCTCGCTTCGCTCGCTCGCTGCCAGCGATATGCCTTACAATGTTTTTGAATAATTATCGATATTCTTTAAGATGTTATAGATTTCGATGTATATGCTTAGTGAATTTTAGGTAACGCAAAATTATGACTGAAAACAATTATTACTTTAAGATATATGCCTTACAATGTTTCTGAATAATCAACGATATTCCGTTAAATTTTATTGATATAAATATTATGACTTTTTAAAGTAATGATCAATAGGATTATGGATCATTTCAGTTAGAACTATTAAGCGATATGCTTTAAAAAAATTATGACCATCGATATTTATGAGCAAGAATATTATGGACATCGATTTCTGACTTTCAAAATTCGGATAAAAAAGATTATAGGAGGAAAGGGGCTCCCGTCTGGGGATAACACAGGTTACTTTTATCCCGATGTTCCTACAGGGTCTATGTGGAGTACCAAAGTCTTAATCTAGAGACCTGAAACGGGTGTTCGCCATGCAATGGAAATACAGACCACGATGTATTTTTTGAGTTCAATATTCGATTCGACTGTCAGAAATAATGATATACGCAAACAAATCCCTTGGTAAAGGGTAGTAAGTACTACAGGTTTTTATTCCCCCTATATTATGACAGTTTACACGTGTACCTATCACAATTTAACACGTTAAAACAAAATTTGTAACAAACCTATTTGATTGTGTGTCAACAACGCAAAAACGGTGCTATGAAAATATAACGAATATGTAAACAGAGATTTATTTTCATGACTTCCTCCAGCATCATTCTGTAAACAATTAAAAATAAACAATAATTAAATTCTCTACTTAGGTATAATCGTTATTAACATCGAGTACCTGAATCTTGAGACATCAATTTGTCAAATTGGCAAACAGTCAAGAAGGTGCTTCAGATCCCCGCCTACGAAGATGGAATCACGACCTATACGTGTTAACTTCCTGAATCAGTTCTTAAGGTTTCGTAGGTATCCAAAGGATGCCGAAGGTTCCAATTAATTAGGTTCTGTTGTTGGATATCCATTCGTCTGTCCATCTGACTATACGTTTCGCTGTCACAGACAGACATATTATGTGTACTTACAATTTGTTTATTATACTAATGAGTCCTTTTTACTACCGATGTTTTTTACGGAGTCTTTACTCGATATAAATTAAGGCAAGGCAAGCTTTTGTGAAAGAGTGTGACATTCATTATTCGTTCAGTCTTTTTTATTAATATAGTGATTTTTATTAGAATAACGTCCGTAACAGTATTTTTACACAATGATCATGTATCTACCTACATACAATACAATACAATACAATGACTCTTTATTGTACACCAGTGGAATAGTAAGCAATACAGAAAACAGGTACACAGAGAGTAAGTTACAAGGTAAGCAATAGGCGGCCTTATCGCTTAAGAGCGATCTCTTCCAGGCAACCCTTTACCATAAAGAAGGAAGGACTAGTTTACAGCAGGTGGTGCATCAACAGTGGATCAGAAAATTAAAACGCAACAAAAATAGTACATCTACTCATACATATATCGTACATATAATAGGTACACGTCTAAAACAAATATGAGCATTGGGATAAACAGCCACATATAAATAAATAAACTATAACAAAGCTAATTATTACAAGAAGACAGATACCTTAAGCATAGATTTATAGATTGACAGAGATTTTACCCGTCCACAACCGAATAGCCTGGACAGTATAAGAAATAGACATAGAATTTGGAGTTAGAGAGAGGCACGAGAGGCTACATACCTAATTTCCTTGGTTTTTCATGGTGATATGATAACAATTTAAAAACACAAAGTTCGCATCAACGCCAGGCTAGGCCACTAAGTCATCTTGAAAGCTCATCGCCATCATCATCATTTCAGCCGAAAGACGTCCACTGCTGAACATAGGCCTCCCCCAAGGCTCGCCGAACAGATCGGTCCTGCGTCAACTGCATCGAACGCGTTCCCGCAACCTTAACCAGGTCGTCGACCAGTGTGTGTTGCCAGTGATGATGACTTATGGCACTGAGAGGTGGCCGCTAACGATTGGGCCTCATAAGAAAGCTCAAAGTCACTCAGAGGGCGATGGAGAGGGCTATGTTCGGAGTTTATCTGCGGGATCACATTAAAAATGATGAAATCCGCGCAAGAACTAAAGTCACGGACATAGCTCGAGGAATCGTCACACTCAAGTAGCAGTGGGCAGGGCACATTGCTTGTGTGTTTACTCTTCCTCTACCACACTAAAGTGTGTATAGAGTGTAGTGTAGTGTAGTGTGTTTAAGTAAAAAGGTCGTAGACTCGTAATTATAAGCAATGCCAGAAGCTATATATACAATGTTACATACAATATTACTTGCCTGCTAAAGTTGATAAATATTATTTTGTTTACACTGAAACGGTTTTATCATTCGCCTACTATATTATACTATTGCCGTTCTGGATCTTTTAGGCAATTTTATGTGATACTCAATATAGAACAAAATGTATATGTAATAGGTGTCTTTTAAAACTGCTTCAACATAATTTACGTTAGCAAAATAATCTTTTAATTAATGTCTGCCGCATGAAGTAACAACAAAAGTAACTTACCAATTACACGAATGCAAACGTGATAAAGTACGAAATCGCTCCATGCACTACCCGCAGGCTTTATTCACTAAGCCATAAAAGTAATTTATGGACGATTTTAGTGGCAAGGAAAATTGGTGTTTGCAGACATTCATTTTGAGTGTTCCAGTCTAGAGTGGAAGTGGGCGGGCACCCTTGAGTCACTAAGTGCAGTAGTCTTTGAAATCGTGATTTGCTACAGAGCGTTGCAAACACCCCCTGAGGGACCTGTCACTCACTGGATGCTTGCAGTCAAATGGCAGTTTTTAACAGTTTTTTCTCAAAAATGATACGTAAAGTCGCCATTACATCATTTAAAAGTCACCAGTAAGTTAATAATACCGGACAATGATCAAAAGTCTCCGGTAAGTAGAGAGGATTTGAATTCGGAATGAAAAAGTGTCCAGTAAGTACGATACAAATCTCATAACATCATTGTCATTTGAATTTAGAACTCCTGGTAAAATATGTCACATTTTGACGTAAGTACATGAGCCGCGAGGGCCAGTTGCAAGAGAGCGGCGAACGTCAGGATGTACAATGCGGGGTGCGGGGAGGGGGGTACTCTAAGGCGGAACAAAGTTCGCCAGGTCAGCTAGTATATATATGAAATATTTGGGTGAGTCTCTTACATCAAACAAGTTAGCTATGAAGTATCTTTTTGTATTTATTTTTTCAACTTCATTATTTTATTACTTTTACGGTCATCCCGTGAAATCATATATTTCGTACTAAATACAAACTGAAATATAGATCCACAGAAAAAACCCCAGAAAAAAGACCAATGCTGGGAATCGAACCCAGGTCTTCAGCATTCTCTTACATCAGCAATACGTGTACTTCGAAGTTATGAAGGTTTAAAGAAGCTTTACATATTTGCGATGTTTTTAGGGTTCCGGAGCCAAAATGGCAAAACGGAATCCTTATAGTTTCGTCATGTCTGTCTGTCCGTCCGTCCGTCCGTCTACCTGTCTGTCTGTCCGCGGTTTAGCGTAGTGTCTAAATATTAGTGCTAGAAAGCTGTAATTTTGCATGAATATGTATAGCAATGACCCCGAGAAAGTGATAAAATACAATGTCAAAATAATTTTTTTAGGGTACGTCTATGAAGACATAAAATAGGGGTGATTAGGGGTGAGTTAAAGTGGGGGTGAGTTTTTTTCGTCTAACTTTATAATGTGGATTTGATCCGTTTGCGTAATATTCAACTTTAAAGTGATTTTTTTTTGTATAAAAAGAAAAAAAAACAGATGGGAGGAATAAATATGTCAAATTAACAAGGAAAGCTATAACGGCTAAGTTCGCTTGATAATTATTAGTAGTTTAAGAGTAAATAGCAGCCTGACCTAGAAAATATACCTACTTGGGAAGTTCCGGAAATACAAAATCCTTAGGATAATATTACTTGTTGAATACAGATAGTACACGTCGTAGTGGCTGCGGAACCCTATCCTGGGCGTGTCCGACACGCTCTTGGCCGGTTTTAAAAGTACCACAAAAGTTTTAATTTCTTTCTTTGTTTACTGAAAACTTCAGAACCACACAATAAAATTATGAGGTAATGATTACATCATAGAGAAACAGAGCAAAACATTCAACGATTTTTTGTACGATTATATAAAATGTGTTTGAATTAACATATTGTTTTAGATTTTACAGAAGTTACCGAAGGTTGAAAGAAGCTTTATAAAATCAGCGATGTTTTTGTTCTATACAAGTGGGTCAAAAGTTCTAATTTCTTTCTTTGCTTACTGAAAACTTTTGAAGCACACAATTTTATTATGTTATGAGGTAGGGATTGCAGCTGCATCATAGAGAAACAGAGGAAAATATTATACAGTGATTTTACTATTATATGAATTGTGTTTAAATTTGTCCTGAAAATTACAGCACATGTTTGATTTAGTTTTAATTTTTCCCTCGCCTTACTACTCCCCTGATCCTACCGTCATCCGAGTTTGCATGTATTGCTACTAGATGGCATTAGGCGTTAACATAAATTGTTTTTGATTTTGCACACGAAATTTTCATAATCGATTTTGTTCGCGGGTAACATCGTTTCTGCTACTGTTTTCACTTCTATTACGATTAAACTTTTTCGTTTTATACTTTTTTTATCGTTTATTTATTGTATCAATTAAATATTTTAATGTCAAATCTTAATGACGATAAGAGCAGGGCTTTTATTTAAATATTTACACACGATTTGTTCAAAGCTAAATTACTCAAAACCTAAAAACCTATACCTATTTACAAATGTCGCACAGATCGCTAGGGCGAGCGCCTATTAAATAACAATGTTATCATTTTCTTTTCAAGGAAATTATCGTATTTAAATATGAACCACATGATTATTTAAGTCAATTTTTATCATTTCGTTCCCCGAACCAGATAAAAAGACATTTTTTTAAATTATGAATAAAATGAATAATCTCAATTTTACTTATCCAATTGCTCGTATTTTTCTACAGTGTTAGTGAAATTCAATTTATATTTAAAATAATGGGATCCTTGTGTTCCTCTTCTTGAGGGTTGCTTGGATTCGAGAGCCTCGTTAGTCGAAGGCGTGGCTGACGATGTGAAGGGCATTTTATATATTTTATACGGACGCAAATATACGATTAAATATTTTTCAAGCGGCAGTGCCACTCGTTTGAGTATATTTTTATTTTTTTCATGTCAGCTTTGCTTTTAGTCATTCCCAATTTTTTACGTGATTATTTACAAAAGCATAATTTGTGAAAACCCGAAAATAAATATGTATATTTTTTGTTTTGCTCCGCTTGTTACTGGAATACAATGTGATTTTCCTGACGCTTGAAGCTTAGAGCTCAAATAAGAAATCTAATTATATCACTGAATCAGAACACTATTTTATACTTTAGCTGCTATTTTGTCTTTACCCACAATTACCTTCGCGTGAACCATTAGGTCAGGCAAATGAAAAGATATTCTAGGTTTTCATTAGATTCACAAAAATTAAATGGTTGTTACGTTACGTTACATAAAGAACACTTATGTGAAATCTCATATCTGTAGACTAAGTGATTGATTAATAATTTCGGATTTCACGTGCCCTCGTGTTTGTGTGTGTGAAGTTTCCAATCCGATCGGCCCGTATGGGAACCGTGCCCCACAGTAAGCCAAGATGAATTATCAATTCCATGGGAATTTATCTGAAAAAAATTATCTAAAATAGCAACAAGCACATACACATTTGCAAATGTTCACATATGTAATTCACTCATCATAATTAAGTGTCTAGGGATATTTTTATCCCTAGACAGTTTTGAACATTTCAATATAGGCATAATACAATCGAATTAAAACATCAAATTAATCAAGAAATAATGAGTAGGTATCCCAAGGGTTTTTTGATGTGTGTATTCGTAAGAATCGACCCAGAATAGCATAATTGCCTTTGCTGAACACAATTGACTAAACAGCGAGTAAATATTTCCAAAAACATGAGATTATCCGACATGTGATAACCTGTTGATCTTCCTACAAACAAACTTCTTACAAAACCCTACTAGTATGACACACACAAAAAAGCGGCAACGTTCCTTTTCCCATCAAAACATCCCACGAATGTGACATCCTGTCATCAAAGACGGCTTGCTCTTAACGAGGTCTCCCGGTGAGCAAAGGCGTGCCGCCCCGCCCATCCGGCTCGAAGGACCAGGCCGAATAAATTATAAACTGACGCCCTATTCATCGGCCCTACTCTATTGTTAACAAGCGAAAACACCTTTACGTCTGTGAGCCAGCAATGCCTGCTTTTAGTTCTTTTGAAAAATTCTCATTAGTGTTTTTATATCGCACTAATGGCCAGCCCTTTATGCATGTTTTGACTGGTCAATGCTAAATAATGACCAGTTAATATTTTAACTTGTTTTTAGGGTTCCGTACCCAAAAGGTGAAAACGGAACCCTATTACTGAGGCCCCGCTGTCCGTCCGTCTGTCCGTCTGTCCGTCTGTCCGTCCGTCCGTCCGTCCGTCCGTCCGTCCGTCCGTCCGTCCGTCCGTCTGTCACCAGGCTGTATCTCATGAACCGTGCTAGCTAGACAGTTGAAATCTTCACAGATGATGTATTTCGGTTGCCGCCATAACAACAAATACTAAAAAACAGAATAAAATAAATATTTAAGAGGGCTCCAATACAACAAACGTGATTTTTTTTGCTCGTTTTTGCTCGATATTGATAATGGCAACAAGTAGACGCTTGAAATATGCACAGAATATTTAGTTATATATTTACTTTAAAAATTAATGATTAAATTTAAATTAAACAAATATTTAAGGGGGCTCCCATACAACAAACGTGGTTTTTTGCCGTTTTTATAGATTTTATAGATTTTTATGGAACTCTTCGTGCGCGAGTCCGACTCGCACTTGGCCGGTTTTTTCTTTATAACTATTCAATGAGTACAAGCTACAATCAATTATTAAGTCGTGATAGCATAGTTGTTGTTGTTGTTATTGTAGTTGTTCGGCTATGGGTTTGTTATGGTCTTTCAAGAAGAGAGTCAAAATTTATGTGTGAAATCACATTTGAAATGAACCGTGACTTTTACAGTAAAGGACGTTTTTAACGACCGCTTTAGCCTAGTTGGTAGTGACCCTGCCTACGAAGCAAAAGGTCCTGGGTTCAAATCCCGGTAAGGGCATTTATTTGTTTGATGAGCACGAACATTTGTTCCTGGGTTATGGATGTATTCTATGTATTTAAGTATTTATTTATCTATATAAGTATGTTTATCGTCATCTAGTACCCATAGTACAAGCTTTGCTTAGTTTGGGGCTAGGTCGATTTGTGTAAGATTGTCCCCTTATATTTATTTTTTTATTTTTTATTTTTTAAAGGGAAACATCGTGAAAAAACCTGAGTTTGAGAAGTTTTCATTCCGTCCTGGGCCCGCGTGGGAACTATGGTCATTTCGAGAGGTTTAGGCCTGGAAATAAATGATGACCAGATGCCTTATAGTCTAACGCGCTTGCCTTTGCTTTCACCATCTCTTTCTGTCACCATCTTTATACCGTTTGACGGAAAGAAATAGTGAATACAAAATGCAAGCGTCTACGCGTTAGACAATAAGGGTACCAGCGAAGTTTTTTTGGAAATCATTTTTTATTATCTTCTCTTATATATAAAAATCTCGTGTCACGGTGTTTGTTACCGAACTCCTCCGAAACGGCTGGGCCGATTTTTATGAAATTTTTCCTTTGTTTTCGGTAGGTCTAAGAGTAGGTCGTGGGCTATTTTTAACCCCTGACACAAAAAGAGGGGTGTATAAGTTTGACCGCTAAGTGTGTGCGTGTATGCCTGTCTGTCTGTGGCATCATAACTCTTAAACGGGTGAACCGATTTGGATGTGTTGTGCAGGTTTATTGGCGATGGTTTTTAGACATGTTTCAATCAAAATTGGTCTAGTCATTTCAAAGTTATCAGCTCTTTTGTATGCTGCGGAAGGGATCTAAGACTTAATTGCGTTGGGGGTTTTTAATTTTTTTAATTTATAGTTATTATACTCCTATTCTTCGCAGACGGAGTCGCGGGCAACAGCTAGCTATATTATATTTTCAATAAAGTCAATGAGAAACATTCTGGTATCTTTTACAAATGTTAAACTGAATACACATTGCAAAAAATAAGAGAATAAGATCCGTTTTCTACGCTCGTCGTAATGGAAACAAATGTGTATGTAGACGACATATTTTGAAAGCTCCCGTTGTGCAAAATGGGTCTGAACTGTAAATAATAAATACTGGCATGGAGCCTAGAGCAAGTCTAGGTTGTAGAAAGACGACGACTAAGCAGTAACAGTAGTGCAACTAAGAATTCCAAAGTCGCAGACTTTTCGAAACTTCTTTGCGGGATCGCATTAGAAATGATGAAATCCGCGCAAGAACTAAAGTCACTGACATAATCTCGAAGAATTGCCAGACTCGAGGGGCAGTAGGCAGGGCACATCCGCGGACCGGAAGACTGATTAATACGTATCAATGTAATTTTAACTGATGAATTATTAAACTACGGGATCGCATTAGAAATGATGAAATCCGAGCAAGACCTAAACTGACATAGCTCGAAGAATCGCCAGACTCATGTTTTCGAGTGGCATCCACGGACCGGAAGACGCAGTGTAGGTAGGCCTCCAACATTATGGAGCGAAGACCTGATTACGTTGCGGGAACGCGTTGATTGCGGATGGCACAGGACCGATCTGTTTGGCGAACCTTGGTGAGGCCTATGTTCAGCAGTGGACGTCTTTCGGCTGAAATGATGAGACTTTTCGAATGGCTTGAAATAACAATACGGTTCAATCGTTGAAACTTGGTTCAATCCGTCAAAAAGCGTTTAAATTTTTAGCATTCTGTAAATCCTTATTGTTCTGTTGTGTAGGTTGCCTTTTTGTATCATATCTAAGGGTATATTTTTATAAGTGACATAAATTTGTAAGTAAAGATCATCTATCACGTCATTGTAGCGTGTCATTTATTTTCCTGTGAAATTTCTCCTATGTAAGTAATATACGTATTTTATTAACCCCCGACACAGTGTATGTCTCTCTGTGGCATCATGGCTTTAAAACGGGTGAACCGAACTGTATTATTGCTGGCATTAAAAGGACAGTATCACAAAATAAGTGACATTCATTGTTTTTCCCGTGGAGTCTTCAAAAACTAAATCGACAACCCATAGTTGCGCAAATTTTTCATAGCCCCGCGTTCCAGTGGCGTAATGGGCAAGTCACTGCCAAAATAAATGTTGCTTAATATGTTGAAACTTGTGAAATATGCTTTGCTTAAACGTGCCGCTGAAAGCGCCATAACTCTTCTCTTTATGATGCAAGTTTGCGGGCTTTTTGTTCGAGGTCTTGTATCTTTTTTTATTGTTTAGCCGTCTGTTTTCTGCTTGTGTGGCGGAAAGGGAATGACGCTTTAGTTTTGTGTAAAAAAAGTAATTATTTGCTGATGACTGTGACTTTTGCCTGATCATCAGTCCATCGAGCACAGACCACTAAGCACTGAAAACTGAGATCTGTGTCTGTGTTTTGCTTAATTTTTTTATTGCGTACTATTACTTTGGTAACTACAAGGGTAAGTATATTTAAAATTGTTGAATTATGCATGTACAATTAAATTATATTATTATGATAATAATTACACCTGATGTATTTAAAAAACAGGTGCTATTTATTTTGCAAAATTGGATAGAAAACGTGAAAATAAGCATCTGGTAGCACAAACATAGTTTTGCAGATGCGTTACGAGCTTGAAGGCTATGAATTATAATAGAATGCCTCAGTAATTTCACAGCTTTACAAAATTATGTTGTTTCGTGTTTACTTATACTGTATATACGACAGACAATATTGAAAACGTACCTCAAGGCAATAGCAAGCAATATACCCACTGATACGATATCTTCACGACTCGCACTTATGGGGCTGTTAGAGATAGTGAATAGCGCATAAACGGCACAGTGCGCTCTGATGACGCTATTTCCATATCGGCTATGGGGCTTGATAAGGGAACGTGTGAGTATCTTGTATCGGACACTCGGCTGGAGACATTGGGGATTCGAGGGTAAGTTATTGGAATGGGTATATATGATAACGATTGGATTTCCTGTTTCGATTTGGTTAGACAAAAATGTAGCTTATCTTTATGCTGTGATGGCAAATTTTTAATCCTGCGTGTGTGTGCGTTGTGAGCTAGCGAGTATGCGTGCATGTGTGTGTATCTCTACGTACATGCGTGCATGCTCCCCATTTGTATTTTCAAGAGAAAAAGAGTGTTAGATTATGTACTAAAATAATTTAATTTTTCCAGGCTCAATTTTCAAACTCTATGAGTTTGGATAAAGCTAACATTTAGCAAATTTTTTATGAATTGGAATTTTTTATAGTGTTTGTGATAACTGGCTGTGTATGATGTGATGTGATGTATGTAATGTTTTATGTAAAAGAGGAGTGCAGGTTCCGCATGTTAACATATACTTTATATAAATAGATAGATAGTTAGATAAAACGTCAAGAAAATGTGTCACATAGACGTAGCTGTAAAGCACAATCAGTAGCGGAGAAGTAAGGTAATAACATTGTACTTTTAGTCTATTGATATGGACCTTCACAAAGTAACCATGACGATATCGTTCGACCAATCTGCAAAAAGTAAGTCCATGTCTTAAATTTGACAATAACGCACGCCCTGCACAAGATAATCTCCAAACCCATTCCTCATCGCACCCAGAAAGTCTAACCACCCTTTATTAAATATAAATCAGATCACAATCCCGCAAACACAGAACCTATTGTCGCGTTAAATGGTCTATAATAGATAATTCTATCCCATAAAACACTATCGCAAATCAAGTCACATTATTTACACTGTAAGAAAACATTGTCCGTATCGCGTTACATTGCCTTTTTTAAGAGATCACCAAAAACCCGGAGCCCACGAGAGACGCAATGAAACACGAACGAATGATAATGCCCACGTTTTGTAAATAAAGCTTAATCTGGGTGTTGAACTGCAGCGGGCGGTAACGCCGAAATTATCGCTCGCGCAGGATAATATTATTGGATTTACGGCATGCGCAAGCGACGTGATTTATGCCTTCCTTTGCCGATAAATTATGACAGGCGATAGGGATACTAGTGGTCAGGGATACGGAGCTTTATTAGGGTTAGTAGCGCGGGATCCCTACGAGCTAGACTTATCTGGAATTTACCTTAGCACTTTGAACCAAAATTGTGATAAAATAATAATAAAATACTTCTGAATACAAAACTTCACAGCTAAAGGCGGAAGTCAGAAAGTTAAAATGAGTCTGAAAATTTGTCGCACAGCGGTAAATTACGACGAAGACAATTTAACCATACAAACCATAGTTATCTTACATCCACTGTTTTAAAAATTTCGACTCAAAGATCGGATTTTACATTACTGTGTCTACAAAAAAAGTGATATCTTGTAAACACTTCTAAAGTGAATTTACGGTGAGTAAAAAATTAATGACGAAGAAATGAATAATCGTGGTACCGCAATTCAATGCGCACTCAATTTAATTTATTGGTCTAAGTTGTCGTTTTGCTATTATTTTTAGCATTTCATTAACTGTTGCAACAACAAAGTGAACGATATAATAAATTTTAGAATTAGGTAATTATGTAATGAATTAGGTTAGATTAGAGGTTAAGAACGCACTGAGTTGTTTATATACAGACCTACCAATTTCTGCAAGATCATGTCAATTACAATTTTTGGGTCAAAGTAATGTCGTCAGTAGTTTAACTGTTTGCCTCTGCATTAAACAAGTCAAATTACATTCGGTAGAGTTATGTAATATTAAGTAGTATATACTCCGCTTCAGTTTCCATGTTGACTTTAGGTCAGCGAATTTTCGTTTATTTTTCCGTCTTCACTCTAATTCTTTTATTGTGTTTAAGTATTTTTTTCCAGTTGTTTATACCTACCTTTTTGCTGTAATCTTTAGTCGGGATGTGCTACCATGTGGCCCTGATATCATATTATAGTTTTGGTCATGTCATTGTCATTAATTTCTTCATAAATAAAATTCCCGCTGTCACGTTTGCGATAACTTCATAATAATTCGCTCGTAATACTCATAAATCCGTACCTCATTCATCATCTTACATTTTTGACTTGTCAGCGAGGTCAGTTGCAAAGATAGGTAAGTCGATCGTATTTTTCTGTTTTCGTTTGTTTTTATCATCATTCTAACCTAAATAAGTCCCACTACCAGGGCACAGGTGTCCTCTCATAATTAGACGACACGGGACCCAATGCGGATAAAAAATTTCACACACACCATTGATTTTCTCGCAAGTGTTTTCTTCTTCTTCACCGTGAAGCTCAAGGTAAATTACAAATGTAATTTTGCACGTAAAACTCAGAGATACGAGCCCGGGGTCGAACCCATGACCCTCTGCTTGAGAGGCCGTAGGTCAAACCATTAGGTTAGCCACGGCTTCATTCCACCCAGTAGGGGTAATGAGTAGTAGTCAGAGAATCCAGAACCCAAAAAATATAATTTACATAATTATAATGAATCAACATGTTTATTTTTAACCCCCGACACAAAAAGAGGGGTGTTATAAGTTTGACCGCTATGTGTGTGTCTCTGTGTCTGTCTGTGTCATCATAGCACTTAAACGGTTTTTTTTATTCGAATGTGGGTTTCTTGACAATGGTTTTTAGACATGTTTCATCAAAATTGGTTTAAAGGTTTCAAAGTTATCAGATCTTTTGTTAGCTGCGGAAGGGATCTTAGACGCATAGTGGGGATTTACTTTATTTTTAAACATATGTGTGACCCTACGAGCATATAACCCCTAGAGACGTAGTGAAAGGCGACACTAATCTGTCGACGAGTCAGTGATTTATCAATGATGTATTTCCCGACTCCTTGGTTTACCGTCAGTTTCAACCATAAAGTATGACCGATGAGACAGCTGACATTTACGACGTAAAACAGCTTCAATATACGGCATCATGTCTTGTTGTGCAGTTAAATGGTGCGGAAACAACAGTAAAAAATGTAATGAAACAAAAAACAATGTTACTTTTCATCGGCAAGTCCATTTGTTTATTTTATCAAAATATTTACGAAAATTTGATTAGTTGCAACGCGGGTCAAGTTGGATTGGACTGGTCCGTCCCCCATCTTTTTCTTTCTCACTGCAATCGTGTATATCTATCTCTTATTATCGTAATTAGTCTCGTGTCGCCAATGACTAGTGTGGTGCGATGCATTTATTTTGTATTGTCGATAATTATCCACTAAATGATTATTGTATCTATTGATATCGGATTTTTTTTTCGTGGTTTATTACTATTAGACTTCGTGATATTAATTATAATTCTTATTTTCGTGTACGGTCGAACAAATTGAATCATGACACAGAATAGAACCTTTTAATAATCAATTTCACTATGATTTCCATGACAAAAGTATGAGATGTCAACATAACATTAGTAGCACAAAGGTCCACCCTGGGTCATGATTCAATTTGTTCGACTGTACCTGTATTGGATAGGTATAACGTAATTTTATTTGAACTATACCTATTATGATAATATTTTAGTACTTACTTAAGTTCAATAAACCATTAAAAGTACTTTTCAACTTGTTTAGTTTAAGCTTAAAATAAATTCAAAGTTGGCATTTAAATTTTACCAGAGTGTACTGCTTGAAAATCCTTTTTGCACAACCTTTTATCGATATCGATAGAAAGCATAGTCATTACGATGCACGCCCTAGCGATCGGGTTCGGAATACTTCGGAACACTTCGAACCGATCGCAACTCCCCCCGCACCTCAGCTAGTTGACAGAATCGTTTCCTTTTAAATTCGCAGGCATTACGTCTCCAGGGGTTATATGCTCGTAGGTGTGACCAAATTGCGTTAGGGGTTTTTAATTTTTTTAATTTCTAGTCAAGCCATAATGTTATAACGGCGCTTAAGACTTTAACCCGCATAACAGAGTTGAGTGTAGTTTGCTCGTGTTGAAACCTTCACCGTTCTTCGTCACAATGCTATCACCGATCCTACGAACAAAGCCCATTCATCCAGCGAATGCGCCGGAGTTTTAGTTCCACCTATTAACATTTTGAGGAGGTTGGCTTGAGTCTAAAAGTTATTTCAATATAGGTTGGGCTAAGGCTTCGTATATTAGTCGGAGTAGATATTACACACAATATCGTTATTAGTTTTGACCTATATTTGAACTTTGACTAAATCTTTCAATTTTAAACATTGAAAAGGTACAGATTGATTAACCGAGGTAACTTAACACAACTATATGCTACAGGCTTTGATATTTTTGAAATGTTAAAATTTATTTGTTTATTAATTAGGTCAGGTACATAATATAAAAACAAGGTGTTACAATATATATGTCAGTGCATGACGCCCTGTAAGGGCTAAATTTATGTTAATAAGCACTTTCATTTTTAACAATATCATTGATCATCATCAAACTGAGAGGACAACTCACGTAGGCCCAGTGCGATTTGGGACCTTCACAAATGCACCGTTGAATTTCTTCACAGGTCTGTGCAGGTTTCTTCACGACGTTTGCCATTACCGTAGAGCTCATGGTATTTCAAATGAAATTTAGCACTTAAATTTCGAAAGCCATAGATCGAACCACTAAGCTTCTATTAAAATTTACTTTCAGCCAAGCACTTTCATTTTTAAGCAATATCACTGATCACGACTTAATAATTTCGAGTACACAGTGAACCATCATTTATAAGTTACCCCGTAGCACAAGATTATCATACTTAATACTCAGGTTGTTATTTATGCCACGCTGCACCGTAAATTGTATGCGGTAACGCCTTTAGATCTCAATATCCAGGCCCTGATAGCAGGGTTGTCTGTTCCGAGTTATTACCGGCCATTTGGGATAATGTTATGTCAGGAAATAACGAAGGCAACCCTGAAATTAGTTGCTCGCGGTTTTTACGAGGCAAATTGATTTTGGTTTGGCTGGGCGCGACGGAAAATTGCACGGTAAGTGGGGGCAGCAAAAAATATAATTATCTGTACAGAATGTGCCGAAACTCAATGATAGCCTGGTACCGGACTAGACGCTAAGTTATAACAGTTCTGGAAAAAATAGGAAAAAAAATCAATTTTTTTGAGTGTTTTTAAGCAATGATATACATTTTTTCGAAAATATCTAGTACTACGACGACGACGACGACCGACCTAGACGCGGAATCGAGTGAGTGGTCAGTATAGCCTCTAGATAGGGATATGTGGAAATCAAGAGGAGAGGCCTTTGCCCAGCAGTGGGACACAAACATAGGCTAAGTAAAAACAAAAAATCTTGTACTAAAATGTTGTCTTCATCATCATCATCATCATTTCAGCCGAAAGACGTCCACTGCTGAACATAGACCTCCCCCAAGGCTGGTCAAACAGATCGGCCCTGCGCCATCCGCATCCAATGCGTTCCCGCCACCTTCACCAGGTCGTCGCTCCATCTTAAATGTTAATGTTGTTGTTGTGTTGTTACCTTTAATGTTATGTGACATAATGTTATTATCGTTCAACTAATTTAAGTGACACGAATTTTTTCGTATTTTTTTTAGAATTGGTATATCTGAACATCTCGCTCAGTAGGTACCACGTCATCGTTTGTCGTCACGTTTGGGACACAGTGATGAAATATGAAATGTGTGTGTTATCATTTATTTATTTATTTATTTATTCAAGGAGAGCAAACAGAAGCAAGCGTACATCATTTAATTATAAATAAATCACTGACAAACATGCATTTACTCCCTAAACAGCTCCCACTAAAACATATAAGTGGTATTTGTTACCAACTACTGCACAGCACTGAACGCACAGTTCCAATTTTAAATAATCTAGACTTGAGACGATTCAGACTATCAAATCGATTGGAATATTCGAGATTCAAAAATATTTGGAACAAGAATTTCAATAGTGAAAATAAACGGATCACTCACGTCTTAAAACGACTCGAACGAGTTAAACTCATTTTAAGACGTGAGTGATCCGTTTATTTTCACTATGAGTGAGTCTCACGGTAGTTTCATGTTTAAAGAATTTCAATCTGAACGAAATTACAAATCCTACAAACTACATGATCATGACATCGAGTTTGGACTCGTTTGATTCGTCTTGACGAGTACTTTGATCCCAGATGGTAACCAGGGTCTGATGATGGAGCTGGAAGATGGCTAAAGGCACTCCACAATAAAACAAAAAAAAAATCTATGAACACTTTTCGATAGGCAAGTTATCATAGGCATATTTGTCTATAAATTATATTTCATAAAAAATATGTCTCATCGAGTTATCAGATCGGTGAAGGTCGATCTTCCACGTCTCCTCTACTATTACCGCCCTGTTGACTTTATAATCGACAGTCCTTAACTTCCCCGCAGCCTGGCATTTCCAACAAATGGCAACACCAAGCTGTCAGAATTAAACATGGCCGCCCCGTCGGCTTTAATTGTAACCCACGCCTCGATTGAGACGTGTTAAAAGGGACCTCAAAGGGTATGATTCACTTGATTAATGGAACATAGAATAAACGTTCAATCGTTCAGATTGTAGCTTTACATTGCGTTTATTTAATTTTTAATTTATGAAATTTTAATGAAACTATAATTCAAAATGAACCATAACTAAGTTTTGTGATTATATATATTGTTTATTTATTTGTTCAGAAATTTTTTCTACACTTATAGATGCTGTCTTAAAAGACAAAGTACAATACATAGGACTATTTACTGGGATTGATGTATAAGTTTTAAGTAATAATCGTGCATTAAATCATCAGTTTATTTAACTCTTCAAAGATTAATTTCTAGATACTATTGAAGATAAATACGACTCTTACACCAAACGCTATCTTAATCGTATCGCAATATCAACACATCCAAAACATCAACCTTCGATTATCTCATGCATTGTCATCATTTAACGTCCTATTTAATCTGTAAAAATGATTTAATAACAGACCTCAGGCCACGGAGTCTGACATCAATCAACTGGTTCCGAACGTGTGTAATCAGAAGATTATGATCTCCACAGTGATTGCGGTGATTAATTTCATACACGTACGGTGGGCTGAGGTGTATGTGTTACATGTAAGTGGACGGGTTGGGTTGATGTGGGAAGTTTTTGATTTTTCGTTTTTATTTTGTAGGACCAAAATTAAAGACGTGTGTCTGGGTAGGTTTTTTTAAATAACATATACTTTTTAAACACGCGTGACATGTTTCTCGTGTTTTCAAATTCTAAATACGACGTTGGAGTAAAAAAACCAGTCAAGTGCGAGTCAGACTCGTGCACCGAGGGTTCCGTACAAACTTGTATGTAAATAGTTCGTTAGTATTAGATTAATCGTTTTTTTTTGTAATGGAACAACACATTTACGATTTTCGTTTTTTTTCATGTGCTGTAAGACCTTTGTTTTTGCCAAATTTCATGATTATATTATCTAGGTCAATGGGAATTAAAGTACTCCATAAATTATTCACTTACGAGTGTCGAAATATACGTTTTTTGCGGCATAGGTGGTATCTTTATTAACGTTAACTTAATAGTTTGATTTTTTCACAACTTCAAGGACCTGTAGAAGGGAATTGTTAAAATTTCAACTCGATACCTTCACGCGTTCCAGAGATAAAGTGTCTTGACAGACAGACAGACGGCCGGATGGACAGCAAAGTAATCCTATAAGGGTTCCGTTTTTTTCCTTTTGAGGAACGGAACTCTAAAAAATACTTGATCTTGATTGAATTGAATATTCAGCAATAATAAATATGAGAACTGCAAGATATTCGTACGTCTAATGTTTTTGACATATGTTTCAATTGAAATGATATAGCTAGATCAAAATATCTTATTGTAAAATGTTTGAAATATCTTTAAATATTCTCACGAATGTAGCACTAATTAATGACACACAGTGCTTAAAAACATGACTGGCATGAATTACTAGCCACCGTATTAGAGATAAATAATTCAATCACGATCTAATAGTAACAAAATAACATCAGACGATCAATGTATCGATATCTCACGATCGATACATACCACATCGAATAGCCGAGATTACTTGCGCAACAAGACAACACCACGAGTTAAAATAGACCTTTGATCAAGAAAATAGAGATTAGAATCGATCTCTCTGAACGCTATGTCGACCTGTTCGCAAAATCGTTTAGATATCGAATGAATAACACGATAAATTCCCTCTGTACGTGGGCACGATTGCTTGTTGAACTTTATTGATTGAACTTACACTCAAATATATACCCTAAACCCTCCCTTGTTCAGTTCAATTTCGTTTATCGATACTTGAAGCCTTTGCAATCGACGAGGCACCATTGTTTCTCGATCTGTCCCTAACATTACTTTTTATCGCTTCGAAGTCATTTCGAGATATTTTCTTTATCGATTTTACTTTAAGTAGGAATTGGGTTTAATGTGGGTTTACCTGGCTTTATTTTTATGTTATGCTCATGAAATTCGTAGGAGATGTTCTATCTGTCTCATTTTTTACGTACGTTATTACTTTAGATCCCTTAAGAGTCTCATATTTTTAAGTTAGGCCGTGGTATTCTAGTGGTTTTGCCCTCTCAAGGAGCTCAAGCTTGGGCTTAAGTTCGGGCTCGCACTTCTGAGTTTTTGCAATTTATATGTGGAATTAAAACAAAAAGTACAGCTAGCAAAGAAAGCCTGTATTAACAATTACGACCGCTTTAGCCTAGTTGGCAGTGACCCTGCCTACGAAGCAAGAGGTCCTGGGTTCAAATCCCGGTAAGGGCATTTATTTGTGTGATGAGCACGAATATTTGTTCCTGAGTTATGGATGTTTTCTATGTATTTAAGTATTTATTTATCTATATAAGTATGTTTATCCGTTGCTTAGTACCCATAACACAAGCTTTGCTAAGCTTACTTTGGGACTAGGTCAATTGGTGTGAATTGTCCCTTGATATTTTTTTTATATTTTTTAATTACAAACTCATCCTAATACAAAAAGAAGTACATTTGCATGCCACGAAATAAAACTGTTGGGGCTAAAAGACGCCCTTATACAGCCCTACTGCAGCTTAAGCATTTAATAAAGGTGTAGTGTTAATCGCAACTCCGGCGCACGATGTATGGCCGGTAATTGCGGGCTGTCTTAACATCGGCAGCGATCGTTTTATCGTCATACCGTGAGCTTGTTTGTATATTTGAATAAACGTTACAGATAGCCAGGTTTATTGGGCCTGGTATCTTCTATATGAATGATTTATTTCTTTACGGGATTAGAGTGAATCAAGTTTTTTGTGTTGTGTTACTCTGTCTCCAGTTGTCTTAGTGACATCTTCATACTGTTTCATAGAAAAATGCTTAGGTTGTCCTGGAGACAAAATTTGTGTAACCATAGCTGCAGCTACGGGTGGCAAGAAAAAGTTGATTCACACTTTACTTTTTATTTCATCATCGCAGCCTATATATGTCCTAACTATACTTTAGAATCAGAAGGCTTGGGCTGTAGTTCCCACGCGGGCCCAGCGCGGATTGGAATGTTAAAACACACACCGTTAAACTTCTCCTCAGGTGTGGCAGGTTTCCTCGAGATGTTTTCCTTCACCATAAAGCTCATGGTAGGTTTCAAATGTGCGAGCCATGGCTCGAACCCATGACCCTCTGCTTGATAGGGTCAAAACTACTACAGCTCTACACACATATTGACAGTCAATTTTTTTTACCGGCGTGTTAGATGGCCATAGATCAGTTTCTGTTAAAAAGCTTGAAGCACTGTTTATCGGGGATCTATCGGCGTATGCGCACGAAGCAACCCGAGGGGAGTCGGCAGCCACGAAACTGCATCGCAAATCTTTCATTCAACTGGTAATTTTCAAATCGTAAACAATCGATAGTGTGCACTTACGTTTTGGTGCAAGTTACAAGAGAATGCACTAGAGGATGCGTTCATGAGTCTGGACTGGAAAGGGCGAGGCATCAATGAAAATGGCGAATACATAACTCACCTTCGATTTGCTGACGACGTCGTGCTTATGGCTGAGACCTTGGAAGACCTCAGTGCGATGCAATTAGGTAGGTTCAACTTAAAGAAACAGGTCAATCGATGAATTAGACTCGGCTGGGCAGCGTTCGGAAAGCTCCGCAATATCTTGTCATCTTATATACCGCAGTGTCTCAAGTAAAAAGTTTTTCACCAGTGAATGATGCCAGTGATTATTAATTATGGCACTGAGACGTGGCTGCTAACGATGGGCCTCATAAGAAAGCTCAAAGTTACTCAGAGGGTGATGGAGAGGGCTATGCTTGGAGTTTCTCTGCGTAAAATAGACTTTTCTTTTCTAGACTCCTGCCGGCGCCGTGGCGGGGTTGAGGCGACCTTTGATGAGTCAAATAGTCTAGATTTTGATAATCACTGTGACACTCAGTGCACCGAACATGTTTGTTTTGACCTAAACTAAGCATTGTTTGCACGTAAATGTGGATTAGAACTCACATTTTATAATAAGTACCTATATATCGCTGATTTTGCTCTTGGTAAATTTAGACATCTTAACTTAATCTTTACAAACCTTATAGCATGTACTTGTAGCAATGACTTAATAGTGTACCTACTTGAAATGGTTCAAGGTGCGTCTAGCCGTGCAGTGTTTTGATAAAAAAAAGGCTTTGAATCATGCGGTTCGCTTTACACTTGTACCACACAAAAAAGAACAACCAGCAATACAATCGGGCACACGATGATTGCAGCGCAGTGAAAGTATGGTCGTTAAATAAATCAAAAGCTACACAATAAGCCGTTAAGCAAGCCCGCATTACTGCTTCATTTGACTTATTGATGAGAGTAGACGAGCGATGGCAAAAAACGGCAACCAGTACGCTTAGTATAAGTTTCGCTGTCCACGTTTCCCTAGTAATTGAAATTTTTACGTTAACGCGATCGAGAAGTATTTTGGTGAAGTAAAACTTATACTAAGCATACAGAGTACTTACGCATTATGACTCGATACTATTAAATTTTTTGGATAACTCCCGTTCTTAACCCCGCGGGAAATTCGAGAAATCACTTCTTACTGCACCTCAATGATCCACCAATTATCAAATCTCAAATCTCTATCCTTCTAAGTCCTGGCGTACTTTATAAAGTACAAATTATTCAATGAATAAAGAACTTCAAAGACGTTTAAAGAAGTTCGAAAATTACAAAACGTATGACTCTTATCTAGGTTTTAAGTTCTACATCGGTTAGAAAAGGCCGGGACTCAGGAGGCTATAGGTATAAGAACTACAGCTATAATTACAGACTCTAGTCTGTAATTAGCTCTAGCTAAGGTTACTTTTTTATATGATGGGGGCAAACGAGCAGGAGAGTCACCTGATGGAAAGCAACCACCGCCCCCCATGGACACCCACAATACAAGTTGAATTGGGATGCGCTCCGTTACTTACGGCGTCCATGGGAAAATACACATTTTTTAAATGCGAAAATAAACAACTAAGAATTAATTAATGACAATTATTGTATTTTAATAAAATAAATAAAATAATAAAAATAAATATCACGGGACAATTCACACCAATTGACCTAGTCCCAAAGTAAGCTAAGCAAAGCTTGTGTTATGGGTACTAAGCAACGGATAAACATACTTATATAGATAGATACATACTTAAATACATATTAAACACCCAAGACCCGAGAACAAACATTCGTATTTTTCATACAAATATCTGCCCCGACACAGGAATCGAACCCGGGACCTCAAGCTTCGTAGTCAGGTTCTCTAACCACTAGGCCATCTGGTCGCCTAAATAATTCAATATAGTTTAAATAATAAACGCTTCCTATACATAATATAGGAAGCTTCCCAAATTTGAATTGTCCCTTTCAATACGTGTCCCTTTCACGCCACCTGTCCCTTAAGTACTATAAGCAACGTACTTACTATAATATACTGCAGTTTTAGTACTAGTAGCGCTGTAGCAGGCATCTACTACAGCTTATGCTGAGTCAAATTCCTTTTCGACATCTACAATTATGTTTTTTGTTTTTATTGTTATTATTGTTCTTTTTATTTTTCTCAGTGTATTAGTCAGTGTATTTTCTTTTTTGATGTCGAATAAAGTTATGTCTATGTCTATGTCTACTCTAGTTCTCTAGTACTCAATGTAGATGTTAGTTAACAAAGAAGTAATATAAAAAAATAGTATTATACAGGGTGTTTGGTAGCTACGTGCAAAGCTTTAAGGGGGTGATAGCCGAGGTATTTTTGAACATTTTTAGCCCTATATGTCTTAGCCGAAATTTGTTTTTTTTTTTAAATTGAAGACACTTAGAATTTTTAGGAAAATACCCAGAATTTGATAGTCACGAGTCAATATTGCCCCCATGAGCGTTAATTTGGAAATTTTAAATATGGCACAGAAAAATGACGTAGACATGTCTTTTTCACATGTTATTTACTAGTAAAATTTCAAGACTAGTGCATTCTTAGCGAGTGCTCCCTGAGTTTGGTTTTTATCTCAGATTTAGCAAGCAATGCCAATAAATGATACCTTAAAAGAAAGAACAATAAACAGGCATGTTTCTAAAAATGATTGAACATTTCAAGGATTTTTTTATTTTTTTTATGGCACAGAAAAATTACTCTGTTCCAACCTAAGACATTTTTAGTAATTTCGAATGCCTCCATTTTATTTTTGTACCAAGAAAGACACTTAAAAAATATTTAATTTGGTCCAATACACATTAAACTATCTGAAATAATAGATTTGGTTTCTAAAGTAACGGTTATTGAGGCAATATTGACTCGTGACTATCAAATTCTGGGTATTTTCCTAAAATTTCTGCCTTCAATTTAAAAAAAAATGAAATTTTGGCTAAGAAATAGGCTAAAAATGTTCAAAAATACCAAAAATAATAAAAAATAAATATTAGGGGACAATCTTACATAAATCGACCTAGTCCCAAACTAAGCAAAGCTTGTACTATGGGTACTAGACGACGGTAAAAATACTTATATAGATAAATAAATATTTAAATACATAGAAAACATCCATAACTCAGGAACAAATATTTGTGCTCATCACACAAATAAATGCCCTTACCGGGATTCGAACCCAGGACCTCTTGCTTCGTAAGCAGGGTCACTACCAACTAGGCTAAAGCGGTTGTTAAACCTCCGCTATCACCCCCTTAAAGCTTTGCACGTAGCTACCAAACACCCTGTATGACATAGATGTATTTAAAATGAAGGTCACAATTAATTTATGACCGCATAAATATGTACTCATAATCTAAAGCTATGGTATTGAGTTGGGTGTGAAACTCTAGATCTATGCGATAACAACACGTCAGGGATTAAAATATCATTTAGGTTTCAACATCATGTGATATTTATCGCTCTTTCAGTATTCCTGGGTCTTCCCCAATGATCGTAAATCATACTTTCATACATTATATTTATTGTTATGATACACTTAAACGGATTAGCTTATCGCTTTGTATTTATATGCCATTCGTTTTAATAACGTTCAATAAATTCTCATACTAGAGATAGTATAACTAGTGCGGTTATAAAATTGTTAGTCACTTTTATATTACCCGATAACCTAGTATGATGAAAAGTATTATTTTTAAAATAAGAAAAAGTAGGTATTTACTCAATATGCAATTCTTTTATTCGAAAGCAGGATTCTTGGCAATGGTTCTTGGACATGTTTCATCAAAATTAGTTTAACCGTTTCAAAGTTATCAGCTCCTTTGTTAGCTGGGGAAGGGATCTTAGACGCACAATGGGCATTATACTTTATTTTCAAACATGAAGAAAGAAAGAAAGAAAATATTTATTACACAAACTAAAAATTTACATGAAGCAGTATCCGGTGAACCCCAAACTAGGCTGAGCCTGTATCTTGGGACCCAAACATATGTGTGACTAATTGCGTTGGGGGTTTTAATTTTTTTATTAATAGTTAGTAATCAATTCGGAGTGCTTTTTAGGATCCATTCGAACGAAAAGCAAACCATGATCTTTCTGTGGCTCACAGGTAGTTTATGCATTTTTTCGCAACAATAAATAAATATTATGGGACAATCTTACACAAATCGACCGAGTCCCAAACTAAGCAAAGCTTGTACTATGGGTACTAGACGACGATAAACATACTTATATAGATAAATAAATACTTAAATACATAGAAAAAATCCATAACTCAGGAACAAATATTCGTGCTCATCACACAAATAAACGCCCTTACCGGGATTCGAACCCAGGACCTCTTGCTTTGTAGGCAGGGTCACTACCAACTAGGCTAAGGCGGTCGTTTAAACAATGTCTGTAAAAGTCCGGATTATTTTGACACATTACATTTTCAGACATGAAACTACTTTGAGACTCATTAATAGTGAAATAATACGAATTACTAACGTCTCAAAACGAGTTTAACTCGACATGTTTCGCGCTAATCCGTAGCTCTTCCTCTCGGAGGAACACGCATTGGCTGCTGCCAAACATGCACAACAACAACAACCACAACACAGCATACAACACAATTCCAATCAAATTAAATAAATATCCATGGAGATTTTCTCCCTCTTCGATCTATTAAAGTCACGTATTATTACGTCACGATATTAATACTTAGCAGGATTCAGTTTTATCGGAATTTACAACATAATATTTGTTACTTTTGTATCTTGGGGAAACCCAATCACATCGGATTTAGTTTATCGATAAAATAATGTAGATTGTTCCGGAACTTTTTTACTACATAATAATGAAACTCATTGTGGACAGGAAAGTGCATTTATTCGTCACTTTGATATAAATGTATTTATTTTATCATCAACTCCTTTTCCTGTTATAAACATGCCGATAAAATTAATAAAGTTATAAGCAATGCACTTAACGAAAAGCAAGTACAGCGTCATGGCCGTGTTATGATAAAGCTAAGCGTGTTAAGCACGTATTTGTTTACTAACTGCGCCTGACGGAAAAATACTCTAAATACCGATAGATTGCAAATACCAGAAAACAAAAACAGGGCTTAGGCTGTAGTTCCCACACGTACCCGATGCAAATTGGGAACTTTACACACAACATTACACACTCATAATGTTTTCCTTAGCTGAAAAATTCATGGTTTTCAAATCTGATTTTGCACGTTTATTCAGAAAAACACGAAGCTCTGAGCCCAGGTATTTACAGCATACCTATCAACCATCTGCTTGATAGGTATGCTGTAAATTTGTATTTCTTTAACTATCAAACCTTGTCATAAAGTACTCTAAGGGGCTGTTTCACCAGCCATTGATTAATTTTAACTGACGGATAAATGTGATGCCGTCTCCGTCTATTCGAACAAAACAAACAGAGACGGCATCACATTTTTCCGTCAAATAAATTTGATCAATGGATGGTGAAACAGGGGGTAAGTGTTATAAGGTCTTGTTATCTTCTTGTTCTTCCTTTCCTATCGGAGGTTGGACATCATGGTGATTCTGATTTTGGAGGCCGCTGCTCTAAACAAGTTAGTGGTACTGCAGTTGAACCAGTCATGCAAATTCTTCAGCCACGAATTGTCTTCTTTTGCCCACCCTTCTTGTCTTGTTATAACTACTGTTTAAGACGTCATCTAGGCGGCTCTTACAGCTACTTGTGTTACCATCGCACAGACAGGCAGATGCATTAGCATAATAAACTCGTAATAGACGAGACAGTAATAATCGATGTGAGACGACGAGAACAGGCTATTTTATGGCCTCCTGATAGACAAGAAGCTATGGAGTTGCAATTGTTTTTCCTGAAATTTCTTCTAATGCAAATTTGAATACAAAAATGTTGTGGCTGCCATCAAAATAAAAATAGTGATTTGTTTAACACTGAAGCTCTGCAAGTTTTACATTTTGTAGTTTTATCTATATCATTCCATCATCATCATTTCAGCCGTAGGATGTCCACTGCTGGATATAGGCCTCCCTCATTGATGTCCAATCATTACGGTTGGAAGCGACTTACATCCACCCTGAACCTGCGGCCTTCACCAAATCGTCCATCCATCTCGTTGGTGGACGTCCTACGCTGCACTTGCCAGTCCGTGGTCTCCATTCAAGAACTTTTGGGCCCCAACGGCCATCTGTTCTGCTATAGCTCTCTCTATCTAGCTGACGGACAAGCCACACTGTAAGTGGCCGTGTTTCGGCATCATAATGTCATTACAATTTTTTGAATCAGGCGTTTCTTTGCGGAGGTCCATATTAATGAACTGAATACAATTACTCACTTTGCTCACCCGCGATCTTAAGGTTCATTATGTCACTACACTACAGGTAGGACGCACTGATTACAGACTTTCGTCTTTAGGCTTTGTAACTTTTATGGTTAGATATTTTACTGTAAAAAAAAACAGGAAAAAAAATGTCCTATCACCTAGCTCTTCTGCAACGGTTTAATAATAACGAATCGATTGTCACCTTATTTATTAAAATCGGATGAGTAGTCTCGACGCTACGGTGGAACATCCGTAAATATAAACATAGACTGCTAAAACAATTACACTTCCTTTTGGCATTGCCGTAGTCATGTAAAAAAGGTATAAAGACGACTCCACAGCCGCGCCTGCGCCGCCCGGTGGCCGCTAAACAGTGATTTATCACGAATATTCATTTAAAACAGGCGCGCTGTCAGATCACGCGCGATTACGCCGTCGATTTATGTCGCACAGTCGCCCGTGTGTGGGGGGCTTTACGCCACTCGCCGACATACTGATTTACACTGCGGTTTTGATTTGTAGAAACGGTCGGGATTGGGGAAATAAAATGTGGGATAAAACAGGATGTTGATGATTTATAGAAACTACAGTGGAGCAGTGATTCACAGAATCGAGGAATCACATTGGTTGAAATCTACGTCTTGCCCTACCACATCTTATCTAATTCAGTGTATGGATATTTCCGATATTGAGGAGCTAAGAGGGTTAAAAAAGTAAAAAATGGGAACGTGTCTGGTGGTATAAAACGTTTAGTCGTAATGTTATGTTCATCATAAAAAACATTCCTGTCAAAACCGTAAATTTAAAAAAAAATGTAAATGGCCATCCTGTAGAACTCTATCCTGCGACCTTTACTAGATCGTCGGTCCATCTTGTTAGGGCCCTTTCACACCACGTCTTCCGATTCACGGTCACCACTGCAACACTCCCCCAAACTTACTACTCTCTACTCTCGCAACCTTTTAGTTTTTGTTTTTATTTGTTCTTTTTTTTTATTGGTTGTAAGTGGGTTTGTTTTATCTTTATGTTTAACCTGCTGCCACCGTATTTTCAAACACGATACTTGTATTGGTCTTGAATAAATACTTCTTGAATCTTGAATCTTGAATCCTTACTACCCCATCGGCCGTCAGTTCTACGAGCAATGTGCCCCTCTCCACTGCCACTTCAGTCTGGCAACTCTCCAAGCTAGCGAGCTAAGGTAATGTCAATAACTTTGTCTCTCCTGCAGATCTACTCATTTCTGATTCGATCACGCAGGAAAACTCCAAGCTCGCTCCTTCGCTCTTTGAGTAACTTTGTATTTTGTTCTAGTTACAGTATCATTAAAATAATATATTACTATCAGAATGTAGCTTCATTTATCCAATTTTATCAATAACATTTAACTCACACTTAAAAGTCAGACGTAACTAATACAATATTTTAGAGCAGCCCACACAAGGCTTGATGAATTGTCTACCAATTTATTGATGAGCGTGATATAAAACAAGATTAATGCCCCCGCAGGCGGCTTGTGTGGTCGACGGAAACCGCATTACATCGGTCAGATGAATCACAATTTTTGTAGTAATTCCTAGTTCCTGTAGTAATTGTGACTCAATGGGACAACCCCATTGGTGGTTGCGATTTTGAAGATATGATGAAGACCGACTCTAATCGATAGTGTCGTTTGCACAATTTATGATGCTAGCCAATGGTGCACATGGAACTGAGGGAGTCAATTGCAGGCTTTTATCACCCTGGGCCCAATTGCATAACAAAGTACAACTAATTTTACAAGCGGAACTCTCGCTTCAATTATATTAAATAGAATGGGAGTTCCGCTTGTAATATAAGTTGTACTTTGTTATGCAATTGGGCCCTGGTTAAAATTATCGTACTTTTTGATTTCAACCGCTTCATCTACCATTCTGGAGTAGAATTGGCATTCTGTTGATATCATTTCGAATTGTAAAGCTCGATCTAATGATTTGGTCTGAACTTCAGCAATTACTTGGTTATATTACATGGTGATTTTTAATCGGTGATCAGGAATAACAAAGTCGGCCATACTGAATAACTTTTCCCATGGGACCAATACGAAAATCGGAAAAAAAATCCGTGGTTCTATTCATGGAGGCTGGTGAGGCCCTGAAGTTTTCTATGAAATAGCTGATTTTTTTACCTGGACTTTCGTATTGGTTCCATGGGAAAAGTTATTCAGTATGATCGTCTTTATCGCTTTTTGTTACTCCTGATCACCAATTAAAAATCATCGTGTATATGGCTGACTTGTTCAATATGTAGGTAAGTATAAAATAAAAACATAAAGACAAAGATTCATAACGAGCTAGAGCTGTTGGTGAAACGGCTCAGATGTCGTTCTTTTAGATATCGAGCTTTGACATTTCAATTTGGAATAAGCGAGTGATTTTATAAGAAGTGTTGTTGCTGCGGTTACGTTGTGTGTGGGTAATATTATAATAATCGATATGGTTTTCTAAATCTAAGGGAAGTGTTTTTTTTCAATGAACTGAAAAGATTACTTTGCTGACCCGTGATCTTCTGATAGCTACGTTTATGCAAGAAAAGTGGAACCTCACTGGAAACTTAAAACGACTGCCACAAAGCCTTCAAACATTTTGCAGACCACACCACTTCAAAACCCCGCATCAAACCCGTACACAGCTTCACCTCGGGCGTACAAAGTAATTTCCGCCGCTCAATATTTCACTGCTCGTATAAATATGAGTAATCGCGGGCCCACGCACGACGGGCATAAATATTGTGCGATAGGCGAACGGGTTATTATGTCTCGTTCGAGTTTTATGCGGTGATGATTTCAACTGAGTTATGTTATGGCCTTTAAACAGTGAACATGGGTCGATAATTTTCGAGACAAATGGCAACAGACATACAACCACACCACCGCGTACGCCAATCAAACGTATGTACCGTTCACCGTCTTGGCGTAGATCCTGGGTTGAGTTTATGATTTCATTCCACCAGCTCAATTTTACCAACGGACATAGTCGGGGGGAGCGTATTCACCCTTATGTGGTTGGTGTTCCATTCGCCCGCATAAAGCGGTTCGCTTTAATTTTCCTAACATCAAATGCTAAGAATGGGATTCGTTCCCATCGTCAGCATTTTCATGTCGATTTTACCCCTATACCATTTCATCATTGCTCTTCCTTCATCAACCGTACAACTAAAGACTGGAAATCCCTGCCTGCGTCTGTGTTCCCTGAACACCACAATCTGGCCTTTTTAAAGACTAGGGTGAGCATTTACTAGGCAAGCCTGCTCTATCGTAGACCTTGTCTTCGCTTTCGATCAGGCGTGATTGTGATCAGCATTCCTATATTGTATATAAAAAAGGTATTTTATTTTTTCATATATGTATTAGAATAGCTGTAATAAAGTTTTAATAACATTACGAAAGCCTTCTTCTTACTTTTACTTTATTAAAATGAATAAGATTCTATTTACCATCGTATCTTATTTTTCCATACACACATTTTCGCAGCAAACCGGCCGCTCTACCTTGCAAATCACGCTATAATTCGCCTATTGAATGGACCTATCATAAAATAAAATTTACATCTTCATCGTTATTAGAAACACTTACATATACATAATAATGTTATATTTACCCAGCCCTCAAAGCACCTACGACAGGAGTTGTCTTTATCTTATTTTAGCACGTCATTTTTCTTAATTTTTTACTGGAAAACGAGTAATTACGAGATACTTGTGTTTACTAAACTCTTCTCTAACTCATGTTAAACTTTGTTATGTTTCTATTCAAAAACTCGTGCTGAAACTAAATGCTCACATATATAGAAAACACGCACCCATCCAAACATTTCCTATTACCAAAGCGGTCTAATTATTTCATACTAAATACAAACTGAAACATGGATGCACAGAAAAAACCCCACAGAAAAAGACCAGCGCTGGGAATCAAACCCAGGTCCTCAGCATCCCGTGCCGCGTGCCATTCCCCTACACCAAAACTGGTCAACAAAGCGGTCATTACCAGTCACATTTTTTGGCTAACAGAAAAACGTGTCTCCTGACATTATGTGCTTCGCGACTTAGTTTCACTGCACTGCAGGATGTCCTCTCTTCTTAATAGCCCTCGCAACTGTTTACATCGTTCTCATTTACTTTACGGCCCAAGCCACTAGCATTACTTGTCATTACCCGCTTATTATCTTCAATACTACATAATCCCAACACACAACCTCTAACTAACCACCATTTAAAATTATTACCTATCCAATTTCAAGCCGTTTTGTTAAATAGTTTTTGTTATTCCGAACAGTGTTTTTATGACTTACCTTAATTACACTGTTTATTAGGAGTTTTATTTAAAGTATGGTAATGACGTTAATTATTGTTTGCTGTTGTTCTTTTGTAAGTATGATAATGTTCATATTTAGCTACACAAAAGGTGAACTGTTGGAGATTAGTTTGTTTAATTTTTCCATGGTCTTCATTTTAAAAAGAATACTCTTTGAAAAATCCAGTTGTCGACTAATTTAGCTCTTATATTTTGGAAATTGCAAATGCAGATTATTATTTTAGAAGTTGTTAATGATATTTTATAATGAGTCTTAATACAAGTTTCAAGTTTTTTTTTTCTATCGTCTTCGTAATTATACATAGTTAAAGTTTGAAACACTTACACAGTTTCGTTGTAATGCCTTAGCAAATTGACCATATAAAGTTTTTTTTCTTAGTTTTTAGTCATGTTTAACTTGTACAATATTTTAGACATCAGAGTAATATACCCAAATCATTATTTCGTATCCTTAGCAAGTTCAAAACTGTTGCTTCTAAAAACCCATGCAATAACTTAAATCGTTCTTAACAAGCAATTTAACAATTTTCTCGACCACATTTCCATGCACCATCTATTAAAGCTATGATAGAAACACGAGCTAGCCCCATAAAACTTAGCCAACATAATTTATAACGCACATTAAAACCTTAGAATGCCCAGGACTATAAATTTGTATGAAAATGTGACTCCCATTGGAGCCGAGCTTTGTTTTATGCGATGCCTCATTACTTGTTAACTACTAGAGGAACGTGAGATAAAAATGAAGGTAATGATGGATTACTAATATGAATAACTTTTAGTTAGGTATTAGGAGACTCTTTTCAGGAGTTTTTACTTTAGCTAGTCCTGTGATTAGATTATTAGGTTTTATATTATAGAAATCAGTATTTTCGGATACGGGTACCTACATACATCCACGACATCATATTATTATAATTTACTATCAAAGGTTCATACATGTCATAAAACTAAAGAATAAATACTGTTAGACATGATCATTTTCATGTGTGCTTTTTGTGCGAATAAGTTTTTGTGAATACCTACACGCTTATGCTTTTTAATTGAATATCGTGAAGAATCGATATGCTTATCAGCTGTTTCTTTTTTTGCACCACTTTTTTCAATAAATTGACATTTCATGGAACATTAAAAAACTTAATAGCTTATAACCGACAGCCTTCGATCTCCACTTCAAACTGTCAAAGGATTTCGACAGCTGCTACAATAGTCCCAATGCCATCATTAAAAGCTGTAACGAAACCACGTCACTGTAATTTACTGTCATTACAGAACAGCCCACTGACACGCTTCGTGCAATCATCGGCTATTATTCACACAAAACGTAACAGAATAACTCAAGAACTATCATTTGACAGACCTCGCTGGTAATGACATGTCTGCGACAAACTAAGTGCTTATTATCATCAAGATTGTTTATTCACGAAGCTGATGAAATGGAAGAAAGGTGAAGAGAACAATTGAAAAATGATGACGAATCATCATCAATATTTTGACTCTTGTCAGTGGAGCACTGCAATTGCCACGTCTCCCTTTATTCCACCAGCTGTTTGCCTTCTTGATAATGACCAACCGTTGACATTCTCTTCCTGCCCTCCCTTAAGTTTGACCCTCTGAAATGTAAAAACACTATCGTATCGAATCAAATGTGGCCTCTATTTTTTGTTGGAAAATCGTCATCATCATCATTTCAGCCGAAAGACGTCTACTGCTGAACATAGTCCTCCCCAATATTCACCAAACAAACCGGTTCTACAAAGATGTAGATGTAATAAGAATTACAGTCCTACTACGCTGCTGCGCCATCAGATCTGTGGACACCATTCAAGAAACTTTTGGCCCCATCGGACGTCAGCTCTACGAGGGATGTGCCATGCCCACTGCCACTTGAATATTGGCAGATAAAATGTTTAAAATAAACGTATGCTTATATAAGTGTATGTTCATAAAAAAATCAGAACTCTTACACGAAAACTATTACTGTATTTGTCCGTGTCTGTTAACAAAGTTAAATTTCGAAGTGATAAAGACAAATTAGTGTTAAGTTTACATGAACTAAAAGCATTTATTTGTTGTGTTCTATGTGAAAGCCAATCACTTTGTCTTGATTTACTGTTATTCATTTATTTTATCGTTATCAGTTTCATGTAATTCTGTACTGCAATCATAATTAATTTTCTCATTTACGTCTAAATGATAAGAACCACTAATCTTCTTAAACATGTCCGATTCTTTCTATAATATTGATTAATTGTTTAATTTAATTAATGCTTAGTGGATTTAAATGCATATTAATTTCGAAAACACATTTCATGGTGACTGATTTTAATTTATAGACCATGTTTTAGAGATTCTGTGCCAAAACAGTGCCAACATGCCAAAGTTATAGACAGTAGTAATTATTGTAGAGGTATGTTATTGTATTTTATTGCTAACCTATTACTAAGGCTTCGCTGTCTATTTCATATTTTTCAAATCCGGAGACTACATTAATTTTCGAATTCATTATATTTTCATTATTTGTTACAAGACACTATGAAAATGTCAAGTTCATAATCACCTTTTACAATTCAAAAGATATGGCTTAGTGAAAAATGGAACGATAGCTACAAAAATAGTAATTAGAGGCTTATTAATAAGAAACCCTTAAAATTAAGAGACATTATAATGTACTTACATACAATTTTACTGTTCTGAAAATTTACCTCAAAACATTTAGACTTTGTTCGTAGGAGTGACGTCTTTAGCTGTGACTTAATAGTCTGCACTTAAAATTAAGTTGCATGAATGAGAACTCATTACTTGAGAGTGCATCTATCATTCTGTCTCCGTCCCTGTGTGGTTCGTCCCATTAGTGTTAAGGTCAGTGTCACACTGCTTGTAGAGAAGCGACGGTGAGTCTGTAAAAAAGTACCTTAGCTGTACTCTCATCATCATCGTCATCTTATATCCTATTAAAATTATAAAAAAGTTTAGTTCATGAGGTCTATGATGTTGTATTTCGAAATATGAACACAACCATTCATTAAGAGGGTTTATACCTGCTGAGCTGGCAACGTTGCATTTTTGTTAGTTTTTCTCGATTATTCCATAAAATCGAATGAAAGTTAAAAATGTTTTGTATACAAATTGTTCTAATATATAAGTTAATGTGTTTACTGCAATAATAATTCGTGATAAGACTTTTATTTTCTTTAAAAACCGTTAGGTAATAATTTGTTCGTTTTTAAAGAAAGTAAAAGTCTATCACGAATTATTATTGCAGTAGACACATTAATATTAATATTAATATTAGAACAATTTGTATACGAAACATTTTTAATTTTCATTCAATTTTTATGGAATAATCAAGAAAAACTAACAAAAATGCAACGTTGCCAGCACAGCAGGTATAAACCCTCTTAAATCACTACCGTGGTACCGTTGTGGTATGGTACCGTGTAAGAAAGTAACGGTCGACTCATATCTACAGACACCAAGAGTGTCAGATACGTGCCATGGCAAACATAATAAAATTCTTTTTTACAGTTTCTGACATAGTTCGAAGAATCGCCAGACTCAAGTAGCAGTGGGCAGGGTACATCGCTCGTAGAACTGATGGCCGATGGGGCAAAAAGGTTCTCGAGCGGCGTCCATGGACCGGAAGACGCAGTGTACTACATAGGTAGGCCTCCAACATGGTGCGTCGACCTGGTTAAGGTTGCGGGATCGTGTTAGATGCGGATGGCATGGGACCGATCTGTTTGGCGAGCCTTGGGGGAGGCCTATGTTCAGCAGTGGACGTCTTTCGCCTGAAATGATGATGATGATACATATCTATCGTAAAACACGACCGCGCAGACATGGTCCGTGCCCACCCAGTATGGGCGAAGAATATTTTGACGGTGTCTCATACGGCATGTCTCTGACACGTTCGGTATCTGTAGGTATGAATCGACCTTAAGAGCGCGCGCAGACAGAGAGCGGTCTGGAGTTCCGCGTTCCGCGTTCAGAGTTCTGTGTTTTGACCGCTCGAGAGTTCCGACCGCCTGCTGTGTGTACATTCGAAAGAACGCAAAACTCGGAACTCGGAACGCGGACCGCTCTCTGTCTGCGCGCGCTCTAATAAAGGGTGAGGAAGTGGTTGTGTCTCTATGGGTTAAAACAATTTACTTTTTTACAGGTTCATCATCATCCCATTCTATATACATCCTACAGCTGGGCACAGACCTCCCACGCTTTCTTCACTAGGCTACCGCGCTACTTACTATTTCATGCTGATATAAAATACCTACCTATCGCCAGACCAAAACAAAGATATAAATCTATTTAGGTAAACAACTGCCAATCTGATCGTTATTCCAAAAAGCCAATCTTAATCACTTCTGTAGTTAATTCGAATATTATTTGATAACTCAATCTTACATGCTACACCTTTTTAGTGGGTAATTACGCTTCACACAAACACAACATAATAGGGATGTTGACACCATTTAAAAAAAATTTGAAGACACGACTCCAGTAAATAAACGCTTTATTTTAGCCCTGAAAGCCAGATTAATTTTCGATTAAAGGCAAAATTAGATTTTTTGTTGCTTTAAAACAAATAAATAGTTAGTTGATTGAGTATGCGAACAATGACGTCATAATTATGTCGCTATTGTCATTCAAACTCTATGGGAGATTGTGTTTTGACAGCTCATAAAAAGAACGTTAGTTGATTGGTGGTGTCAACATCCTCATTATTATATCCTGCAGCTATTAACTGAAAGCGAGATGGTAAAACATTTTTTTTTTATCTTTTCTAGTGATAAGGTATCAATGAGGAAGCAAATGATGATGATGAATCAAAACCGCGTTACAATACGTTTACTTTTAGTTGACCACTGACAGATTGCTTGCCTTCATTTCATTTCCAACTTTAACACCATACAAATAAAGTAGTTATTACAAAATCTGCAAACGTGGGTAACAGTATTCTAAAATTGGCTTTATTTGTAGGTCGTTAAAGTTGAATATGAAATGAAGGCAAACCATCTGTCAGTGGTAAACTTTATCTAATTTTACTGTAACATGCACATAATTTGATTTTTTCCAAAGTAGTGTAAAGTCTTATCACTGAATTCACTCATAGAGAGCAAGGTAATTGTCAACACCTCAGTTTAATCATTCTATATATGTGCTCGTTTTTACGCTGGCTATAATTACCACCATTAATACAGTCGCTTGCGCCGCGACTGAGGGAGATTGATTTGAGCTCCGCCATACAACTCGATCAACGTTAGCTGTTGTTTTATAGTTGTCACTTTATACGGATTAAAATTCCATTGAGTTCTGATACTTGGAGAGCTCTAGGGGATTGGAAGATAGATTAAGATTTGGAGATATTACTCACGGGGTGACTTAACTTTCAAAGTAACCAAACGCTTCTCTTAATAACGCAATAATGCAGACTTACTCTTCCGTAATAAACTTTTAACTTTTTTACAGCACGATGCAGAAACAAAACGCAATCATTTTCACGCAGATCATGGAAGATACAAATAAAGAAGGTACAGTCGGGGTACGAAAAGGTTCGTCACCTTAAAATTTAAATTTGCTTGCTTCAAGGCAATTGTCAGTCTTATCAAGGATGATATGGACTGGATTGGCAGTCGCCATAGTACGGATCGGCCGCGGTTTTTGTAGTTCGATTATTAAATCTAGATGGCGCTGAAATATAGCCAGAGGCTTTGAAGGCAAAACAATAAGACTACAGATGTTTCATATTACTACAAATGTATTATTTTTCAAAAATATTGCATAATAATACATTTGCAGTGATATGAAACATCTGTAGTCTTATTGTTTTGCCTTCAAAGCCTCTGGCTATATTTCAGTGCCATCTAGATTTAATAATCGAAGTACAAAAACCGCGGCCGATCCGTACTATGGCGACTGCCAATCCAGTCTATATCATCCTTGGTCTTATCAACATTTTATTTCAAACGAAACAGAAATCACATTGCAGTGTAGGTAGGTTTCCAACAATATGGATGGAGCGACGACCAGGTGAAGGTGGCGGGAACGCATTGGATGCGGATGGCTCAGGGTCAATCTGTTTGGCGAGCCTTGTGGCAGGCCTATGTTCAGCAGTGAACGTCTTTCGGCTGAAATGATGATGATGAGAATATCACATTGACGTTTCCCATTTTTCAAAAGGTAGGTTCACGGACACATGACCTCATCCAATAATTTGTGCTGTGGCACAGATTTTTTCCATACAAATTGATATTACGTCTGGGGACTGATTGTCACACTGTCCAGTTTTGGAAGTATATGTTGCGGCAGTAACGGCCACAGACGATGACCTTGTATGGACATTGTCCGCCTACAGACGTAGTGCCACAACGCGAGGTCTTTTTTTGTATGTGTGACGGAGACAAACTTGTGTGCACCATTATGAGTGCTTGCTGTGGCACTGGCGGGTTTGTGTTACACCCAAAAACGGCACAGAGTCATAAATACTATGACAAATATTCGGCCATGGACGGAGCGCCACTTTTAATGAAAATTAAATTCCCGTCTATAGACGTAGTGCCATATTACGAGGGTTTTAGTTTACGCCTCTCGACGTACTGTCTGTGAACGTGTTAAGAGTCCGTGACTTGATAAAGGAATCGATTTGATTACAGACGAAGGTTTTCGTACCCTGACTGCAGGTACACATGTATTTGAAAAAGAGTTTGCAACTTGGAATTCCGAGCTAATTACTTGGGCCGTGTTACTCGAAAACACGCGTTTGCCTAAAGATAAAACCAAGCTAAGCTGGATCGATCGAATCTAGATAGAAGCTAGATCGATTGTTGCACATAAAAACGCCGACTTAGCTTATCGAAATCGTTTAGCCGTTTTCGAGATCCCCGAAAAATTAAGACAAGAATTATTTAGTCGTTTAAAGGTATCAAATTGAAAGATAATATTGATAAGTAACTTTGGTAAAATAAACAGAGATGATAATCGCAGTAACCAAATATCTCTTAGATATTATATAAGGAAATTATCATAGAGTGGTGGAATTTATTTATGAATGCATTTTTGTTTTGACGACCAAATGGTCTAATAGTTAGAGAACCTGCTTCAAAGCTTGGGGTTCGATTCCCGTGTCGGGGCAGATATTTGTATCAAAACTACGAATGTTTGCTCTCAAGTCTTGGGTGTTTAATATGTACTTACGTATGTAACTATCTGTATACTAATAAAATTATGTTTATCCGTTGCATAGTACCCATAATACAAGCTTTGCTTACCAAAGGACTAGGTCGGTCAATTGGTGTGAATTGCCACATAATTTATTATTTTTATTAATAATTTATTTCTAATTTTAATTATTGATTTATTTATTTATTCATTAAAATAACAATAATTACAGTAGAGGTTTTTTACAAATATTCACAATTGAGGTTGCTTCTAATGTAGGTGAAACGATGGTTCCCACACTAGGTAGGTCTAGCCTGTATCGTGGGGACCTTACATTCATTGCTTTAAAAAATAGCATTAAAATAGAGGGACTCGTTATTATTATTTCTAATAGTAGCAAATGTTTCTTTTGAACCATTTTTCCAAAATTTTGATCTGTATATCGTGGATTGTAGGTTAATTTTGCCCAATTGAAAAGAGAAGATTGTAGTTCACTTTAGTAGTTGAATATTATTACAATCATCACTGTGAACATTGAAAGACAGATTAATTCTACACACATGAGAGTTTAAACGAAAAAATAGAGGCGGCAATAGATGAGAAAAATTCTCCCAACCTAAAACTACGTAGGTACAACTTTCATAGGTCGACCAGAAGTAGGCGAAGTCTCAACCCTTATGTTGTCAGCATTCCCGAAATCCACACAAAGAGTTTGCTTTTGCTTCTTACTTTATCATCCGTACAGCTAAGTAGTGGAATTCCTATTGTATAAAAAAAAACTTTGTGTTGCCAGCGACAAGATCAAATTTTTATAGAATACACAATAGTTTATTTATTATATTATACATATTTAGTATAAATTTCTGGTTCACTGCTGCCGGGCAAAAGCCTCTCCTTTTGACCTCCACATCTCCATATCCAGACCTGTATTTGGTCACACAGTTCCACGTCCCGAGTCCAGAGTAGTTGTAGTTTGTTTCGTTTGGTCGTTGGAAATAGTTATCCACGATACAGGCCTAGCCTAGTGTGGAGTCATTGGTATTTCTTTTTGTATGTTTAGTTCTCATATGGTTAATAAAAATTTACTTTACTTTTTACTTTACTTTACTTATTATAATTTATCTAGGGCAGTATTAAATTTTAATCTGTCAGATGGATTCATATCGCATTAATCCGGTATTAAATTTTGATTTATATTGACCGAGGGATGTCATAAATATCATGTGACATGTTTCGTTCTAGTGATAAGGAGTTACGATTTAATTAGCTTAAGTATTGATCGATGATCAATTATTAATTATTACTAGTAAAATTGATACCCAGCAGACTATTATTAGAAGACAAACAAATGGCGCATTTAGTATGCACTAAGTTAACCTATCGTTATTAAATAATACTTTCAAATGAACCGCTAGTCGTGGCGTGGTCCTCAATAGCGATGGGTCTTCCACGATTTTAACGTTAACGTTACGTTATGTAGATATTCAACTAAACGGGAAGTCGATTTCTAACAGTGCAACTTTTATTCAAAAATTAACTCTACAGTATATGGAACATAATTCAAATTTGTTTGGTTGTATGAATGAACTGTATTAACCGACTATGACTTTGTGTCAACGTCACATTTCTAGTAAATAAGATCAATAAAATTGTGAACTCTTAGTCTAAGAATCCGACTTGTCGACGCTCGGTCGATGGACCGTTCAAACGTTGATTCTACATGGACCGTTCAATCAACACTAGTCCGTTCATTCAACGCCCATCGCTAGTCCACAACAAGTTGGACCGACGATCTAGTAAGATTGCAGGTAGTACTTGGATGCGAGGACTGATCGCAGAGGCCTTCATCTAGCAGTGGATATCTTTTGACTGATACTATGATCATCATCATCATCATCATCATCATCATCATTTCAGGACGTCCACTGCTAGACATAGGCCTCCCTCATTGACGCCCAATCATTACGGTTGGAAGCGACTTACATCCACCCTGAACCTGCGGCCTTTACCAAATCGTCCGTCCATCTCATTGGTGGACGTCCCACGCTGCGCTTCCGTGGTCTCCATTCGAGAACTTTTGGGCCCCAACGGCCATCTGTTCTGCGTGCTATAATGGCCTTAATGGCCTGTCCATTGCCATTTCTATGAGCTAATCCATTTGGTTATGTCGATGACCCCTGTTCTTCTACGGATCGCCTCGTTCCTGATTCGATCCCGTAGAGAAACTCCAAGCATAGCTCGTTGAGCGACTTTGAGCCTATTCATCAAACCCATAGTGAAGCACCACGTCTTGTATCCATATATCATCAATGGCAACACACACTGGTTAAAGACATATTATGATGATCTATACTGTCACAATGCAATTGGGACAATATCATTTTTTGGTGTTTTTTGGACGTAATTACCGATATCCTTAGCGAAGTTAGTTCGATTCAATGCAACGAGCCTCACCCCGCGAGCACTAGATGGCGCTATTATCAAACTTACCGCTGCTATGATTTTTGGGCGTATCTATTTAATATAATTAAGTAAATACGGACAAAATCTGAGCTCTTGTCTTTCCTTAATATTTAATTAATTAAATAATGAGGAAAGCTGAATAAATTAAGTACATCGTTTTGTTGCGCAGTGTCTTCTCTGTGGCACGAACTGTCAAACCACATAACACAAATTACGGTTAGCGTTATCTCGAGGGGCGTGACTTAATTAAGCCTTTAAAACCCAGTGCCGCCAAAAATTCGACACATTTTGAATCTGAACACAGCTATCTAAAAACAGTACATCTACCATATAATAATCCTGTGGATACTCTGCCCGTTTATTAGTAAGTTCTCTCCAAAAGCAAATATCAACATTTTACCTTGTCTAATTTTATTTGTTTATTTCTAGCTTTCTATCTACAAAATTATTCTATTACTATCTCCTGTTTCTTCACCTAGCTAACTCCAACGGTCTGCATTTATTGTAAATTATGTTTAAACTTCTTAGACCGTTAGGCAGTTTCAGTTAGTTCAAATTTAAATTTCCAAAAAAAAGAACAGTTTTCATTTTCAATAAATCATTTTATTCTTTTGTATTACATTTAGCTTCATCTTTCTCTTTTTGTAAATTCCGTATGATTGCTCTGCCACACAGCCAGCGTTTAAATTCGGACCTATGGTCAGGGACCGTTATGGACGTTGGGCCGGTGGACAGAGCAATTGTATGGGCCCCTGCTGACATTAACCAAATTCCAGGGCAACCAAGTCGGGGTTAAACCGCCGAACGGAACTGCAGTCTCCACCACTTGGCTCTACACCACCAGCACACTCTGAGCCCTGAAGCACCCTGGTCTCAGCCCTGCAAGTCAGCAGCGACTCTGGAGATCCACCTGCAACGCCCGCAGCGCGTCCTACGGTCTCCTGAATCCAGGGCAGTGTCTGTCCGGAGAAAGCGAATCCCACTCAAGTGCTTAGAACCTACGACCCTCTAGTCTCTTGCTTGCTCACAGTTTAGCGTTCCTAATAAACGTCTGTACTTGTTGTTTATGGTTTAATTCCTCTCCGCAAGACCAATACCTATACTGTGACAAGTGGCGCCTCTTAACGTGGTCTTGAGTTGGGAAACGTTTTTTTCTGGTTTTATTCGTTGTGTTTGTGTTGGTATTTTGTGCACTTTCCTACTACTTGTGTCTCGCAGTAAGTAATATTCTTTTTATCACTTTTCTAATCACCGTGTGGTTCCGGTTAAGAATAGTGCCACCCTTTTGCACCTAGGTTTCGTAAGAGGCGAATAAAGGGCATTACGTTGCCCAGTGGTTGTCATCTTAACGGTTTTTTTTTTATTTGTAACGTTTTTTCAAATTTAACTACCCAATTTTAAATTGAACTACCTACCTAATTTTAAACTTAACTGCCAACCGTTATTCTACAACGGTAATTTCATACAAAATCGGAAGTTAATAACCAACGGTTATTTAACCTACAACCACTGCATGCTAAATTTCATCCAAATCGTTCTAAAATATAGGCAACACTACTCTACTTATTTTTTTTTAACTTCTATCTACTGCGAGGATATAATTGAGTGGGAAGGTACATACTTAGATTACTCCATGTTTGTAACGTACGGAATAGTCAAATTACTTGATATTTGCTATTGGAGACTACCCCAGTAGGCATTTTACTTAATCACCTAAAACCATACCTTACATTTTAACGATCACTATCACAAAGTATCGTTAAGACTGTTTTTTAGTAAATTTAACTTCAGTACAGTACTACATCCTTTTTATAAGCTGTCGCTTGGCACGCGCCTTATAATTTGTTATTTTTCTAAATTTCATTATCAGCTAATTATTAAATTCAACGCGATCACTTAATCTAAATATCTAATATGTACGAAATCAAGTATTTGTCACTTCAAAAGAGTGAGCTAACTTATGAAGTCTTAATTCGTGGTTCTACACCCGCGGACTCTGTGCAAGAATTACGTAAACAAATATTAAAGCTAGCGCCATCTATGCCCGCGGGAGATATTCTGGAATCAGGCCTCGAAATTTCGGAGGATATTACCGGGGTTAGGGTTAGTTTACTTAAAGCCCAGTCTAACATTACAACACTTAGATCTACCTTCAATGAGGGATTGTATGAACGTACCGAAAATCTATTAAACCATATTTACCACCGTCTAAGGAGGATTTCACCAGAATCTGCCGAGGATTCCGTCACGTTAACTACATGTTGTAGTTTATTCCAAGACTTAGGCAAGGACTTGGCCGAAATGCGACCTAGTACGGCCGCGTTTGATAATTTAGCTAGTCACAGCGATGCGCCTTTGCAGTCGATGCAGCCTCCAACAAATATTCTGGTTACGTGCGATCGCGGAGTAACTTCTGATTTTTCAAAATTGAAATATAACGGAAAAACTTGTCCGCGCGCTTTTGTTCTCAGAGTACAAGAATTTATGCTAGCCCGTAACATTAATTCAGGAAAATTCCTTTTATTTGCAACCGAAATATTTGACGGAGAGGCACTGCATTGGTTCCGTTCCGTTAGAAGCACAATCAATGGTTGGGAAGATTTAGCGTCGCGTTTAATTAGCGTTTTTAGTCAATTAGATTATGACTACCGACTTAAGGCTGAGATCCGTGCTCGTACGCAAGGCGAGTCTGAAAATATAACTATCTACCTATCTATAATGAACGGCATGTTTTCAAGATTATCGGTGCCCTTTTCTGAGGAAGAAAAGCTGGAAATAATTCTTCATAATATACGGCCTTACTATGCTACCATTATAGCCACTGCGGGTATGATTGGAACCGTAGACGAGCTAAGGGAAAAATGCCACAATTATGAAATCGTTCACGCACGAATGTCTCAATTTAAAGAACCACCTCGTCCTAACTCTGATACTCTGGCTCCGGAATTTGCCTATAATAAACCGGTTTCTTATAACCATTCCCAGTTTAAACAGTATCCAAGTAACAACGCTAATAAGAGTTCGCATCACAATTTTAAATCTAACTATCCCGTCAGCGCTTTAAATTCACAATATAATAATAATAATAATAAACCATTCTGTCCGCGTTGTCGCACTAATACGCATTCTTTAAGACTTTGTCGCGCTCCGCGTACACTACTGTGTTTCCGTTGTGGCTTGACAGGTTACAATGCATCTAACTGTCCGCAATGTTTTAAAACTACTCAACCGCAATCAACTACAAACCCCAATTCAAAAAACTAGTAGCGGGGCGGAATACTAGCCACTTTAATAAAAATGACGACTGGCTAAAGTGGGTAGACTTCATAAGAAACTTTTTTAACTCTTATAACTTAGCTACTATTTTGCCCCCTCCTTCCTTATCGGATTCACGACCTTATGCTACTATATCTTTAGGTGGTTTAGAGGTATCTGGTCTCTTGGACTCTGGATCGGCTGTAACATTGATGGGAAGAAACTTCCATACGAATCTAATTAAATTAGGCTATCGTATGTCAAACGATGATTCTATACAGATAGTCGCGGCTGGCGGTCAACATTTGAGGAGTGTAGGTTATTTTGATCTCGACGTAACTTTTGAGCGTGTGACTCACTCAATTAGGTTTCACGTGGTTCCGGGGATCGAGACCTCACTCATTCTAGGGGTTGACTTTTGGCGCGCTTTCAAAATTTGCCCTAAATATTTATATAGTATTAGGGTAAATGAGTGTACTACTAAGCACTCAGAGGGGGTCCCAGATACTCGGAACTTACAGTCGTACACCGGGTTGAGTCAGTCACAGCGCATTCAAGCCGATAACGTCATTTCCCAATTTGATAATATTTCTTACGAGAGGAAAGGTCTCGGACGTACTACGTTAATTACACATCGTATCGATACTGGAGACGCTCAACCGATTCGTCAACGTTTTTATCGAATGTCACCTGAGAAGCTCCGTATAGTTAACGACCAGGTCGACGAAATGCTAAACCTAGATGTCATTGAGCCTTGTGAAAGCGCGTGGTCGTCTCCAGTACTCGTTGTTAATAAAAAGGATGGGAAACCTAGATTCTGTCTGGATAGCCGTAAATTAAATTCAGTAACTAAAAAGGATGCCTACAGCTTACCTTACATTTCAGAAATTTTAGATAACCTAAGGGATGCTAAGTTCTTATCTAGTATTGACTTATCAAAAGCTTTTTGGCAAATTCCTATTGATAACGCGGATAAAACTAAAACCGCATTCTTTGTGCCTTCTCGAGGTACCTTCTGTTTTAAAACAATGGCCTTCGGCCTCACTAACGCTCCAGCCTCCCAGCAGCGACTGGTTGATAGAATTTTCGGAGTTGAATTTGAGATGAAGGTCTTTTGCTATTTGGATGACATAGTCTGCGTCAGCAATTCTTTCGAAGAACACGTGACCCTACTTTTACGCGTTCTATCTAAGCTTAAAGGAGCGGGTCTCACTATTAATTACGAAAAATCACAATTCTTTAGAGACTCGTTAAAATACCTCGGTTACGTAGTAGACTCGCGCGGTTTACGCACCGATCCCGATAAAGTAAATTCTATCGTAAACTACCCTACACCAACTTCACCGAAGGACGTAAAAAGATTTCTAGGTACTGCTTCCTGGTACCGTCGTTTCGTACCAAACTTTAGTACGCTTGCTGGTCCATTGAACAAATTAACTTCGAATAAAAAGGGCGCACCGCCATTTTCTTGGACCAGCGAAGCTAATGAGTCGTTCAAAAAACTTAAACACTGCCTCGTAACAACACCGGTTCTTTCATGCCCTAATTTCGACTTGCCATTCGAAGTACACACGGACGCGAGTAACTATGGCGTCGGCGCTATGCTTTGTCAAGTCGTTAACAACGAAGAACACCCAGTGGCGTATATGAGTCGGTCATTAACAGCTTGTGAGAAGAACTACAGTGTAACGGAACGAGAAACGTTAGCCGTACTCGCGGCATTAGAACATTGGCGTTGCTACTTGGAGAACGGAAAAACATTTAAAGTCTATACTGACCATTCATCTTTAAAATGGTTCTTAACCCTTAATAACCCTACCGGCCGCCTAGCCCGTTGGGGTATTCGTTTATCGTCTTTTGATTTCGAAATATTACATCGTCGCGGAAAAGACAATGTCATTCCTGACTCGTTGTCCAGAGCCGTTCCGGTGTCTGCAATAAATATTGCTAATTCATACTTAACCTCAAAAGATAAATGGTACGTCGATCTATTTAACGGTTGCATCAATACGCCTCAAGGTTACCCTAACCTAAAAGTAGTTAACAACTCCTTGTATAGATTAACTAAGTCCAATAATAACTTAACTACGGAGTTCCTATGGAAAGAGGTCGTTCCTCAAGAATTAAGGAATCAGGTCATAAAGGAAAATCACGCAGAACCTACAGCCGGTCATCTAGGTGCCTTTAAAACCTATCACCGTGTAGCACTTAAATATTACTGGTTAGGCATGTATAAGGACATAACGAAATTTATATCTGCTTGCGATACATGCTTAGCTTACAAACATCCTACACACGCAACGTTAGGTCATATGGGCCGCCCTAAACACTGTGCTAGACCGTTCCAGGTCCTGTCCATAGACTTCGTAGGGCCGCTTCCAGTTAGCAAAAAACGAAACAGTTATTTATTGGTAGTAACCTGTTGTTTTTCTAAATATTGTTTTTTATTTCCCGTTAGGAAAGCCACAGCCTCTATAGTCGTAAAACACTTAGAAGAATCGATTTTCTTGGTGCACGGTGTACCACAAACTATTTACATGGACAATGGTTCCCAGTTTATTAGTCGCGAATTAAAAGTATTATTGGACAAATACAAGGTCCCAAACCAGTTTTTCACAGCAAAATATTCTCCACATATAAACGATTGCGAACGATATAATAAAACGGCCTTGACCTGCGTGTCGACCTTTGTGGAAAACGACCAGAGGTCTTGGGATACTAATTTACCTAAGATACAATTTGCGATGAATAACTCGGTTAACGAAACCACAGGTTATACACCAGCATTTCTAGTACACGGCAGGGAGCTCGTGACATGCGGCTCACACTATTTGGAAAACGACCTAGGCGATGAATTATTGTTCCTTCCACGCGATGTTTACGCTCAGAATGCAGGTTTCCTCACTAATATATTCGACAAAGTGCAACATTCATTATACTACGCGCACCAAAAGAATGTGCGTCGCTATAACTTACGACGTAAGCCTGCAAACTTTGAAGTAGGGGACATTGTATGGAAGCGAACCTTTTATTTAAGTGATAAATCGCAGTATTTCAGTAAAAAACTTGCACCTAAATTTATGAAATGCCGTATTTCCAAGAAAAGGTCACCGTTAATATTTGAACTACATGATATGTCCGGCAAGGATTTAGGCGTATGGCACATAAAGGATCTGAAATTAACTCCAGGCAATAAATAGTAATAAACTTCAACATAACCTTTAAATAACGTACGAATAATTAACCTCGTTAGGAACGATTTAGCAACAATTAGTACTATTCCTAAACAGAAGACTTAATTTTCATCATAATTATAAAATGTACTTTTATTATTGTAACAACGTTGCACTCTTATTACGTTAATGTCGTGGGCTCGGTCCATGATACCTTAAGTTAAAAAAGAGGGTGGCAGTAATTGTCGCGCTGCGCTAACTACCCTGTTTTATGTTCTCAATCGTATCGTCAAGTTTGTTTACCTTAAACAACGCTACTGCATAGCAAGGTCAACGACTTAACGTTACTTATAAATATTTTGCGCCTGCTCGTAAAATACTCTTCTGTATGATTAAATCTAGTTTTAAAATAAAAACGCATCGACTCGTTCGTGATCGTTGTGACTACCTTAGCGTCTACCTCGTCAGAGTGAGACGCACTAATTATAGTTAACTACTTAAATTTAACAAATACTAGCCGCGTGTTAGGAATGAACTATACACATGGTTTCCGTGCTTAATTCTATTTATCTCTAAGTTATAAAAATTCTAGTTGCTTTGTTTACGTACACTAGTTTCTTAGGTCGACACAATTACTTCACTACCAATGCTAGTCTTAATCCAAAGCCTTTGCCGGAGCGGTCTTTACTAATTTCAACTCCTTAAAAATGCCTAATGAAAGCTATACCTAGCGTTGCGCGGCTAGGCAGCTAAACCTTGCGCGTAGTGCTGGATAATCTTATAAGGGCGGTTGGCAACCCTTGTCTAGATTGGCGGCTGTGTCTCCTAATAACTACCTCTTTACCATCTCGCCATTTTTCTCGTAGCGTAGGGTCTTGCAGTGTCTTAAACGGCAGACCTGCCTGTGTTAGGTTGAATGAATAAAGTATGTTAGGAAGTATGATGGGATTGATAGGTTATTTTGAATGTGTTACGTTAGGGATTTTTCTCAGGCGGATTTTTTTCGCTAAGACGAAAAAATCCTCCGCGGAGAGGGAGGTACTGTCACAATGCAATTGGGACAATATCATTTTTTGGTGTTTTTTGGACGTAATTACCGATATCCTTAGCGAAGTTAGTTCGATTCAATGCAACGAGCCTCACCCCGCGAGCACTAGATGGCGCTATTATCAAACTTACCGCTGCTATGATTTTTGGGCGTATCTATTTAATATAATTAAGTAAATACGGACAAAATCTGAGCTCTTGTCTTTCCTTAATATTTAATTAATTAAATAATGAGGAAAGCTGAATAAATTAAGTACATCGTTTTGTTGCGCAGTGTCTTCTCTGTGGCACGAACTGTCAAACCACATAACACAAATTACGGTTAGCGTTATCTCGAGGGGCGTGACTTAATTAAGCCTTTAAAACCCAGTGCCGCCAAAAATTCGACACATTTTGAATCTGAACACAGCTATCTAAAAACAGTACATCTACCATATAATAATCCTGTGGATACTCTGCCCGTTTATTAGTAAGTTCTCTCCAAAAGCAAATATCAACATTTTACCTTGTCTAATTTTATTTGTTTATTTCTAGCTTTCTATCTACAAAATTATTCTATTACTATCTCCTGTTTCTTCACCTAGCTAACTCCAACGGTCTGCATTTATTGTAAATTATGTTTAAACTTCTTAGACCGTTAGGCAGTTTCAGTTAGTTCAAATTTAAATTTCCAAAAAAAAGAACAGTTTTCATTTTCAATAAATCATTTTATTCTTTTGTATTACATTTAGCTTCATCTTTCTCTTTTTGTAAATTCCGTATGATTGCTCTGCCACACAGCCAGCGTTTAAATTCGGACCTATGGTCAGGGACCGTTATGGACGTTGGGCCGGTGGACAGAGCAATTGTATGGGCCCCTGCTGACATTAACCAAATTCCAGGGCAACCAAGTCGGGGTTAAACCGCCGAACGGAACTGCAGTCTCCACCACTTGGCTCTACACCACCAGCACACTCTGAGCCCTGAAGCACCCTGGTCTCAGCCCTGCAAGTCAGCAGCGACTCTGGAGATCCACCTGCAACGCCCGCAGCGCGTCCTACGGTCTCCTGAATCCAGGGCAGTGTCTGTCCGGAGAAAGCGAATCCCACTCAAGTGCTTAGAACCTACGACCCTCTAGTCTCTTGCTTGCTCACAGTTTAGCGTTCCTAATAAACGTCTGTACTTGTTGTTTATGGTTTAATTCCTCTCCGCAAGACCAATACCTATACTGTGACAATACTAATATTATAAAGAGGAAAGATTTCATTGTTTGTTTGTTTGTTTGTTTGCATTGAATAGGCTCCGAAACTACTGGACCGATTTCAAAAATTCTTTTGCCGTTAGACAGCTACATTATCACTGACTAACATAGGCTACTTTTTACCGCGGGAAAATACCTTTTCCTACGGGAAAATTAATTTATCGCGGGCGAAGCTGCGGACGGAAAGCTAGTAACCTATAAACGAGCAATTCTCGTACATTCGAGGAAACTGATCCGCGTACCTTGGTGGGACCTAAAGAGGGAAACACTGTGAAGACAGTCAATTTCCCGATTTTCTTTGGCAGATGTAGGGAATGTCAACATGACATTTGCAACAAAAATGACCCACCCTGGTGCACAATTCACTTTTCTCGATTATACATTAATTTATTTTATTTGGGGGGTCTCAGTAACGGCTGTAATGATAACGATACCGATTATTATGGTGAAATTAGCTGTATAACCCCCTTATATAGCTAATTCTTATATCTGGGAAAAAGCGTATTTTCGATATTTAGCCCGAACACAGCTTGGTCGCCCAGCAACTATTTTTTAGATAGGATATAGGATGATATGAGCATGTTTTGATATCTTAATTATAATCGGATCGGATTATATTATAATAATATGAAACTTAATTATATTCCAGATCATTCTGATTGCGCAGAAAGTCGTTGCCAAATCAGACGGGGACGCCCCCCCCCCCTAATTATTCTGTTACGTGATTTATTGTTTGCATGTGGCAACGCCAAAGGCCAATAGTTCAATATTATGATCATGATCTTTTCAAACAACATGTGTACAACATTTTTTCTTAATATTCATTAGAATCAATTTGTATTACATTTGAATTAACCTATGAAGTTAAATCATTAAAACAGGAAGCAGAAATAAACACGTTGATTAATATACCGAAACATTTTTTTTCTGAATCGAATGTGCGTAAAAAAACCATATCGCTTCAACCCGAGTTGAATTACTTTTCATTGACAATGCAATACCATTTCATCAGTAGGAAAGGTACCCCCCCCCCCCCGGCTGGTTTCCACCATTACAGGGGGGTTCCTTTCCTCTGCAGCTGAGTGTACCAAGCCTTCGAACATATCCACACCACCTATACACCTTTTTGCCACTGACAATAAGGTCGGTGTATATTTAACGCGATGGAAGTGTATTTACGACCTCGACTGTATAACTACCTTCGCATGCAAAGCGACAAAAACAAAAGACGCGAGCTTAACGAAGATCAACAACATTGAGACATCAAAATGAAACAAGGGGCCGCCCCCAAAGTTGACAACTCGGTTAAAATAAGAAATGAGTTGCGGCGTTGACAAATTGCGTAACAGGGTGCCCCGGGTTAAAGTGTTGGGGGAAGCGCAGTATTTTAAATTATTTTCTAGAAAAATATACTACAAAATCGCATATGTATTATCTGGCTATATTGGAAGAGTGCGACAATCATCATCATCAGCCCATAGCAGTCCACTGCTGGACATAGGCCTCTTCCATGGCGCACCACAACACTCTGTCTTCGGCCCCTCGCATCCATCCGCCGCCAGCGACCCTCTTAAGGTCATCCGTCCACCGCGCCTCAGGACGCCCTACACTACGTTTCCCCGTCCGTGGTATCCATTCGAGCTGCTCCACCGCTCATCAGCCCTGCGACAGACGTGGCCAGCCCAACGCTACTTCAGCGAAATAATTCCTTAAGCAATGTCGGTGACTTTCGTCCTTTGTCGGATAATGTGATTGCGGATTTTATCCTTCAAAGAAACCCCTAGCATTGCCCTCTCCATTGCTCGCTGAGCGACCAACAACAGCAACGACAATGACAACGACAACAACAATGAGGAGTTGAAATTAAACGATGGTGGTACTTTCTTTGTAAATATAGGACTTTATAATTATTATGAATTAGGATTCTTTAGTGTGTATGAAGTTTTCAATTCGCACTGGGCTCGCGTGGGAACTACGGCCCAAGCCCTCTCATTCTGAGAGGAGCTTGGTCCTTACCCTGCAACGGGACGTATATAGGCTAAGATGATGATGATGATGATGATGATGATGTCTCGTATAAATGCTCCTGGTACAGGAAAGACTGAAAAAAATCGCGTTCATGAATCTATCTCTATTTAACTCTACTAAGATAAATTGGGAATGTTAATTAGAGACTCTTGCCGATTTATTATTAACACTAAACCATACTCAAGAAGGTTGACAGGTAGAGATCCCTTAAAGGGGGTAAGTTTGCCTTTGTACATATGTTTCAAAAGGTTGTCAATAGTGTTTATTTTTATTTTTGTACAAAAATGGGTTTACATACATACATACATTACTAAAGTACGCCACTACTTTCGTCTAAAGCTGCTTATATCCACAATCTTCAACTTTTTCTCAGCCGTAGACATCACAGCCATCTAGGGAGCCCATAAAATGACGCCATCACAACGTGACTATTAGATAAAGGCATTCATCAATGGGAAGTCATCAGTCATGTTGCCTTCCTAGATAATGACTGTATGAACCGTTTGAAGTCTGCTCCTATTGGAACCCGAGTAAAAATCTGTAATATTTATTTATTTGAAGGAGAGCAGACAGAAGCAAATTTATACAATATGTGTGTATAAACTTGATATACTGCGTACTATCTACTCTGAATCATTGACAAAAAATGTTATTGATGATTTAGGACAATTCTCAACAATTTAGCGCCATACACGGTCTATATTTATGTTATTATTTATTCATCTCAGTAGAATAATTACATTACATTTATCAAAATAACTATAAATTAAAAATTTTAAAACCCCCAACGCAATTATTTCACTCGTATGTTTGAGCATTAAGTCAATGCCCATTATGTGTCTAAGATCCCTTCCGCAGCTAACAAAAGAGCTGATAACTTTAAAACCGCTGAACCGATTTTGATAAAACATATCTAAGAACCATCGCCAAGAAACCTGCTTTCTATTAAAAAAACCGTATTCAAATCGGTTCATCCGTTTAAGAGCTATTATGCCACAGACAGACACACATACAGACACACAGACAGACAGACAGACAGACACTCACACATAGCGGTCAAACTTATAACACCCCTCTTTTTGTGTCGGGGGTTAATGATTGCCTAACTGCTGAACAGTTTGTTGACAAGTACTTTACTCTTTATTTTTTTAGTGCGACGAAACGGTGTGTCAAATGTGACCCGCACAATGGTTCAGCGAAAATACTATAGCCATTGGTACAATTAGTTCGAGTACTTACATCACTTGGTTTTATTACATAACTGAAATCTTTATGCTTTTAAGTCTTTATTTATATCAAGTACGTTGTTTTTTTTATTATGAGAGGGAGGCAAACAAGCAAGCGAGTCATCTAATGGAAAATGATCACCACCGTCCATAAATATCAACAACTCAAAGAGAGTTTAAAAAGGAGAGGGAATAGGGGAGAGGGAGGCGAAGAGGTATTAGGCCCCCGGCACTCTCACTGACCGTACGAAACGCAGGTGGAGTACTGCTGCTTCACGCCGGTGTTCTGTGAGAGGGTGGTACTGCCCCGGACGAGCCGGCTCATTCGTGATGCAGCGGCTAGCTATAATGCGGCTCTACCACTAAGTACTAAAACTGTTCTAACTGATGCCGCCATAAATGTTTTATTTAATTTTACATCTCGCCACATTATTTTACATATCAAAGTACAAAGCAATGATGCCCAAGTGAAACCGCCAATGTTCTTTCAAATCTGACAAGAGCATGAATAAATCATAACCGGTCCTGTAATAAAGTAGCCATGTTTTTCCCTTCATCCATTTATCAGTGTTTTGCTCGACCGCTCTAACCTGACCTCTTCCTCCCTTGGGACCATAAAAATACCAGAACAACCATCAACAAGGTCTGTAACAGCTAGAGGTCTTAGCTACTGGTTACCGGGTACCAAGTCACCAGTTTTAAATGACCCCTTTCATCTCCTTAACTAGTTCGGACATGAGAACGAATTGCTTCTTTTTCTTCGATGACGGCAGGTCTCAGTGACTGGAGATCTGTTTCAATGCAAGCCAGGCGATCCATCAAAAGCGTCACTTTGAATGATTCTCACTATTGCGTAATGTGTTTCAAAACTATTAACTTTTTTGCTTCGTTTTTTCAAGGATGCAAGGTTAATTTGCATGAATTAAATATCTGAAATATTAGGTACATCTGGTTCTGAAATTATTTGTTTATAAAAGTATTGGTCATCTAAGAATAAGAATAATTCTATTAGACAATGAAGTTTACAGTGCACAACATGACATAATATCTGTAGTGCATACAGAAGACCGAAAAATACAAAACAAAAAAAAACAAACAAAAACAATACAAAAAATTGTAAAAATGATAAGAAATGCTATGAGTATTTTCCATAACTTCTATTTGTTTTTAACCCCCGACACAAAAAGAGGGGTGTTATAAGTTTGAACGCTATGAGTGTGTGTGTCTCTGTCTGTGGCATCATAGCTCTTAAACGGTTGAACTGATTTGGATGCGGTTTTTTTTAGAAAGCAGGTTTCTTGGCGATGGTTTTTAGATATGTTTCATCAAAATCGGTTCAGCCGTTCCAAAGTTATCAGCTCTTTTGTTAGCTGTGAAAGGGATCTTAGACGCATATTGGGCATTTACTCTGATGTTCAAACATACGTATGACGTTATTGCGTTGGGGGTTTTTAAATTTTTAAATTTGTAGACTTTATAGGTTATTAATAGTTGACTTTTTCTTATCTGGTCATTTTGTCTCTATGTAGCTAGTTTCTGTATTGCTTACGATGTGATGTCTGGTAAAGAGTCATTATACCTATTATATTGTCACTATCTATAAAAAAAAATCTCGATTTACTGTCAATAAATATCAGATTAGTGGTGTCAAGAGTTATAAAGTAAAAATTAAACCAAATAGGGATTCTAATGTTCCATTAATTTCAAAAAATACATGGTGACCGTCAGGCTCTAAATCTTGGACTGGATACTGTATTTTCTGAATTTTACGCTAATGTTAAGTTAGCTTTGGCTGGGATTTACTCGGTCCAGATTTCATTATCCAAATTCCATTATGTTTGGTTTTTACCTGACCGCCCACGTTTTTATGTCCTACTAACTGATGGCCGCGGCTTCGCCCTCGCCGAAGTAGATTAAAACGTGTTTTCCCGTGAAAATGAGACATTTTCCCATGGTAAAAAGTAGCCTATGTCACTTTCCAGCTCTTCAACTATGTCCATACAAAAAAAATCACGGCAATCCGTTGCTCAGTTCCGACGTGAAAGAAGAACAAACAAACGATCAAACACACTTTTACATTTATAATATTAGCATGGAGTATGGAGGTATGGAAGTATGAATATTATGTGGTTTTCATATGAGCCAAAGTTATCTTGCATTAAGCCAAAGTCACGGTAACTCACAGAGCTATTAGCACGAAATATTTTAAGTAAATAATAAAATGAGGTAAATATATGATATAATCATCAAACATGTTGCCGAATTCCCGATAAATATCAAATTAATGAATTTAAATTGCACAATTGTAATAATTTAATCATAAGATAAAACATCAAAGGACAAATAACTTATTTATCGAATCAACTTATTTTTGCAAAACAACAACGATGTTCATTGGATTATGCGTTTTAATTAAATACCTACTTATTTACTTACAAATATTAAGTACAATTAAACAATCTAAGACATAGTTTCTTTATTATTTCGTACAATTTTCTTGCTACAAGCCATAAGGCACAAAAACAGAGTGACAGACACATAAACAAGCTGACTGCCCATAAGTAATTCTGTACAGGCTCTCCCATTGAGCTTTGTTCAAGTTATTAAGTTAGTAGTTTAAAAATACCATCAGTGCCCCATCAGTTCGTACAATAAAGTACTTTCCCCACTACTCAATTACTCATTGCCATTCTATTTGCTTTGGCAGTTGACAATTAATAACATACTCTGTGACCGCCACTTACACCATCGGCGATGACAGCGGTTGTCAAACGCAAGTGTCCAATCGGTTTCAGAGTATCTTTGTTTATTTGACACTATCTGATTTTGAACTGGTATATTCGTTTCATCAGAAATGAGGAGATCAGCTGGAGAAACTAAGTTACTGACATAGCTTGGAGAGTCACCAGACTTAACACTTTCACAGTCCAGTGCCCCATATAAGGGTCACAACGACTGTGCCCACATGTGGGGCGCTAAGAAATCTAAGAATCAAACAGACTTGCATCCAGATTAGTACAATATCTCGTTTACACACTGAGCAAGACAGCGGTACAATGATTTCCTAAATTAATTTGCTGGACTTACTAGGAATTTTGCATTTGTATGGGACTATGAACGTGTTAAGTAGCGGTGGGTAGGGCACATTACTCGTAGAACCGACGGCCCATGGGGCAGTAAAGAGTCTTGAGTGGCGACGGTGAACCGGAAAACGTGGTGCAGGAAGATCCTCAGCAAGATGGACAAATGATGTGGTAAAGGTAACAGGAACCACTTGGATGCCGGCGCAGGACCGATCCTTGTGCAACTCTATGTGGAAGGCCTTTATCCAAGAGAGGAAGTATTTTGGCTGATATGATGATGATGATTTTCTTTTCTTTTTAAATGTGATTCTTCATTTAATAATATTTATTAACTTCTGAGTAATTGGTTGTCTGGAAGAGATCGCTTTTTAGCGTTAAGACCGCCTTTTTACTATTAACCTGGTTTTTTTACTATTAACGTTGAGCGTTTTTAACCAGTGACCGAGACTGCCCGTATCTAAGTGCCCGCGCTCACATGGCGCTGTTCGAGGCAAGTAATTACTCACCGATGGCGATTGACTTTGATAAAACGGCCCAACCTACTTGTTTAACACGATTTATTACCTGCGGAGCGTTGAAGATTGGATGCGACAAATTTTGTCTCCCTTCGAAAGACATTTATTTATACGTAAATACTTTTCTTTTCTGATTATTAGCTTGCTGTTTTGCCATCTCCACTTATCAACGAAAACCGACGAGGCCAGTTGGATGAGTTTCATTTAATACCGTTTTTTTTTCATTTTTTATTTATTTAAGCCTTGACGCGTAATTTGAACATCTACCAATGTAAGGAAACATAAATTTGGTACCTCAAGTAAAAAATAAGAAAACAGGGGAAGTTATTCCATCAAACTTGTTCTACCATCTGCTGAATCTTTTTGAGTTAATTTTATAACCATGGTGTAGTATAATTATACAATTTTTGTACTTATATTACAGTCATACTCAAGATATATTAGGGTGTTTCATTTTTCAAAATTTTTGATTTTTCTTTGACTTTGCTCGAATTCTTGTTTCCACTCATATGTAAAGTTCACACGCCAAAAATCAGTAAAATTGATTATCATCTAAAGGTTGCACAGTTTGATGACTTTTATGTCAAGTAATGATATCGGTGTATTAGAGGATAGCAAAATTTTCAAGTTTATTATCTGAAGTGGAGGGTTATATTTATAAGTGATTTAAGTGTGTCGTTTAAAAGATTGAAGCATATTTTAACGTAAATAATAATATGAATAGTCAACGACGAATCCGGTTACTCGAGAGGTTTCCTTGTGATATTTTGTTAGGAGCTGAACTTCCTTCCAAGGAACATGTGCTGTTGAAACTCTTTCGGACGCCACTAAGTAGACAAGTATTAAACTGCAAGAAGTGTGGAAGAAGGCTAATATATAATATGTCAAGACAGTAACTGTTTGAGCTAACATTTAATAACTTTATAAGGAACACTTACCATAATTTGTTAACCTTAGAAATTATCCGAAAGCGTAAGAGACAAGACAAAGTGGATGCTTATAAAATGTAACATTATAAATCGATTAAAGAAATCAACATGACAGTGACCTTGAACCAAGAATGCCCTTCATTAAGTAGTCATCAAGTCATGAAGACGATGAAAATAATTCTATTCTCTGTACCACCAGCAAAAATGTCAAGTCCTATTTATAAGTACACTAAAATCTCTCGATTGGACACTCATAGCTGCATAGGACCTCTCCACTCGGCTAGCTAGTAGATACTTCGTTTATTACAGTTGTTAAAAACCTTGGTCACGATGTCTCAGATGTTTCTATATCGCCGTCTACTATTCATCGAGCTCGGGTGACCAAAAGAAGCAAAATGGCTCAAAAAAATTATCATCATCCACCTTTACTCTAACATTGAAACAGTAAATTGTTGCCATCAATCGCATCCTGTAAGATTCTAGAAGACAAAGTAACTATTCTTTATTCAATGATTCGATCAGAGACGAATAGCAGAAACAAGCATGAAACAGAAAATGCGTGGTCAAGCGAACCAAAGATGAGGTTGCAACTTGTGTAGCCTAAGTACTTAGTAAATTATTTATTGAGTACTTAATGTTCTATTTTATGCTTAATTTAATTTTCTTTCACTTAAAAACGATGTGTGGCTACCATATTGTGCTATTATTAAATAAAAGTAATTACTTCTTTTTTTTTTATTCTTATTTAGAGCTGTTCCTTCTGTGCAACCTCTAAACATGGTCCAATCCACTTGAAATTTGGAAAATATTCTATTAACATAAGCTAGAACCGGAAGATGAGCAAAATCAGAAAAAATATAACAAAAATTTTTTTCACCTACAAAAGTGAAACACCCTAAGATATATGTATATATGTATGTATATATGGATATATGTGGTAGGTAGTTGTTTTTGATTTTTTATTTACCTGCTCAGATCAGTAAAAAACACCGGTAAATAATCAAAAGCTTGCTTTTTGTGAAAAACAGCATCTTTATAGACAAAAAGTTATGCACCGTTTTGATATTTACTGGCATTTATAAAGTTTTCGATTAAAAAATCTATTGTTACAATATGCCCTCTTCACCACTTCGTACTCGCCGGCCCCACGCGATGATCTATCAAGTTGTCTACACAAGATTAATGCGTACAGATGATTGACGATTCGCGCTGCGTCGGCGTCTCTCTAATGTTCCATGTGGGCCAACGTTTGTTCAAACGATTGGCACTCGTCTACAACAGAAAATCTGTTGGGTTTTCTATTGTCTTTTTGGTGATTAATTTTTTCACCACTGTAATAGAGCTACAATATCTAAGCTTCGAATAATAAAACTCTATTAATTCTGTTAGTACCTAGTCAATTTTATGTTCTTAATTTTCAACTTTTCGTCATTATCATCATCATAATGTGCCAAGTGATGACTTATGGCACTGAGACGTGGCCGCTAATGATGGGCCTCATATGAAAGCTCAAAGTCACTCAGAGGGCGATGCAGAGGGCTATGCTCGGAGTTTCTCTGCGGGATCGCATTAGAAATGATGAAATCCGCACAAGAACTAAAGTCAACGACGTAGAAGAATTATGGCGAAATGATGATGATGATGAATGTGCCAAAAGAAATCCACTGCTGGACAAAGGCCTCCCCAAAGAGTTCCACAACGATCGGTCCTACGCTCAACTTGTAACTTCTCAATTTTTAGCTTACTTAACTATAAAAAAATTGTATTAAATTTGATATTCTTATCCAGTGTTGTAACAATTATTCGACAAAAATCACCACCTTGATTTAGCACCCATCCATCTTGGTTATTAAGGTTGGTTAGGGTTGGAAATTATTGGTGCCAATGTTTGCTCTATAGCAATAATTAATGACGATATTGTTTCAAATAATAACAATTTATTCGTGAATCATGATCCTTCATGAATCATGATAGGCCAAATAATTATTCAAGTTCTTAATTAATTATGATTTCGTTCTACTTACATTTTATTCACAAAAATTAACCACACTATTATTCTAATTATAATCAGCCCTTAATTCTATTTTATTTCAACTCCTTGCCAAATTTTCAACGTGTTGATGTGACGGACGGCAAAAAACCGAGACAAATTAGCATGGCCAATATTGGTGTCAAATGTTTGTATTCCTAATGGACGACAGCGATGTTTGTGTAAATAATTGCAACAGATGGCCAGACGGTTTGCTTACACGTCCAGTCACATTAAAGTGCCGCTTCCCGCTTTGAGCTGACAGGGTTTTTAGATGGCTCTGAGGAACAATGAATCTTTAGATGCGCCTTTTTCATTGTTAGTTTTATTTCTTGTTTTGTTACACCTGTTATTTTTAACAAATTTGGGTTATTCATCATCTCAGCTTATTATATATCCCACTGCAAGGCACAAGTTTTATCTCAGAATAAGAGGGCTTGGCGGTGTTCCCAAGCGGGCCCAGTGCAGATTGGGAACTTAACACACCATTGAATTTCTTCGCAGGTGAGTGCAGGTTTTCTTTACCGTGATGTTCATGGTTGTTCACGGGGAAATTTATTTAGGTTAAAAATAAAATCATTTATCGGTTTGGGTGTTACTTTGCAGAGTTTCATATTAATGAACTAAATACGAGTACCTAGCACCTTTTGTCTTGTTATACCTTGTAACAATATGAGCAAGATCTGTGTTACACATAATTCTGTGTGTGAACAATTGCCCATAGATTGTCAATATATCATATGGACTCAACTATCACAAACGAGACACAAGAAGACAAAGCATTTTAAACTTTATAAAAGTTCATTCTCAAAGCTCCTCCTATCTTTTAGCGCCCTAAACGCGAAAATATTGACTATTGGGTATAATGAATTTTAGTGACCATGTCTGTATTTTAATACACGAATCACAAACATGAGATCAGGATGTCAATATAAAATAAAATAGTACAAAATTAAACGAAGACGTTTGATCCCTTTTTATTTAACTAAACATCTTGGATGTTTTATATGTATTTAAGTATGTATTTATCTACATAAGTACATATATTTATCCGTCGTCTAGTACCCATAGTACAAGCTTTGCTTAGTTTGGGAATAGATCATTGGTGTCAATCGTTCCATGATTTATTTACTTGTTTATTTATGATGAGTATTTTAATAATAAGAAAAATACACATAAGAATTACGAAAGATACATTATGGGCACTGATATTTGGCGTGACTGGTAGTTACAAATGGAAACAGGCAAAACATTTATCATCAGAGCGAAAGAAAGAATAATACTTGTAGAGCTGCCAGCCGTTAATTGTGGCCTTGTTTCTATAAAAACAAAACTGTACCCTTCCTTTAACTAATTACCAAATTTGTTTGTGATCCGACGTTTCCTAGCCTGTTTGTTGAAACTTGATGCTCATGCATATTTATACTATTAAAAAGGGAATAATTTCGTGAAACTAATGAAAACGTCAGCAACAACAAGAGAACAAAGCAAAATTGGCTTTAGCCTATGCAGTAATAAATTAATTTTATCATCATTTCAGCCGAAAGACGTCCACTGCTGAACATAGGCCTCCCCCAAGGCTCGCCAAACAGAGCGGCCCTGCGCCATCCGCATCCAATGCGTTCCCGCTACCTTCACCAGGTCGTCGCTCCATCTTGTTGGAGGCCTACCTACACTGCGTCTTCCGGTCCGCGGACGCCACTCGAGAACCTTTCGGCTTTTTGAATTTTATAATAAAAGTTTTTTTTTTTGCTGACTAGCTTTTTATTGACTTTGCTCATTTACTTATATTAATATCCAAAATTCATAATGTATGACTGAAAATGGGTTAAGAAATTCAACTTTTAATTAAGAGTTAAATTAGTTTTTTTAATAATTTTTTGGCCACTACTTTTTGTTGGCTGTTTTTACGTTGTCATCGAAACTAAGTGGATTATCCGTAGCAAACTTCAAATTAATTTGATTATTTTAAGTGGTTTAAATTTGAATGGCAAGTGACCTTAATAAACACACAAAGATAACAGTGGCGTTGAGGGAATATTTCCGTTTGGAAACTCGGAGAGTGAATAGCGTGAGTTAGAAATGTCTTCGAATAGTACACCTCACAGTTAGTGTAAACAAGCCATGATTTATTGTACAAAAAAAACACTATGGACTACAAAGTTGAGATGAGAGTCAACCTTTAAGCAGATGAAAGAAGCATTTAGTTACGGTCCGACAGCTGGCCAACAATTGATCTGTCATCACTGGGGTCTTGTTACGGCTTCACGCTACTGAAAGATACAAATAGACATTTCAAGTCAAATGAAAACTTGAAATCGCTGGCAGACATAAATAACTATATACATATAACTTTAACGACTGCTTTAGCCTAGTTGGTAGTGACCCTGCCTACGATGCAAGAGGTCCTGGGTTCAAATCCCGGTAAGGGCATTTATTTGTGTGATGAGCACGAATATTTGTTCCTGAGTTATGGATGTTTTCTATGTATTTAAGTGGGTATTTGTTTGTCTATATAAGTATGTTTATCGTCGTCTAGTACCCATAGTACAAGCTTTGCTTAATTTGGGACTAGGTCGATTTGTGTAAGATTGTCCCCTAATATTTATTTATTTTTATTTTATTTTTTATAATGTAGGTGCAGTTTTGCCGCAGCCGAGTAAAAATAGAGTGAACTGTCTGCTTCAAGCACCTAGTCTTTGTACACACCTGTGCTATGTTGACGTGCGTTGATAGAGTAATTGCATTAATCATTGTAATGGCCGCTATTGCCTCTCTCGTGATTTACTGTTAAAAAATTGCGTTCCGGAGCAAGCGAATTACGCGTTTAATTAACTTGTTCTTCAGTCCAGTTGTCGGTCAATTTACGTTTGCTTAATGTATAGAAGAACTAGAAAAAGTTTATTATGTGTTGCCTTTCTCTCTACATATACTAGCCTCATATTAAGCATTTTTAGACGACCGATGGCCTAGTGGTTCGAGAACCTGACTATGAAGCTTGAGGTCCCGGGTTCCATTCCCGTGTCGGGGCAGATATTTGTATGAAAAATACGAGTGTTTGTTCTCGGGTCTTGGGTGTTTAATATGTATTTAAGTATGTATCTATCTATATAAGTATGTTTATCCGTTGCCTGGTACCCAGAACACAAGCTTGCCTAGCTTACTTTGGGACTAGGTCAATTGTTGTGAATTGTCCCCTGATATTAATTAATTAATTAATTTATTTATTTATAGTTACCAAATATTAAGTTCCCAATGCCAATCCGCACTGGGCCCGCGTGGGAACTACGGCCCAAGCCCTTTTATTCTGAGAGAAGGCCTGTTCCCTGCAATGGGATGTATATAGGCTTGGATGATGATAATGAACCAAATATTAAGAAATATAGGTAATGTACGTACCTAACTACAATTTTTACCTTTGATTAAATTCAAACTGTCTTTTATGTGACGTTGGTTTTACTTCACAATACCCAAAATAATTCGTTATTTCCGGCCTGTATGTGACCCCCGACTGAGCACAGGCCTCCTCTCCAAAAATGTGATAAAAAAATATTTTAAATATGACACGGATTTGTTTCTAAACTTAAATAATTTTCATGGGACAATAACAACAAACTAAGCAAAGCTTGTACTAACTATTGTATGTGCTAGGTAACGGTTAATCGTAATTTGCATTGCATACATAGACAATAACATACAAAAACAACATATAAATAATAAAAAGAAAGAAAACATTGTAAGCAAATTAAGAAAAAACCTTAGTAATGTTTGTACGTACCGACCGAGGTTCGACCCCGAGACCTTAAAATTGATAGTCAGGTTTTCTAATCACTCCGCTATCCAGTTGTCATTTCAAATTGTGCATCGCTATGAAAAGAACATCAGTTTCATCACCTTATAAGGAATAATTTATTGAATCAGGCGTTACTTTGCGGAGGTCCATATTAATGAACTTTTTTTTTTTTGTTTTTTTTGAACAGCTAAACGATGCTGTTTAGTTAATTTATGATATAAACGTGCCTGTACGGCTACGCATGCCGATTTTAAATAATTTATTGAATCAGGCGTTACTTTGCGGAGGTCCATATTAATGAACTTTTTTTTTTTTTTGAACAGCTTAACGATGCTGTTTAGTTAATTTATGATATAAACGTGCCTGTACGGCTACGCATGCCGATTTTAAATAATTTATTGAATCAGGCGTTACTTTGCGGAGGTCCATATTAATGAAGGGTCGCGGGTGAGCAAAGTAATTGTTTTAGTTCATTATAAGGAATAATCAGGAGTTGCCATGTTCTTGCTGGCTAGAAAAAGTTCCAAGACAAACGTTACTATTATTGCTTGGCATTCACGACAAAGTTAAGGCACAATATATTCGTGGAGTCGGATGTTTGTCATACACAATAGTCGCGGCGAGAACAAAATGAGCTGTCACTTGCTTGGCTCTGCACTGTTTCATGATGCAACAAAGTCTGACATACGTGATGAAAGATGCAACGGATAGAACGGGAGGTGAGGTGGGGTGTAATAAAACGAGTCGTTCTAAGTTTTGAGTGAAGGCCTCCCCTGTCAATTTGGCATCGACTTGAACCGATAAAAAGTACCGTGAAACTCTTACATAGTGACAAAATACGGACATTTCACGTCTATGATCGAGTTTAGTTTATGTTTCGGGCTAATCCGTTGCCCTTCATCACGGAGCATACGACACGGCGTGGCATGGGGGTGGATAGCGTGGGAGTGGTGGCGGCGTGGGTGCTGCATGGCGTTTATGTTTAAAGCTTTATGTTTTAGACAATAAGAGATCGACGTCTGTTTCGCTTTTATTGCGTAGACCAATGGTATTTTTTGTGTGTATAAGCGGCAGCGATCACGTCACATCAGGTGAACACATTTCCGTTTGGCGGTTTTAATGTAAAAAAAAAACCGGCTAAGTGCGAGTCGGACTTGCGCACGAAGGGTTACGTACCATTTATCTATAAAAACGGCAAAAAATCAGGTTTCAGGTTCAGGAGCCCCCCTTAAATATTTGTTTTATATTAATTTAATTATTTATTTTTAAAGTGAATATATAACTAAATATTCTGTGAATATTTCGAGCGTACCTTTTGCGTACCTTTTGCCGTTGTCAATATCACGTTTGTTGCATGGATGCCTCCCCTAAATATTTAATTTATTCTGATTTTTAGTATTTGTTGTTATAGCAGCAACCGAAATATATCATCTGTAAAAATTTCAACTGTCTAGCTGTCACGGTTCATGAGATACAGCCTGGTGACAGACGGACGGACAACGAAGTCTCAATAATAGGGTCCCGTTTTTACCCATTGGGTACGGAACTCTTAAAAAGGAAAAGAAAACATGAAGCTTTTATTGGGTGGTTTTAGCCAACGCCGCGTCGAAAAAAATTAAGCTTACTATAATGAGGTTTTTTGTTGTTCGGCTCCCGTGCTACTGCTGCATTCAATCTCTCCGCTTTAAATAAACACAGCACAGTTCGGTTGCCAAACGTACTTTCATTTAATTAGCAATAATTACAACGTAAGCATGTTTAACGTCGAGAAGTCATGGTATGGCCTCTGAAGCAAAAGGTCGTGGGTACGAGCTCAGGCCCGTACCTCTGTATTTTCGAAATTTATGAGCAAAATTACATTTAAAAAATTACAATGAGGTTCACCGCGAGAAAACCTGCCAAGATCAATGGTGTGTGCGAAGTTCCCAATTCGCATTGAGCCCGCGTGCGAACTAATTCCCAAGTTCTTCTCGAATGGAGATCACGGACTGGCAAACGCAGCGTGTGACGTCCGCCAACGCGATGGACGGACGATTTGGTGAAGGCCGCTGGTTTAAGGTGGATGCAAGCCGCTTCCAACCGTTAGTGATCGGGTATCAATGAAGGATATCGTCCAGCAATGGATGTTCTACGGCTAAAATGATGATGATAATATAATAAGTCTTACTGAAAAAAATGTTGCTGTCCTTATCCTACCTATGGCAGATGAAGCAGTAAAGTTCCAGAGTGCCGACCGCGAACCAGGAACGTGCCGTGAAGGCCCCCAACAAGATGGACCGACGATCTGGTAAATATTGCAGGAACCACTTGGATGCGGGCAGCGCACGACCGATCCTTGTTGAACTCTTTGTGGGAGGCCTTTGTACTGCAGTGGATGTCTTTTAGCTATAATCCTTATCCTAGCTGTAGGTCTGATAAGTGGACTCCGGCCATTTCCGATATAAGAATTACCTATGATTATATTGGTTAGTTTCTATATGTGCATAGTCCATTCCGCTTTGTATAACATCTGAAACCAAACCCCATGCAAAATTGCACGAACTAAATAAATCTTCACAGAACGAACGCGTCGTGTAAAATAAATCTGTCAGTGCCAGCCCTGCGTCACGACCGATAATAGACGGCGTCGAAAAGTTATGTCACTCCCGTGTCCGCGTGTCACTTGTGACGCATTGTCACCCGCGGACACCATGTCACGAACTAATTGCGGACAAGAAGTGTTGCCACACTATCGATAGTTACACATTCGATAGTTTTCATGTACCGGCAACACTATCGAGCGTAAGGCTTGGCGATACTTTTGCGGAGTACGATAAGTACTATACTATCTTTACATTTAAATGTATTTAAAGTTATCGAAAATGATCGAACTAATCTATTAGTCCGAAAGAATCGTACAGTATTTATTTTAACGAAATCTAAAGCCATCTAGTCATCAATTAGTGAAACTGTATTCTATTTACATCGCAGTAATGAAGTTTTCCAACTCGAATGCATAAAAACAAGGATGATATAGACTGGATTGGCAGTCGCCATAGTACGGATCGGCCGCGGTTTTTGTAGTTCGATTATCAATCTAGATGGCGCTGAAATATAGCCAGATGCTTTGAAGGCAAAACAATAAGACTACAGATATTTTTCGTATCACTGCAAATGTATTATTTTTCAAAAATATTGCATAAGAATACATTTGCAGTGATATGAAAAATATCTGTAGTCTTATTGTTTTGCCTTCAAAGCCTCTGGCTATATTTCAGCGCCATCTAGATTTAATAATCGAACTACAAAAACCGCGGCCGATGCGTACTATGGCGACCGCCAATCCAGTCTATATCATCCTTGATAAAAACAAATTACAAACTCTCCTCCTTCGGACCAGTATTGCACTTTGTTATTACTCTTATTACAGCTATCGATACTATCGGTAGGACTATCGATATTATTGGTATCGAACAGCTATCAGAAGACTATCGATAGACAATCGATATTCAACTATCGACGGCAGCACTACCTAGGACAAAATTCGATAGCCACAACGTAGTGTAACCCTACTGCGATTGCCATTACAGTTGCTTTTTCATTGGATTCACGGTCAGAAATCAAAATAATTATCGACTAATCACGTCATTTTGAGCCAAGTTGATTCGTGTAATAAAAATGTCGGAGGGATTGCATGCCTGCGGTTTGATTTTATCGTCGTCACGATTGATTTGAATGTATAATGCGCAGACAATGTTGTCGATGGAACGGTATGACATATCAGATCAGATGGTATGTTATTAAATGCAGGGCTACCGATGCCAATTAGTACTAGCTTAAGCCCTCGGGCTAATTCCCGTAGATAAATCTGTGCCTGTACAAATTTGAAATAAAAAAATTGGGGATGTATAAGGCACGCTATGACGCCTGCGCTCAAATTATAGTTTTCACAAACATGCGATTTCGTCCCACGTTTTTGTCCCATCGCCGACGAACAACATTAAAATTATACCTACATACCTCTACATCGTGTATGAATTACGCAACGGATTCAATTACAAGACGACTAAAAAATAACACATAGCTGACAATAGACAATAGATGGCGCTCACGATAAAAAATTGACATGCGAACAATAAAACGGATATGTCACGTCAATGCGACATTGTAATCTGACATTTGTATTGACATTTCGTGATAGTATGCGGGCGGATGACTTAATGCTTAAAAACTGATTGGTAAAAAACATGTCAATAATAGCCAAACGGATTAGCTAGTTGAAATAGCAATAGTCAGGCCATATAGCTTGCAGAATAGATGGCCGTTGGGGCCGAATAGTTCTCGCATAGGGATCACGGACTGGCAAGCGCAGCGCTGTCCACCAACGAGATATACGGATGATTTGGTAAAGGCTGCCGGTTCAAGGTGGAATGTCAGCCGCATTCAACCGTAACGGTTGGGTATCAATGAGGGAGGCCTATATTATGGGTGAATGTCCTAAGGCTGAAAATGATGATGATGATGATATCAATAGTCTTTAGAAACAATAATAAAATAATGTCGCCAGATGCAAGATAGAGCGAAAGCTGAAGGATCCACAAAACTTGCGAAAATTAGTGTTGAGAAAGCGTTCGGAAGCAACCTATGTTCAAATATGGACACCCATTATTATGTTTAAAAAATGACCAAGTGCGTGTCGGTCTACGTACAATTAAGGGTTCCTTATTAGTATGCGGCAAATATTTATTATTCCGTTTTGATCGACCATCACTCTAAGAATTCATTGTTAGGACGGGTAACTCTAAAAATAATAATTATTCTTAAAAAGTTCTGTGGTTAAACAGTTCAAAAACACAGAAGATATAATAATATTTATAGTGATTTTTTACAGATTATATTTAGGCATCGATACCGTTTAGTTAGTTTAGCGGAATATTATTTTTATACAGTAAATGATGAACTGTAATTAATTCGTCAATATTTGTTGTGATTTTAAAGTTAAAGTCACGACCAAACTTCAAGCGTTTTAGCTGTTTCAAAGATTCAAATATTCAAAGAACTTATTTGCTCAGAATACAGTGCAGATGTTACATTGTTAATTTTAAATATGTATTCAGCCTGCATGCAGGCGTGCAAATATTTGTCAGAGCGATACAATTCAAATAAAATAATGTCAAAAATGCCAAAAAAAAAATAATTAAAAAAAAAATAATAATAACATAATCAATAACAGTCAAATATTTGAAAAATTAAAATTAAAATGTCAGTCACCATTTAAATTATTCTTGATGGTGTAAAAACAACGTGGTGTTTCCAAACAAATCATTAAATAACGAGAAATTCCAATACATATTATGCGACCTGCATTAAATATGGAAGGAGTGATAGATAGATAGATAGATTCATTTATTTCAGATTGAAAATTACAATTATATTCAGCATTCCAAATGTCACAAATATAAAGAATTCACAAAAAGATCGTCAAAAGAATTTAAAAACATAAATGAAAAATACATTAATATAAAATGTCACAAGGATAATAATTAAAAACAATAAAAGTGTAATAAAACAAAAATGTCAATAAAATATTAAATCACATAATGTGTGAATGTCAAAGAAATTTAGAACCACAACATAAAAATGATAAATGAATAATATTAATTCACATAATGTGAAGATGTCATAAGACCAAATAATTAATAAATAATAACAATAAAAACAAAAAGAATAAGAATACATTCTGATTCAGATGTCAAATTTAAATAAGGATAATATCATATTCTTTTACACAGTACAATGATTTATCCATAAGCAGTTTTTTAAGTCGGCATCCAAATGTTTCGTCCAAACATTCACTTTTTAAGTCAGAGGGTAGACGTTCGTAAAACCTAGGGCCTATGACGCGCGGGTTTTTATCAAGCAGCGCCAACCGCCGCGGCACCACTTGCAATCGCCCAGTCTGGCGGGTTATTCTACCCGGGATATTGACGCGTTTAAACAAATGAAGGCATGATGAATATTACTGGCTATTTGCAAATGAGAACTACCTATTAGGTATGCGTGATATAATTATATACATGAAACACACAACGCGCTCGAGCGCAACCGAGCGAGAATGGATTGATCAATGTGATTGACCGTTGACAGTCTAATCGGCGTCAATTTATGACAATTAATTGCTTATTTTAACATCATTAACAAAGTTAACTTTACCGCTGATTTAACCTTCTGTACCCTTACAGTCATGTACATAAGTTTCAATGTCGTACGAATTAGTTATTTCGGGTACATTTGCAACGTGGGCTGAATTTAATTACGGTGCATTGTTCAAAGATGGCGTTGTTTAATCGAGCGTAACGTGCATTTTTTATTGGAATACGATTGGCTAATTTGCTGAAAACAATGTATTTTCATTCAGTTTATTAACTCAAGTAGATTCAGTGTTGTAAAAACTTAAATAATAATACAATGAAGAGATAAACTTGTTTGTTTCTTTGTGGAGTATAATCTCTAGAACTTTTATACATATTTTATCACTAGTAGAAAACTACACTGTTCCAGATTATATTATACGCTTTGTACGCCAGAAACATGCCAAAGTATTGGCAGAATGCAAAGAAAGCTGAGGGCAACAGCTACAAATATAAAAAATAAAATAGTTTTAAGATTAAAAGATAAAATTAAATTCCGTAATTCCCAGTATTTTCGTGGGAAATTATAAAAAATTACATCGTGCTCTTCGTTAACGATGCATAAAAATACTCGTGGCAAATTTCATGACCTTAATTAAGCCTAGCGGTTGAGATTTCTGAATTTTATCCCGATCCTGTAGGAATATCGGGACAAAAATTGTGTTATTTAGGTATTCCAGACGTTTAACCTTTTACATACCTTAACGCCTTAGATAGAGTGTCAGTAGCAAAAACTTGCGATACAAAACGTCCAAAAACCCATTTAACAGCTTCATCTTACGATCGCGTTACGTCATTCAGACTGAAGGGGCAAATGACATATAAGCCAACAATTGGCTTATATTTTTTGGGCGTTTTTATGCCGCCTAAGCTCTAGACTATCTAGTGTATAAATAATCTAAGCTTGACGCTTATTGTCTAGTCTAACGCTTTGACACTTCTGTCAAACGGTATGAAACGGTGGCAGAAAGAGATGGCGAAAGCGATGGCAAGCGTCCGCGTGTTAGACAATTGATACGGCCTCTGGTCTGGCAGTAGAATTGTAATTCCGGAATTTCTCAAAAATTATAACGTCCACTTCATTAACGTCGCATAAAAACGTTCGTGCCAAATTTCATTTAATTTCGGGATTTTATCCCCAATCCCGTGAGAATATCGGAATAAAAATAGCTTATGTGTTATAGTTGACGTCCAGGTATCTATATAATTATACAATTTTATATAAATCCGTCCATCCGTTATAGCGCTAATGAGTTACAAACATAAGCGCGAATTTACTCATGAACTTTCGCATTTATTAGGATTTTCTATGCGTTCATATTTTAATTTTACTACATTTTAGGATCCTATCAGATAGTAAAATCATAGCGCGACCTCATTTATAACATTTATTACTTGGAGTTATGCTAATTTCTTAATACAACACGAGTTCAATCTTTGTGAAACCAGATTGAGAGAAAAAATTGCTTTCCCTGCGAAATATACTTCAAATTGTTAATTAAGTAATCACATAAAACGAAAACTTTGCCATCCACATCCAAAGATATCTACTCAATAAATTGTACCTAACTATAAATTACCAATAAAACAAAAACAAACAATATTTCGCCCATCGGAGTCGGGGTAAATCACTCCGGGACACGACGTGTCGTGCCGGATACGTCACGCCACGACCGACACCGACACGACAGCTGTGATTTATGGCACCTCAGATAATTTGACGGATACTGTTAAATGATTGAGGGTTGACAATCATCAGTACATTGTTGGATAATTAAGTGTTAAATGGATTTACGTTCGAAGATACTGTCTTATTACCTTTGGTTTAATATGTAATTTTAATCGGTATTGATGTTTTCACCTTAACTTTTTGAGGGATTTATTTTATGGAACTACTACACCACGTTTGTCTGTTTGTCAGAAAAGCACTATGAAATAATAACATGATGTTTTGTTTTGCAAAAACACAAAATCTCTTTGTCCCGAGATAACATTTCGAAGTCAAAAGGTTTTATTTAAATGTGCGATTTTCCTTCACTGGTATCATTTATTCAGAAAGTTTTTACATAATCCCGCATGTCTTGAATCACTTATTTGCTTTATACAAATGACGTATTTTGTATTCATGTTTTGCAATAAGGCGAAAGTACAGGCAACGTTTGCTTGATCTTTCTTTTAGTCAGTCGAAGCTGCAAAGAAGAGAAATCATTAGAGAATGCATGTAAGCGCATCACTTCACAACGGCTGCATTTATTCGACCAATTTTTTTTTTGTCGTATTTTCAATTGTTGCAACAAGATTTGTATGAAAGAGTATTTGAACAATTCTAAGGAATATGAAAATTTGGAAAGTGAAAAAATTACCATAATAAAAAGTGAATAACTGAGACAGAATAATAGAATACAGTCGAGAGATCTTCAAAAATATTGACAGAACTGACAGATCAATGTTTCAGTGATGTCATTATGGAAATCAAACTAAACTTTAACTCCAACCGTAACACCGAGTTGCTTGTTTGTCTGTTTTTAACTGGGATACATTTTGGTGAGTAAGCGCAGAAATTACATAATTTATTTAATGCCTCCTTTAATAACGAACATCCAGGCGGGTGAAGCGTCTTCACCACACCATTATGTGAGTATTCAAAGTATCTGCAAAAAGCGGTTCGCTTCATCTTTCCTAATACTAACTGCTAAGGAATGGAATTCGGTCCCACATATTTCCAGATAGATACAACCTACGGTCTTCAAGACTAGAGTGAATAGGCTGTTACTGAACTGGTGAGATACATTTTCGGCCTCTCTGTACTATTCATCAGGTAAATAAGGTCAAATACGGGTCAGTTTTATGTAAAAATACAGGCTGACGATCATGAGTAGGAGTGAAAGAGGCGATGAGGATGGCACTGAGCAACTTTCACTATGGGATCAGCCACGAAATCGCAAATAAAACTGCTATTCCATACATTTTGGATAGTTAGTGAACAATAAACTCTAGATAAGGCAGAGGTTTTTTTGCAATTTTGGGGCTGGTTCCATAGTAAGAGTTTCTCGGTGTGAATGTCTCCAACACCTTTTTCACTCGTGCTCATGACTCCTGAATATACATACATCAACATTTTTGTCGCTTTCAAGAACTTAACGTCATAAATTTCACATTCTTTAAAAAAATAACTCGCATTTAGTTCTACTCTTTGATGTCGAGCGAGTACTTCCCCTTCTATAAAATGACCACTTACTAAGAATTGCGGCGAAATTACATAAAAGTACATTATCATTTCGTTTTCGTATTTTCGCAATGTTATCTTTCATCGCTTTAACTAGCGCAAATGTTAATGGCTAATCGTGAATTAGATTACGTTTTCCACTGAATGATAATAATCTTTTATTATTCGTTTATCAGATGCCCTAGTTGTTAACTCACTGTGACAGGCATAAAATATATGATCTACGAAATATCCATTATTCACTTTATTACTATAATTAACGTCCGGTTGTATTATTTATCAAGAAAGTAATTACATGTTGCAATTTATTAGCGTCATTAGATTTACATGTTAACGAAAGTATTGTGGTTTTTGTAACTCATGAGCCCTTTGTGAGCAGCCTGTATACCTCGCCCTTTTTATACAGAATATGTTACGGTAGCTTGCTTTGATTTCGGACTCATTTCAAAAAAATATCCTTCGAATTCCTATACAATATGACAGGACTGGCAACCTTAAGTGGGTCCCAAATTAAAGCTTGTGACTGTACCATCAACGGGTGGGGAAGTCACGTATACCGTAGAACTGACTGACTGCAGAATGGTTCTTGAGTGGAGACTACGTTACGGCAAACGAAGGGCGCCCCATAAGACAGCTAGGTCATCATCATCATTCCAGCCAAAAGACGTCTACAGCTAAACATAGACCTCCCCCAAGGTCCGCCAAACAGACAGACTCTGCGCCATTCACAATCTTAACCATGTCGTCTTGTTGGAGGCCTACCTACACTGCGTTTCCCGGTTCGTGGACGCCACTCGAGAACCTTGGCCCCATCGGCCATCAGTCTCTACGGGCGATGTGCCCTGCCTAAACCACTTGAGTCAGTCGATTCTTCGAGCTATATCGGTGACTTCAGTTCTTGCGCGTAGCTAGGTGGTGCGATGATATCTGTAAGGCAGCGAGCAGGGATTGGAGGAGAGAGATCCTTAGAGATTGGAAGAAGTTATAATTTGTTGTTTAGACAACATTTTAAGTAGAAAATCGATAAGAATAACAGTTGGCAAACGTTTGATACAAGCAATAGCAAAAGCAATAGGTAGTATTAACACAGTTTTTTTATTCACAAAAACTTTATTTTATTCAATTCAATTCAATTTATTTCCATAACAATTTACATTGTGTCGGATATTAAAGACTAATCGACGAATATAATCTCGTTCTAAAAATGTTAATTAATCTAAATCTTAATCTAACAAACATAACTTTTAACTAAAATAATTTACACACGCACACGCATACGCAGACACACACACACACACACACACACACACACACACACACACACACACACACACACACACACACACACACGCATATTTTTAAGTTTCCTATTTCTATTTGTTAATTTATGTAAAACATGAGATAATTTTGTTTAGGTAATTTAATTCTCAAAACTAGATGAGGTTTTATAGTTTTCCTACTCCTGTACTTTTATCTGGTTTTTACATGGTCGCGAACAAATATATAAGAACATAGATAATATGACTTCAGAAAGTCTATACTTAATCTATTCGCCATAATAGCACTTGTGTCGTAATGTCGTTATTACGATACACCTAGCTATATTAAATGTAGGGTACACTCAACACTAAAGCCCAGTTTAGACCTGCTGAGTTGAGTAGAGTAAGGTACAGTCGGGTACACTAGGGTAAAATAGGGTACAGTAGGGTACAGTCGGGTACAGTAGGGTAAAATAAGGTACAGTCGGGTACAGTAGGGTAAAATAGGGTACAGTCGGGTACAGTTGGGTACAGTAGGGTAAAATAGGGTACAGTCGGGTACAGTCGGGTACAGTAGGGTAAAATAGGGTACAGTCGGGTACAGTAGGGTAAAATAGGGTACAGTAGGGTACAGTCGGGTACAATAGGGTAAAATAGGGTACAGTAGAGTACAGTCGGGTACAGTAGGGTAAAATAGGGTACAGTAGGGTACAGTAGAGTACAGTCGGGTACAGTAGGGTAGAATAGGGTACAGTCGGGTACAGTCGGGTACAGTAGGGTAAAATAGGGTACAGTAGGGTACAGTCGGGTACAGTAGGGTAAAATAGGGTACAGTAGGGTACAGTCGGGTACAGTAGGGTAAAATAGGGTACAGTAGACTACAGTCGAGTACAGTAGGGTAAAAAAAGGGGAACAGTAGGGTACAGTCGGGTACAGTCGGGTACAGTAGGGTACAGTCGGGTACAAAAGGGTAAAATAGGGTACAGTAGAGTACAGTCGGGTACAGTAGGGTACAGTAGGGTAAAATAGGGTACAGTAGAGTACAGTCGGGTACAGTAGGGTAAAATAGGGTACAGTAGGGTACAGTCGGGTACAGTAGGGTAAAATAGGGCAGTCGGGTACAGCTGGGTAAAATAGGGTACAATAGGGTACAGTCAGGTACAGTCGGGTACAGTAGGGTAAAATAGGGTACAGTAGGGTACAGTCGGGTACAGTAGGGTAAAATAGGGTACAGTAGGGTACAGTCGGGTACAGTAGGGTAAAATAGGGTACAGTTGGGTACAGTCGGGTACAGTATGGTAAAATAGGGTACAGTCGGGTACAGTAGGGTATAATAGGGTACAGTAGGGTACAGTCGGGTACATCGGGTGCAGTCGGGTACAGTAGTGTAAAATAGGGTACAGTAGGGTACAGTCGGGTACAGTAGGGTAAAGTAGGGTACAGTCGGGTTCAGTAGGGTAAAATAGGGTACAGTAGAGTACAGTCGGGTACAGTCGGACACAGTCGGGTACAGTAGGGTAAAATAGGGTACAGTCGGGTACAGTAGGGTAGAATAGGGTACAGTAGGGTACAGTCGGGTACAGTAGGGTAAAATAGGGTACAGTAGGGTAAAATAGGGTACAGTAGGGTACAGTCGGGTACAGTAGGGTAAAATAGGGTACATTAGAGTACAGTCGGGTACGGTAGGGTAAAATAGGGTACAGTAGGGTACAGTAGAGTACAGTCGGGTACAGTAGGGTAAAATAGGGTACAGTCGGGTACAGTAGGGTACAGTCGGGTACAGTCGGGTACAGTCGGGCACAGTCGGGTACAGTAGGGTAAAATAGGGCACAGTCGGGTACAGTAGGGTAAAATAGGGTACAGTCGGGTACAACAGGATAAAATAGGGTACAGTTGGGTATAGTCGGGTACAGTAGGGTAAAATAGGGTATAGTCGGGTACAGTAGGGTAAAATAGGGTACAGTAGGGTAAAATAGGGTAAAATAGGGTACAGTCGGGTACAGTAGGGTACAGTCGGGTACAGTCGGGTACAGTCGGGCACAGTCGGGTACAGTAGGGTAAAATAGGGCACAGTCGGGTACAGTAGGGTAAAATAGGGTACAGTCGGGTACAACAGGATAAAATAGGGTACAGTTGGGTATAGTCGGGTACAGTAGGGTAAAATAGGGTATAGTCGGGTACAGTAGGGTAAAATAGGGTACAGTAGGGTAAAATAGGGTTCAGTAGGGTACAGTCGGGTACAGTCGGGTACAGTAGGGTAAAATACCCTATTTTACCCAACTGTACCCTACTGTACCCTATTTTACCCTACTGTACCCGACTGTACCCGACTGTACCCTACTGTACCCGACTGTACCCTATTTTACCCTACTGTACCCGACTGTACTCTACTGTACCCTACTGTACCCTATTTTACCCTACCGTACCCGACTGTACTCTACTGTACCCTATTTTACCCTACTGTACCCGACTGTACCCTACTGTACCCTATTTTACCCTACTGTACCCGACTGTACCCTACTGTACCCTATTCTACCCTACTGTACCCGACTGTACCCTATTTTACCCTACTGTACCCAACTGTACCCTATTCTACCCTACTGTACCCGACTGTACCCTATTTTACCCTACTGTACCCAACTATACCCTATTTTACCCTACTGTACCCTATTTTACCCTTCTGTTCCCGACTGTATCCCATTTTACCCTACTGTACCCGACTGTACCCTACTGTACCCTATTTTACCCTACTGTACCCTACAGTAGGGTACAGTACAGTACAGTAGAGTCGAGTCGTAGGAAAAATATTGTATGCAACGGTGTATAATTTGGTCTTAACGGCTCGTACCGTCTTCCATTGCGATACTCGCATTCGCTCGTATCGCAACTCACGTCACTCGCCTTTTAAGACCTCACTTATACAACCGTTGCATAAAATACTATTATAGTTTGGATAAGATCCACTTTATTATGTAAGTACCATTTTTTGTTATGGAGGAGTGGTGTCTCCTGACACAAGCATGCCTAATGCTTAATAGGAGACTCCAACCTCGTCTGTTACAATGTGTAAAGAATGCAAATAAACATATTTCATTTTCATTTTTTTTTTCATTTACATTACACTTGAGGCAATATTGCATAATTGGGATGCACCAAAAAAAATAACCTATAGTTTTTTTATTTTTTTGGAAAGAATAGGATATTTTAAGATACCATTTTCATCGATTTTGAATTTGGTTGAGTATTTATTTTTTTATAATTTTTTTAAGAAATACGTTGGATGACGTCACAGTGAGAGAGCCACGGTCCATTGCCTAGAAAATTTCAAGTCGTACATAACATAATCTGTGGCACTACTGATTTGTCTTGTCACTGTCAATAATACAAGCACGGCTTAGGGTCCTAAATGAACCATGGCAAATAGTTTTATTTATTTCTCTACTTTTAGCTTCGATTATAACGTAGTAATTTAATAATTAAATTTGTAAAAATACATTGGAAATACTCGTATACATTTCGGACTTTACGATAAATGGCAACTGTTTAAAGCCAGGTGCGCATCATGTGATTAAAGTTCTGTCTTTGTCACTCTTTGCTATTATAAGCAGGAAAGCAACATTCCAAACTGTCAATTTGCTTTAGAGTGTAGACCTGCTTTATATCTGCCTTTGCGACGATTCACTGCAGGGGTCAAATGAAGGTCATTACTTAAAATTTCTTTATTTAATTCAGTTTATCATATTTTCGGAATCTGATTTCTGAAAACGCTTCACAAAGCCTATTTCTCCAAACGGTTTTCGATTTATTATACGTTGTCAAAAATTGGGACATCCCAATTGAGCAACTAATAGGAACTATAGGTATATTTCTAAACTAATTTAAATTATATTAATAAAATCAAAATCATTTTAATCATAAAAACACTTACTCAACAAAACATTAATTTTAAGACAAAGTTATAAATTTTTAATTGGTACTTCACCACAAATTACATACAAATACTGATTAAATAAATCAAAAACATAGCACCAGCAAGTGTAGATAATAAAAACTTCATACGTGACATAACTTAACCATTAACCATTGAGATTCACAACTAATGAGCCCTAAAACCACGTAATCACTAAACATACTTGTCTTTTTCCAACGTCTTCCTTCTAGTTACTGCGAACATTCCAGAACACGTAGTCAATCAGCAGGATTTACATAATGCTGCATGTGACAGTCACAAAGTCACAGTAACGAGTGACAGCCACAGAAACAAGTGACAGCCGCCGACGAGACAGAGGAACGCGACACACCCCTGAACTAAAAGGGTATAAAAGAAAAAGTCATGCTTAAGCTGAAACCTTCGTGCTATTGTGATAAGGTTCGGAATAAAGGTAGATCTAAAATGGACTTGTTTCTTTATAGTTTTAGACGTGGAAAGTCGCTGCTGCGCGGTACGCCATTGCTTCCGACTTGCGTTTCCGTTGTCGCGATGGTAGAGGTGTGATGCGCGTGAAGGTAAGAAAGATATCGATGTTATAAAATGTATCTTTTATATAATGTTTCATACTGTAACCTACGAACATTTTACCTTGGTCTTCTGCTACCGCGTTATGTCTTCAGGAATCCATGTTTGTACAAGTTTGTGACATTGTCTTCGTCTCCAGCAGAAATGCATTTTACTGCTGGACCAAGTTTACTTATAGAATGAGCGGATTTAGCTCCCACGCAGGCCCATTGCGAAAACTAAAGGAAGGAAGAAAGATACGAAAAAGGTGTTCCTTTTTAACACAGCGCAAATAGTAAGATAAGACAAGAAAAAGATTGTCCTGTTTAAGTGTAAATCGTGAACCTTTTAGGCGACAAAATAGGATAATTGTTAAAATTCCATTTTTTCCTAAACATAAATAAATAAATAAAATAAATATTAGGGGACAATCTTACACAAATCTACCTAGTCCCAAACTAAGCAAAGCTTGTACTATGGGTACTAGACGACGATAAACATACTTATATAGATAAATAAATACTTAAATACATGGAAAACATCCATAACTCAGGAACAAATATTCGTGCTCATCACACAAATAAATGCCCTTATCGGGATTCGAACCCAGGACCTCTTGCTTCGTAGGCAGGGTCACTACCAACTAGGCTAAAGCGGTCGTTAAATAATTCAACCATTTCAGGTTACTTCTAACTGTCTGTATCGATATATCGACAACTTTCTCATCCCAACTCCATATATTCGTATTTACCAACGTGTCAATTAGGACACGTTTGGCACCTCATGCTCAAACGCAACCAAATGCACTTGTTTAGTACTACATAGTAGGATTCAAACTTTACTTCTAATCAAGCAACGTCTATGTATCTGCAAATATTATTTTTATTTTATTAGCAGTACGGCTGCTCACCGAATCTAAGATTATTTAAAAGCGAAAAATTTTTCGGGTGCGCCGCTGGGATTCGAACCCACGTCTCCTGGGTATGCGCTCCAACGGGTGTTCTACCAATTGAACCACGTCGCATCCAACCGACTCCCCCTAAATTCTTAATCGCTTACATACGCCAACAGTGGCGTGTGGTAACATCCATCGCAACTATTAGAAGCTACGACTCCTACGTTCCAAATTACATTGGAAATGCGTAAGAAATGATGTACCACATCTATTTATTCAAATATTATTTTTATTTTATTAGCAGTACGGCTGCTCACCGAATCTAAGATTATTTAAAAGCGAAAAAAATGCTTCGAAATGGTTCGAATCCCACCAGCGCACCCGAAAAACTTTTTTGCTTTTAAATAATCTTATGTATCTGCAAGTTTGATAGTTTGAAAGAGGCATTTGGATAACGAAATTATATGAAAATGAAACAGGAAATTTTTTAAATAAATGTGTTACTTGATACCCTGCCACGACGGTACCGCTAACTTGTTTTTCTGATTCAGAAAAATTACGTGACATCACTTATAAATATGCAGTGATTACAATATCGCATGCATTATGTTATCTATTATCAAAACACATAAATATTCTGCATATTACCTATTAAAATGTACCTAATACAAAATTTGCATATCAGGTCTATAATTATTCGAAACATACCTAGCATGAATTTAATTATAATAAATATTAAAAATACAAACTTAAACGACATAAAATTACATGGCGTACAGTACTAAGAGTCAAAAAATCATTATACCTACAAAGTAAACGAACGAAACAAAAAAAAATGCGTGAAGGTCGCAGGTGAGTAAAGTAATTGTTTCAGTTAATTAATATGGACCAACGAAAAGTAACACCTGGGCCCATTTGCATAACAAAGTACAACTTATATTACAAGCGGAACTCCCTTTGTAAGTTAATATACTACTTAACTGAAGCGAGAGTTCCGCTTGTAATATTAGTTGTAATTTGTTATGCGATTGGGCTCTGATTCAATAAATTATTCTACAAAGTAAAAGTGAAAATAATTTTTCCTTCAAAACGGTGATTTCAGATACCACCTTCCGAACCTTGACCGACTTAAACGAAAAACTGTCATAAATATGGTAAAAGCCTTTACGTGGTTGATTTGATTAAACAAGAGACACCCTACAGTCGAAGAAACTGAATCGCATAACAGATTGGAACCTTTTCGCAACCAATTTCTCGATAAAATTCCTTTGAATATAGCATGGAATGTCGACATGAAATTTGCAGCGAAAAGGTTCCACCCGCATACCAAAATCAGTTTTTTAGACTGTAAATTAGTATCTTGTATTTTGTCTAGGGGCAGAAGAGATGTTATCGAAGCAATTGCTTTCGCAGTCTCGCGATGTGTTACCAATTACTTCCCGAAATTAGGAAAATACTCGCACACAAAATGCGTCATAGTTAAACCAAAAACTTCTCTTATCATTGCAATATTAATTAGAAAAACATGATACAAATCTTAATCGTTTGATCACCGCTACAAACTGAATTAACATAAATATAATCGATAAATTATGATCGATGATTAAAATCAATAGGCTGATTGCTAATAATCAGATTTTTAGTACAAATTAAATTAATGAAGGATCGAATTTTGCGTGACAACTGCTTTTTGATAATCAGTCACGAATGTACTTAATGGGTATAACGTGATACTTGGACTTTAGATGGAACTGTCAAGGTCTACTTTATAGACTCTGTTTTTATGATCGTTTAATAAATGGGTCAATTAACTATTTTTTGTAAATTTCTATTTACTCCTTTACAAGTATCTCTGTTATCTCTGGTTAGAGAAACCATGATTTTGCAGTAATTAGATAAACTGTTTAACATAGTGCGTATGTGAAAACCTAAAAATATAAGTATTTCTATGAAAAAATCCGGTCACCCAGGGGAAATACCACTATTTTCATACAAATTTCGGGGACAACATTGTGCCCTGGGTCACCTACGAAATAGAAGCTAAACAAAATAAAATAAATATGGCAATTACACCATTATTAACTACAAAATCTAGGGTTTAGAAAAGTATACTTTAAATAAGGAAAATAATCAGTATTTTAATTATTTCGGTTTTCATAGAAAGTAGAAGAAAATCGTGCACAAAAAAAAGTTGATTGACCCAAATACCTAATAGTTGCCAAGTGCTGTAACATACCCTTAGTGCGGACGTAATACGTCATCACCATCACTATTTGAGCCGAAAATCGTCCACGCTGAACATAGGCCTCTCCCAAGAATCACCAAATAGACCTGTCCTGCGCCATCCGCATCCTTAACCAGGTCATCGCTCCATCTTGTTGGATCCTATGTCTGAATCAAGATTTTTTCTATCTATTCGCCAAGTTTAGCCACAGTGCCATTATTTTGTAATTGACTAACAAACATTTAAGGGCATTTTCAGAGAAAAGTGTACCCTGTACTTTTTTAAAAACCTAACAAATGTTGGGTTATTTCTACTCAGAATCACAAGCACTGTCGATTTAAGCAATAAATAATAGTTAAAAAAAACTAAAAAACACGCTTTAAAAAATAAAAAATAAATTTTAATAAATATCAATTCACTATTCTTATAGTGCAGTAAAAAATCTTAATACGCAATTATTATATTGATATATCCAGATCAAAATTTGTAAACAATTCTAAATATTGATAAAATAAATAATAATAGTTTAAAATTTACACAGTAATTATAAAAATTAAAACTAAAATTAAAAACTAGACTTAAAAATAAAAATTATAAATAAAAAATTTGCCCCAGATTGCTGCCTATGGGTAGCGTGCCCAGAAGGCTGGCAGCATTGCCACGTTGGATGGCAATGCTGATCCTCTGTGCCAAGTATAACGCAGCCTTCTGGTCACGCGTCGCCTCGACCAACCGCTTGGAGCATTCCCTGTAGACTCTGTGGGCGCTTTCTCCCCAAGGCCCCAGAGTCTCAACCCCAAACGGCTCAAATAGGTAGCCACTATTAATAGTTGCGTATTTGCGCCGTTTGAAATATTTTATTGTAAAAAAAGCGTGGGGTGCATGGTGTCAATTGTCAAGGATTATCATTTTGATAACACCTTAAAAAGCACCCCACGCTTTTTTTACAATAAAATATTTTAAACTATTATTATTTATTTTAGCAATATTTAGAATTGTTTACAAATTTTGATCTGGATATATCAATATAATAATTGCTTATTAAGATTTTTTACTGCACTATAAGAATAGTGAATTGAAATTTATTAAAATTTATTTTTTATTTTTTAAAGCGTGTTTTTTAGTTTTTTTAAACTATTATTTATTTTCTATTTTTTAGTTGCATTTTTTTTCTTTCTGACTTTACCCCCTCACCTACAACCCCCAAACCCCCTAAACCCAACCCCCCAACATCCCCCACCCCATTTCCCCAAACCCACCCCCAAACCCCACACCCTTACCCCCAATCCCCTAAACCCCCCTTACCCCCTCCTCATTTTACAAACCCCCGAACCACCAAACCCAACCCCCCTAACACCGAACCCCCATACCCCCGGAAACCCACCCTCCCCCCACCCCCACTCCCCCCACACGCCACCTGCCCCCCCACCCCACCCCTCCCACACCCCCCACCCCGCCACCTACCGCCCCCCTTCCAGTTCCATCATCAAACCCTTGTTACCATCTAGGCCTCTTACCCCCTCCCCATTTCCCACAACCCCCCAAAATCACTTACCCCCGAACCCCCCAACACCCCAACCCTATTCGCGTAAACCCCCCCCCCAACCCCTAACCCCAACCGCCACACCCTAACCCCCAACCCTCTAAACCAACGACCCCCTTACCCCATACCCCATTCTCCCCCCAACCCGCCACCTACCCCCCTTCCAGCTCCATCATCAGACTCTTGTTACCATCTAGGACCAAAGTACTCGTCAAAACGAATCAAACGAGCCCAAACTCGATGGGGTTGTTTCGTTTTATGGTGGAGTGCCTTTGGCCATCTTCCAGCTCCATCATCAGACCCTGGTTACCATATGGGATCAAAGTGCTCGTCAAGACGAATCAAACGAGCCCAAAATCGATGGGGTTGTGTCGTTTTATTGTGGAGTGCCTTTGGCCATCTTCCAGCTCCATCATCAGACCCTGGTTGCCATATGGGATCAAAGTGCTCGTCAAGACGAATCAAACGAGCCGAAACTCGATGGGGTTGTGTCGTTTTATTGTGGAGTGCCTTTGGCCATCTTCCAGCTCCATCATCAGACCCTGGTTACCATCTGGGATCAAAGTGCTCGTCAAGACGAATCAAACGAGCCCAAACTCGACGGGATTGTGTTGTTTTATTACATAGTTCCTATGGCCACCATCCAGCTCCATCATCAGATCAGCTCCATGTTACAATAATATTGCATTGTCATCCAATTTACACATATGTGCAAAATTTCAGCTCAATCGGAAACCGGGAAGTGGGTCAAAATCGCGCCCTAAGGAGTCGGTTACAAACAAACATACATACAAACAAACATACAGGTGAAGCTAATATAAAGCGTGTAAAAAAGTGTCCCACTGTCAGTTTTGTGACACAGTTAACCATACATGTTGTATGGACCGTCACAAAACTGACTAATAAATTTTGAATGGAAAATTAAGGATAATTAAGGATAAACGGGTACATTTTTTTTAGAAAACCCCCTTAAACATCCAAACAACTTCACCAACTTTCTCACTTTTTTCTTTATTAGTTGGATACAAACCGCCGCCGCCGCCGCGGCCTAAGGCCGCCTATTGCTTACCTTGTAACTTACTCTCTGTGTACCTGTTTTCTGTATTGCTTACTATTCCTGGTGTAACAATAAAGAGTCATTGTATTGTATTGTATTGTATTGTACAGGGGAACCTAAACTCCTTGATGATTTTTTGTGTAGCAAGAGAAAAGGACTGACGGCCGATGGGGCCGAAAGGTTCTCGAGTGGCGTCCGCGGACCGGAAGACGCAGTGTAGGTAGGCCTCCAGCAAGATGGAGCTACGACCTGGTGAAGGTAGCGGTGCGGTGCGTTGGCATTGGATGCGGATGGCGCAGGGCCGATCTGTTTTGCGAGCCTTGGGGGAGGCCTATGTACAGCAGTGGCCGTTTTTCGGCTGAAATGATGATGATGATGAAGAGAAAAGAGCCTGCGAGTACTAATATCTCTTTTAAAAAAATGGCAACAGTCAAAAATGTACCTACTCGATGAAATCCCATTTTTGTTATTTCAATATGCCAATATGACCACAATGCAATGATAAACGATGTAGATCCGTCTTTGTCACGTCATCGCGACGCAGCAGGGGCTGTAAGAGCGTAGGGGACTTCAATAATATTAGTCACTTCACTCCACTTTGGTGGTTTCGAATAAAAGGGGTATATCGATTTGCGTCGGCCATTTTTTCGAGGGATGGTTTTCATTTGAACGTGATAATTTTTTGATAGAAGAAACATTATAATGCAATATTTTTTCGCTGGCTGTTATTTTTGTAAATATTAAAGGAATTATCAATTTTATTTGACGTCTGCATACCTACTAAATTTTAATTCAATTTGACCATTGAAATAAAGTAAGATACCCTTAACGAGCTCAAAAGCGATCGGCATGACAGTAATCTCGAGCGGTGGGCAGCAATAATATTACTATGTTGATGATGATGATGATGAATGTGACTATTATTACGTATCAATGTAGTTTTAACTGATGAATTATTAAACTACGGGATCGCATTAAAAATGATGAAATCCGCGCCAGACCTAAAGTCACTGACATAGCTCGAAGAATCGCCAGACTCATGTGGCAGTGGGCAGGGCACATCGCTCATAGAACTGATGGCTGATGGGCCAAAAAAGTTCTCGAGTGGCGTCCACGGACCGGAAGACGCAGTGTAGGTAGGCCTGCAACAAGAAGGAGTGACGACTTGATTAAGGTTGCAGGATCGCATTGGATGCGGATAGCACGGGACTGATCAGTTTAGCAAGCATTGGGGGAGGCCTATGTTCAGCAGTGGACGTTTTTCGGCTGAAATGATGATGATGATGATGAATTAAACTAAATTTGGGGTTTACTAATGTTCGCAAATTACGTTTCCCAAACTGATTCACTTGGCAAATGTTTCATTTCCCAAATGTATATTTTTTCTGAAACTGTAAACATTTCAGGATTGTTATAAAACAAACCTAACCTAACCTAACCTAACCTACAAAATAGTCTTGAAATATATCCTGAATAGTTTAAAGTTTCAGAAAAAATAATCATTTGGGAAATGAAACATTTGCCAAATGAATCAGTTTGGGAAACGTAATTTGCCAAATGGAAGTACACCACAAAATATACATAAAAGTATTTGTGAGTACATATTGTATCTGAGCTCAATCAATTCCAGCTTAAATCACAACACACAATTATCTCTCAATACACCAACTTACTAACCAGTACAACCTCAAAGCCGAACCTCAAATTCGACCCCAATCACTTGATATTAAACATTAAACGCGTCAATCAATTTGATTGTCGTCACACGCCAGTCGTCAGTCGGGAGTCGTCAGCGATGATGAATGGCGGTCGTTAATCACGGCGGGGTCATCAGTCATCGTCAGTGAATCGGGCTTTTCAAATTTGTTGGGTTGCGATCGAGAATACGATGTGTGGAAGTGCCCTTAAGATTTGCACTGGGTCTGTATGTTGCTTTGGGGTTTGTAGATGTTGCGGATCTTTGCGATGAGGCAATGTAAATGGGTACATCGTTACAGTAAAAATAGCAATAGTGCACGTGACTCTACAAGTGAAAAGTTAGCTAGCTTAAGAAAGCACTTTGATTTCAATTTTTATTTTATCATTATCATCATCCCAGTCTTTATACGTCCCACTGGCAGGGCAGAGGTCTTCTCTCAGAATGAACGGGCTTGGTCCGTAGTTCCCACGCGGGCCCAGTGCAGATTGGGAGCTTTGATTTTATATTTTCTTATATTTGATGAAGAATCTCTTCGTTCTATTCTACACTACACCATACTCTGGGTTGTATTTTGATACACGTAAAAATAAAGTTTGCATATTATAGTAGTGCACAGAGCTGAAAGACTTACAAGATGTAATTATTCTAAATTGGGATATGTAATTATTAACTTGTATAACGTTACTAAAAGGTGCAAGAAGGGGCCCTTTCGCAAGTTGTTCACTGGTACTTCTATATTTATAAAATTGGTTAGGTGCATTTTTTTTCATATCAATGTACCTTACCTTAAATGATAAATGAACGTGTAAGCAGTAGTTTAAATTTAAGTTTAAATTAGATTAGTTTTTGAACGTTAGTACTACATCAAAAACAGGCTAATTGATGCATCTAAGGTCAAAAATAATATGAATAAAAAAATAACTTATATAGCTCATCTATCAGATAACACAAAAATTCATACGAACAGGTAAAAAAGTTCTAACTACGAGTACACAACGTTGACAGTTACAACATTTTAAAATGTATGTTTCACGGATGATTTAAACGCTTGGCAAATATTAGCAGTGACGGATGCGTATTTACACACCGTTCCCTTATTTACACTTACAAATTTATGCCCATAGGACGTTTGTACGATGCGGCGTATGTTGACTTAAGCCGTTTTGATGGTGAGATGTTGACAGGTGCGAGTTGTTATGTGCATTAATAAATCATTTTGGATTTTTATGTGACAAAGAGTAATAACGTAGATTAGTGGCGTTGAGTTTTATTGGAGATGTATTAATTAACGCTTTGCCCTGTGGTAGTGGCGGTACTGGTTTTATTCGACGCGAAGTTGTATTATATTTGCTTAAAGGTTTTGATTGATGATCGTTAGTGGGATGATTTTTGTTTCTCAAAAAATATTATAGTATTTGACGGTGGAGGGGTTTTACATTTCAACTGAACATGCATTGCCTACTTTAATTAAATTTTACCTTAACCTATACATACATCATCCATCGTTAAGACATTAAACATTGCCGTGCCGAGACTCTTCACGCGGGTGTCATAAAAGGCATCTAAGGGACTTGGTGAGAGTGGGCAGCAGCGTTCTCTTTTCCAAACCTCGAACTCCGGACTCTAGCTACTGCAGGCAAGGAGAAATCCTCAACTGACGACGTCAACATATCTTTCAAAGTGTATCAAAAGTAGATTAATATATACTTCCTTTAAAGGCGCGCAACTGATCAGTGACTGTTCTTGAGTTGTTGATCATGGGCGATGGTGATAATTTCCCATCAGATGACCCCTTGCTCGTTTGCCTCCCTTTCATAGTAAAAACACATTAGAAAAAGAAATTTAGATTACTTTACATAATTTACGTGCCTATAAAACACAGTAGTTTATTATCCACTTATAGGTAGCGGTTTGTTAGTTTTTTTATTATAAAATCTCCGACAGCGATCAGACCTTCAATGCTCGCGTCCATGTAGTCAGTTCATCTTGTTGGAGGCCTTCCCAAGCTACGTGTAAAAATTCACTAACCAATCATTAGGTACCCTCTAAACAGTGACGGAGAACTCAGCATCCATGCCGCTTTCTAGTCACTTGACTACAACTTCCAAAAATGCGGTCAACTTTAAACCCCGCAGCCTAACCACATCAAAGTAACAACCAAACACGCATTACTCATAACAGGTCTCGACGGAAGTTATCATAATTACAGCCTCATAAATTATATTTCCGAGACAGTGGCAAATGACTTCAGTCACTCCCGACCCCGATCTAATATCAAATAATTCAAATATTTGGGCAGCACCCATCTATCACTTACCGATGATAGATGGTCTCGAGTTTAACTAAACAAAACGACGTATACGAAAAGCAAGCATCGCGATATAAAACTTGAGCCCGGAGAATAAGAGCGTAACTGCTTTGGGAGTTGTTGATTTAGTTCTCCCAAAGTTGCCTAAAGTTGTACGGCTGGGTATAAGGGCACTGTTTGCTCCATTGACATTATCGCTCATGTTTCACTTAGCAATTATTTATTGATGCCGTCGTAGTTTGGATTAGATAGCGGGTAATTGATGAACTGCTAAGGTATTTTAAGGATAAGTCTGGTTCGAAGAACTGTTGGATTGAAAGTAAGTTTTTGTATTTCGTACTAAATACAAACTGAAATATAGATGCACAGAAAAAACCCCAGAAAAAAGACCAATGCTGGGAATCGAACCCAGGTCCTCAGCATTCCATGCCGTGTGCCATACCCTACACCACCACTGGTCTAGAGATTAGACACGAATTTTTCCTATACATCATACATTTCAGTCTGCTAAATCATCACCTTATGCAGTGACAAGCGCACATCTATGTTACACCCTCTATCGAGAGATTTTAACACTCCTGCATTTGTGCATCTATATTTCAGTTTGTATTTAGTACGAAATATATGATTTCACGGGATGACCGTAAAAGTAATAAAAAAATGAAGTTGAAAAAATAAATACAAAAAGATACTTCATAGCTAACTTGTTAGTAAGTTTTTGCACTAAGTTAAACTGGTTATATTATAAGAGATATTAACCTTCCTACGGTTTACTGAAACTCTCCTAATAAATTTATTTCGTACTAAATACAAACTGAAATATAGATGCACAGAAAAAACCCCAGAAAAAAGACCAATGCTGGGAATCGAACCCAGGTCCTCAGCATTCCGTGCCGCGTGCCATACCCCTACACCACCACTGGTCTAGAGATTAGACACGAATCTTTCCTATACATCATACATTTCAATCTGCTAAATCATCACCTTATGCAGTGACAAGCGCACATCTATTGTACACCCTCATCGAGAGATTTTAACACTCCTTCGGAACTAACCGCTCACCTGGACAAGAGATGGCGCTACTGTGCAACTTTAAACAAGTTAGCTATGAAGTATCTTTTTTTTTGTACTTATTTTTTCAACTTCATTTTTTTATTACTTTTACTAATAAAGTAATAAATAAATATTTATTTGTATTATTCTCCTAATAAAGTAATAAATAAAATAAATAAATCTTTATTCAAAATAGGTTTTTACAATATAAAACTTAAGTCTAAAGAAATTAAAAGTGAAGAATGACAATATGCCTGAACTAGGAGGATCCTGTGTCTCAGGCGAAAAAAGGACTTACACAACTAGACATAACTATGTGAATTAAGTAAAATTTAATTAAATTAACACTTGCAGAAAAAGAAACCGCTATTAATAAAGCGCTATAACTCTCATTTTGCTAAACAAACTTATCTGGCAAATAAATAATATCGTCCCAGCATACAGAAAGTCTCATTCCATGGCATAAACCTCCTCTCAGCTCTCTTTCTCGGCTTGGACCGTAGTTCCCACATGGGCTCAGAGCGGATTGAGAACTTCTCAAACACCATTGAATTTCTTACGTGCATGCATGTAGGTTTCTGACAATATTTTCCTTCATGAGCTTTCATGGTAAATTCAGATGTTATTTCGCACATATGTAAATTCTGATCAAATCAGAGCTGCAGAGGTTCGACTCTGGGTTCGAACCCACAACCTTGTTTGAAAGACCATACATCAAACTCTAGGCCACCACGGCTTATAGAAAATATAAAATACTAAAAATATTTCAGATGTACAATGAGAACGGCAGCTTTTACTAAAACTATTTAATTTATAAATGGTTTCTTGTCAGTCACAAGTCGTCATAGTTTTTAATAGAGAGGCATCCGTTATAATTGTTAGATCCACCCACCAAGTCGAACAGAAGTCAAAAGCTGAATAAAATATAAAAATCTCACTCGCTCCACGACAGTTTACACCTCAATTTACTACTCATAAAAGATAAACTCGGCGCTTCTTGAAATATACACTGTAAAACAAATAAAAGAATGCGTTGAAATACGGTCCGAGATAATGTTCTGACAGCTGTGGAGCGTATTTCTTTATCTGTGGACATAAAAAATGTTGAGATTCAGTCGGGTTCTCCACTAACTCAGACAAATTAGTGTTTGTTCGATGGTTTTTGGTTCCAATTTGATTTTTTAAATTACATATCTACTTTTTTTAAAGTTATTTGAGTTTTTTTTAACACGCCGACGGTTGTCAATTAAAATTCTGTTGTGATAGTCACAAATAATTTTATATTTTGATATTGACAGCGGTCGTAAATTTTCTAATTTTCGAAAGACGCGTCAAGATAAATAGTCATGTTTTCCTCCCCAAATATATTGCTAATGGCCAAGAACACGAAGTAAACTAACAAATAACAGAAACGTTTTCGGTGGTAACGACCATAAACTTAGTAATATATGGTTAAGTGTAATGTCTAAATAAAATATGCTATCAACGCTTTTATTTGTCACACATTTCTGTTCAAACACAGCTACTTAAGGCGCCGTTATGGGCTATGAGATAAGCATATTTTATTTTTATTGTCGGGATTATATTTTTAAGGACATCGTATCACAGTCGACTCTAACCGAATACGCTAGAGTCGAAAATAGCTCGCATAATCATATTCATCTTTAGAGGCTATCCTATAATGCTGTCCATGGTATTTCTAAGTGACCCGACATGACGTTTATAAGAAACGGTAATAATGACGTCATAAATTAACAATGCCGACGTTTTTATGACCATACGTTACCATATTAAGGTTATTTTGACTACTTTACAATCGTTTAAAATATTTAAATACGTGTACAATATAAATTCATTAAATTGGTACCTTCGGCGAATAAGGTGACCTTTGATGCCGGCGATGATAAAATCTACATATACAAATGCGTAAGTTATAGTCCGTATTTTAAGTACAATCGTACCAGTGAACCGTGAACCAATGTGAAACAATTAAAAGTTTTAACTCACGGTTATAAGTCAGGAGCGGACTGACATGTTTCGGTCTTTTCAGAAGACCTTTTTCAAGGTTGCGTGCATTCATCATGGTAACGCACAACACAGAAATGTCGTAATGCCTAGTAAAGTAAACCTTTATAACATTTAATATGAAAATATTTTACGGTCCATCACGATTTAATTTGTTCGCTTTGTACATAACGAAGTTAAAGTTTATTTTTATATGTCACGTAAATCCAGGAAAAGCAACAATCACCACCCAGACTTTAATGCAAACATACATCAAGCACTTTGAATTCATCTGACGTCGAACGTTCATTTAAAATTCGCCCTTTGTGTCCTTTCAAGCGACTTTATAAAGCTGCCGACGCGGAGTGGCCACCCACTGTCACTTGTCGAACGACCGACAAACGGCCAATCCATTTACTCGTACACACTTCCACCAGCCAATTCAATACAGCCTTACTACACTCGATAATAAACTAAAAACCAACCTTACACAACTTCTCCCTAAGTCTATTTTGGTAGCAAAAGTGATAGGAGTTGTTGTTTTTTTTTTATTAAAGCAGGGTATACACTTACGTGATAGTAGTGTTTACACAATTCCGTTCTGAAAGCGCAGGAAGCTCGGACCTCACAATGTCTGTTTGTCTGTCACGATTGTGCTCAGTATGACTCGATGTTTTATAGTGATATGGATAAATAGGGTGTAGGAAATGGACGTGAAAGAAATTAATCGTGGTCAGCTGTCAGTTTACGGCCACACGCGTAGATACTTTTATTGAGCTGATAATAATAGGTAGCTAATGAATGGGTAAAAGCGTGGTCGTTGCACGATTATAAGGGGTCATGTAGGTGCAAAGTTCAGTTAGTTTTTATTCTAATAACGTCCATACGTCTCGGAAACTAGCAAATTTTGTTTTCACGAGACACAAAAAAATATTTATTTATATTAGACTAACAATATTTTGCTTATTATCACCATGTAGCTGTTTCAAAAGAAATTCCTAATATTTTAGCCAATTAATTTACAAAATATTTTTGCGATCGTCCGAAAACTTTAATGACTATTATCACGCAAATAAATTTCATAGAACTGTCACCTCTGAAATATCCCCTAACGCAAAACTCGAACAATTCATTTGAAACGCCACAGAGGAGTGTCATAGAATCTATTGGCCAAACAAAATCGCTCGCTTCCCCGATTTGCAACCGTGAAATTCGTGTTTGCTGTTACAATCTTCACGGGTGCTTTGTGTTCAGTAAATCACTGTATTGTAAATCACTGGTTTTGAGAATTCGATACGGGTGTCTGTAGGCATGACGTTTGAGGTGAGTAGTCGCTTCTATATTGTTAGTTCTCTAATGCGTGGCGGATGTTTAGGATTTACTTTTGTTAATTTATGATATTTTGTGGGAAATGTGTTTATGTTTAAATTTATCGATTGTTTTCTTGAGTAAAAGAGTAAGTTCAAGGTTGGACAGTGGTTCAATTATTTGCAGTTAAATTGACACATACATAGTGATACATACATAATGATTCAAGCTCATTTATTACTGGACAATAATAATATGATGCATTACATAACTAAATTGTTTTTTGTCTGATTAAATTTAGGATGTTCATTCTTTGTGGAAATTAAATCTCAAATTCAATATTAATAGACAATATTAATAAAATAAATCATCTGAACTGAAACAATTGAGTAAATCTAATATTACTGTACAGCATTAACGAAATATAAATAAATAAATCATATATGTACATATCCGTGATATAATACTTTAGATATATTTATTGAAACTAAGAATACAAATATGAAGAAAAAATAACAATGAATAAAACTTAATTATAACCTAAATATCTAACTTAGAACCTACCTAAGTAAAATTAACTAAATATGTACATGTCACTATAAAAATAAAAATTATAAAAAGAATACCCCGTCCAAAAGATCTGACTGTGGCAGGGTTCCCATGATGCTGGCCGAATTACCCCTTTGGACCGCAAGTGCGATATATATATATGTATTTATATCACGGAACAATTCACACCAATTGACCTAGTCCCAAACTAAGCAAAGCTTGTACTATGACTACGAGACAACGGATAAACAGACTTAAATACATATTAAGCACCCAAGACCCGAGAGCAAATATTTGTATTTTTCATACAAATATCTGTCCCGACGCGGGAATCGGACCCGGGACGTCATGCTTCGTTGTCAGGTTCTCTAACCACTAGGCCTTTTGGTCGGCAAACTGAGCTAGAAGCTCATGGGTGCTTAAAAAAAAACAATTTACCTACTTTAAATAGTAAATAATTACTAAACTTTTTGTCATGACAACGTCCAATAAATCAATGAACGCCGGCGGCAACCACGAAAAAGGATGGCGCAATGTAACGTACATGTACGTACATGTCCCGTACAAGAGAGAGCAGTGAACGCCAGGATGTACAAGAGAGCAGCGCGCGCCAGGATGTAGATGGGGGGTGCGGGGGGGGGAGGTGGGGCGGTATTAAAGGCGGTTTAATTTTTGTTTTTTGAATGTTTTGTTATGACGTTGTCACGTTAAACTATCGTCCGTAAACCGACCTTACAGACAACCGGTTTTTCCTCCTATCTCTATCACAATAAAAGTCATTACCTTACCATCGCATAAATCACTTTTTTTTAAAACCGGCGTCAAGGCACCCCGATGAGCTTAACGTTGTCCACCAGCTGTTACGTCACGCCGTATCTTTGACAAGTCCCTTTGTCACTGGCCAGTGATATCGATCGCTCAATATTGTCAAAGACACAATCACGCTCGTAAATAATCCGTGGTTTTTAGGGCCACCTATCAAAAGGGTGCCAACCAGTTCAGTCACTGGGAATATTATCGGATAGGACAAACCACTCAACTATGTATATGTTCTAATAGATAGACATAAGTACTGGGACCTCAGCCGGAGCGTAGACTCTGATGATGATTACTAACGCGAGGATTAGGCCATTGTAGTTAATTAAAACTATGGATTAATGATCTGAAATAAACATTTGGAATTAAATTGAATTTAATATTCGAATAGAGCTGTGTTATATATTTTTGAGCGAATTATCCTATCAGATATTATTATTTATTACCCTACGTATTGTATCCGACTCCCGCTTAGCCTGTTTTTTCTTTTTTGTGCGGTGACGATGTGTTCTATTGTTATACAGGGGGTTCCGGATAGATTTATTGCATCACAATTGTTTGGGGTGAAATTGCTGTGTCATTTAATGATAAGTATTTACTCGGGGACGAGGGTGCGGTATTGCTGCTAATCTGGGATTCGAGATAAGAGCTGTCGCTTTAGGAACTAACACGGTGGTCGGTTTTGCTGTAATTAATAAAATTAGGAAGAAATTTATTCATCATCATCATCATCATCATCATCATCATCATCCTAGACTATATACATCCCAATGCAGGGCACAGGCCTCCTCTTAGAATGAGAGGGCTTGGGCCGTAGTTCCCACGAGGGCCCAGTGCGGACCATTAAATTTCTACGCAGGTATATACAGGTTTCCTCACGATGTATGTGTGTGATGTGTTCTGTCTGCTTGAGAGGCCATAGATCAAACCGCTAGGCTACCATGGCCTGAAATTATTATTCTCACTAAATTATATTTACAGTCTTACATTGTTATATTAATTATATTTTTTTTGATAATATTCCATGTTCTATTTGTTCTATTACGTTGAAGAAATTAAGCAAAATGCGTTTAACGTTAGGCTAAGCTTTTTCAACTTACAATTTTTACCATCACAGATCTAAAAAATATTGTTTATTTTGAGCGAGGCTAACAACAAGAAATTGACACATCATTTTCATCTTTTGCTTTTATAACACTTGGAGAATTAACAGCATTTAAGATACTGAACATATTTTATGATATAACTTTTGTAATATTGTAAAATAGTTTTACGATTAGCCTTTAAGATTATGGTTTAAACTCGAGACTCTTACTCGTAAATACCTACAACTAGGCTAGCAGTCTAAGGTGCTTTTTAAGCTTTTAGCCTTGTCAAGATCTTCTCAAAATAATGGCGACCACATACTGGAAAGTGAAGCTTTGGCGGACCTCCCACTAGATAGATACTAACCGGTGGATCCCAGGAGGCGAGTTGTCGTTTATTGTGACACTCTAAGGTGGAGGGCATTGTTTACCAATGGACAACTTTCAGCTACTAATAATGGTGAGCCGTCAAGAAACGATCTTTATGAAAAAGACTAAGCCAAACTACTTGAGTATTTTCTAATACTACGAAGCCATCAGCAAATTTCGCACACCCATTTTCCAGCCATTCATTTCATTACCGTCCACCTCCCCGCTATGAAATTCAAATGTACGCTATAATTTTGAATTACGCCGGCATTGCGTAACGAAGTGGCCAGTATATCACAGCCCGCTGCCACTAAATGGCCGAACGCTAAATTAGCTTTGCTAACTTTGTGTGTTGTTATTGGTAAATGGATTAGAGTTAAATTTAACTCAGCTTTCATGCGATAAATTAAAATTTGATAGTTGACCGAGCGAGTGCGAGCCGCGAGCGACGCGACTCCGTTTTTGATTTTAATTTCTATAATTAAATGGATTTTTTTTGTTGATTCAGTTCTTAGATTTTTCTTAATGGGTATTGATAACGTACAAAATTCCATACTTTCGCCATTTCGCGAGGTCAACCGCTCGTAGAGTCACTAATTAATAAAAGATGTCGGTTTTGGCCTAATGCGCCGATAATTTTATCGCTACCATTCATCAAATAGAGTGTCCCTCCCTTGTTACTTGTACCCTAGCTTATACGATCACTGCGACTGGTGTATGCTAGTCTGTCTTGTCTGTCAAGATTATTTTTTTCATGAACGCGTTGGGGTATCAAGTTAATATCAATCCGTACCTTGAGTAAGCAATGCCTAGAAGCTAAAAAAAAAGCTTCTAAGTTCATGCAACCAATAGGTACAAACTTTTGAACATGAAACCTCTGAAATTAAAACCTTCTGTCTTCAGTCCGTAAGGCATTACAGCACAAATAAAAAATATAGTTATTCCGTAAATCTGTGATCTACAAAAAAAATTAGCATAATAATACTAAGACACACAAACTTAATATTTTTCTGATTAGGTACTTTTAAAATTTGCACGAAACCGAGTGTCCGACTCGCCACTTGGTCGAATTTTTTTTCACGAGACAACTTCTACTCAGTAAAGCCTGCCTGTGTACCTGAATCAATAAACAAGTGTAAGTCAGAATCTACGAATAAAACAAAGCAAGCATTAAACGTGATGTCCTAAAACCCGAAACGTATTAAAAAAACACAATTACGTCCTAACACATCTCCCCAAATTGAAATATACGACTTACGCCAGCCATATTCATTACGAGTGGGACTCGGCGCCGTAACTCAAACTTATGGTGCCTTTTACGAGTTTTACGAGTTATACGAGTTACATTCGTTTTAAGAGCTGCGCCCGGAGACAACGCTAATGTTCGCGTGTTTATTGGCCGAGTTTTTGATGGATGGTGTTGTTGTACGTAGCTGTAAATGTACCTAAAGGCTTGTTCCACGTTTATGACATTTTGGTGTATTATTCGAGAATTAAGTCACCGACATGGCTCGAAGAATTGCCAGGCTCAAGTGGCAGTGGGCATGGCCGATGAGACAAAAAGGTTCTCGAGTGACGTGCAGGGACCGGAAGATGCGGTGTAGGTAGGCCCCCAGCAAGATGGAGCGACAATCTGGTTAAGGTTGGATGCAGACGGCGCAGGTCTGATCTGTTTGGGGGAGTCCTATCTTCAGCAGCGGACGGCTTTCGGCTGAAGCGATGTGATTCGAGAATAAGAGCGGCCTGCATACAAAACACAATGAATTAATAATATATTTCGCTCCGGAAAAAAATTAAAAACACATAGCAAATTTCATCGAAATCTTTCCGAAATTCTCGAAATAAAAAAAAATACAAGAATTGCTCGTGTAAAAGCTCGTTACAAGAATTGGTCGTATACGCTCAGTAATTACTAAGGAGCACCTTCAAAAACTACAAACGATTTAAAATTACAAGGTTTACCTTTATTCACTTGAATTAAATCGTAATAAACATCGTTTTCGGTTCTGCTGCGTAAATTTTAAAATAATTGGTTTAAAATAATCCAATAAATTACATCACCCTAATATTTCAAGATTATCAAACCAAGTTAAATAAATACGGTTAACAATCTGACATAAAAAGCATCCGTGCAAATACTGATTTATAGTCCACACAATAATATCCAACTAATGATTCGTTACTTTTTCATTCGCCTTGTTAGTTCTTTACAAACCGAACGACACTTAAAACGATTAAACAGAATTTATCGACACACATTCATAGAATCTACGTACTATGCTATGAACACTACACAAATTACAACCGTCTATGCAAAATCCAGCTTTAATCGCTAAACTTTTAAGTCAAGACACCTGCAGATGAAACTTTGTAATAATCTGCATGCATGCTTTAAATTTCGCTGCAGTTAACCAAACTCAACCTTGCTGGCTTGAACACAGCGTTAGATAGACTGCATAAAGGTGTTTTGTTACGCAAAAACATGACAAACGATCCACTGGATAGCCTATTATGTTCTAATGCCCCCATACATTATCTGCCTTAAAAGGCCAAGTCTCGTGTGATAAATTGGCAGCTCTTTGTCAAGCGGCCGCGTGGTGTCGAATGGTACCCGGCAGGTGATGGTTTTTTTTGCACTGCTTACATAATAGTTACCTGAACGGGATCGTAAATTAATTTTGAAAATGTGTCAAATGTGTAGCGGTCGTTTCTCGGTAATTTTGGTGCACATGTGTGCCATTTTATGCGGTAGGTTGCGCGTAAATCATCTGGTTTTCCATCGTCAAAACACCTTACAAGGGTAATGTAAGACTTGGCAAGTCGTTTTGGCAACAATATGCAGCAGGGGAATGTTTATACATCGACATGACGAAATCAGGATACTTATTAATGTTAGATTTATTGCAAATAAATTGCTTTGGCAAGCACCTGAATAGGACAATGGTGTTTATTAACCATGGACATGACTCATTAATTAGCATGCTTACTGATGCTTAATGTAAGTCTTCTTGTAAAGAAATAATTTTAGAGATAGGACAATGATGTTTATGCATTGACATGACTAAATCTAGATATGTACGTACTTAATGTTAGACTTCTTGTATGTGTAACGTTTTGGTAGGCACCTAATGTGTGTTGGACACTAAATGTTAGATTTCTTGCAAATCAATCCTTTTAGCAATCACCTAAGGGCAATCATGTTTCAAGTTCACGGAAGTATATTTTATATCTCATCAGTAAGCCAGATAGCATAATATTTAGAGAAACGTTCGTTTGACATAAGTCTTGTCGATACGATTTTTAAAGATTACACACATCTTTTAATTTCAAAAGGTAGCCTTAAATATGCTGAGTACCTATTTTACGTGACGTCTAAACTGGATCTAATTTGCGTATGAGAATATTAACTCATTTGGTATGGAGGACAAGAATCACAAAGCTGATTACCAAGATTTACATCATTGTGTTTTCCAAATGTGTAACGTTTTTATTTTAATATGGGGTGGTAAAATGTAGCAAATTTTTTAAAATAAATTTGTGTTATATAGACGTTTTCTAGACTGTGTTTTTTTTATTTCCATTACCTCTAAGGAAGTATTCGTGAGGTCATATAAAATTAATTTCTCCAAGACACCGCATCCCAGCTCGTACCGTCTAAACATAATCAATTATTAAATCTAATGAGTAATGCATGGTTAACTAATTGTATTATTGCTTCCTAATATATGAACTATTTTTATTTTTTTTTGTAAAAAATTGTTTAATATTGATCTTTTGTCTTTAATGTGTCACGTCAATCTGATATTATTACTTAGAGCATTGAATCTACTGGAAAGTAACGGTTAGTTCTGTTCAAAAATTAGGGCGCATGGCTCCTCCTTTTCGATTAATGCTCTAGTTCCTTACTTTTTACATTGACGACCAGTCTAGTATTTAATTATTATATGGAAAAGGATGATTTTTTTTCAGTTACAACATATACAATTTTACCTAACAAGTGTCTTTGAGTACCTATAATTAATTATTAAGTTAATAAATCGAAGTAAAGGAACGGACGTAAACTTAACGTAACTCTTGTCATTATGTGGTTTGTGGTAAGACTTGTTACATTGAAAAACTTATGCACACAAAAGGCATGCTATCTTTTGGTCTATCGGTTAACGCATATGCGTGCCCTCTGGCACTAAGAGGGTCTACACTTAGCGATTATCACAATCAACCATCTTTTTTAGGGTTCCATACCCAAAGGGTACCAACGGGCCCCTTTTACTGAGACACCGCTGTCTGTCTGTCTGTCTGTCTGTCCGTCTGTCTGTCACAGGGCTCTATCTCTTGGACCGTGATAGCTACACACTTGAAATTTTTACCGATTATGTATTACTGTGGCCGCTATAACAACAAATACTAAAAGTAAAATAAAATTAAAAGCGATCGTCATGCAAGAAATGCTTAGATTATTTATACACTAGATAGAGTGTCAGTAGCAAATATTGCGATACAAAACGTCCAAAAATTCATTTGACAGCTTCATATTACGATCGCGTTACGTCATTCAAACTGAAGGGAGGCAAATGACATATAAGCCAACAATTGGCTTATATTTTTCGGGACGTTTTCATGCCGACTAAGCTCTATCTATCTTTTTCAGCGTTTTTAACTGTGGCACTGGTTGGTAGGCGACAGCTGACAGTTGCTAGGCAAAGATTAACAGCCATGCCAAGGCCCAACCAAGGCCGCGCGCATACGAGCGAGCAACTCTATGCTGTTTGGATGTTTATCGAAAACCTACATATAAGTGCTTACATTTCGGCGATTTTTTACTGAACTGTAATAAAACATTGTACAGAGGTACGAAATCTTCCATGTACGAGTCCTGCTCGCACTTGACCGCTTTTTTATTATTGTCTGCAATTTTTTTATGCTCTTTAATACGGCAACTAAGTATTACAAAGAAGATAATTTACGTTGATTGTGTTGTGGTTATTATAATGCTTGCGGTGAGACCGGCTGACGTCTTGCCGTAGAGTTTTGGCTCCAGATGAGCTTTCAATCTATTGAACTGGTCGGACGGCCTTAGTGGTTAGAGAAATTTAATATTGAATCATGCGTTACTTGGCGGACGTCCACATCAATGAACTGAAACAATTACTTTGCTCACCAGCGACTTTATGATAGTACCTTATGATACGTGTCGAAGCGCTCGTGGAGAGGCTGGATTCGTGCTTTAGACTTCAGTAATTTAAAAACACCAAGTTTTCGTTAAATACCACATTTATTCGACGCCATGACAGATGGAAAAAAGAAAAAGTCAAAGGGCAATAGTGCCAACTTAACAAATTTGTGTTGGGGTTGCCAACAATACGTTTATGCAAGAAATGTATATTCATGCAGTTCCTCAGCAGTTCCACACTGTACGAACGCACGAACACACAAACCCAACTACCGCCGTACTACGTTAGTGAACGGTTGCGATACTCCGAGGCTGAACTCTGGTTGAGTTCGAAACGCGTGAGTGTAGTTTGGTGGTGTGGTGTCGCGAGTGAGCACAGTAATTGTTTCAGTTCATTGTTAGAGACATTGTTTGCAAAACTCGAGGTCCCGGGTTCGATCCTGTGTTGGGAAAGATGGTTTTATGAAAAATATGAATATTTTTGTGTTCTCGAGTCTTGGATGTTTGATATGTATTTACCTTTATTAGTATTTCTATGTATTGTCTAGTTTCTATTTATTGTAAAAGGTTCACTTGGTTTGGGACTAGGTTTACTGGTGTCAATTGTTCTATTGCACGTCCCCTAAAAAAGAGTCGTAACATAAAAAAAGGGATTTGAGAAAATTGCAATTAAAGTTTAAGGTTTAAAGTTTAAGGTTATTTTTTGCACTTTTTTGTGTTATGACAGTTTTTTACAGGATGTGCGCTATGATATTTTGCTTTTTCTGAGTGCTTTAAGCTGACCACTGATATTTAATTTTATAATTATTAAAATTACAGTGAGCGAGCTACAGCAAATTCACGGTGATTTCTTTGGCAGATGTATAGAATGTGAACATGACAACTGCATTGAAAATGGTTCAGCATTCTAATTTCTTGACTGTTTGTCTACGTTCTTGCTTGTTCGAAATATTCATGGTTCACGCGTGCAGGGCTACAAACAAAAACTTGTATGAAGTGACTATCAATTCAATTCTAATTATCAAGAAAGAACAGAAAGAAAGAAAGAAAGAAAGAAAGAAGACATTTATTCAGTTTTACAAGACACACATTATACAAGAAAGTACACACAAATTAACACAAAAAAAAAACAAAGATAACAAACAATAAAGTAATAAACATGTACATACACAGCTCTGCATGTGTGTCCCCGCAAAAGTGAAACGGTCGCTGACTTAGCATCAAGGAGGATCAAGGAAGGTAGTTATAGAAATGAGAGGTAACTTTTCTCTGCAGTTCATTGTACCAGAAACAGCGTAGCTTATTGACAAACAGCCAGAGATTTATGAACACATAAATAAACTATTACTATAAAATTATATTCCAAGCATAAAGAGACATAAAACAAGCTGAAACATCGCGAGTGCTTCCTTAACCAATATTTTTCCTTGAATCGCTACGCGGCCTACGCCGTAGCACCGTAGACCGTCTACGGCGTAGCGGCTGAAATATTGCCCATGTATTATTCAAAGAAATTGCCACATATTTCATCTGAGGGAAATAACTCAGAGATATGTGCGATGGGGTTCGAGAAAAGATGGAATATTGCAACATCTTCTTACCTTGTTCGTGATACACGGCCAAGTCGGCCAACACTTTTTTAATGAAATTCTACTAAAAAATAAGTTAAGTTATCACTAATAAAAAAATAGCAAGACTTCTGATTTATGCGTGAAATGAAATATATTATTTATTAGAGTTGACAGAGGAAATTCTCACTTTTTATATTGTTTCTGTTCCTAAAATTATAATCATCGTAATGATTTCTGAAAAAAAATACTAAATGTTATTATTATTATTTAAAAAAACGTCCGTAAAAGCATGCACTCAAAAATTGACAACTTTAAATGATTGTTATAAAATAAAATTAGACTAACCTAAACCAATCAGCACATTACATGAGAAAAAAATTCTAAGTAGTAATTTCACAGAAAATTGTATCATACTAGGCTTTATTCCCGACCTTCACGCGCATAAACTATTATTATTATTCGGTAGTTCATTTATAACCCTGAGATCTTACAAAACTCCAATAGGGATTTCATATATTATATATTACAACGTGGTATTTATTTACTTTAATAACGAATGTTACGTTAGTAAAATAAACGGTTAAGGTTTTGGGATTTTATAATAGATCAACATTTATAATTATGAGTAAGATCAGTAGGATCAATGAATAATAATAAGCCGGACTTTGGGCATACACCCATCCACATACACACTCCTACAGAAAGCTGTCATCCTCAACACATGCCGCATAGTACGTAAATTTTTATCCATTCCATAATTTAACATAAAAAAAACGCACATGGCTTAGGCCTGTATATTATTTTACCTCCTGATTAGGTGAGAAATATAATATTTAATGCTGTTACCTATGTACTTTTGTGAGGAGAAAATAAATGATTATTATTTTTTTTTTTTTTTTATTTTTTTTTTTTTATGTTAGAAAGGCCAGACAAACGAACTAGTGGGTCACCTGATGTTAAATGATCACCACTGTCCATAGACACCCGCAGCGCTTTACGCGATGCCAGTGCGTTGTCGGCCCTAAAGGAATGGGAACAGGGGAAGGGGGTGAGGGAGGGGAAGAGGGAAGGGGTGAGGTATTGGGCCCCCGGCACTCTCACTGACCGTACGAAACGCAAGCAGGATTACCGCTGCTTCACGCCGGTGTTCTGTGAGAGGGTGGTACTGCCCCGGACGAGCCGGCCCATTCGTGATGCAGCGGCTAGCTACAACATGGCTCTACCACTACTAAAAATTATTATTATTATTATTATTATGTTGGTACGGATTTCCGATCACGGGCCCATGGGGACCCGGTCATTTGAAAGGCATTCATGGGGCCAAAACCAACATGAAGAGGCCTTTGGTACCATACAATATAAATGAGATGGGCGCAACTATGGAGGTCTATCCCCTAATATACACCATGAGGATGTGCTAGCGGACAGTCCTCCACAGTTGCCAATCTATTGCCAGGTAGGAATCGACATGGAATTGGCTATGGGGTTGGGATGTTGTGGACAGGATTACCGGGCTATGGAGTGAGATAACGGACACCTACCATTTCAATATCTCATAAACTGAACTTTTGGTAGGCGGTGACTCGCCATTCACTAAATGGGCCCCTCAAACTATTGCCCACTCGGGGCAACGAGGCGGCAACATTGGTGTGAACGGCTAAGGATGGAGAGGTGTTCCTGGACTTTAAACTTCAAAATGCCAACTCGCCACTTACGGAAACACATCCATCCTTCGAGCATTTAGCTCTTGCGCTCCACTCTAGGCGGCCAACAAAGGCAAACTAGAGGCGGGGTGGGTGTGTAACTGTGTGTGAGTGTGTGTATAAGCGCATGTGTGTATGTGTACCCCTGGAGGTCTCGGGTTCGTGGTGTCGCTACGCACCAACAGCTCGCCAAAAGCCGCCCTGCGATGTTAAGGACAGTAACTTAGGTCAGTTTTTTTTACTTCGGTTTTGTCACATAATTTCCACGAAACACCATCGTTCGTTATTCATTATTTTGACACATAATTTTCTGAGTAAGACTCAATTTCAAACCGCCATTCTTCAATTTGCAGCACGGTTTGCATAAAGCCTCGTGCAGACTGGTTCACCTTATCACCGCCGAGTGATTCCGCGATGTGCGCTCGGATTTATGCCGCCTTACCCGCTCGAGGTGACAGGTCAACTTGTTAGCTGTGTTGGAGCCCAGCAGTGGGGTCGCTGAGAAGTACAAAGGGGAAGAGATCTTGATTTCATTGCAGTTTTTCTATCTCGTCGTTTTCTGTGTTTCGTACCTTTAAAGGAAAAATAAATAATTGGCTCACTTCGTTGTTCATCTGTCTATCAAGACAAAGGTAAAGAAAACACAACTTTAGAGGTATGTAAAGGTACAAATCATTTATTGCCACAAAATAATTCAAAGAGAGTGCAGATAAACAAAACTTAAAATAAATATACTTACTTACCGGTTTGTTACATTACAACATTTACCAGGATCGTTATTCCCAGTAGGTAGCAAAATTTTCATTCGCTTTGTTTCCAAATTCTTTTTCCCCACAATGGTTTTTTGATAAAGCCTATTTTCACAAGATCGCGTTTTTTCCCAATCCTAATCGACATAGAAATATAAGTAGGCTTAAGTTATGTGAAGTTTGCATCGGCCCCGTTAGCGGAGCTCCGTCGATACTGTTTCTGTGTCAATCCTAATTGGGAAAAAAGCTACTTTGAAAAGAAGCTTCAGTAAAAAACCAGTGTGAGCATCTGGGAAAAAAAAACGAATGTAAATTTTGCTACAAGGAAATAACGATTTTGTCAAATTGATCTAACAAATCTAATGATTATTATTAACGACCGCTTAAGCCTAGTTGGTAGTGACACTGCCTACGAAGCAAGAGGTCCTGGGTTCAAATCCCGGTAAGGGCGTTTATTTGTGTGATGAGCACGAATATTTGTTCCTGAGTTATGGATGTTTTCTATGTATTTAAGTATTTATTTATCTATATAAGTATGTTTATCGTCGTCTGGTACCCATAGTACAAGCTTTGCTTAGTTTGGGACTAGGTTGATTTGTGTAAGATTGTCCCCTAATATTTATTTATTTATTTTATTTATTTATTATTATATATTTCAAACTTAATACAAACTGAAATATAGACACACAGAAAAAACCCCAGAAAAAAGACCAATGCTGGGAATCGAGCCCAGGTCCTCAGCGTTCCGTGCTGCGTGCTTACTCCTACACCATCACTGGTCTAGAAGTTAGCGACGAATTTTTCCCATACATCGTACACTTCAGTCTTTTATAATCACATTATGCAGTGATAAAGCTTTTTTCTGGGGTTTTTTCTGTGCATCTATATTTCAGTTTGTATTTAGTTTGAAATATATGGTTTCACGGGATGACCGTAAAAGTAATAAAAAATGAAGTTGAAAAAAAAAAAAAATAGAAAAAGATACTTCATACTTAACTTGATTATTATTATTATTAAAAACAAAATCAGGATCGCGTTATTTGTGTTTTTGTATGTTCCTTGGGTGCATTTTAAACATTTTAATACAGTAAGTAATAGACGACCAGACCAGAGAGAGTTTTAGACGACCAGATGGCCTAGTGGTTAGAGAACCTGACTAAGAAGCTTGAGGTCCCGGGTTCGATTCCCGTGTCGGGGCAGATATTTGTATGAAAAATACGAATGTTTGTTCTCGGGTATTGGGTGTTTAATATGTATTTAGGTATGTATCTATCTATACAAGTATGTTTATCCGTTGCTTAGTACCCATTACACAAGCTTTGCTTAGCTTACTATGGGACTAGGTCAATTGGTGTGAATTGTCCCATGATATTTATTTAAAAAAAAAAAGTAATTACGCTATATCTGAACCTAGGGATCGCTAATGCGGATCAAAATTATTTCTCAACATCCCTGTCCATGATGGATGATATAAAATTATGAAAAAAATATTAGCGTCTTCTTTACAAATGGATTAGAATTTTATATCTGTTTGAGCGGTGATATTTTATAGAATTCTGTTATAAGAACATATAAAATTTCCCAATAACGTCATTAGGCAGCAGTGGAGGCGAAACGGTGGCGCCATCGATTCATGAAGTAAATGCAGATGTCACGATTTTTATTCCTCCGATTGCTTATTACTTCGTGAAACGCTTTTTAGTTGACTACATATTTACTTACATAGCTTCCAACCAGGTACCTATCTTTATCGACCCTCTCGTATGTTTACAAAAAAGTCAAGATCACTTAAACTTTCCGCTTATCTAAATAAACTCGGCCTTGCAGCGTAAAAAATACGTTTTCTTACGATGCATAATATTTTAAACCACCCCCTTGCTTCATACGAAATGGCTGTCGGCACTCGCTACTATTTTTCCAGGGAGATATGACGCAATTAAAGAAAGAAAGCGAATATTTTCAAATTAATTTTAACCAAACAAAAACAATATGTTACGCCGAAGGTTACAACATAAATTTAAATATTTTCCATTATTATTCAAAACAATTCCCTCGAAGTCTTTTTGTTATCGCCATGAAAAAATACAAAACATGTTTGTAAAACTCTTTATTGTACACAAAAATATGAAATTATTAGTTACCGTACATATTTCTCACGCCGTACAAATTGGTTTATTATTTACAGTCAGCGCTGTAAAAAAGATTGATATTAAAATAATACGCGGTGATTTGAAAACCTATACCTTGCTTCATCGGTTCAACGCCCCACTGGACCCGCATGGGAACTACGCAAGCCCTCTCATTTTGAATGAAGCCCTGTGTCCTATAGTTTGACGTGTATAAGCTGGGATGAGTCTGGAAAAGAGATCAGGTCCAATTTTAGTCAATGCAGTTTATTATAAGCTGGCCATTTTGTAGCAGTAATTAGTGATTTATGTGTTCTTTTTTTTAGTTTTTTATCCTGTTAAATATGGGTTAGTAATTCTCCAATTATGTTCAGTATAAAACAAAAATGATAATTTGTAAATGTGGTTTAAACGACTTAAATACATTTACTGAGTTGTGTAGTGTGATCCCTACCATCTGTATTAAACATTGAAGTTGTCGAAAATCCCGCCAAACTCCTATGACTTGTAACCTTGACATACGTGATAAATTCGCGAGGAGTTTCCCTAGTCTTGGTAGAGCAGTCAAAATAATTTATGTACCTAGTTTAGTGGGTACTTTTGTGAATAAATGGCACTGTCTAGGTGAATGACATCCTTGTTAACTCGGTCTGCATGCTTGAATGATTTGTCTTGTGACATCACAAGTTTTGTATACGGTATGTTATCATTTATTTTAGTATCGCCAGTGACCTATATTTAGTTTTTTTAGCGTTAAAAATAAGGTAAACAATCTTGATTCAGATTTCTACTGAAAAACAATTATTATTTTAAAAGGTTAGCTCATACATAATTAAATCATAATAATATATATTATTCTCTATTTAGGTAGTATATGGTTCAATATTTAGCGTTAATGCGTTTTCTTTTTCCACCATTACCGTCTCAGCAATTTTTATTAAAAACATGATATTCAGAATTAACTTTTATGTAAACTAGATGAATCAAAGTTCTTGTGGCTTTTTGCCCCTTTAGTGTTAATAGTACATGGTAATGATGTTGAATCGAGCAGTCAAAACACTTAAATATTTAACGACAAAATCAAAATCGAAACATCTTTGTTCAATTTTACCCTATAACAAGCATTTATGAAAAACGAAGAATCTACTACTGGCTAGGCAAAACCCCGTTAAAAAGGCTGTGATACACTACAAGGTTTTATTCCAAAGAGTTCTTTAATGTTATTTAATTACATTAGGTCCATAACAATTTTTTAAACATAGTAGAGAATCTCAGCCTATGATAAATATTCATTAATTTTATGATACGCCTTATCCAACCTGACTGTGGTTAAAATTTCTTGACGATGGATATGAATTTTGTATCTGTTTGGTCGATTATGCTTTTTAGATTTTTATCATTAAAACGTATGAAATTTGCGTGAAAAGATTTTTTGGTTTTAACCAATCTGTAAAACAGAACTTTCTTCACCAAATCAGACGCAGAAGTCAATGAAAAAAATATAATCTACCATTACAATCCAAACAGTAACCTAACACAAATATTTTGTAGGTACAAATAAATTTCGCGCCGCTCATAAACAACACATACTTGTATTCGATGGAATCAAACCTATGACCCGGCTTATTACTAAATGGCCTGTAAACCAGCATACGGTGGTGTTTTTAGATGTCTGATACGAAACCCTAAACTGCAGAGCCCATTAGTAAGAGCATTTGTTCCCAAGGGCCAGAGGATTTAGGAAAACAAACACTTCATTGTGGGCCTTACGTTCTTGTTTTTATGGTTAAAAATTGATCAAGTCACAGTGTAAGTCGATATGATCAGCAAGGAGTGGTTAATGAATCGACACCTTGCAACCTTATACGGTTTAAATACCTTCCTTTTAGTTAGTGCTTGTTGTTTACAATCCTTGGATGTTTAATATGTTTTTAAAGTATGTACCCACCTATGCTTATCCGTTGTTTACTACCCAATAGTATAATCCTTGCTTAGTTTGGAACTAGGTTAGTTGGTGTCAATCGTCTCATAATTTGTTTAATATTATTATTATGTTGAAATCATTTTTGAACACTTTGTAGTGTATCAATCATTTGCGTTAAAATTTCCATGACACGACACCTATTTGTCAACCACCATCAATTTTTCTGTGGTACGAGTAATTGGGACGTCAAAACGAACTCGTATCAAAAAGCTGCTTTAGACTTTCAATTAACTATTTCCTTTCCGCGTCATTATGAATGTAGCTTGCGCTCAATATACAGTATTTCTATCATACTGTACAATAAATCATCACAATCACTGATCTTCTGCGCATTATTTATCACGGGATGTGTGATCGTGTGCGCAGTGCCATAACTCGCTTATAGGTATCTTGCGCGCAATGATGTAGGCGGGCCCGCTGTAAGATTTGTTACTGATTCACATCAATGTTTGTTTGTGATTATACAAATACTTCATCCTGAAACTTGAGGCGTGCTCTGAGGCGTGATCGTTAAGTTTTTTGGTATGTTTAATAATAACTGGCCTGTAAAAAAGGATAACCTAAAGGTTTACGTGAGCGAAGCCGCAAATAAAGGCTAGTAAAATCACGGAGAGAAAACATTAAAATATCCATAAGCGCCTTTAAAACTAGTGTATTGCCTTGCACGTAATATAACCTTTATCGAAATCTAAATATATGGTGTACGTGACATTGACACGGCCAAAGTCTTGTCAATTTAATATCCTCTAGCACCTTTTCTATGTAGGCAATAAACCATTTAACATGTACGCTGGTGAATAACTCTTACAAATACGATATTTTTCCAAGTGTGTTTTTACCAATAGCTCTAAGAGTAATTGAAATTTAGCCTATAGGAGTCGGTTCAGCAGCTACTGTACCTACTATTTTTATGAGAAATAGCCCATTACATCCATATCTCATCACCCAATTTCTCATAATAAAATAGTATTACCGTTTCGGATCGATATTTCTCGGATTTGGATAAGAAGCAGTTAATGAACTATTCTTATTGTGGAATGGAAGTTAAAAATAAGGAGATCTGTACGAGAACTAAAGACATTGAGATGGCTCAAGCAATCGCAAAACTAAAATGACAGTGGACTTGCGATAGAACCAGCTAAAGTCTTGCCATGGAATTGTCTCGTCAGATGAGCTTTCTCACAGCGTTTAAGCTGACCCTGACAACTTCACAACTTAAAGGACAGTGGGCACTATGCTGGTAGCCTGGTAAAAGTGACATTCGTTGGAGCAGTAAAATTATGGAGTGGTGACTGCAGACCGGAAGGCGAAGCGTTGGCCTCCCGCAATATGAATGGGGGATCCAGTGACGATTGCGAGAAACCGTTTGCTCTGGGTTGCCCCAACCCGATTGTCATGAAGATCCTTGGGTAAGACCATATGCACCAGTTGAAGTTTCTCGACTAATACGATCATGAATCTAAAAATGTATCCTTTATCACTCCGTTTTGGATTTTTGGTACTTTGAATAAATTTAAGAAACTGTAAGTCGGAAATATAATCATGTACAAATATTGTTCACCATAGAAAGTCACTAAACCCCTAACAATAAAATATGCACGACACACGAATTAGCCGTCCACGGACAGAGGGCATCCTGATTCATTACTCATCATTAAATATGGACATAGACACACATGTGTGTATGTGTAGCACACATAGCTGATAGTCGAATGGCGCAATTACACAGTTCGTGTCTTGACGCGATCGAGTTACGACTTAAGAGTAGTAAAATATACAGATTAGCTAATTTTGTGTTGCTTAGGACCACGTTTAAAATCTATTTAAACACTAGATTTTAAGTTTTCGTAGACTCTTTACACTGATGTTGATTACTTTTTACTCTCGATTTTAAAATTCTCGAAATTCGATATCATTTTTTTTGTACTAGGTACTTACTGATTTTGATTTAAAGTTCATTCACTCTGGTAAATGCAGTCCCAATAAAATTTCAGTGGCTTATATAATATTCATAGTAAACAAATATAAAATAAAAACAGTAAAAACTTAGGACTAACTTAAATCTAACTAAAACTAACTAAAGCTAAAGGTAAAAAATCTGTCCCAAGTCGCCGCCAATGGGGAGAGTGCCCAGAAGGCTGGCAGCATTGCCACGTTGGATGGCAATGCTGATTCGCTGAGCGAAGTATTGGCCAGCCCTCTGGTCATGGGAGGCCTCCGCCGGTCAGCGCCGAAAGATACAGAATATAGATCAAATATATAACTGGCTCCAAGGGAGCTATATTTGCGGCGTTTGAAGTCTTCCGCTGAGGCCGCGGCAGAGCCAGCAATATTTTAGGTCCTTGAAAGATGGGTCGGTGCAAGAGTATCCACACATGTGGCGTCCCAAACTAAGGGCCGACCCATCCGCCAAGGAACCAGAGTCAAACCGTCGGGCCTCTTGCCATCGTCTCTAGCCAAGCCGTTAGGTTCTAAAACGGCAGGCACTTGGACGCTGACAAGGGCCCTACGGATGACGTCATTTAAGCTGGCGTGGCGCGGTATACGTCACGCGCTTCTGCCGCATGATAGGCCATGGTGTCCATATACATATTCATATTTATAGTCTTATTATACATTACAGATTTCAAAATTAGCTTAAGCTCTTAAATATTTAGTCTGTCAACCATTGCGCAAACGTCTCTCTAATATTGCTTCTCACTTCTCGTTACGTTTAGTCTCTCGTCAAAACTGGCACTCTAATATCAATAACTTTTGGTAACTAAATATTTTTAATTATTAGCGGCTTTGGGACCTTAGTATAATGACAGTTTATGGCATTATAGAAGGTATTTAAGAAATAATCTTGACTATTTTGGCCAAATTCATTTTTTATCGGAATTTTTGATTAAAAGTTAAGTCAAGCTTTTGTCGGCGTACACTTTGACGATCGACCAATGAATGTCTAGTCAAACTAAACCAACTATCTGCAGATATATTCCTGGTTGAATTACAGACGCACTGTATAATGAAACTACACTAAGATGTCAATGCAGAGCATTGTCCACTCTGCACTGCTATACTCCTACGCTTACAAGCTGTAAGATTTATTGTTATTACCGCACATTTCCTTCGGGTAGCGTTTTAATTACCCAGATCGGCGATAAACCATCCTAGGGGCGCACTTTTCTTCATTAGAAGACGGATGGCTGGCCGTGTCGAGAGATTTATCTCAAGTATCTTTTTAATAGTGTCCATCCTTTATAAGAACTGATTACTTATGGCTCCTTAAACGACTGAGAATTCTTAATGAACACTTGGACTATAATCGTATTATACAAAGTATTTTTTGTTGTGTTTGTCTGTGCTCTAAATAAATGTTCAACCATGTGAGGACAAAATCGTCAAATGTATGCGGGCCTGAAAGCGTGTAAATACATGACGTCTGCCGAAGACCTAAGAATTATTATAAACAAACCGGTTTCTACAGGAGCAGAGCCCTAAAAAAACCGAGTAAAAAGTAAACGATGACTTCAAACTGAATGATTAAAGCGTGCTATGGCCAGAAACGAATGGAAGTAAGCAAAAGAAGGCCTCTACGTTAAGTGTCAACAATCCAATATGCTAAAATATTTGCTGTGTTGCATATGAAATGCCAAAAGGCCGTGGTGGCCTCGTGGTTTGACCTATGGCCTCTCAAGCAGAGGGTCGTCGGCTCAAATCCCGGCTCGCACCTCTGAGTTTTTCGGAATTTATGTGCGAAATTACATTTGTAATTTACCATGAGCTTTACGGTGAAGGAAAACATCGTGAGGAAACCTGCATACACCTGCGAAGAAATTCAGTGGTGTGTGTGAAGTACACAAACCACACTGGGCCCGCGCGGGAACTACAGCCCAAGCCCTCTCATTCGGAGAGGAGGCCTGTGCCCTGCTGTGGGACGTATATAGGCTGGGATGATGATGATATGAAATACCTTAAATTAAGCTTAGGGAAACAAATAATCTAGGCCAGAAATAGGCTGCAGAACTGTCTTTGTCTACTTTATAAAGGGAATCCAATCCTCTTTGCAACAATTCAGCTTTTTATTTGTAAAATTGTTGAGCGTTGATGAATCAGTCTGCCAAGACTTTTCTTTTTGTACTACACATACATTACCACGACCAGATGGCCTAGTGGTTAGAGAACCTGACTACGAAGCTTGAGGTCCCGGGTTCGATTCCCGTGTCGGGGCAGATATTTGATTGAAAAATACGAATGTTTGTTTTCGGGTCTTGGGTGTTTGATATGTATTTATTTACAGGGTGTTACAAAATAACCCCTAAAGCCTGAAACCCCATGAACAGTAAATAGAACTGTAAATTTGCACGCTGTTCTTTTTTTAAAAAAAAAATATATACTAATTTAATTCTTTACTGGAGTACTTCCATACCCTTCAGTTATAACGGGTAATTTTGTAACACCCTGTATATAAGTATGTTTATTCGTTGTCTAGTACCCATAGTACAAACTTTGCTTAGTTTGGGACTAGGTCAATTGGTGTGAATTGTCCCATGATATTTATTTATCATATTTATTTATTTATTAAAGATAACCTTCGGTGGAACTGATTTTTTTATCTAGTAACCCAACCATGAAATAGTACGTGACATTAGCAGCAGAACGGTCGAACTAACATAGAACACAAGTCTCAATTGACCTCACGAGAGCCCTACAGACATCATATTTCAAAAAAGCAATAATGTTACCAGTGCCATCTACATCGTTTATCAAATGAGCGGCAAAGCAATATACAGCTACTAGAAGCCGCTATAAATCATTGCACCCTATAAGGGACTGGACTTTATGAAAAGGAAATCGCAAAGAATTTCCTACCCAGTGTCTGTCGCGTTGGCTGCGACCTTTGATCGTATCGGAAAGGATCGACACTTTCGACATTCACTTATCATTCCTTACCCACATATTAGATACTGCCGAGTAAAATGTAACCTTATAGACTTTAAGACTCTAAATTTAAGCATGAACAATCATTACTGCCAATAGTTTCAAATTCATGATGCGATGAACTTTTACGTAAGCGAATCCAAGTATTGTATATTCAAATGTGTGCAGTTTACACAGAATTTATTATTGCAATTGAAACGCTAATGGTTTTATTAAATAGCACACCCATAAAGGTTATATTGGCTTGTCTATTAGTTAAAGTTACGACGCACTCGCCGACACGGGGTCGTCCGCAAGCCATTTGTCACAGGGGCCATTTGTACTTGTCGAATCACGACCATTAGATGCGAGTGTGACCGCGTGGGGTTAACCCCTGTCCCAACTATGTTACGTCACAACCATTAATCATTCGAGACTGGAAACTTTCAATACACCAGAGACCTTAGATACTGGCGATGTTGAAAAGAAGGAACGAGTAAAAAATTTATATGTGGTTAACGCTGTCGCTGGGTTTGAACAAGAATTGATGCGTGTCAGTGAGGACTTGTATGAGTGGAACTGTCTCTCGATTTATCTTACTTTGCGGACTATTGTAGAAGCGGCTGATTTATAAGTATAGTAGTTAATTGCTGGAAACGCCATTAATTTTGGTTCTTTGTATTTGATCTTTAAAGTATATACGTATAAAACTAAAGTTTATCTCTTAGTCTTTGAAGTACGGGCAGAGAAAACAAACAAAGCAATAAAGCAAGCCTTTATCGGAGCGAGTAGTCGACACGCGAGCTAATTTACAACACGGCCGCGGGTTTTATCTTCATTAACCCATCGATTCACAATTAAGACGCGGAATAAATCTCTGGTAATGCGCTCCCCGTCCGCGCCGGTAGATTCAACTTCAAACAGATGTTATGTATAAATAAAGCTGAACGGAGGCAGCCACTCGATATATTCCTGTCTGCGGCAAACTTTACAGATCTATCAGCGTTTGCTGGCTGACGACAACTCGCAACCAACTTCAAACTAGTTTAAACCTTAAATGTCCCTATTAACTTAAACCATTGTTCAATGTAGACTCCTAAAATGTCTCACAATAAAAAATAATGACTAACTCTTATTTCTACGTCAACAACGACGATAGTTGAATGCGTATTTAAGACACTTGTGTCGTTACTCACAGTGATTCGAGAATCCTCATCTTATTTCCAGTGTAACGAGTCGATGCTCACATTCGATTATCTGGCCGCGGTATCCGAGGCATTACACTTGATGTATCGACGGCGACTGCGCGGGATTGTCGGCCCTCGGTTGATTTAGTAGGACCATTTCTTCCCGGCACTCCACGCTAGATACCCATCTGTCGAGCAACGCGTGACGGATCGCGCCAATCGCAGCGCTCCGAGCCCCTCTAATGAATTGTCCTAAATAATTGGGACACTGTTTTATATCGCCGTCATTTGTTTCGTGATCGCTGCATTTGTTAGGGACGTTGATTTGTGCATTGCTTTAACCTTTGATATTGGGATATTTGTTCAATGTACGTTTTCTTAGATGAGCTGCTATTAATTTAGACGGAATTAATACATCTTAGCATCACTTTTAAACCTGACCATACAAAACGATTAACGCCAGAATAATTTCAAAGATATTTCTAAATCGTAATTATTTTGTAATGCATTGTGTCGAGTTTTGAACGTTAAATGAAACCAAACACTTTATCATACCATAAATGGTCCAACAAAAACTTACAGTTATCTTTTAAACAGCAATAAATCTATCTCGGAGGTAATGCCTCTCGTTCCTTTTAGAGATGGTTTGTGCCTCAGACTTCCATCAGTGCTGACCAGACAATGCTTGCATCACTGTATCGCATTCCTAATCTCTGCTTCTGTGTTTTGGTGCAGACGAATGGCCAAACAAAAATGTTTTACATACTTATTATTTACTATTAGGATCAGCAAGGTGCACTGAGTTTTTTTTTTCAAAATTCCGACAGGATATACAATCACAAGAGAACTAAATATTTAACTAGCAAAATTGAAAATCAATGAGCTGCTATCAATACCAAATAAGACGGGTTCATTCTCATAAATCGTCTCAGTAAATGAAACCTCAATAGCAAAGTGAGGTCTTGACATTATTATTGTTCGGTAACAAAAGATCGTAAAAATAAAATTATACCTATCATGGAGATTTGTGACTCTTACTAGTTGTTATGGTAATCATTAGGTTGAGATTAAAACTGTCATGGACTTATTGTATCGTTGTATATTTTACGCGCACAGAATTAATGTCAACCCTTTTATCTCTGATATTCTTGATTGAAGACCAACGATGAGTTGAACATTGTTGAAGGCTTTGTTTTACCAAATAATTTACTTGTTTAAAATTAAGACTTCTTGGCTCAGTATTATAAATACAAGCGCAAACAACACCAGCTTATTCTTACTTCGGCTCGGTACAAACGGCGCGTCGCTCGTAGATAAGCTCGACTTTGATGTATGCCCGCCACTCGCATCTTGATCGACGCGCAAACCGTCTGGCTTCTGTATCATGTTGGGCAAAGCCACTGGCTCCTTTAGGAGGCAAATGTGTGAAGTAAGAGGTTTGTGTGGCACTGATGAATGTGAGTTTACAGTCGAGGTATTTCAAAGAGTATTCGTTATTTTTAACTAATTTGTTAAAGGCTTAAAGTTGCAAATTGTAATGTAGGTATCTTACAAATATTATCTTCTGAAATACATCACGGATGTTAGTCACGATCTCAAATAGGTAACATACAAAGTTTGGACTCATCTTTGACAGTTCGTGGGTAGAAAGCATAAATGTAACTTCTCACTGAACTGAAACAATTACTTTGCTCACCCGCGACCTTACGATAGTTACGTTTATGTAAGAAATGCGTATTCATGCAGTTCCTCCACCTCCACACTGTACGAACACACACAAATCACACAAACCCAACCATCACCACCACCACCTTACGATAGGGTCGCGGGTGAGCAAAGTAATTGTTTCAGTTCATTAATATGGACCTCCGCAAAGTAACGCCTGATTCAGTAAATTATGTAACTTCTCACATTAAATTATTTAATATATGAAACGTAGATTTTGTTTTTGTTTTAATAGAGATGTATTACTATAGAGGAAAAAAAGAAAGAATTTTTATGCGACAACATTCGGCACAGCAAAAAGATACAACAAAATATAATACGTTAGGACTACAGTCACTGAAATATAATCTTACATATAAATAGAACGAAAAAAAAGTAGAGTTGTGGTGCCAAAAGATGCAAATAAAGACGATAAATTTATAATGATGCATCAAAAAATAACCAGGGCATAAATAAACTTGGGTTACCCAAAACAATTCTCAAATCAATGTTCCCTACAGATATTAATAATTAGCGCCGTACGGTCGAGACTAAAAATTAAACTTTTGATTGAATAATTTCAACCTACAGGATCAAAACGAGATTTTAAAACACGAATATATCCAAAAGCTTCATGCCTCACCAAATTTTACAAAATCTCAAATCCAATCATAATCCCACTTATCCCTTCCTATCACTATCATTCCCCCATCTCGTTCCACCATATCTCATAAGTTTATTGCCCTGATCTATCACGTCGCAAATTATATCGGATTACCTCGCTAGGGGCTGGCAATTCACTGATTAGTTTTGGCTGTTGGATAGTTGTACAATTAGATTTTAAAGTAATAAAATTAAATGATTGCTCAGGCGTTACGCTGTGGAAATCAGATATAATTTTGAATAAATCAATTTGGTTGCAGCGAAGCAGGGTAAAAACATTGAATTTCAGTAATAAAAAGTTTTCAATTTTTTATTGAAATAAACGATAATCAACAACATCAACAAAACATCAATAACATCAATGCATCAACAGACATTTTTAGCCTAATGTTTGGTAAGGTTTTTTTAATTTTATGAAAAAGCGAGAGAAGAACAATATAATTTCGCAATAAGTAATCAGCGTTTGTAGCGTTCAATATGGTCTCAAAAAATATAATGATTTGCTTTTCGTCATGAGGTCCATTATGCTTTTCATACAATACATCACAATTTTATGGAAATATTTTTGAGTATCTCAACAATGTTTTCTTTTTAACAGTTAAAATTAATTGATAAAGCTTAGCACCAGAAATAACAAGAACGAGGAAGCAGCAAAGCCTCTAAACATTGACTTGCCACTAAATATCGGGACTTATCACAGATTTATCACTTCCCGCACCGTTACGTCGATAAATCATACCATTCATAAACAGAGAGCGAGCTGTCAAAATAATGAACGAGCCTCAGGCTTCCGTCCGTCGTAAAATCGTCTGAAAGCCTTAAATATAGAGCCAGTAATTACGTAAACAGACACATTGACGTGTGTATGTAATGTAATCATGAGCTAAAATTTATCACGGAGTGAATCATTCATGTGTTAAGACAGCTGACAGCGCGGCACATATATTATAATGATCGACAACCTGACGTTGCTTGTCACAGAGGGATAATGTTGTTGCCACTCACTGAGCTTCTCAACTGAAATTCGACCTTGTTGGCCTTGCTCAGAGTTGGGAGCCGTCTACTGATTGAAATAACTCTAACGACATTCTCGTTTCAGACAGTGACAAATCTAACGAAAAGAACAAAGTTCCAGTTTGATATGCACGATCCAAAAGCAACTTTAATGTTTGAGCTTTTGCTTCAAAATGCACTGCATCAATCTCTCTTTGGAAAGTTATTCATGTCGAGAAATGCGACAGGGTCCCAACGCCGAATTACCAACCTGATAGCAACCTTAATGCATAGTGCTTTAAGGTCTTGTTCGGGATGATGCCGATGGTGTAACGTAAGTAGCGCGGTAGCAGAGAGAAGTGTCGCGGCGTGTCATCGGGACGCAATGAAGATTTATGAACAGGCCCCTGTACTATGTTCCGTTTGGGTCGCGTGATCATATTTCTTGTCAATTTTTAGAAAATAAATGATGAATTGATGGTGAAATGAAATATTGACGCTAGTTCTGTTGTAATTTTGATGACCACGAAACTGAAGAGCACTACCTTATGCCTTGAAAAAATTAAAATATAATTGGGATTATTAAATTTGTTCATTAAAATCAAGCTTCAAGTTAAAGTAGTAAGTAAATTAGATTGAATGTATTCTGAACTTCACTAATAATAAATAAATAAATAAATAATAATAAATAAATATTAGGGGACAATCTTACACAAATCGACCTACTCCCAAACTAAGCAAAGCTTGTACTATGGGTACTAGACGACGATCAACATACTTATATAGATAAATAAATACTTAAATACATAGAAAACATCCATAACTCACGAACAAATATTCGTGCTCATCACACAAATAATAATAATAATAATAATAATAAATCGTTTATTGGGTAAAACAAATTTTTTTTTACAATGGTATGATGGTGTTTGAGACCACCTAGTAGGTATTAACATACCTGTATCAGGAGGCCTCGCTCTTCTATTTATAAGAAATAAAATCGGATCAAAGTCGGAGACATATTCACACTCTGCCACCTCAACACTGCAATTATTGTCAAAAATTAATAAGATTAATAGAAGCCGTACTTTGTCAAGGTGTCAGAGCGCAAAGACATCACCGACCCCGACCGATCGTGCCAGTTATGTTATCTTAGCATAGATTCATAAACGATTATTATAAAAAAATTAACAAAAATTATCAGTAACTATACCTAAATTTATACTAAACCACAGGTATTAAATTCAGATGTTTACATGTGTGCGTTTGTGTGTGTGTGTGTGTGTGTGTGTGTGTGTGTGTGTGTGTGTGTGTGTGTGTGTGTGTGTGTGTGTGTGTGTGTGTGTGTATGTGTGTGTGTGAGAGTATTAGTAGTATATTTATGCAACAAATATATCGCATATTATGAAAATTTAATTCATTTACAGAGATATTTATAGAATTAAATATAAGTATAAATATATGTATAACGTCTGTGTACTTGCTTGACTGAAAAATGAAGCAAATTACATTTATATTAAAATGAAATTAGCTTCATCTCACAATCAAACGATTACCAGTGCTTAAAACTATTTCAATAAGTCTTCCGTGTCATAGTAACTAAGTCCTGTTAACCACTTTATTAAGATTTCCTTACATTTATAGGATGTAAGAGAAAATATGTCTATTTCTTTGTTGATTTTATTATATAAACGGGCAGATTGTACAAGAAACTGTCTTTTTGCATAGCCTGATCTACTAGGGGGTACGGGTGCCACTACATTTGGTCTTCGTCGCTCAGTAGTAGGAAGTTTATAGGTGAGACCCTTATGTAATCTCAGCACTGCTGAAGCCACATATAATTTACGCATGCTCAGGAGCTTACATTCATTATAGAGTTCAGATGTAGGGTATCTATAGGGTTTGAACAGAATAATTTTTAATAAGCATCTCTGCCCTCTCTCTACTTCCAGGTACTATGTTTTCGTCGCACCTCCCCAAATTGAAATACAGTAGGTCATGACAGATTGAGCAAGTGCAGTGTAAATTTGGTAGCGCAGTTTAATACTTGTAATGTGTCTGAGTATTTTAAAAATCCAAATGAGATTACGAATTCTGTTATTTATATGTTCAATATGTGGGTGCCAGTTGAGATGTTGGTCGATAATAATACCTAAGTATCTAGTTTTAATCGTTTTTACCAAGCGAGGGCAAGTACACAGTACATTAGGAGTTAGGCTACAACCATGCAACGTGAGGCTAAGGTCACTAGCAGGTTGAGTGCTGCTATTCTTTGTGAAGCAAATATAGTTTGTTTTATCCGTGTTTAACGATAATAAATTAGAAACCAACCAGGAGCCTATCTTTTGGAGTCCTCTCTCAGCACTGTTAAAAACCGAGTCCCAACTCTCTCCGGTGAAAACAACAACAGTATCGTCAGCATATGAGATAACATGGCCTTGCTGAATAGACATATTAGTGAGACCATTGATGTAAACCAGAAACAAGGTTGGACCCAGCACACTCCCCTGTGGCACTCCAAATGTCACCTCAGAGTCATCACTCACATAATCACCTATCCTAACTCTCTGGGTACGATCCCTCAGATAATCATTAAGCAACTCAAGCGGTTTACCCCTGATCCCAAGGCATTCCAACCGGTTTACAAGAGTGGGAATTGAGACAGTGTCAAAAGCCTTTTTCAGGTCTAGGAACACAGCAAGAACCTTATTATTTTTGTCTACTTCGTTTGTGATTAGTGACGTTAGTTCCATTACTGCATCCTCCGTAGACATACCATGTCTAAAACCATATTGAGATTGTGAAATTAGGTTAAATCTATTTAAATAATTCATGAGTCTCTTATTAATAAGCTTCTCAATGATTTTAGAGATGGCTGTCAACACAGATATCGGCCTATAATTGTTGGGATCATTCTTAACTCCACTCTTGTAAACAGGTGTAACAAGCGACTTTTTCAATAAATTAGGGAAGATTCCTTGAGCAAAGCAGAGGTTAGCAAGGTGACTCACTATGGGAGCCAATTCAACATTACATAGTTTAATAAATTTAGTTGGTATTCTATCAATTCCTGGCGCACTGTCAGATTTAAGGGACATTATGATGTTGGCTACTTCATGAGGATCCGTGTCCAGAAGAACAAAGGATGATTGGTTAGTATTACTAAAATTATTAGTATGTTTATTAGTTACCAAATAAGTTTGATTTGCACATATATCATCTGCCAGTCTTTTTCCAATATTAGTGAAATAAGCGTTAGTACAATCCACAGACTCTTGTGGAGTTGATTTGTATTTCAGAAGATCAGTATTAATAGCTTCTTTCGCTTTGTAGTTAGTTAAAGATTTAACTGTAGACCACAAAGCCTTAGAATTTCTTGAGTTTTTCTCCAGCATTTCCCTATCATATTTACGTTTCAACTTCCTTATTAGATTATTTGTAAAGTTACGATACCTGAGAAATGTGACTCTCAGCACCTCACTATCGGGATTTGTTCTAAGTTCTAACTGCATCTTATTTCTATTAGCTATACAACGCAGAATACCCGGAGTAATCCAGGGCTTTATTATACGTTGATTTCGAGGAATGTTATGCCTTGTTTTACATTCATTAAGGGATAAGTTTATGCTAGAGATCAGCTTCTCAGTCACAAAACATGGGTCAGTAGAAAGCAGTAGTGCCTCTAGGTTTTTTTCTTTTAGTTTAGTAAGTGCTTCTTCATAATTAACCAGTTCTTTAGTTCTTATGGTAGATGTTTTAATTTTTCTGTCAGCTAAAGATAGAAAGATAGAACAATGGTCAGTAACCGTAGTATTTAGAACAGCTGTATATGCAGTGGTTTGACTGTTATTAATCTTTAACATGAAATGATCAAGACAGCTGGGCCCTCTCGTTGGTTTTAAGAGACCAGGGAGAATACCGTGCGTGCTAAGCATATTAAGATACATTTGTCTATTATTACATTCATACTGTTGTTCCTGAATGCGCGGTATTAGGTTAATGTTAATATCACCCGTAATTATAATAGTATTTATTAATTTTATAGACTCTAAGTGCGCATTTAATGCATTTATAAAATTTGCAGCATTACAATTCGACGGGGAACGATAGATTCCCATAATAATGATATTAGAATAGCGTATCTGAACGCAGGAGGCGTGATCAAGTATAATTTCCTCGACAATAGCATTTAGATTATTTTTAAAATAGACTACAACACCATCATTTTGATTTAAACTGTTTGTTGTTGCCAATGATGTATAGTTAGGCACTTGAGGAATAGGCTTAGTAGCGTTAAGGCGACATTCAGACAAAATCATAATGTCAGGTTCAAACTTAAGTTGTGATACGGTAACTTGAAAATCAAGAAAGTTACAGTAAATACTCCGGATATTCTGCGATAATACGGTGAGATCAGTATTTACAATAGGAATTAAATTAGTGAGGTCCTGAGCTTCACACTCAAAAGATTGGGCAACTTGCAACTCATCAATTTCATTTAAAATATTAAGTTGACTAGCCATTAAGTGTCAAAGAATGATTTCTGAGTAGAATGTATCGAGTGTTCTTTATTTATTAAAATTAAGTGGGTATTTGAGGCAACAGGCCTGTACAAAAAGATGCACAGTGAGGTACAATGGTGAGCGAATTTGAACAGACCTAGTACATGGCTACCAGGAGCACATGAGTTTATAGGTATTAGATTATTTTGCTTTGAGAATGGAAAGCCCACTCCAATAGGGCTATAACTGCAGGTACTAGGTAAACATAGATTGCTGGTAATTACAATCATGAATTTTATACAAATGATTATTTAGCTGTTATTGATAAATTTGTTAAAATATATCCGTAGCCACCAGGAAAACATGATCTCACGTGCTGTAAGCATACTAACAGATAATGATATATTATTATTAATACTTACAATAATAAGGTAAAATTCAGTTAGATTTAAGTCGACGGTACCAGGGTACAATAACAGAATCAGGATCATCTTACCAATACAAAACACCAGACGACCAGAAAGGGACAGTGCTATACTTACGTATAGCTCTGTCCCTTCCCAACCAGGGGACAAATTCAAGCTGAGACACAGCATCGATGCTATGTATCGAGCCGTCAAGCCACCGAACAGTCCAACAATCAGTCGCATTCTCATCGAAATTCCTCTCCTAGTACCAGGGTTGCAAAACACATAAAGAGGTTGGTCGGCAACCAATACAGAATAAATCATAAAGATAATGCAAATATTAGGCTCGAACAGATTGCGTCGTGTCGTTGTGTGGATAACTTTATGTGGTAAAAATACCTAAAGTTATTCATTTTGCTACCAGGATTTGACCCCAGGACCTCTTGCTTCGTAGGCAGGATCACTACCAACTAGGCTAAAGCGGTCGTTGACGTAACGTAACGTATAATTATCTGGTCTTGCTTGAATGGTTTAATTTTGTATCCTTCCTATTCCTCTCTTTCCTTTCCACTTATTTGCATCTCCATTTGCACTGATTACACACTCTTTTCTATTTATTTTTATGTTGTTTTTGACCCGTTTCAACCTTATCTTAAATTGTTGTTATAATATAGCTCGACTTCCTTTATTACCACCCTGTATTTCACCCGTTTGTACGCGGTCTTATTACATATTTAAGCGTAGTACGCGCTGAGAACTGCCTTGAAGCGACCCTTGCTGTTTTATTTAGAAAGGTTTGTTCCAATTCAATTTTCATTTGTTGGTGTGTTTTATAAATTTAATACTTAGGGTGGAAAGGGCTTTGAATGTTATACTTATGTGGGATTGTTTTGAGAAGCTTGAGTATTTAGTTTTAGGACCTTTTTCACAGGATTTCAGGGTAAAGTTCACAATTTACAATAATAAGGTTTCGTCCCACAATTATTGACATAATATAATCATATTTTTAAAATTTTGTATTTATCCCATCATCTTTTCCCACTTAATTTCATGTACTTAAATTGAGTTGATTCTTAATTTAGTGATATAACAATATATTTGTTTTATTAATATAAAATGTAAGAATTACTAACCTTAATTAATAACTATCATTAATTATAATGTTCCAACTTTTTGTTTTATCTTTTTTATCACAAAATTAATGGTCTCTTCTTAGTAAAAATAAAAGACTGCCTTGTCAAAGTAGAACCCAACGTGGTAGGTGGCGAGTCTATCGACTAAAATAATTTATACGTAATATTTCAAAATAGTTAAATTACATGCGATTACAGCCGCAGCCTTTACCATTAATCAACTAAGCTATTAAACAGGAATAAGTTTTAAGATAAAGCTCCGTGTACACCATTTTAATACCGAGGGGAACAAAAATACTGGCCATCAATAAACAACGATAATAATCACGTTCGTACCACAGAAAAAATAATATACTAATTCAAAACTACCGACCTTCGTTATAAACGTCATCGTTCAAAGGAAAATTGATTTACGAGCGTGCATTACGCCATTATTTTATGACGCGAGAACGCCCCGAAATAAAATACTAACAAACACACAACCGGCATCCACGACTATTATACGAGATACAAATTTAAAATTACACTTTAAACAAAATTTGACAACTCTTAACGTGTGCACGCCACAGTTTGAATTCGTTTAACAAATGGGATTGCCGTTAGAATTATTAGGGTTGTCAACGACCGTCATAAAGCGAATAAAATACGGGACACATAAAGAATAAACGCTCGTATAAACGCTGTTATGTCTGTCAACATAAAATATTGTATCCTGTGCAGCGGTGCTAGTTCAAATTGCGCTGCCGTCGGCCTCTGATTAATCTCCAGCGATGGCTAAATTGCACTTTTTATTTGTCGAGTCACACGGTGGCTTTACTATGATATATGTCTTGGTAATGCGAGTTGAGGTCATCGTTCAAATCGTGAATATAATCCTTAATAATGGATAGCTAAATTTAAAGTTTTTATAGTGTGAAAGATCTGTTATGTTATGAGGATGACAATCGAGTAGCGATAGGCAGGGAACAACTGTTAAGCTCTTCTAACAGTGGAAAAATGTGAAGAATTTGTATTGCGACGATTGAATGATGAATATTACATGTATTGTGAGAGTGTCATAGTTGCAAATGTCCTAAAACTAGTTGTCTTGTGAACTTTTAACGAACAATATCGTTTCAGCTTAAGTAGATACTTATAAACATACATAAAGCACTTTTAGTGCCGTACATTGATCATATGTTAAGAAAATTGACGTTGATGATGAAATTTCAATTTACGAATGGCAGCAAATCTACAAAACAATGGATTCGCAAAAAATCTAACAAAAATCCAACAAATTTTCGTGAGAATCAAAAACACGAAATGCAAATAAATAACTATTGTATGATGTTTCAGCTTAAGTAGATACTTTTAAACATACATAAAGCACTTTTAGTGCCGTAAACTATTCATATGTTAAGTACATTGAAGTTGATGATGAATTTTCAATTTACGAATGGCAGTAAATCTACAAAACAATGGATTCGCAAAAAATCTAATAAAAATGCGACAAATTTTAGTGAGAATCAAAAACACGAAATGCAAGTAAGTGTTGGTTACAACTTTAAGTCAGCACAAGTAGTACGCACCTTTACAAAAGTGGCAAATCCAGTGAGCTGAGGCTAATCGGTGGATCAGACAGTGTGCTTCTTCTTGAGGTGCCATCTCCTACCAGAGTTCGGGTATCATTAGTGCTACCTTGCTTTTTGACACTGGAGTTCATAACAGGGATCTCGTACTAAAATGGAACAATTTCCGAAGATTGTTAGCCACGAAGTACGCCTTCTTCTGGGTGGTTGCTTTCCTGGATTTTCCCTTGCATGATGAGTTGGAGTACATCGTATTTATCAATACTTGCTACTTGTCCGGCCGGGCACAGGCGGTTGAGTTACGTGGAATGAATGATGGTGCTTTGCGGTCTTCCCTTAGTTCTGTGAACAGAGGAGTGCCGCAGGGTTCGATCTTGGGTCCGCTGCTCTTTATACTTTACAGCGCTGATATCGTTTCTTGTATAAAGAACAGTAGATACCATCTTTACGCCGATGACTTGCAACTGTATGCATCCAGTGTGCCTTCAGATGCAGTCACCGTCGTGAAGAACATTAACGCGGACCTTGATCGGGTTTTCTCTTGGTCGGGGAGGTGCTGTCTGGCTCTTAATCCTGGAAAGTCCAAGTATCTTATATTTGGATCCGGGCATCAAATTCGTAATACTCTGAAATACCTGGCTTCCGAGGATGTTGCCCATGAGGGCGAACCAATAGAGAGGGTAGACGTAGCAAGAAATCTTGGGCTAATTATGGATGGCGAGTTACGCTTCGAGAGCCATATTGCTCAGTTAGTTAGCAGCTGCTTCTATCGCCTTCGGATTCTTTACAATATTCGTGATTACCTCAGTGTGGATTTGCGTGTCCGATTGTGTGAATCACTCGTATTGTCTAGGATGAACTATTGTGACGTCGTTTATGATGGTTGCTTACTTGGTCGTTCTGGGAGATTGCTCCAACGAGTTCAAAACGCATGTGCTCGTTTTTGCTTCAAGGTCCCTCCTCGGTCCCATGTCACTCCGTACTTGAACGCTGCTGATCTGCTTAAGATGCACAATCGCAGGCGCTTGCACCTTGCAACCCTTTTGTTCGGTGTAGTGCGACACAAGACGCCTTCCTACCTTTTTAAAAAAATCTCATGGTTGAAAAGTTTGCGCAGACTTAAGGCTATTGTGCCGCCGCACCGGACGGCGGCGTTTCGAGGGAGTTTTAGGTTCGCGGCGTCTAAGTGCTGGAATGACATCCCCCCTCCCATCCTAAGTGTGACTAGCAGGTACACCTTTGGGCGAAAGCTTAAAGGCTATTTGTTGTCATTGCAAAATCCTTAATTTCCTCTCCTTTCCAGCACTATTTCACAAAACTTCTTTGATTTTTATTGTCTTGGTTATTTCATTTTTCGTTTTAGTCCGCGCAGGGTTGTATACTTGGCAAGTGAGATATACTAATAATGTTCAAGAAATTTTCTTATTATTATTTGCTTTTACAATTTACAAATTATTTATTTACGCATGTACCTAGTCTTATATATGTAGCTATTAGTGTGCAGTTTATTTATTTATTTATCTATCTAAACAGCGATCCGGGTGTCACCAACGGTACTGGCTGAAAATCAGCGCTGGGGTACTTTAAACGCCTCAGCATTATGCTGAGCCAGTGTCCGATTTGCAACCGCAATGACACATTCTATCTTTAGCTTTAGTATTGCCTTTTTGTTTTGTATAATATTGTGTCTTGTGATGTTGTAAATAAATGTATTTTCTTTCTTTCTTTCTTTCTTTCTTTCTTTCTTTCTTTCAATACGCATGACCAAAGTACATCAATATGCTTAGTACCTACTCTATTATACAAACACCTTACTAACATTTCTTTAAATGTATAATATTTATCTATACCTATAAAACAGTACCGTGACTGACTGACTGACAGACAACGCACAGCCTAAACTACTGGTGCTAGAGACTTGAAATTCGGCATACATGTACCTTGAGTATTGTAGAAGTGCACTAAGGAAGGATTTTCCGAAATTCCCACGGGATAGGGAAATATCTAGACTTTCTTAGTTTTTTTGTTTGTAGCAGAATCTCTGAAACTAAGGAGCCAATTTTAAAAATTATTTTTCCATTAGAAAGTTACAGTTACAATATTAAGTTCTTGATTGGCATAGGTTACTTTTTATCCGGGAAAATGCAAAATTCCTATGGGATAAAAATAAATTAAATCAATTTCGGGGCTGATTTGAAAAAATCTTACATATCATGTGATATGACTATCCCCGATTGTTATTTGCTACTTTTTCTTCGGGAAAATATGAAATTCCCACGGGATAGAAAAAAACTGAATTCAACTTCGAAGCTGATTTTAAAAATTCTTTCACCAATTGAATGCTATACTATTCCGGATTGGTATAGACTACTCTTCTTTGGGAAAATGCAAAATTCCCGTGGGATAGAAATAAGTGAATTCAACTTCGGGGCTGATTTTAAAATAATCTTTCACCAATAGTAAGCTACATTATCCCTGGTTGGCATAAGGTAACTTTTCCGGGAAAATACAAAATTCCCGCGGGATAGAAATAAGTAACTTCAACTACGGAATTGATTTTAAAAATTCTTTCATATGATATGACTATGATATGGCTATGATATGATTGACAGGCTACTTTTTCATCGGGAAAATGTAAAATTCCCACGGGATAGAAAAAACTGAATTCAAATTCAGGGCTGATTTTGAAAATTATTTCACGAATAGAAAGCTACAGACTACTCTTCTTCGGAAAAATGCAAAATTCCCGCGGGATAGAAGTAAGTCAATCCAAATTTGGGGCGAATTTTAAAAATTCTTTCACTAATAGTATGCTACAGTATCCCTGATTGAGATAGTCAACTTTTCTACGGGAAAATACAAAATTCCCACGGGATAGATATAAGTTAATTGAATATAGGGGCTGATTGTTAAAATGATTACACTAATAAAAAGTTACACTGTGTCTGATTTTCAAAATAGATCAAAAAAAGTATCCCGCGGGAACTTTACTTTGCACTTTTCTAAGGATAAAAAATGCCTGTTTCAATCAGGCACAGGTCTCCTCCCAGAACGAGAGGACTTGGGCAGTAGTTCCCACGCGGGCCCAGTACGATTTGGGAGCTTCACACCCACCATTGAATTTCTTCTCAGGTGTGTGCAGCTTTCCTCGCGATGTTTTCCTTCACTATAAAGCTCATTGTAAACTTCAAACGTAATTTAGCACATGAATTCGGAAAACTCAGAGGTGCAAGCCTGGGCTCAAACCCACGACCCTCTGCTTAAGAGTCCATAGGTCAAACCACTAGACTACCATGTCTAAGCGGCTATAGAATTCACTTATTCCTATTCCACGGGAACTTTGCATTTTCTTGGCATTGTCCAATGTGTTAATCCATGTAATAAACTCCTACCTGTGTGCCAAATTTCATCCAAACAACTAACGTTATTGTCTTCGCGTACGAAGTCACGGGCAAAAGCTAGTCATAAAATAAAGCTGCATCCCGCCTAGTTCTATTCCCATTACACGCACAAAGCGCATTTTACATGCATCATCATTTTATTGCACTTACAATCAGGATATTAAATTGCAACCTCGACTATATTTCCGACATCTGACATGACAACTGGAGCACCTTCGCTCTGCACTGTTCATAGTTCTGGGCGTTTGTTGCTACTTGGAATAGAAATAGACCTATTTGAGTCAATATCAAAAAAATTGTACACAATTAAGGGATTTAATTAAAACAAAACTTAATTTATTCCTTTGTGTAACGCAAGTTACCCATATAATTTGTATGACTAACTTTCGTTATACAAAGGAAGCGATCGTGAGTTTGTTTTCATTAAGCCCTTAATTATGTACAATTATTTTGAAAACGACCTAGGTATAAATGTGTACTATTCTTTTGAGGCTTTGAAGAAGATGATAATTTAACGGTAGAAGCCGAAAGCGAAATTATATCTTTTACCTACAACTTTTATCGAGAAATGGTCATTCATTTGTTTTGTCATACAGCGGTTTTTATTGTTTTTGAGGCTCGCGTCCGGAGCGAGACGACGAGGCGAGGCGCGAGGCGAGGTGACGAGGCGAGAGTGTAAATCAGGTATCAAAATCAAGGCAAATCACGAGACGAGGCGCGAGGCGCGCCTGTTCACACTCTCGTCTCGCGGCTCGTCCCGCAGTTCGTCTCGCCACTCGTACGCGAGTGTAAACCAGGTATTATAGAAAAGCAATTATAAGAAACAAGTACAGCACAGCACGGCCAATCCATACATTTGAAACTATAGTCACAACACAAAAAATTATGACTGTTTATTTTTCTTTTACTCTCACTGTGACTAGAAGAGGTTACAATTTAAAATCATTCACAGTTAATTATTTATTATTATTACTAGCCTATTCTGTCCCACTGCTGAGCAAAGGCCTCCCCCCAACATTTCCACTGCTCTCTGTCCGCTGCATACGAGGACCAATCCTCCGTGAAGAAGTCCAGTTCATTTCGCCATCGCCGTCTGGGTCTGCCAGGTCGCCTTTTCACGTTTTTGGGTTTCCACTCGGTGGTTATCTTGGCCCACAACTCGTCTGGCATGCGGCAGACATGGCCAGCCCAGCCAAGCCAGCCCAATCAAATTTATTTCCTACGGGACATTGACCGCAAATTTATTTACCTTTAGGCAAGTATATTTATGAGCTCCCGACATAACGACACAGTAGCATTACGACGACTTGAGAACAGTGGTCTACTACTTAGTGGTCTTTATGCACGTAACTGTCTCGAGATAGACAAAAAGTGTAAACCTCCATTATACTCGATTTATTCTCAACGGTATATTGACCGCTTCACCTGTAAGGTCACTGATAAACTCTTGATATTTCGACACAGTTACATCTCTCATCCGCACTTAATCATAATGCGTATAACTGCATCAAAATAATAGGAGTTCCCCATTAACCTAAAGACAATTGTGGTCAATATCTCACTAAAAATAAGAAAGTCTAAAGGAAGCTAGCAGTCAGCCCCAAATTTTATTTTCTTGAAGAAAAAAAGGTCGACAGCGCTCGAGATTCCTGCTCTGTTACAATCACGATGTATTGCCGTCATTTGTTACCAATTAATTCAGCGAATACCAGTATGATAATTGGAACAGCTCCTTTAGATTTGCTCTTGTGACAGACAGCGTCGCGGGAGCCAGTCGTTTGTTCTGGGATTAGCGACGAATGCGTTATGTCGCCGCGTCGACGTCGAGAGACATATGAGAAAAGTATGCCCAATGTTTGCACGGATTATGCAGTGTTGGCACAAATGTTTGGCCGTTTGTTACTTAATTTGAAAGTGTTCATGTTTTTTGATGACTAGATTTTTCATGTTCGATTACGAAATAGATAATCTTCACGATGGAAAACATTGCTATTGAACCACAACTGGTTTATTTTTCTCTTACGCTATCTTTGCTGTTAGCACAGAAGCAAGGTGAAGCAAAGCCTTTTAATTAATTTCTAACCTGCGATTTAATTCTGATTTCTCCATAATAATAACACAACTTAATGATGTAGATTTATTAAATTAAATAATCAGCATTTTTCCAAATTAATATCAATGTCAAAATATATTTTTTTTACGAAAAAGTAAATTCGTGAAGGTTTCATATCTCATAGATATCGTAAATATTAACTTCAAAAATCAAATAAACTTAATTTCAAGAAATAATTAAATAATAAATTTACTTATTATGATTTTGGAGGCATGCCAATTTGTCCAACTGTTTTAGTTTAAAACAGTAAAAAACATACACACACTTATCTAGGTACTCACAAACCTTCACATTTATAATAATATTAATAACATTAATAGAATTTTGCTAGTAAAAGCGTATACCTTTTATTTCGCACCTAATAAATTTAAGTAGCTCATTTTGATAGATAATAATTTTGCTCCAAAACAACGCATTTCACAAAATAACTTGCATCTACCTCGTTTAAAGTAAAATTATGGTTCATTAAAAGCTTTTAACGGTTTGAGTGAAAATCTTGGCACAAGTACTCCTAAAAGTAACAATTATTCAACTCGCACAATAATTCGCGAACCTCTTCGCCGACCATAAACCGTGGCAGTTAAAATTCATGAAGCGGAAACAATAAATTAACTCCAATATTAATAAAATGTGTGTCCGTCCGTCCATTTTCAATTAATGAAACGACCGTTCCAATTTTGAAACTGTATCAAGGACTTTCCTCGAACCAATTTCCGGTCACTTTTGATATTGATATTCTGAAAGTGTCGCCATCAATTATCGTTGATATTGAATATGACTTCTTGACATTAATTAAAGTTAATCTTGCAATTATAGTAACGATTGAGTTTAAGCCTTATTTGGAGTGAAAGTTAAGTTTACTGGTTTATTTATTTGAGATCGAGACCAAAACTGCCGGCGGTAGCAAATTATGTTAACTAATAATTATTTAACGGAGTCTGTTGATTTCAGTTGAATAAGTGATTCAAATTTCAACCTTTTAGGCGGACTTGGGCAGGCCAAAGTTAACTATATAACTCCGAATGCTAACCCAGGATTACGTGGTGTCAAAATGTATCATAAATCATAAATCATTTATTTCTTTGCAAGAATGTAGTTTTACAAAACGTTTCGTATGAAACGTCATTTCGTTTTGTATGAAACTGTCATTCAGAATCATAACCCAAGGCTAATATTTTAGTTTTATACCCATACCTATTACAAATACTAATCATCTCAAGTCATTATAGTCATTATGTTTATGGTCATGCAAACATTTTAAAGTTTATACATATAATCCCCTTTATTCCTACTCCCGTGGGATTTCAAAATGTCTTAAAAAATTGTTTTTTTTACTACTGTACTCGTAATTACCTGCTTGCAAGCCAAATCAAGCCAAATGTGAAGAGTCTAGTAATTATAGTTACGAAACAGGGTCATTCTGAATCGAACATAGAAATACCGTTTTTTTCCTATTCCGTGGGAATTTCAACAAATCCATTCATAACTATTCCTTGTTCATAATATTATAAAAGCAAACTCTATGCAACAATATTTCAGTCTTCTGGGGTCAAAAGTTCGGACTGAGCGTTGATAATTGAGTGAATCAATCAGTCAATTGATACTTTTTTATAGTACAGATTGAGTCAATCGCAAGCAGGACTCATACATCAAATAAACTTCACGGTTCAAAGGCGATCTAGCAATATTCCTGTCAGAAAAACCTAAACAAAATCAAAATTTTATTTTTGTAAGTAGACCTTTAAGGATTTTACATGTCTTTTCAAAAATATCATCAAAATATATTATCAAAAATTTTATTTTTGAAAGTAGACCTTTAAGGATTTTACATGTCTTTTTTTGAGTCTAGGTACCAGCGCTTTCGGAAATACCACGACTGTCAAGAAGCAAAACTTGGCACTGCATTTTTTTCTTAAAACGGATTACAATTTCATCATTATACAAAAACTCACTAACTAGTTAAGATGGCATTTTACCAAAAAGTGCAAATAGCATAGCAAAACCAGACCAATACTCCACTGGCACAGTATATATCATTGGCCGAGAGATGTATAGGGTCTCCAGGTCAAATAACTACATACACAGGTGAAACAACAAATTGCATTGCATTTAAGTTACACTGCACAGCAGGCGGCAATTGTAGCAACCTAATAATGGACATTCACGACAATCTTCGCTGCGGTATTTCAATATAAGATATTATACATTTCAGAAGCAATTAAAATAAGTACACAGACGCTGAACAATCAAGTCTTATTGTCAAAATAATTAACCCAGATGTCACCATAGTTGTTGCAGGAATTTTATATGCAATTTAACGGCTCACAATGCATTGTTTGCTAATAAAGTCGGTTAAGGTTGTATTTTAATTATAGTTGTATACGTGACATTAGCATTTTTAAATTTTCGTTGGTGGTATAATAATAAATTTGGTTTAAAAGGTAAGATTAAAACTACATAATTTAGTTTACCGACATTAACGATACGAAGTTCAGGTAGTCCTTGAATACTTTTAATGTAATAGCCCTTTCAAATTAAGAAATATAAAAAATCGGATCGGGAACTTCACACTCACGATTGAATTTATTCGCAGATATGTGCAGTTTCCTCGTCACGTTTTCCTTCACCGTAAAGCTCATGGTGAATTTTAAGTTTAATTTTTTGCCAGTAATAATATATGTACCTACCCTATCTAAAATAAAGCGCCCAGACCACTCGAAAATTATTGAAATGAAGAAAATGTTTTCGTATTAACTACTGACAACCATTTGTTGTGCAACTGATTATTATCTCTACTATTAGCGTTCCGTACATCCGAGTGGAAAATTAAACACTTATTGGATAATTTTATACGTCCGTCCTTCGCGACATATTTGCTCCAAATATACCGATTAAGTTGAAATTAATAAATGAATATTGAATTGGGGGAATACTTTCGGAGAACAAATCAGAAACTAAACAAAAAAAATTGCTAACTGTACAAGCGTAGAAATGTATCGTCCACAACTGAACATAGGCCTCCCCCAAGGCTCGCCAAACAGATCGGTCCCGTGCCCTCCGCATCCAACGCGATCCCGCGACCTTAAACAGGTCGTCGCTCCTTCTTGTTGGAGGCCTACCTATACTCGAGAACCATTTTGCCCCATCGGCCATCAGTTCTACGAGCGATGTGTCCTGCCCACTTGACTGCCAATTGAGTCTGGAGATTCTTCGACCTATGTCGGTTACTTTAGTTCTTGCGCGGATTTCATAATATCTTATTCGATTCCGCAGAGAAACTCCGAGCATAGCCCTCTCCATCGCCCTCTGAGTGACCTTGAGCTTTCTTATGTGGCCCATCGTTAGCGGCCACGTCTCAATACCATATTAAGTCAAGACTTTTGACTTGAGACATTGCGGCATATTGGATGACAATATTGCGGAGCTTCCCGAACGCTGACCAACCGAGTCTAATTATTTGATAACATACTTACCTTTATTTATCGTACGGAACCCTCTCTACGTGAGTACGTCTTGCACTTGTGTAATTGAGTATTTTTCACTCCGGCGGCTTTTCCAGGTAAAAAAGTAAAATAGACACTTTAATTGACTACGTAATCAAGATATCATTCCTGTTAATTATCGGTTCTGAATGGTAATGACTAATTGGTAGTCTTATTGAGAGTCCTTTAGCTGTCATGTGTCAGGGGGCATTTCCACTACAATTACCCGTAACGAGAATTGACAGGAGCTGTCTGTGCTTAAGGAATAGACTAACAGCAATTTTCTATTAAATCATGGTGATGATATGTCATCACCATCATCAGCTGAAAGACGTCTGCTGTTGAAAAAAGTCCTCCCTTTTAAAACGCCACTACGAAGGTTTGCTACTTTCTTGTTTACGTCATCATCATCATCATCCCAGCCTATATACGTCCCACTGCAGGGCACAGGCCTCCTCTCAGAACGAAAGCGCATGGGCCATAGTTACCACGCGGGCCCAGTGCGGATTGGGAACTTCACACACACCACTGAATTTCTTCTCAGGTGTGTGCAGGCTTCCTCATGATGTTTTCCTTTACCGTAAAGCTCATGGTAAATCTATACATATAATAAATCTGTAACAAGTCGGTGTCTGTACATTGAAGATATTTGAGAAAAACTGTCACTAGGGCTATTTATTAGCACAATAGAACCCAAAACAATGATTTTTAGAATTATTGTCTGTTTGTCTATTTGTCTGTGCGTTTGTGCGCGCTAATCTCAGAAACGGCTTAACCTAGAAGGATGCGGTTTTCACTGATATGTTGGTATTTTCTTGGATTAACATTTAGTGTTTGTTTCATTTGAATCGGTTCACAAATAAGAAAGATGCGTCTATTTTAAGAATTTATCGAACAGGTTTTTTTGTTTGAACGCGCTAATCTCAGGAACTACTGCTTAGTGTTAGATAGCACATTCATCGAGGAAGGTTATAGGCTATATATCATTACGCTAACACCAATAGGAGCGGAGCGGAGCGGAAGAATGTTTCAAAATCGGGGTTTTTTGAAGTAAAACTTCTATAGGCACGCTTGACTTGGGAGTACGGTGCACGGTGTTGAATGTGAACGCGGGTGTGCGGGGGGGTGCGGGGGCGGGTAATTTTTTTTATATCAAGGAACTAAGGAGAGCCATAATTGATGAAAACGCAAATTGGATAAAAAAAATAAGCTGCCCAAATTACTAATTCCACGCGGACGGAGTCGCGGGCAAAAGCTAGTTTCAAATATAATTTCACACATAAATTCCGAAATATTCAGAGGTGAGAGCCCGGATTCGAACCCACCACCCTCTACTTGAGAGGCAACCATACCACTAGACCACTGTGGCTTTTTTTGTTTACATCGATTGCTTGTGTGTTGTGGCTGTTCCGTGGGCATTCATCTAGTGGAAGGCCTGACAACGCTGCGGCTTTCGGTTCGAAATAGCGACTTGAGAACTTTTATCCCCAGGGTTATCTGTTCTTTAAGCGATATGGTTAAGCAACTCAGCCTATTATAGCTTCATTCTACTACAGAGCGTAAGCATTCTCTCAGAATGAGAGGACTTGGACCGTAGTTCCTACGCGGGCCAAATGCAAATTGCAAACTTTATACACATCTTTGAATTTCTTCGTAGAGCGTCTGCAGAATTCTTCATAATGTTTTCCTTCGCCGCAAAGTTTCACGGTGAAAGTGCACATAAATTCTGATAAACTCAGAGCGTGCCACGCTTTCCGCTATCTGCTTATATCTTGTACAATAATAAGCCTCTATTATCCACCGATGTATCCTCGTATAAAAAAATAATTTCACTTTTCTCTGTATCCAATAATGACATGCTACGCTTTGTAACTTTATAATTGGTTTTCATTTCGTATTCGTTTCACGACTATATATTCATAGTTGAGGTGGGTAGTCTGAAATAAAGAATAATAAAATGAATTTCAACATCATCATCCATATCATAGGAGTTTCTCTGCGGATCGCATTGGAAATGATGAGATCCGCGCATGAACTAAAGTCACCGACATAGCTCGCAGAATTGCCAGACCCAAGTGGCAGTGGGCAAGGCACATCTCTCGTAGAACTGATGGCCGATGGGGCAAAAAGGTTCTCGAGTGGCGTCCACGGACTGGAAGACGCAGTGTAGGTAGGCCTCCAATAAGTTTGCGGGATCGCGTTGGATGCGGATGGCACGGGACCGATCTGTTTGTGCAGCAGCAGTTACTGGACAAAGGCTTCAGAAAAGTAAACAGTTATTAAAAGTGTTAATGTGTATTTTTACCTATTATTTAGGTACTTTAACTGGGCCAATTTAAATTTTCTTTTATGTTTTGACTTTTTCTTAAAATTGGAAAATTGTATGTGATTTCTGCTCAGAATCTCGAGCTTTTTCAATCTTACTCGGAGAAAATTAGTGTCCCAAAACATGACTTAAGATGAAAGTCTTTAACTTGTGTGTTTTGCCAGTGATTACATATGGATCCGAGACGTGTTGCTTCAGTATACCTAATGAATAGATTCAGTGTCGGTCAACGAGCTATGGAGAGGGCTATGCTCGGGGTTTCTCTACGGGATCCAATCAGGAATGAGGAGAGCCGTAGAAGAACAAGGGTCGACAACAAAGCCAAACGGATTAGCTTGTTGAAATGGCAATGGGCAGGCCATATAGCACGCAGAACAAATGGCAGTTGGGGCCGAAAAGTTCTCGAATGGAGACCACGGACTGGCAAGCGCAGCGTGGGACGTCCTCCAACGAGATGCACGGACGATTTGGTAAAGGCCGCAGGTTCAAGGTGGATGCCAGTCGCTTCCAATCGTAATGATTTGAGTATCAATAAGGGAGGCTTATGTCCAGCAGTGGACGTCCTAAGGCTGTACCTCACAAAAACTACTTTAGAAATTGAAATAAAAGTTAACCTATATTCATTTTTTGTATCACTCTATGTGCAATAGACGTTTTGACACCTAAGTAAACAAACACGCGAAATACAATAACAATTTATGATGTTAATTAGGACATATAAGAAAACAGAAAAGTACTTATTCATGTTTCATTTTCTTAACCTACAATGTTTGCCTTAGTACTTGAAGTCGTAAAAATATATCTAGTATGACATTTAACAGATATTGTAATGACTAATGACACTAATTGACCTATGCAAATGACAACTTGACATGCACTGGAAATTACGAAGTACTTAAATGATATAACATGGTAAACAACGAGCGATGTGGCGTAAACATTGCTAAGTAATCTTTGATCTTTTCTGTACGGTCAAGTGCAAAAATAAGTATCGATTTAATCCTCCCATCGTTATATACCTATATCTTAATTCGACGACATAAGAGCTATGAGACATATTTATGAGCAAGTTGTGTGGACCCATATTTTTACACTTGACTGTACATTAATTTGTTTGTTCTTGTCAGGCAATTAATTAAATCAGGAGTTATTTTACACAGGTCCAGCTGTGAAGTCAAAATAGCTCGCTACGCTATGACCACACGTTTTAGGTAAGTAAATTCGTCTGTGCGACATGTCTTGCAAGATTTACATTGAACTCATTCTGAATTTGATATTTGGATGGTAATTAGGTTTCGTTTATATTTAATTTAGGCTTACAATTAATTAACGCGCATTAAACGCAAATATTTTGGCTGAGGTTTGTTTAACATACCTATTTGACGTCATAGCCGATGTGCGATTTATTTATACCAGTTTGATAATAGAATACACTGGAATCGAATCAGAAATGAGCTAATTGTAGAGAATTTATACTTAGTTGTTTAAAGTTGTTTTGTAATCCTTAATTGGTGTAAATCTTATTTCGTGGTAGCTTAGTGGATTGATCTATAGCTCTTCAAGCAGAAGGTCGTTTGATCCCGGGCTCTGAACTCTGATTTTTCCGAATTTATGTGCGGAATCTGATTTAAATTTTAAATTAACCATGAAGTTTACAGTGAAAAGAAAATGATTGTGAAGGAACTGAAACAATTACTTTGTTCACCCGCGACCAAAACCAAAGAAGTAAAGTAGTAATTGTTGTCGCGGGTGAGCAAAGTAATTGTTTCAGTTCTTTAATATGGATCTCCGCAGTAACGCCTGATTCAATAAATTATTGTGAAGAAAAATCTGCGTAGAAATTTAATTGTTTGTGTAAAGTTCCCAATCTGCACTGGGCCCGTTAGGCAACTAAATCCTAAGCCCAGTCGTTCTGAGAAGAAGTGTGTGCTCTACAGTGACACGCCTGGTGTGGCTCATTTTTTTTTGATTAATATTCTTCAAAACACCTTCTTACAGCAGTTGAAACGCCAGTAATACTACCCTAAAAGCATAACTTGCCACAATATTGATTCTAACCACTTTTTTGCCACCCTTAGCTACTGTTTGAGGTTTGTTTGATTTGCAAAATTTGGTCAGCTGCTCAATATTTTGTCATATTCAGCTCTCACACTAGTTGACACCCTTGCACAATGTTTATCTTATCGCCCCTATTTTTATTAAATAGTATGAATGAGTAGGAGTTGATAAAGATCGTTGTGCATTAATTCGTAGTTTTTATTTAAGTAGCTTTAACTATGTAGGAGGAGTATAAATAAATAATAGTTTAAAAAAAACTAAAAAACACGCTTTAAAAAATAAAAAATAAATTTTAATAAATTTCAATTCACTATTCTTATAGTACAGTAAAAAATCTTTATAAGCAATTATTATATTGTTATATCCAGATCAAAACTTGTAAACAATTCTAAATATTGATAAAATAAATAATAATAGTTTAAAATATTTTATTGTAAAAAAAGCGTGGGGTGCATGGTGTCAATTGTCAAGGATTATCATTTTGATAACATCTTAAAAAGCACCCCACGCTTTTTTTACAATAAAATATTTTAAACTATTATTATTTATTTTATCAATATTTAGAATTGTTAACAAGTTTTGATCTGGATATAACAATATAATAATTGCTTATAAAGATTTTTTACTGTACTATAAGAATAGTGAATTGAAATTTATTAAAATTTATTTTTTATTTTTTAAAGCGTGTTTTTTAGTTTTTTTAAACTATTATTTATTTTCTATTTTTTAGTTGCATTTTTTCACAGTGAGAATTTCCATGTGCTAAAAAGAGAAAACGGTTTTTGCTCGTCTTAAATAGAATCAGTCCATCTTATACTTGGTCTTTGGTGCGCGCGCACTGCTCTACACTACTAAACGTAAACCTCTTTCTTTCTAACTCTACCCCCCTCACCTACAACCCCCCAACCCCCTAAACCCAACCCCCCAACATCCCCCATCCCATTTCCCTAACCCCCCCCCCTCCAACCCCAAACCCCAATCCCCTAATCCCCCTTCTCATTTTACAGACCCCCAACCCCCAACCCCGACCCCCACCACCCAAGCCCTCCCCGCCACCTGCCCCCCCCCCCCTTCCAGCTCCATCATCAAACCCTTGTTACCATCTAGGCCTCTTACCCCCTCCCCATTTCCCACAACCCCCCAAAATCACTTACCCCCGAACCCCCCAACACCCCCCCCATCCCCTAACCCCAACCGCCACACCCTTACCCCCAACCCTCTAAACCCCCGACCCCCTAACCCCACATACCCCATTCCCCCACCACCCCGCCACCTACCCCCTTCCAGCTCCATCATCAGACCCTTGTTACCATCTAGGACCAAAGTACTCGTCGAAACGAATCAAACGAGCCCAAACTCGATGGGGTTGTTTCGTTTTATTGTGGAGTGCCCTTGGCCATCATCCAGCTCCATCATCAGACCCTGGTTACCATATGGGATCAAAGTGCTCGTCAAGACGAATCAAACGAGCCCAAACTCGATGGGGTTGTGTCGTTTTATTGTGGAGTGCCTTTGGCCATCTTCCAGCTCCATCATCAGACCCTGGTTACCATATGGGATCAAAGTGCTCGTCAAGACGAATCAAACGAGCCCAAACTCGATGGGGTTGTGTCGTTTTATTGTGGAGTGCCTTTGGCCATCTTCCAGCTCCATCATCAGACCCTGTTTACCATATGGGATCAAAGTGCTCGTCAAGACGAATTAAACGAGCCCAAACTCGATGGGGTTGTGTCGTTTTATTGTGGAGTGCCTTTGGCCATCTTCCAGCTCCATCATCAGACCCTGGTTACCATCTGGGATCAAAGTGCTTGTCAAGACGAATCAAACGAGCCCAAACTCGACGGGATTGTGTTGTTTTATTACATAGTTCCTATGGCCACCATCCAGCTCCATCATCAGATCAGCTCCATGTTACAATAATATTGCATTGTCATCCAATTTACACATATGTGCAAAATTTCAGCTCAATCGGAAACCGGGAAGTGGGTCAAAATCGCGCCCTAAGGAGTCGGTTACAAACATACATACAGGTGAAGCTAATATAAAGCGTGTAAAATAGACTTAGATACTTCTTACGTCTTGAGAATTTGTAACAATCCCTTCTTGGAGCTACTTTATGATCCTCAAGAAATATATCAGCCAGAATTCTAGTTTGATTCACCAGTAGTTTAAGCTGTGTGTTGTCTGTCTGCCAATTACATTAGAAAGAGAAATACAGATAGACAGAGAAATATTTTTTCAATAATTAGGAACAAACTTCGTTGTGTGCATTTCGCTATGTTTTCCAATAACGCTGTATAGGAAAACGGAAAATTTTGTGCATGTTTTATATGTTCATCTTGTGCTATCCAGTCCGTAGCTATTTGAGCCCATCAATTTGGATTCATGCCGCAGCAGTCTCAAATCGGTAATGCGTGTTTTGTAGCTTCACTGAGCATACTGCGCTACATTGCTCTTTGGCAAACCTTCAATTTGATCTTCTGTATCTCCGTTAATGACCATTTTTAAGCACAAGAAGGCTATGGTGATAACGTAGGCTTAGGTAAGGTAGACCTAGACATATTATACCGTATACTTAAACTGAATGGACAGTGCTCAAAATCGGGACGAATGAAAACAATAGAGGCAGATCTTTGCCCAGCGGTGTGATCTTTCTCCAGGCTACTTTAACTATGATGACAAAGACAGTTATGACTTTTATATTTTAGTTTCTATTTTAGCTTTAGTATTATTATGCCAATTCCAAAACTTCCATCTACTAAATATCGAGACAATATCCATCATAATTCGGACGTCATTTAAACCACTGTAGCTAAAGACTAGTTCGGGAAGCATACACCATAAATATCATAGTATCATAGAGACTCACTAAGAAAGGATTTTTTGTAATTCCCACGGGACTGTAAACGAGTTCTTTCACGGGCGAAAGCTTTTGTCATAAGCCAGTAATAAATAAGGTTATAAATATCAGCACACCATGTTAAACATTTATTTAATGAAATACGCAATCATAACCTATAAATACATATTTAATTAAATACAATTATACATTAATTTCAGGTCAATAAATAATTAAATTACAGCAAAAAATACTAAACTAACAATAACAACAAATAATCAAAAATATAACAAAGTCAAAAAAAAAAAACACTAAAACTAAGTACCACCACCCCGCGCCATTCCCGGCTCAAAAGTGCCCATAATACCGGCTGCATTGCCCCGCTGTATGGTCAGCGCAATCTGTTGAACCAGATATGACCCGGAGCGGGGGTCGCCGCCCCTGTCCCGCAACCGACGGCCCAATTCCCAGACTAAAGACTTAGCCTCAGCACCCCAGGGACCAGCCGTTTCGACCGCAAAAGGCACGAAGTCATACGAAGGCTCCAAAGCCGAGTACTTGAGGTGCTTGGACCTCGCGGCATTCTCAGCCGCGGATCCAGCAGACCTCGACGTGCAACTCAAGTGAGATGGTGCGAAGGTACTCACGCACGTCGCATCCCACAAGAGGCAGCGCCCTCTCTGCCAAGGAACCAGCGTAAGACCATCAGGCCTCTTGCCGTCACTACGGCTCAACCCCGGAGGCTCCAAAACGCTGGGCACATTCGCTGCAACCATAGCCCGATGAATGAGGCCGTTAATACAATGATGCCTCGAGAACCGGCCAGCACACCGCTGACAACTAAGGCCATGGTGGCCATCCTCCTCCACCATCACCCCACACACACAACGGTGCCGCTCGCACACCTTGCACCCCAATCTCAGTGCCACTGCTATCCTGAGTGAGTCATTATCCAGTAAGGTGCCAAGCTGGGGCGACGGTAAAGCCTGCAACCAAGCTCCCGATTCAGGACGAATAGACGCCTTAAGTCGTACCATATCGGATCCCGAAGCATCCTATAAATTAATATAAATAAAGTCATTTAATGTGGAAAACCCATATTTTATTACCTCCTTCGTAAGCAACTCCCACTCAAATCCATTCAAAATAACACTGTTTATCACTAAAATAAAAACGAACTATGATAAAGTTGGTAACAGAAGCTATACTTGCCATATTTGACAGAATGCGATAGTTGAATAATAAAATTAAATTTAATGGCTAAATAATAATAATAAAATAAACATGCATTGTGTCTTTGGAATACGCCTTTTTAAAATAAATTGTTCGCAAATAATAGCTTGGAGCGACAAAAAATTTCGCTTAAAGCAACCCTTACTATAAAAATTGTAGCAAAAACCCACAGGTAAATGATAATTGATAAGCATCTCATGAAATTGAACACCACAATGTACACCAAAGTTGTCACAACTCACAACTAACATGAGAATGGGTTTTAGCATAATTAGATTGAATGCGTTCAAGATCTTTATCATTCAGTCATTCATTGTTGAGTTTCCGGTTGCATTCAATGAATTTACACTTCATTTGAGGGTTAACAATAAAGGTAATTCCCCTTGTACGTATTTGAAGGGACTTTTCGGTATAAATTGGAATGTGAAATAGGATCGCATTAATTCTGTTTTAAGTAGAGTGTGAATCGGGTTTGAAAACGGGTTCTGCATAACAATTACGTTCAATTTGAATCCCAGATGTGGTTGAAGGATGAAAAAAAAAACAAAGTATAAACCCAATTCGATTTCCAAAAGTTGGGACTAGAAAATTTCGTACCAAAATAGAAGACTAAATTGAAACTAAAATTTCAGATATCTAGACTGTCGCCGATTGTGGAATTACGAATTAACAGGTTTTTTTGGACACGTTAGCCGCAAAAATAATGCAATGGAACGATTGATAATTCAGGGTGTGGTTGAGGGTAAGAGGCCATGTAGTCGATCACCAACCCGATGGACAGATACCATATAGGTATTTATGTTACTAACAACTATATGCAACTTGGACCAGTAATGTTGTCTGAAATTAAATAAAATTTGAATTTGAATTTTGAATTAATTTTGGAGTGCGCTCGCCAGGCCACTAATAGAGACCGGTGGAGAAGGATCGCGAAGACAGCGACCGCAGCTGAGAGCGATCCCTCATGACCACGACCGCTCTGTCAAGAGTGAACGACTAAGAAGACGAAGACATAACGATTAAGATTTTGAGATTTTACATGGATCCCTTAGGCCTGATCAAATGAAGCGCCGGCTTGCGAGCTGATTTCCTAAATGTGGGATCGAGCGAATGCATTAACGCGTATAGACACACCAAGGCTCTACCGATTTTCCATGGCGCCAAGGTGACTCCTTCTAGACGCTTGCTCTCTCACTATTCCAGCTGGTTATCTACGTACCAAGTTTCATCCAAACCCAGCCGTTTTAGCGTGAAAGAGTAGGTAACAAACACACGAACTCTCAAAGTTTCGCATTTATAATAATTATAAGTTGGATCATGAACCCCAAAAAAACGACGTAATTTGACCCATCAACATGCATCCAACATGACATTAAACTATAGCCCTCTAATCGCATACATTATTCAACAGCTAATATGTTAATAGAGTTCACCTTGTGTTTATGTAAATTGTAATTGGTTATTTCGCCGCACTGATTTTGCGCGCCATCTTGTGTAGGATTTAGAACAAATAATATTTTTAAGAAAGCTCAAGGTCACTCAGAGGGTGATGGAGAAGGCTATGCTCGGAGTTTCTCTGCGGAATCGCATTAGAAGTGCTGAAATCCGCGCAAGAACTAAATTCACCGACATAGTTCGAAGAATCGCCTGACTCAAGTGGCAGTGGGCTGGCCACATCGCTCGTAGAACTGATGGCCGATGGGGCCAAAGGGTTCTCGAGTGGCGTCCACGGACCGGAAGACGCGGTGTAGGTAGGCCTCCAAGAAGATGGAGCGACGACCTGGTTAAGGTTGCGGGAACGCGTAGGATGCGGATGGCGCAGGACCGATCTGTTTGGCGAGTCTTGGGGAGGCCTATGTTCAGCAATGGACGTCTTTCGGCTGATGATGATGAATATTTTTTTTAAATAACTCTCTCAAGGGGCGCTTGCGGTCGTTGGTCAAAAAATTAAATCGTCAAAGTTAGGCAATGGATAACAGTCCAATCCATAAATTTTGACATTATTTTTATTCTGGTTTAGTAGATAAACTGGAATTGAAAGTTAATTTTGATCTGCGCAATACTTCTTAGAATGGCATATTTTTTAAAAATATAAATTAGGAAATATAAATTAGGGAAGTGTTGGCTCTTATAATCTCATTTGTACCTTATTTGTTCATAAATGTTGGAACTCTGAGAGTAATTATCTCGATAATTATCAATGATACTAACTTTCATACCAGTGTGCTATATTTTTCTTAAATTCTATAGTGTTTCTGTCTCAAGTGTGTACCTTTTATTACAATATTTACTGATTTGATTATTTGATTATTATTGATTTAGCCTAACGACCGCTTTAGCCTAGTTGGTAGTGACCCTGCCTACGAAGCAAGAGGTCCTGGATTCGAATCCCGGTAAGGGCATTTATTTGTGTGATGAGCACGAATATTTGTTCCTGAGTTATGGATGTTTTCTATGTATTTAAGTATTTATTTATCTATATAAGTATGTTTATGGTCGTCTAGTACCCATATTACAAGCTTTGCTTAGTTTGGGACTAGGTCGATTTGTGTAAGATTGTCCCCTAATATTTATTTATTTTTATTTTTTTATTTTTTGTCACAATTTTGATGTAAAATCCATGGCCATGGCTTGGATACAGTTTCGTATGCAAAATTTTAGTTGATTTTTGGTGAGTTTTTTACTATTTTATAACATTGGGAGAGGTAGAGACCTGCTAAATTTTGAAATTACCTAAATACACTTGGAAATGTTAATTTTAAAACGGCGTATCATCTTTGAGTTGTTTTATTTTATTGAAATTTATTTATTATATTACTAAATTATCTGCTTTTTAACAGTTATTAATTTTAATGTTTAAAACATCTAATCTACCAAAACTTGTGTTCAAAGAGAGAGCTGCACAGTTCTACCCATTCATAACAGCTTCTCAAGTAGTACGACGCAGTTCAAACAGATGGCGCTACCAGTCTCGTGAACGATATTGTGTAAATCAAACTTGTGATTTATGTTGACTTCTAAACTATGTCAAAGTCGTGCTATTATCTTAATGCCATATTTATTGCCTACTTGATTTATTCAAATGTTAGTCCAACACGCATTAATTTGACATAGACAATGTATCACATTGCACAGGGAGGACAAAATTCACTTATTTTTTATGTAATTTGAGAATATTTCATTATTTAGTGAGCAAGCCGAAATTTACATTACCCGAGGTTTTACAGCTGGTTTGACAGTGATTATTAGTATAGTACTTTGGTGTAACTTACGCTTAGTATCGCAGTAAAATCATACCTTCTGTTAAACTAGTAAATAAAAACCTTTTAATTTAAGTCATTCATATGAAAAAAGAAAATGCTTCGCACCTAAACATGCATCTTGATCTCGGAAGAACTGGTAGGTATTTTCTTGTTTGTAAATATAATAATCTGTCAATTATGAGTCAGACTCAAATGCAGATGCATAAAGCAAAAATAATTTAAATTTCTTTAAAAACATAGTTATTACTGACAGCGCCCGGTTTTGATTCTCAATGGTTTTGTATGAACATACACTTTCAAAGGTAAACTGGAGAAGTACCTACCCTTTAAGAAATAAATTCGCTTTTGTATACCTATCTCCTACAAAAAGTCCTGATTTCGCAACATCCGCGAATGGACAGGAATAGACATCGTTGAAGAGCTATTTTGCTTGGCAAGGAACCGGAAACAGCTCGCAGAGCTGACGGCAGACCTTCAGTAATGGAGAGCCATAAGAAGAAGAAGATACCTATCGGTTTTTTCTTGTTGACTATTAATTTCATATTGATTAATAAATAAATAAATGAGTTTTACGTACATCAACATCATTCCAGCCTGTATACGTCACACAAGCCTCCTCACATAATTACATACATTCCATTACAAAGTTGTATTTTTCGATCACGTGTAGGTACTCAGAAGCTTAATTTTTTCATAGCTCTAAAAGTATTTGATAATAATTTATTTCCTTTTTACCTTAAAAAACATTTTGATTCTAAAACAAACCCTGTAGAAAGAGAACTAACTAATATTCTGTCTTTATTCGCCATAATTGGCGTATCTTCTGGGTATGATTAGGGCACAGGGTGAGTCAATCATCTGAACACCCGGTTGTCAGCAGACTCAGGTTAAGCTGAGACAGAGGCTCATTTTTTGTGTCCAAACAGTAAAAAAAAATCCATAAGGAGGTAACACAAAAATGTTTCTACCTATGAGACTATGAAACTATCTAAACAATGTGCCTAAAACCAGTTTCATTTGAACGCCAATAATGCGAAATTGGTTTTTGACTACTTAAATGACGCATTAAGCACATTCGGTCCATTCATTATTATATCTATTGCGTGGACGAAGTCGCGGGCAAAAGCACGTATTAGATAAAAAAATACTTTGAGGTGAGTGAGACATGATGTTGACGTTAACGTGAGACGTGAGTTAACTTTTTTACATACAAAAAAGTTTAAGTCAATTTATCCATTTAATCTGTGATATACAATCCTTCCATACGTATTATTGTCATGATAAATGCGAAAATAACTCTGTCTGTCTATTACCTTTTCATACTTAATCCGCTAAACCGGTTTAGATAAATGAAGTCCCGGGCCATAGCTAATTTATTATATAAATGATTGTCTACTGCAAATAACTACGTATTGCAAATCTATCTCTAGTAATAAATGAACAGACAAAATGACAGCCGTGGTAACCTAGTGGTATGACCTAAAGCCTCTCGAGCAGAGGATTGTGGGTTCAAATCTGAGACCGCACCTCGGAGTTTACGGTATTACGGTGAAAGAAAATTATCGTGATGAAACCGCATAGTCAATTCAATGGTGTGTGAGTGAAGTTCCCAATCTGCTGGGCGCGCGTGCGAACTGCAGCACAAGCCCTCTGCTTCTGAGAGGTCTGTACCCAGTAGTGGCACGTCTATAAGGCGAGATGATTACGATGACATTGACAATGACAAGGTTTCAGACGTAACATCATTTGATCAAGTATTCTAACCAATTATACAGAACTAATTAGAACCTAGTATAAACACAATATTGCTTGAGCGACGATAATCAGACCAGTTATATCAATTAACTATTAATGGCTATATTATGCAAAAAAAACTTCATTAGAATAATCTCTATCTTAAGTGTTGCTTCGGATTTTAATTACCTCGCGCTAAATAACTCAACATTATTTATTTACAAAACAAACTGCTAACGGCTAACGTTCTAGAAAGTCAATATTAATATAAATATAATGTTGATAAAATAGAAATAAAAAGCATTTACGAGTCAATTAATAATAACGGATACCTTTTTAATTATTCAACAGAACACGACATTTATCTTTAATGAGATGTTCGTTCCGAAACAGTTTTTTTTTAATAAAAATAAATAGCTCCGCCTCTGTCCCAGATTACTCTATCACCTGTCTTTCAGTCTTTTCGTGTGACCAATTATGCTTTTGACGGTTGAATTTCCAACATGACATGGGCCTTATCAAAATAGCGTTTATTAAAAAAAAACTTGACATTAACAAAGCTGACAGCTTTCGGCTTTGTTATTCATGACGCTCGTCAGCTTAACGTAGGTTTTTTATGCGATTCAATTAAATGAATTATTTTGTTGGTTATTCTTCGGTAGTGTGGGTGGTTGCGTGATTGCTATCTTGTTTTACCACGCTCCTACGATTTCCTTCGTGTTGATTGACGGCTCTAATGTGTTTGTTAGAGGTGTATTAATCAATCACTCCAGTCAGTTTATTACGTCTCACCAAGAGCTGAACAAATTTTGTTTTGATGTTACTTTGACGTTGATAGCTTATGCGTTTTTTTGTGTTTATGGTTTAAGCTCTCACGATGTAAATTTTCTCAAACGCCACTTTCATACCTCCAGATATTTATAGGTGGGTACGGCAGTTTGAAGAAAGATCAAATAAATAACAAGAATCTATGAATTTTTCATGTTCGTATTTTTAGTGTTAAATCTGAATATTCATTCAAGCGATACGGACCATTAATCTTTCTAATGAAAGCCATAAATCACAGGTTGTTTTACGAGCGAGAGTAAAATAAAAAAAATAACCTTTATGATTGGTATGTAGATATTATATTCGAAATAATTCCTTTAATATTAAACATAGAGATTATTATTTACATATAACATTTGGCTGAACAGAGTTGTCTTATCGTTCATCACTTGCGTAGAATCAACTCCGTCGGCAAGTTCACTTACATAAATAACTATTATTACGAATTGCACTAATCACTAAATTTGTCATGGCGCGTCCCGCCGTAGAACATGAATAGTCTATCGATATCACAGAAGAAAATTGGACAATACAACATTAAATTATGACATCCTTTCACACTACACTTGCGTCTATTGATGGACAGCGGCTCCGAGCCTCTGACCGTACATCGCGTAAGGGGAATAGAAGGGCCCCAGTGCAGGGTTGAAGGCACCATAAGGAGAGGCTCCCAGGGTCGCAGGCAAGCCCGCTTTGGAATACGGGTGGTACCGCGAGGCCGACAGCGGGCTGAGCGGAGCCGTCGGGTACGCGCCGCGCAGCCCCGCCGTCGTGAAGAGCGGATTCAAGTGGTTAAGAATCGAAGGTTGAGTCGACGACGCAGTTGAAGGGGTAGAACCATCCGTTGTGTGACTCCTCAAGTGTTGCAAGAGCTCCTCTGAATTTCCAAATCGTTTGCCGCAGTAAGATTCTCCTACGATCCAATTGCAAACATAAGGACGACTCAGTTGCGCGTATTGTAATCCACCGGCGCCCGCGCCTTGCTGTGATAGAGCCATCGCCATTGCAATGTTGTATTTTTGGTGTTCGCACTGAGTGCAGCCGGCAGGACAACTGCCATTACTCATGAGAAGGTGGTGGTTGTTCACTGAGAATTGACAGCCGGTGCAATAAGGATCTTTGCATACTGGGACTAGAGTTTCTCCGCCGGCGGGCGTCTTAACTCTAGCGTATCCCAAGTAAGGGTTTGGAGAAGAACCAGGAAAGGCGGCTGCGGCGGCGAGCATTGCTGCATGGTGAGCGCTAAATGGAGCCCCGGCATAAGGCGGTCTGAAGGCAGGATTGGCGTGCTGCTCCATCCCTGGAGGACAGCAAAGTCCAGCGAGAGGGTTAAATCCGGGTAATCCAGGGATGTTTTTGAAAGCCGCTAACGGATCTTTTCCATGTCCAAGCACTTCCAGTCCAGAGCGAATAATCGGGCTCGTGCCAGATGATCCGGCGGGCGATGATTTGTGCTCATTAGGGCTATGTTTTCCATGTTCACCAGAAGGCGGCGTAGATTTTCTTCCAGGCGTGCTTTTTCCAGATTTCTTTTCATCAGAACTATCAGAGCTGGATTTAGATGAAGGGCGAGTTTCTTCAGGTTTTTTTGAAACAACATTAGCTTCGTATGGTTTGAAAGCCAAATGTTTGTTGTCCGGGGTTGTACGCGGTTTGTCCACTTTTGCGTGATTAGGCGATGAACGACTAACTGTGTCACTAACACTATTCACTGTTTTTTTCTTATCAATTGGAGGCAGCAAAGGTTTGGTTGGAGTAGTATCCGCACCAATTTGGCTGCAAGTTTGCGCCAAAAGCGCAAGCGGGCTTTTCTTCGAGTCCAACTAGAACAAAGAAAATAAATTCATAAGTAACGTTTTAAAATAAGTTAAACAAAGTATAATAAAAACCGCGACTAAAGGTAATTGAAATGTTTACAAAGTTGAAGGTAATTTAAAATATTTTCTATGATTGTAATTCTCAAGTTATAAACAACAAAATTTACTAAGTCGAATACTTACAGAGGACGGAAGCGGCGCCAAATAGTCAGGTTGTAAATATTGATTGTGATTAGTAGCCATCATTCCTCCGTCTTCCAGCACCACCATTTGGAGAAAACTTTTACTGTCACTTGTAAACTTCACTGCGGTCACGGAACGCCTCTGGCAGCTACTCTGTGTCACTTGTTGTGAGCAGAGCGGACGTGCGATCGTGGCGGTAGCGGCGAGAACTGTGAGCGAGCGGACCCCACCAGCGCTTACCGGCCGCGCTTCCCCCTCACCCCGAGACGGGGGGGGGAGTGAGACGGAGCTACCTTAGAGCTTTGTTAGAAAGGGAGGGTTCTATATCTCCGCTGCAGCGTACAGCGATAAAAAATAAAGCGGAAACGACACATAGCTGCATTGCGGTAGGGTGAAAAGGAAAGGCGGTATGAAGCCGGGTGCGGATTGAGACGTGCGCGGGTGTTGGTGGCTCGCCACCCATGACGGCTTTGAGCCGCCGCCGTACCTGGCCGCTGCACCGCTGCACTCCGGGCCACTTTTTATCCTACGTCACTTTTATTACGACTGCCGGCTCTCCGGCGTCATCGCTCGCTCCACACATTCGGAACTACTTACTCTTTTACGAGGTGCTTTGTGATGCGCCCGACGCAGTTCAAAGGGTAGAATTGATCTGTTCCACGCTTTCCCCGAAGCCATTTGATATGTCAACGCTTCACCTTCAGTTTTAGCTGGCATACAGGAACGATATTTCACTGTATTGACAGCGTTAAGTCCATAACGTTAATGTTAATCCGACACTAAAACCTGTCAAACACGGGTTCCGGACCCTCCGTAGCGATCAAATTAAATATGTCAATTTGGGGACCCATATCAACAGCTGCGAGCGACGTCGGCCCTTTAGAAATATTGCTTATTGTGTCCAAACAAAGATACTAAGTATAATGTATGGGCGGAGGACAGGGCAGTAAATAACCCACGGGCTGTAATATATTTGACAGCGCGCGGACACGCGAAACAAAAAACATGTTTATTGCGATCGGACCGGTCGACGGTCCGCCGGAGCGGGGGCCGGCGGGACTTCTATGAATTAGACTTTAGTGTTGCTTAGTGTTCGATTGTTTGGAACTTATGTAGATGCCACTGAACTTTGCTGTTGCTGCGGGCGGTTTAATGCATACACGTAGTCTTTCTGATACGGCGTACAATACGACTCTTTATTGAATCATCTCCGGTATATTATATATCCCACAGTTCACGGTTCCAGTTGAGCTCAGTCCTTCACTCAGTATGAGAAGGCTTTGGCTGCAGATTCCATGCGGGCCCAGTGAGGATTGGGAACTTAACTCACAGCACTTTGTATTTAATAAACTTTTCGGAAAAATAATGGAAGGACATAATTTACAGGCTAAGCAAGCAATGGGCTACCGTATTACTACAGAGTGATTTCTTACAGACAATCTTTACCGTAGGATTCTTCTCGCTTTAAATAAAAGTTTTCTCCTTGGAAACGAATTAATAGATAAAAAAAAATATTTTGTCTCTTGATATTTATAACCTAAACACATTTTCTTCTTAGCTTTTTCAGTTCGCATTAGAAATATTTCAACTCATATGGATTAGAGTCTTTGCTCAAACTTTAAAGAACTCTAGTTTTTTTGTGTGGTTTTTTTTTTACAAATTCACCGCAAATCCTGCACTTTATTATACGTAGTGCTTACTCAAGCATAGAAAGGTTGTATAAACCAATTACACGGTAATAACCGAGCGCAATCAAGTGTAAACTGTATTAGAATGTAGTAGAAATATAAGCTAAATTAGATTCTTAGCAATACAATTGTTGTATTGAGCGCGATATGTTTGCTTCAAAAAAAAACATTACGTTTTACATCGAAATCAGTTTTTCATTACCTATTTCAGATTTTTTAAAGAGGAAGATTTTTTTGCGCTAACCGGGAATTGAACCTCTAGACTTACCGTACTGATCGTGCTAAATTTGATTACACCATAGCACCCTAGGCTAAATACACGAACAACTTGATCGCTTGCACTTCTTAACAACGGTGTGGTGTGGTCTAAATTAAAAGTGGGTGTTATTTATTGTAATATTTACACAGTTAAAATAAAAATAGATTAATCACATTCGATAGTCGGCATCTTGACTTTCTAGTCTGTAAATACCTAAAACAAGACACGAGACCAAAGGCTGTGTTTTTTTTCGTTAACTTCGATATTATTATACTTTGTAGTTGGTACATTCAGCCTCGATTAAAGATAACGGTTGAGGTTAAATAAAAACCGGCCAACTGCGAGTAAGACTCGCGCACTGAGGGTTCCGTAAAAATTTTAGGAGCCTATGTCAAAATATATGCCGTGAACAGCCGTAACTATAATAAATCCAGTGTTAGCAAAACCCTGCTTCTATGTAAAATGTACGCAGTATGAGATCATTTTATATTGGTTAATCAGGACACCATTAATATTTAATATATTTATATTTTTATTATTTGTTGTTATACTGGCCACAGTATTATATAATCGGTCAAAATTTCAAGTGTTAAGTTAACGACATTATAAAGGTCAACTTAAAAACGCTGAAAAAAAAACACGTTTCTTGTATGACGACCTCCCTTAGTTTTTAACCTTTTTTTATTTTTAGTATTTGTTGTTACAGCGGAAACAGAAATACGATAATTTGTGAAAATTTCATCTGTCTAACTATCAAGGTTCATGAGATACAGCCTGGTGACAGACGGAGAGATAGACAGACGGACGGACAGCGGAGTCATCCCGTCCCGCCCCTTCCCGTTTTACCCTTTGAGTACTACGGAACCCTAAAAAACAACGTGTACCTACCTATAGTGTGATAATTGCAAAAAAAAACTGAAAACATCAAACAAAATTGACGCAAAACGATTAAAAAAACCTCAATTTCTTTCATAATATTTGTATTTTTACTTATCTCTGCAAACAAAATAGCATGAAAAAATGGATCGGAGTAAAGATAACGCACTGTACTCCGGATGCGGCACCATCAAAGACCCAAACCAAGGGTCTGACCGACACAGAAACACGTTATAATCCTCACTAAACTACTATTCATCTTACCCGACTGCGGAGATAAGTTCTTGGTAAACGTGTTTTTTATTTTGCATTTATTGAGGTAATAGAAACCAGATTCCAAAGAGTATTGTAATATTATATGAACAAGAGTGGCAACTCTATGGTCAAATATGCATGTATGGAAGGTGCTGCTGCCCTACGCCCTGGTCAAGAACTAATGTGACGTATCTATAGATGTATACCTATCTATATGTATATGTTGGTAGTGATGTACAGCTGTAATTACGCGTAATTTTAATTGATAGGCTAGTGGCCTATTCGTATTTTAGCCGTCTAATTCAAATCAGCATATACGAAGTATAAGCGGCTAAACCCGATTTGCACTATACGGCTAAAATACGAACATTGGCAAGTGGCCTATCATTTAAAGTCCTTGACCGTACAATTTGGTACGCCATGGCCATGGCCGATGAATGACAACTGACAAGTTTGACAAGTCAACCAAGATGGCCGCTAATTTAGTTCTTTAATAAAACACCAGAGATCGCTGTAGTCGCATGAAAAGTGTGATATATGTAAGTGTGCCCCCCCTGCCGGATTCCCTTGTTATCCGTACACTAAACTTAATGGTTCATAATATAACTATAACTTGTAATCATAATTGACGTTTAGTGGATTTTTGGAAAAAACATCTGGTAGAGTGAAAGGCAGTTTAAATAATTTAGAAAAAAACCGGCCAAATGCGGGTTGGACTCGCGCACGAAGGTTTCCGTACCATTATTTATAAAAACGGCTAAAAAAATCACGCGGAACAAAACCCGATTTCAACTCATAAAATTAGTAATGACCGCGATAGTCTTAAATATTGTGTAAAAAAATCACGTTTGCCCGTTTTGCGGGAGCCCCCCTAAAAATATTTAAGTACTTTATTCTGTTTTTTAGTATTTGTTGTTATAGCGGCAACCAAAATACATCATCTGTGAAAATTTCAACTGTCTAGCTTAACAAAAGAATCCCTGACTCTGGATTCTGTGCTAAGAGTTGTGTGTTACAGGATCTAGGTAAAAAATTACAAACAAAATCAATAAACTCTATTATTTCTTATTAGGCACAGTTTACTAATTTAGGTACATAATAATTGGTATTAAGTTAAAGAAACAAGAAAAAGACATTACGACACAAGTGCTGTTATGAGGAATAGAGTACAGACTTTTCTGAAGTCATATCATCTATGTTCTTATTTAATTGTTCGTGACCATGTAAAAAACAGATAACAGTACAAAAGAAGAAAAGAAATGTGATTTTCTATTTTTTTAATTCTTTAAGCATTTACTTTTTAGCTACCGTATTTTCTTCCTGGCTGCTTCAACTGGCGGAATTTCATGGCTGAAGACTAAGTTATTTATTACTTTTTTTAGTCCAACGACCCCGCCTGTCAAGAGATAATACTTACTAGCTTATGCGTTTGCGCACGTCTTTGATCTAACGGCCATTAGCGCGCCGATGTCTGTTCGTATTGATATTGATGGGTGCAGCTCAAGTATGGACAAATGCTGATGTATTGGGATTATTTGTGTACTCGTACTTAATAAAATTAAAGGTGTGTAATATCAATAGTAGGTATGCTTTTGAGGCAGGTCTATCTGTGTGAGGAGGACACAGAGTTAGAACTGAATCAGATGATGGGACCATTTAAGTTTTCTTAAACGCGACTATGGAATCATTAAGTACCTATTTTGTTTTAAAACCTCAACGCCTAGTGGATGACACCCATCTGTCACCTCTCTTACTATGACATAAGATTGAAAGTGCCATATTATATTGGGTCGGTGTCGAGCACGGGGACATTTACCTTATCTGTTTGTAAATTTTGATTTTTTAACTGTAGTTGCGTACTTATTGATAATGTGATGTGATGTTTATCTATTTTTTCTCATAGTGAATGTTGATGCATGCCTGTCATTGAGGTACGGGCTAGGCGTGTTACTTATTATAAATTTTAATTGGTTAATGTAATTGCTCTGTACTTTGTTGGTGTGTCTATTAAATAAATAAATAAATAAATAAATAAAAAACAATTGGATGGGTAAACTGACTATGGAAGTAAAACTTATAAAAGTTATCAAATCACTTTTAGATTTTTTTTTCACTAATATAATTTATGTAAGTAAAGCTTGATTATAATATTTTTTTACCGTCGTGGGTTCGGATGCGGGCCTGCACCTCTGAGATTTTTGGAATATGTGCGAAAATACACTTGTAATTTACCATGAGCTTTACGGTGAAGGAAAGCATCGTGAGTAAACCTGCACACACCTGAGAAGAAATTCAATGGTGTGCGTGAAGTTCCCAATCCGCACTGGGCCCGCGTGGGAACTACGACCCAAGCCCCCTTATTCTGAGAGGAAGCAGTGGGGCGTATATAGGCTGGGATGATGATGATGATGATGATAAGCCTAAGTTGGCGCCTAAAAAAGTGAACAATTCGTATTTACACAACTCATAAATTATCTATTGAAGTAACTACGCTTGGGTTTACCCCACGCAACACTTTTTTTACAACCAATACTTATAACAATTTTACATTTACAACATGCTCTGGGGCGGTCCAAAACAACCCTGTAATTACTTTATTTATTTTAATCAGTAGAAAACATGAAAAATATTTAATAATTTATTGTATCAGGCGTTACTTTACGGAGGTCCATATTAATGAACTGAAACATTACCTAAGTACTTTGCTCACCCGCGCGACCTCACGTCAAAACACAACGTCAAAGTCAACGTTTGCGTTTCAGTTCATTAAATATTTAATAGTTAATCAAATTCAGTTATTAAAAACAAAGTGAAAAAGACCTTAAAAGGACACCGTAAGTATAAAAAGTACTATTGAATTCCATGATATCTGACAGAAAAATATAACAAAAGGTATTATTACGCATGCTGTTTACAATTCCTGGAGTCAATCTACCTAAACATATTTATCAAGCCAGAAACCACAGTAAAAGAACGCAAGAAGAAGAAGTTAATATCACGCGTGATTAAACTGTGCTTAAACAAACATAAAAGATTATATAGCAATAGGTATTATATTTAAGTACCTATAGATAGCAATAAGTTAAATACGTAAGTGGTAGATAGTCACAGACCTTCAATACAGGTCCATGAGGGAAAACCCATTATAATTCTTAGATTGTACTACTTTTTGTAACATCATTGTTCCCAATAAATGTTTGCCATGGCTTTACAAAACCTTAGCTGTTCCTTTTTTGGTCGGCAGCTGGGCGTATTCAAATTTCCTTTGATGTTTTAGTGCGAAGATAAAACGATCTCATAGCAAAGGTGTCGATTTCACAAGATAGGGTTTGATGGTTGAGTGCCTTTAGGCTTTTTATTGGCTGTAAGAGTGAACGTGAGTTTCTTCTTTGAAATTACATGGTATGTACAGTCAAGGTACAGTCAATCTATTCAGCCATCGCGTCAAATATATTCAAACACCAACCTTATGGTTAGTAGCATAGAGTTGTATAGATATTTTTGCCGCCTTAGTAACGTACATTATATTTATGCCCTTGACTGAACATAAGTTTTTGGGATTTAATCAAAATTATAGATAGGTACCTAGTTTTGGAAATTAAAACATTTAAAACAAGTTTATATATTATCAGTGTGAAGCTAAAGATAATCGTATTTTTTTTCTATAGCTAATAATTATGTCCCACTGCTGGGCAAAGGCCTCGCCTTTTCTCCGCCATTTTACCCCATCCTGGGCTTGCATCTGCCAATCGAGCTGAAAAGCGCTCAGTTCGTCCCGCCATCTTCTCTTGGGTCTGCCTCTGCTCCTTTGGCCATCCTTCGGAACCCACTCGGTAACGATTCGTGCCAATCGATCGGTTTTTTCTTTCCGCCAAACGGTATAAGATGGTGAATGCAAAGGCAAGCTCCCGCGCGTTAGACAATACGGCCTCTGATTAAGATTGCGGATGGCGCAGGACCGATCAGAGGCGCTACCACGAAATTCGAAAATCGAAGTTCGTATCGCATTATCCCTCTCACTCTCGTGTCAAATCACATTAGCGTGGGCGGGACGGCACGAAACGAAGTTCGAATTATGCACTTCGTGGTAGGGCCTCTGTTCGGCGAGCCTTGGGGGAGACTATGTTCAGCAGTGGACGTCTTTCGGGCTGAAATGATGATGATGCCCATTAAGTGGTTAAATCAATCTTAAAGATAACACTTATAAGTACGATACATCAAAAATATCGCTAAGTGATCATAATCCTGATCGCTGACAAGTACCGACTATCTTTAAAGCCAATTCACTAATCAGAAGAAGTAAGTCATCCAGATAAAGGCATCGAAAAAACCAGGCGGCACCTTAGCAATAAATAATGTGAGTCAAAATAAATTTCCCCGGAGCTGTATTAGTATTTATGGTGCCAATAAACGGGCTTTTCAAACGCCGCCGTTGTAAATAATTTCCAGTGTGAGCCGTTTGCTTAGTACTTGTCGACTGGGGCCAGAAGAATAGCGGCGGTCATGAGTACTCGGAACTCGTTGCCCTACACTATTACTATTAAGTTATAGATAGGTAAGTTGTGTGTGTTGTTTCTTCGGCGGTGTTCCTATCCTATAGCTTCAACCTTCTAAGGCCCCGGCCTTCAAGAAAGAATATCTTTTTAAAAACCGAGTGTGCTTAAGACCACACGACTGAAGTAAAACTTCTTCAGCTCCATACATCATACTCCATATAGGTAGATCGCTATAATATACATCATATAGATGGAGCTGAAGAAGTTTTACTTCAGTCGCGTGGTCTAAAGCACACTTGGTTTTTTGTATGCAATAATATATTAAGTAGTTTTAGTACAAACACATACAAAAAAAAAACACAAAAATGAAACCAGGCGGTCACCCATCCAAGTACTGACCGCGTCCGACGTAACGTTGCTTAACTTCAGTGATCGGACGAGAACCGGTGTTTTCAACGTGGTGGTGGCCTAATGGAGAAGCTGTGGTTGCCTAGTGGGTAGACCTATGGCCTCTCAAGCAGAGGATCGTGGGTTCAAATCCGGGCTCGCACCTCTGAGTTTTGCGAAATTACATTTGTAATTCACCATGAGCTTTACGGTGAAGGAAAACATCGTGAAGAAAACCTGAAGAAACCTGAGAAGAAATTCAATGGTGTGTGTGAAGTTCCCCATTCGCACTGGGCCCGCGTGGGAACTACAACCCAAGCCCTCTCATTCTGAGACTCCTCTCCTTGCAGTGGAACGTATATAGGCTGGGATGATGATGGTGAAGTATTGACAGATGTGAGAAAAAGTTCTGTCAATGAAATGTTCCAATTGGCTTCCCTGTCTGTTGTTAATGGTGAATACAAATTCTTATATTGGATTACACGTAGTCACCTAATAGTTTTGAAGATTTTCTGTGACGCTATTACTTAGTTATTCCGAAAAATTCTAATAGGGATCTTCACACCACTAATCAACTGACTTACTTTTAAGAGCTGTCAAAACACAATTCTCCTATAGAGTTTGAATGGTAATAGCAACTTTATGACGTCACTTGTTCGCCAACTCAATCAACTAACTATTTATTTGTTTTAAAGCAACAAAAAATATAATTTTGCAGTTAATTAAAAATTAATCTAGTTTTCATCAGTACAAAAACGCTTTATTTTAACCATGAAACTAGATTAATTTTTGATTAACTGCAGTACAAAAACGCTTTATTTTAGCCATGAAAACTAGATTAATTTTTGATTAACTGCAAAATTATATTTTTTGTTGCTTTAGTCGTGTCTTCCAATTATTTTTTAATGGCGTCAACATCCCTATTAAATCGTTTCAAGCTATGATTCGAACGAAAAATAAAATTATCTTACTGACTCAGCTTATTTCAATGCAAATCCGTCTCGCCTTCTTATTGGCCCCAAAGCGACGTCGGCGCAACTCAAAAGGTGACAAGACAATACTTAACGACGTTCATAACGACGCTCATTGTCGATCGTTGGCCGTCGGCGCAGACACTTTGCCGAATGCCGAATTGTATGAAATATTGTATGAAAGAATAGCACCGGCGGCACCGGCGCTACCTCCGGCGCGTAATCGTAAAACTTTATGATGTACTAGAACCATATTTGCACATTGTTGGGGCGTTAGGGTACTTTTGGATTTTGGGATCCAAAAGTTACTGTAGCAGAACTGATAATAGAGACGGTGCAGGGAAATACTATTTTTAGGTTTTAGTTTTGAGAATTAAAGTTTTTACCTCCATGTTAAAAACTAACTTATTGCTCTCTGAGGCAAAGCGTCGGTGATACTTCAATACCTCGTAACTACCTTTACCCATAGAGTCTATTTTATCTAATTTTCTATGTTATTTCATTTCAAGTTGAGCCTTACGCTAAAAGCTAGTTACGCGGTATTGCAGTATCAACGACGAAAGATTTTTGGAGAGGTGAAGCGACGTTTTGGAGAGCGGTTTGGTTTGGATTATCTCTTCGAGTCATTTCTGGTGCAAAGGTACTGGTGGTTCTGGTGCTGGATTAACGTGGCAACGCAACCAGTATGATGGGCACCTTTGCTCCAGGAATAATTCAGGGTAGGTTATTTAACTAAGTTTAATTTTTTAGTTGGAATTATTTTTTATATTATATATTATTCTTAATTAGTCTGTGACTTCTTGTCGTAAAGTAATTATTGTATTATTCCAACCCGTTATTTAACATTTAAAATAACTTAGCATATGTTACTAAACGTCTAAATGTGATTACGTAATCGTAACTGTTAGGTACTTATTGTTTTATTAAAAATATTAACTTGAAAATAATATTTGGAATTATGTAATAATAAATAATAGTTTAAAAAAACTAAAAAACACGCTTTAAAAAATAAAAAATAAATTTTAATAAATTTCAATTCACTATTCTTATAGTGCAGTAAAAAATCTTAATAAGCAATTATTATATTGTTATATCCAGATCAAAATTTGTACACAATTCTAAATATTGATAAAATATATTATATTATTATTTATTTTATCAATATTTAGAATTGTTTACAAATTTTGATCTGGATATAACAATATAATAATTGCTTATTAAGATTTTTTACTGCACTATAAGAATAGTGAATTGAAATTTATTAAAATTTATTTTTTATTTTTTAAAGCGTGTTTTTTAGTTTTTTTAAACTATTATTTATTCTCTATTTTTTAGTTGCATTTTTTTTCTTTCTAACTTTATCCCCCTCACCCACAACCCCCAAACCCCCTAAACCCAACCCCCCAACATCCCCCACCCCATTTCCCCAAACCCCCCCCCCACCCCACCACCTGCTCCCCAACCCCTCCCCCCACCCCGCCACCTACCGCCCCCCCCTTCCAGTTCCATCATCAAACCCTTGTTACCATCTAGGCCTCTTACCCCCTCCCCATTTCCCACAACCCCCCAAAATCACATACCCCCGAACCCCCCAACACCCTCACCCTATTCCCCGTAAACCCCCCCTCATCTCCTAACCCCAACCGCCACACCCTAACCGCCAACCCTCTAAACCCCCGACCCCCTTACCCCATTCCCCCCCACCCCGCCACCTACCCCCCTTCCAGCTCCATCATCAGACCCTTGTTACCATCTAGGACTAAAGTACTCGTCAAAACGAATCAAACGAGCCCAAACTCGATGGGGTTGTTTCGTTTTATTGTGGAGTGCCTTTGGCCATCTTCCAGCTCCATCATCAGACCCTAGTTACCATCTAGGATCAAAGTGCTCGTCAAGACGAATCAAACGAGCCCAAACTCGACGGGGTTGTGTAGTTTTATTGTGGAGTGCCTTTGGCCATCTTCCAGCTCCATCATCAGACCCTGGTTACCATCTGAGATCAAAGTGCTCATCAAGACGAATCAAACGAGCCCAAACTCGACGGGATTGTGTTGTTTTATTACATAGTTCCTATGGCCACCATCCAGCTCCATCATCAGATCAGCTCCATGTTACAATAATATTGCATTGTCATCCAATTTACACATATGTGCAAAATTTCAGCTCAATCGGAAACCGGGAAGTGGGTCAAAATCGCGCCCTAAGGAGTCGGTTACAAACATACAAACATACAGGTGAAGCTAATATAAAGCGTGTAATAATAAATAACGAGATCGGGTGTTCGAAGAATGTAGAGTAGAAGAAACATACCTACTGAAGAAAAACAACAGAATAAAAAAAAAAAAACGAAGACTGACGTCAGTAAATAGGCTTAGCTTATCTTTAAAGAAAGAAAGAAAGAAAGAAAGAAAAACATTTATTTTATAACAACAATAACACATACACAGGCAAAAATAAGAGTACAAACATACGTATAGACATAGACATAGAAATGTACATATTAGTGCTGCTACAAAAAGGGACCCGGCTCAGCATGTTGCTAGTTAAAAACCAGCACTGGTCTTCCGCCGGGCCACAGTACCTACAGCAACATCACGGAAGGCCACACAAAACAGACACAAATTATATAATTATTATAAAAAAAGAAAAACATATCATTCTAACATAAAACTATCTGACTACGGAACCCTAAAAACTAAACATTCAAGCATTCAAGGCTACCACAGACCGAAGCGCAACAATCTAATATTCATTTGTCTTGATTTAAAGTATAAAATATTGTTTGTTGTTAAGGATTTCGTAAACCATATTGAAATTTACATGTCAATAATGCCTGTTCCTTCATTCAAATGTTTAACCAAATACCATTACCATACTACACGTATGAATACCATAATAAATGTGGGCCACCATAAAGATAACGATAAACAAAATTTCAACCCTGCGCCTCCCTTTTTTATTGGCAGGGGCAATTTGAGACGATGTTTTCAGCTTGAATTACCACGATAACTTTATCATAACGAAAGCCCGTTCAATGTAAGAGCGCTCCGTATGTGCGCGCCTCAAGGTTTCGTTTACATATTTTTTTATTTAATCGGTAGCAAGAATAGGTTTGCGTCGATGTAATTTATATTCCGTTGAAGGTTTAGTGTGAGTTTACGAAATTGTTAAAGATAGATAAAAGCACGATATTTACATTAGGGTGTGGGGTTGCGAGCTACTAAACTGACAGACGTTACGGCTGTCACTAAAATAAATGAATGGGACATAAATAAGACAATATATCTCGATTCCGTGCACGGATTTATTTTGATGGTAATGAATAGTTCATGCGTGGCGGGATTATTTTTTTATAAAAACAGAGGTGGTCGTTTATCATTTGGTAATTCGTTATTACTTTGTCGTATCCTCGATATCCAACATGCTAATAAAAAATTAGAAGCTTTCGAAACCTCCAATTAAATGACACATGAATATCTTAAAAAAACTTGGAAGTAGCTGTCAAACGATAAATTGTTTAATTATACAAGTGTTAAAGTTTATACATAATTTAGTTTTAATATTAATATGCACCAGTTGGAGTGCCTGTCAAATTTATTAGCAAGTTATAGCCCGCAATGTTTTGCTCTTATGTTCATGAGAATAGACTGTTCCTCGGGTTGCTTTTTTCATTCTACCTCTGTAACTCACGGCTGTTGCATAAAATTATTGTTCTTTTTTAACTTGCGAATTTTTATTTTTAAACTAATATTTAACTCCATCATATGGTCCTTCGAACCTGGATATAAGAAATTTACCAGTATTCATAATAATTATTGGAGTTAAATACTGAAGATTTTAAAATTGCACTGGATCGACTTGGAGGATAAACGAAATTCGTCATCATCCTGTGAACGGTGGTCAAGATTCAGTTATTGGACAATAATCACAGTGATAAAGTGCTAAATTTAAATTAATTTCACCCAACACTCTAAAAAGGTATAATTTAGCGTAAGTTAAAAAAAAAAAACTGATAAGGTTAGTACAAGTATCTTTATTACTTTACCTTTCTTAAATTATTAAATCAGAGTTAAGAGTACCGTATTAAGTACTTAATGTAACTATAAGCGTTTATCATTAATTCAATAAGCTTAAATTTGTACATAAACGCTCAATGATTCACTCTTAATTCTATTGGGACAGGTATCAGTGGAAAAGTAATAAGTGTGGTAGCCTTTACTTAATAAGAAAATATATACTTAATATATCAATTGAGGTATTCTTTATTATAAATTCAACACTGTGGCAATAGTCTGTTAAAATAATTAATTAATTTATATGTAAGTAATGTAATTCGAAATACTACATAGGTACAATGTATCTACCTACTTAAAATATTTCTCAGTTGAACTTAAAGTTTAAAGGCAGATTTAGATATTACATAGGTACTTATTTTAAGTAAGAGATTAAAAACTAAAACTTTTATTATATAAAATTCCAGGAAGACATAACACAAGTTTCCCAGAATGGTCGAAGAAAAAGAGTTAGTCAAAAGGCGTGGGAGTTATAAGGGGCAATTAACTACGTTTTCAACTTATTTGAATAACTTGGATATTTCCGAATTGACCCCAACGGAGGTGAACGAGTTACGATTGCGTGTTGGTAAGATAACTTCGTTGTATGAGCATTACGATGAGGTACAGCTTAGGCTTGAATGCTTAACTGATAATATAGATGTTCGTTTGGCTGAACGAACGGAATTTGAGTCCCAATATTATGCAGTACTGTCCAAAGCGCAAAATGTAATTGAGAAATGTTCTAAAAAACAGGATAGCTTCGGATCTGCGACGAGTGAGCACGGTTCTCGCTCGAGTAATAATCACAAACTCGTTAAATTGCCCACAATTCAATTGCCGAAATTTGCCGGCTCCTATGACAACTGGCTGGAGTTTCGTGACACTTTCACCAGCCTCATTCACTCTAACGACGAGATAGATAATATTAATAAGTTCCACTACCTTAGGTCTTCCCTGGAGTCACTTGCAGCAGTAGTTATCCAATCCATTGAGTTTTCCGCTAAAAATTACACAGTAGCATGGAATCTTTTATGCGAACGATTCGATAACAAGCGCTTGTTACTGCAAAACCATGTATCTGCTTTGTTCAACATCGAACCTATAACAAGGGAATCTTCATTTAATTTAAAACGGATTATTGACCAAGTAAATAAAAATTTACGTTCACTGGAATCATTAGGTGAACCAGTAAAACAGTGGGACACTTTACTCATCCACATTATTACACAAAAATTAGATGCGAAAACGTTTCGCGAATGGGAAGAGTACAAAGGTCGTTTAGATAAAAACAAGCCAATTTCATTCGATATTTTTCTAAGCTTCGTGCGAGATCGCGCAGATTTGTTAGAAACACTCGAGTTGTCAACAAATAAACCGACTCATTGTGTTAAAACAACTCACAAGGTAAAATCTATGATTACGGTACAAGAAAGTAAAAATATTAATAACAATATACCTATGAAATCTTGTCCGAACTGTAAGGGAGATCATGGTTTGAGTAACTGTCCTCAGTTTCTGGCATTAAGCTGTACATCGCGTTTGCAACTACTGCCGAACTACAAGGTTTGCTTTAACTGTTTTCGTAGTGGTCATTACGCAAATCACTGCAAAAAGCCAGGCTGTAAAATATGCAAACGAAAGCACCATACACTGATTCATATCACAGAGTTTAAGCCTAGATCAATTGTGGATAGTAACAACGGCGCGTCCTTGCAGAGCGGTGGCGAACCCGGGAATGCGCCCGCGCCGCCCGCGCTGCCTGCACCCCCTGGCTTCGAGCCTCGCAATAATCGTACGCTGTCGGCAAATGTCGGAACCTCTTCATCCTGACATGGTCAGGACGTACTGCTGTCTACTGCGCTAATTAAGTTATATGATATAAACAATCGCGAGTGTATTGCTCGCGCGGTTTTAGATAGCGGCAGTACGTCTTGCATTATTACAGAAAAAATGTGTAATAAGTTAAATTTACCGACCGATCAAGTAAATAAATCTGTACTAGGCATAAATAACTCGTTATCGTCTGTAGGTAAAATGTGTAAAATTCCGATGAAGTCATTAAATGAACTGTTTTCAACACAAATTCAATGCTTTGTTTTGCCTTCTATAACAGATGACGTTCCCTGTCGTCAAGTAGATTTGTCGAACCTTAAAATCCCATCAGATATTTGCTTAGCAGATCCTTATTTTCATACGCCAGCTGATGTAGATTTAATAATCGGCGCCGATCTGTTCTGGGATTTATTAGGTTCGCAAAAGATTAAATTAGGTGATGGACAACCGATCCTCTGTGAAACCAGACTAGGCTGGCTGGTTTCAGGCCCAATTACAAGTCGTCATGGATCCTCATCGTCTAAAATTAATTGTAATTTTTCCACTATTTGTTCAAATAGTACCGAGTTGTACAATGATGTCGGCGACATTCAAAACCAATTGATGCGTTTCTGGCAGCTTGAAGAAGTTAGCCCTCAGTCGCTGTCTCATTATTCTCAGGAAGAGAAATTATGCGAAGAACTTTTCGTAAATAATACAACTCGCTTAAAAAATGGAAGCTTCTGCGTACGAGTTCCATTCAAACAGAGCCCACAAATACTAGGTGATTCCTTTCAGCGCGCTAAGCATTGTTTTTTATCACTAGAGCGTAGATTAAAAAATAGACCATCATTTTCAAAGATGTACAAAGAATTTATGTCGGAGTACCACTCTTTAGGTCATATGTCCAAGGTTGAGCTCGCTGAACTGAATCATCCTATCTACTTTATACCTCATCATGGCGTTCTCCGCGAAAGTAGTACGACGACCAAGTTAAGGGTCGTGTTCAATGCGAGTAGTCCTACGACATCAGGTGTGTCATTAAATAGTCTCCAAATGGTCGGTCACACAGTTCAAGACGACTTATTGTCTATACTTCTCCGATTTAGGCTACATAAATATATTATATCTGCGGATGTGGAGAAAATGTATAGAACTGTGGTGCTGCATCCTGATGACCGTAACTTGCATGTAATAATCTGGCGTGACAAGGAGTCCGACCCCCTCCAGGTGTATAAATTGAACACGGTTACCTACGGGACCACTAGCGCTCCTTTCTTGGCAACTAGGTGCCTCAAACAAATAGGTTTAGAATGTGAGGATGTTATGATACGAGACGCTATAGTCCATGATTTTTACGTCGATGACCTTTTGAGTGGAGGAGATAGTTTGGAGGACGTTCTTCGACTCCGGCAAGGAGTTAGCGATGCACTTGCTACGGCATGCATGCATTTGAGAAAGTGGAAGTCGAATGACCCTCGTTTAATGACTACACCATCACAACCATCGCTCGATTTGAATATGGGGACTTCAGAATCGAGCAAGACGTTAGGTCTCGGTTGGCTGCCAAATTGTGATGAATTATATTTCCCTATTGGTACGTCAGTTACTAATAAAAATACGAAACGCGATATGCTTTCTATCATCGCGCAAATCTTTGACCCTTTAGGACTCTTAGCTGTGGTAGTCATTTCAATGAAAATTCTCATGCAAAGGTTGTGGATGCTTAAATTGTCCTGGGACGAACAGCTGTCACCAGAGATCGCGAGTCAATGGGCGGACCTCATAAAATGTTTGCCATTTCTCAATACTATTCGTGTCCCGCGCAGGGTCGTGTGCGAGTCGCATGAGTACCTTGAATTACATATATTTACTGATGCTTCGGAACGTGCTTATGGCGCATGCGTATACGTTCGTAGCATCGACTACGAAGGCGAAGTTTTGGTACGATTGCTCATGGCTAAGAGCCGCGTAGCCCCTATAAAACCCACGACTATTCCAAGGTTGGAACTTTGCGGTGCACTAGTTGGTAGTCGTCTATATGAAAAGGTGATGAGTTCACTTCGTGTTCAAATCCATAGAACGATCTTCTGGACTGACTCCACCATCGTCCTGGGCTGGCTCAAGATGTTGCCATCCAAGCTTCAACCTTTTGTGCGAAACCGTGTTGCGGACATACTGGAAATAACTGGTACCTGTGCTTGGAGGCATGTCCCCACAGATCAGAATCCAGCTGATCATTTGTCTCGTGGCGTTAATATTAATTCTATCTTAGCCCTTGACATGTGGTGGTCAGGCCCAAGTTTTTTAAAGCATGACGCTTCAGCTTGGCCTTTACATCCCGGCACAGATCTCACTGCACTACCTGAAATTCGACCCGAAACCGTCTTATATACTCTTGATCCGGGTACTTGTGAACCAAAACCGCTTATAGATTTAAATCGTTTTTCTAATTTTTTGCGACTGAAACGGACAGTTGCTTACGTGATGCGTTTTATCACCGCTTGCAAAAAGAACCCTATCATGACCAGTCATCTGAGTGATGTCGAATTAAAGAGTGCATTGAATGTTTTAATTAGAATTTCTCAAAATGATTCATTCCCTGAATTTAAAATGTTGTTAGCCAAACAAAAACTACCGAAAAAGAGTCCTCTGCTGAAATTTAATATCTTTCTGGATGACGATCAAATAATGCGTGTTGGGGGACGTCTCGCCAACTCTGACTTTCCGTTCGAAAAGAAACACCCAATTCTTATTCACTCAGCTCATAGATTCACAAAACTGTTGTTTCTTTTCGAACACAAGCGATTGTTTCACGCGGGACCCCAGCTGTTACTATCCACAATTAAAGATAATTATTGGCCGATAGGAGGTTTGAACTTAGCAAAGAGTTGTTTTCGTCAGTGTGTGCTGTGTAGTCGCATAAAAGGTCAAATACTCACCCCGCTTATGGGAAACCTCCCAAAGCATCGCGTCTCTCCAGGTGGCTTTCCGTTCGACTGTGTAGGCGTGGACTATGCTGGACCTATCACTTCAGCTAGTCGTCAAGGGAGAGGATGTAGACTGGTGAAAGTGTACGTAGCCGTTTTTATCTGTTTCACAACGAAGGCAGTACATTTAGAATTAGTGGGTGATTTAACGAGTAACAATTACCTTTCTGCTTTGCGTCGTTTCATATCACGTAGAGGGAAGCCCAGTCATGTTTATTCGGACAACGGCACCTCATTTGTCGGCGCATACAACGAAATTTCTAAGTTTTTACTGCAAAATTGTAACTCGTTGGCTGAAACTGCGGCAAATGAGGAAATTAACTTTCATTTTATCCCGGCTTATTCGCCACATTTCGGCGGACTCTGGGAAGCGGGTGTTCGGTCGACGAAATTTCATTTAAAGAGAGTGCTGGGAAATTGTCATCTCACGTACGAGGAGCTTAACACTGTGTTAGTTCAGGTAGAGGCGATACTGAATTCTCGACCACTGACACCGATGACACAAGACCCAGAAGATTTGACGTCGCTAACGCCTGGACATTTCCTTATCGGACGGCCGTTAACTTCGCTGCCAGTCCAGGATTATCGAGATAACTCATCAAGTCACCTGACCCGTTTCCAGCGAATTGAACAACTTCGCCAGCATTTCTGGTCCCGATGGAACAAGGAATATGTGTCAGAGCTCCAGCAAAGAGTAAAGTGGCGCACCAGCGGTGACACGCTGCGATTACATTCACTCGTGGTCCTTAAGGAGGACAATCTTCCACCTCTGAAATGGCGACTGGGGCGCATCGTTGCTGTTCACCCGGGTCCAGATGGTGTTAACCGAGTGGCTGACGTGAAGACGGCTAATGGAGTTGTTCGACGAGCATTCACCAGAATCTGCCCACTTCCAGAAATCGATGTCCCTTGATGTTTCTTGTTGAAAGACGAGCTTTCAACGCCCGGGGGCATGTTAAAGTTTATACATAATTTAGTTTTAATATTAATATGCACCAGTTGGAGTGCCTGTCAAATTTATTAGCAAGTTATAGCCCGCAATGTTTTGCTCTTATGTTCATGAGAATAGACTGTTCCTCGGGTTGCTTTTTTCATTCTACCTCTGTAACTCACGGCTGTTGCATAAAATTATTGTTCTTTTTTAACTTGCGAATTTTTATTTTTAAACTAATATTTAACTCCATCACAAGCATTACTCAAGAATCGTATGTCTTATTAGATAATTAACAACTTAATAGATGAAATATTTAAATATAATGACATAAAATTGGACTCGTAACCTCCTTTTACATTAAGAATTTCGTTAAGCTATTAAAATTTGAGTACCACCAATTACTGTTTAACAAGCATGGACTTAAACGATTGCCAATATTTTGTGAATAAATTAAAGTTTGAGCAATCGCTAATCATACTTCATTAACCAATTCCCCGTCATTTATTGCGTGTCTTATTTGCGCCAGTATTCGCTTTTTCGCCATCACAATTAACAAATAATGCTGCTGTTTGATTAAATTTATCATGGGCCCCGTTGCAGAGTAAGTTATACCCAGGGGATTCAACTAAGTTCATTATTTATTAACACTTATTGGATTACTTTTGCCATCTCTATTTGTTAAGGTCACACTGACAGATATGGCAAACTATTCACGAAACTTTAACCCAGTAGATACGGAAAAATTAAAAAATAAACATACAAAACTTTTCGTTCATAAATAATATTATTTATTATCTATATATCACAGGGTCGTTAAAACCTTGACGGTACATTTAAATCCGGAAGAGGTCCATTAACATTTATTGCACCGCAACCTTTCCTGTTTGTGCCCCAAATAAAGCAACCGTTATCAACAAGATATCACTTATCATTTGATTACTTAGTTGAGCAAACACTTAAACACCACCGCATGTTCAGCAAATAGCTTAATAGCATCAGTAATTAAACATTGTTTTCTAAATAAAACAATACAAATTTGCTCAGTGACAACACTGTGTACTTTAGTAATATCGACAAACGGCGGGGCCGTGTCAACATGTCCAAATTTATTGTTGTGTGAATCCATTAGCGGAGTACAAAGTGCGACGTTACTTACATCGCTTCTTCTGTTGATGACATATTTACCTACTATTAAGACGACACCGTAATGGTTGACAGACCAAATTAAGACGCTAATTAAATATTTGACAAGGAATTAAAAAGAGTCGAGCTCATGCACGTACGTGACGGGAAATAAGAAAGTTGTTTTGGCACCGAGATATATGACGGATTAGCATATCGCGAAGGTCTGACAAACAGTCGTATAACAGCTATTTAAAAGTTAGTCGGCAAAGTCAGAATATGTTTCCACAGCGGTGATTTATGCGTATCATTCGTGATAACGGCCGTATCTTTAGGGGCATAATTTATTTTGGTGTTTCTGATTTTAAAGAACAATCGTCGTGTTTAAATTACATTTTCGAATGATAATAGGGATTACACCGAAAGATTTAAGAGCATTTAGTGTTCTGCCGGCGTCGTTATCTCTCAAACTTCTCAGAAAAATAAAACACGGCCGTAAAAAAGGAAAACTTATTTCGAGAACAAATTATCGTGTTTAAATATTTACTCACCCAATATGTTGTCGAGGGCGCGCAGCCGACGCCATTAAACCTACGTGTAAGAAAAAAATATCAACATAAATAAACTCATTTTCGCTGGCGTCGAGCAAACTCAAAGTGAAATCACCGGCTCAGCGTCGTGAGCATGAAAAATTCATTCGGAGCGAAACAAGAGGGCGGCGAGAATAATAATTTGAATAAATATCCAGCGGAGCGACGCGGGGCGACAAAGCGCGCAACCACGCGAGCTTATACGACGTGATAGTCTAATTTGGCAGCAACAGTCGGATCGCGTGTGACGTCTCACGCAAAAATGTTATTAAGTTTTTAAGGACGTTTCGGGTGTAACAAGGGAGATGCGCTCACGCCAGTTTCACGAACATCGCGTCCCCGAAGAGATTAACGCAGCCTGTCTGACATACGGAGATAGGATCTCGGATTGTTTGCATTATGATGTCTGATTAGTTCAGCGTTATTCCATTCACACGCGCGTTTCACGGAACCTGTAGTTACGTTCGTAAATGTAGCATTGACAGCCACACATCCCCTCTTCTGGGAAGGGCCGGCACAAAAGGGTGCTAAGTGTGCTCGCAAACACAAAAATAATAACAAAATCCCTATGTATTTTGACAACATAATACTCGACGGTCACAAAAGGCGTCACGTCACGAGCAATCGGTTTCGCTTCCTAGCGGCCTTTGAGAAGGGTTCCGAACAAGTTTCGCAAATAATTTATTAAAAGTTTTTTTGGATGCGGTCGGGCCACTGCTACCGTTTGGCGGGGCGATGAAAGATTTCCTGCGGATTATAATTGACGAGATCTTTGTTGGTTGTGACAATGGAATGCTTTGTGAATTATAAATCGAGGTATTGTGATGTTCGGAAGATTAGCAGAAGTGTTTGGAGCCCATGCTATTCGTGTATTTATAATTTTAAATGAGTAATTGAATGAGGCAAGACGGCACAATGGTCTCGCGATACTTAGACTGGTACTGTCGTTTCGACGCGAGGGTATTAAGGGAATAATGCGGTTAGGGACTGGTTTCTGAATCCGACTTCGGCAGTTGGTAATCTTTCTGAGAACGCTTTGCGTTTGTTGAGTAAGTATTATAGCTGGAGATTAAATCTTTCGGTTGGCAACATATTTGATTTCGAAGGCCCTAGAAGATTTCAACACGTAATGCGATGAAAGACAAACGTAGGTAATTATTCTGTGTAACCTTTGCCTGTCTTTGTCTTACCCCGGCGCCACACATAGCGCAAATGTTTGAACACATTTATTTGATCACATGTGCAGCACCGGTATTTGCTTATTTGTTCAATAGAACAACCATACACCGTTAACGACCGCTTTAGCCTAGTTGGTAGTGACCCTGCCTACGAAGCAAGAGGTCCTGGGTTCGAATCCCGGGAAGGGCATTTATTTGTGTGATGAGCACGAATATTTATTTGTTCCTGAGTTATGGATGTTTTCTATGTATTTAAGTATTTATTTATCTATATAAGTATGTTTATCGTCGTCTAGTACCCATAGTACAAGCTTTGCTTAGTTTGGGACTAGGTCGATTTGTGTAAGATTGTCCCCTATTATATATATATATATATATATATATATATATATATATATATATGTATATATATAATATATATATACAATCAACCATAGATCAAATATGTGTTCAAATATATGTTGATAAATTTGTGCTATGTGTGGCGCCGGGGTTAGTTTCATGCTTCAACTATTTTTGAGATTGTTTTTTATCGATTGCTTTGCGCAAAAGGAAAAAAAGCAACGAAGTTCATATTACAAGCTAAATACATATGTAGTTTATAAAAAACTGCACTAATTAAGTATATTGTAATAGGAATTTTATAACTTAACCCGGTATATTAGCTTGTTTTTAGAGGGATGTATGCGGTGGGGTTATATAATGTAGTTAAGTAGGTACTTAATTAAAAACATTCATTACAAATTATAACAAAAATGCAAACACAAAGATCCGTTGGCAAAAAAATCTTGTATGAACATTTACAACAGACTGGTGTGATTTTTCAATTATTGATTTGCATAATTGTCAATTTAAAATGTTACATTTGGACACAAGATAGATAGACGTCTGTATTACGTGAACTAAGACCTACTATAGCGATTGTGCCTCCATCAAGCTGATTGTCAGTACTGAGAAAAAAATTGTGCATCGTGTTTTTTTTATTTAAACGCGGTTTCTAAAAACACGTAATACTCTTATGCAGTATAATAGACGCCAGCCAGTGGTAGTAGGGCGACAACAGACTGCTGAGCTTGTTATCTGTTCATTGCGGGGCTGAGACGTTTGCCACAGTGGTGACCTGTGGCTAACTTCAGAAACCGCTCAACACGGTTTGCGAGCGGTAATTCGATCGTTTGCGAGAGGATAGGGATGAACTGCTATTCAAGAACGCAAAAATCACTAGTTTGCGAAAGGTTTGGGCTGAGCTTGGGATAAGCCTTATTTTAATTAGTGTTATGTGTGGCCTTTCGTTTTAATATGGATGTGAAGCATGGACCCTCAAAGAAGACCTCTGCAAGAAGCTGGAGGCATAATAGGATGTAGACTAACCAAAAATGCTACACATCTAAGATTCTTCAGCGAATGGGAAGGTTGAACTTGTTCGGACAGTAAAACAAAGAAAAACCTCATATCAGGGCTATATTCGCCGGCATCAAAGACATCAAAACCATCATGATGGGTAAAATAGCCTGAAAACATAGGGGTGGGAGACGCAAAATGTCATGGCTCCGTAACATAAGAAAGTAGACTAGCATCAAAACGGTAGAACAGCTATTAAAGCTGGCTATGGACAGAACATAAGAAAGCTCAAGGTCACTCAGAGGGCGATGGAGAGGGCTATGCTCAGAATTTCTCAGGGGGATAGGATTATGAAATCCGTGCAAGAACGAAAGTCACCGACGTTAGCAAATCTGGGTGGCGAGCCTTGGGGGAGGCCTGTCTTCAGCAGTGGACGTCTTTCGGCTGAAATGATGATGATGATAAAGATCAGGAAGCGATTTAAGGATCTTAATCTTCTTATAATGTACTTTTAGAATAAATAATAAAATATAATGTATAATATATATATAAAATATAATATATATATATATATATAAATAAATAATATAATATATAACGTCCGCTTTAGCCTAGTTGTTAGTGACCCTGCCTACGAAGCAAGAGGTCCTGGGTTCAAATCCCGGTAAGGGTATTTATTTGTATGATGAGCACGAATATTTGTTCCTGAGTTATGGATGTTTTCTATGTATTTAAGTATTTATTTATCTATTATTATATGTATAGATATAAGTATGTTTATCGTCGTCTAGTACCCATAGTACAAGCTTTGCTTAGTTTGGGACTAGGTCGATTTGTGTAAGATTGTCCCCTAATATTTATTATTATTATTCTCTTTATTTATATTTTTTTCTTCTTAGGTTAGATTTTTACAATAATTATACAAAAAGTAAAATATAAAACTATACATACAAATCATAAAATCATTATAAAAACCTAACCTAGGGTGCCACCGGCAGCGAGGCGGGGCCTAAGCTATCGGTGGTTAGGGCGACAGAGAGAGGAACCTCCTGACTATCCGCGCAGTGTCCAGGAGTACCGCCTTCTGTATCTGACCCTTGATCCAGCCATCTAGCGAGAGTCTCTTGAGGTGTTGGTCGAGACTCTTCGCTATCAGCCCGTTCGCAGAAACGACTATCGGGACAATGATCGTCGAATCAACATCCCACATGGCGGTTATCTCGTGAGCTAGGTCAAGGTACTTGCTGGCTTTGTCCTTCTCAGCTTTCACGAGGTTCTCGTCATGGGGGATGGTGATGTCGACGAGCACTGCCTGGCGTTTCGATCGATCTGTCAGCACGATATCAGGCCTATTGGCTATAATAGTCCTGTCCGTGATAACAGACCGATCCCAATAGAGCGTGGCACGACCATTTTCGAGAACTGGCGCAGGTATATACTTATAGTAAGGCACTTCAAAGTCCACAAGGCCGTATAGCAGAGCAAGTTGCTGGTGAATAATTCTGGCTACAAGGTTATGTCTGTGCAAGTACTCACCGTTAGCAAGATGACCACAACCGGAAATAATATGCCTGAGTGACTCCCCGGGACGGCGGCATGCCCGACAAATGTCGACCGTACCGTCCTTCAGGATATACTTCCGGTAGTTGTTCGTCATGATAACTTCATCCGCAATTGCACAGACAAAACCTTCGGTTTCCCCGAAGAGATCCCCGAAACGTAGCCAGTTCACCGACGCGAGCAGATCTACATCTGGCCCTGTGAGTGCCTTGTAGAACCGCCCGTGTAGCTCCTTGCTCTTCCATACCGCCTTGCGGTCCTCGATGCTCATTACTTTAAGTCGGCGCCAGTTCTCGTTTGCCAAGGAAAGCGGGGTGAAGTTTTTGTCTACTGCTACTACGTCGCGATGCACCCCACACTCGTTGTTTAGGAAATAATCCCTGAGATTATACACCTCGCGGTTGTGGAGGTCTTTGGCATTTAAAAAGCCACGACCTCCATACTTCCGCGAGATGTACAGTCTCATAACAGACGAGCGCGGGTGAAGCAAACGGTGCGCAGTGAGCAGTACACGAACTCTTCGATCCAAGGTATCCAACTCAGTCTGAGTCCACCTTAGTATGCCAAAGGAGTAAGTAAGCAAGGGCATTACCCAGGCGTTGAAGGCGCGCATCTTGTTGCCGCCCGACAAAAGACTATTAAGTACTTTTGTCAGACGACAGAAGAAGCGCTCCTTCACCGTCTGCTTTACGACCTCACTCTCAATACCCAATGACTGTGACATACCAAGATACTTATAGGTTTCTGCTTCGGAAATAGATCTGAGGGACATTGTATCAGAAAGCTGCAAATTTGTTGAATTTACAACTTTCCCCCGCTGTACATGCATAACTGCACACTTATCGACACCAAATTCCATGTTGATGGCGCTACTGAAAACTTCTGTTGTTTTCAGTAGCTCCAACAGGTCATGTTTATTTGGTGCAAATAGCTTAAGGTCATCCATATAGAGCAGATGAGAAATGACCTCACCCCCTCTTCGAAGCCGGCAGCCTAGCCCTGAATCCTTCAGCAGGGTGCTGAGCGGATTCAGCGCTAGGCAGAACCACATAGGACTCAGGCTGTCACCCTGGAAGATCCCTCGCTCAATCTTGATAGAGTCCTGTGGGCCAGAGGGGCCGTCTCCTTCCCCCGGTTGACGAAGGACTGTGGTCCACTGTCCCATGCAAGCGCCTAAGAAAGATCTCAGGACTGCATCAATTTTATACAGTTCTAAGACCCTCACCAGCCATGAATGGGGCACCGAATCATAGGCCTTCTTGTAGTCAATCCAGGCGACCGAGAGAGCCCCTTTGTTCCGCCGGACTCGTTGACAAATGGTCATGTCTATGAGGAGGAGCTCTTTAGTACCACGAGACCCAACCCTACATCCATTTTGAGCAGGGGCCAAAACGTTGTTGGCAACAATGTGCGTGTTAATTTTTGCTCTCAAAATGGATGTTAGGAGCTTGTACAGCGTAGGCAAGCACGTGATGGGTCTGTAATTTTTCGCTTCTGTGGTACTACCGGACTTATAGAGCAGGGAGGTAATACCAGTTGTAAAGAAAGATGGTAGGGATCCGAGCTCAAGGGCTTGCTGGAACTGTGCTGCCAAACGCTGGTGTGAGCATCGAAACCATTTCAGCCAGAAGTTGTGCAATCCATCCGGCCCAGGACTTTTCCAGTTCGGAGCCGACCGGATGGCACAACTAACGTCATCGGGGCTAATGGTAACAGGCCCCATAGGTTCGATGGACTCGCACTCACGTTCGACAACACCTATCCATTCGCCCTCGGTGTGCTCAACAGGTACCGACCAGATATTACGCCAAAAGTCAATCATGGCAGTAGCATCCGGCCACCGTCCGTCGGGCACACGAAGATCGTCTCCCTCCCACTTTCGGTATACCTTCCTTTGGTCGCTCTGGAAAAGGCGATTCTGCTGGTATCGGTCCACACGCTTCCTGTAGCGGCGAATACGGCTTGCCCATGCATAGACTTTCTGCTTCAGAAAGTCGATACGTTCCGTTACACAGGCCATATAGTTGCAGGGCCTGATGTCAGTCCCCACAAAGGCCTGGGCCACGAAGCGCATTACTCGGGGGCGGTTGTTGCCCCCCCTGAAGCAGATCAGCTTTGCAATGAGAGTCCTGAACGTATTGATACGCCGCTCAATCCGCACTTGCCATGCAGGGACACCCCCGGTGGTCCTAGGTGCTCGGTCAGCGTCCGGAAACTTGACGCGAGCAACACGGCATGCCGCGATGGCCCCACAGTACATGATTGAGTGAGTATCAACTAAGTCTTCACTAGCCCGTAAATACGGGTCTAGCAAATCATTCAGGGCTCCCACTAACGCTAGATTGCGTCTATTCAACGGCAATTCTTATTATTATTATTATTATATTTTCATTTTCAATATATTTTAAGTTTTCAAGGAACTGACTGGCAATCTTCAATAATGAAGTAAAAGAAACATGGCGGCTGGGTAGTATTATATTGTATGGAAGAACAGAGCAATGGCAAGGCGCCTTTGGTACGGAACCCAAACGAGTTAGTATGTCTAAATATTCACCACCTTCAATTCCCATCGCGGCTTTAGGCCACCCATGCGATGGTTCGTAGAAGACGCACGTACCGCTGCGTGTGCGCAACGCGTGTCGCATACGAAACAGCGCTGTTCAATTTGGAAGCCGACCTGTATTGGATGCGTGAATAAACTCAATGAAATATTCGATAAGCTGCGGCATTGAGTAGGTACTAAGCTAGTCTTTTTTTTTGATTTTCACACACTAATGTTTTTTTACATTATCTATGGTAGATGACTCGAAAAGAGTGACAATCTGTATTGGCGGGTAGCCATTATTTTATCCAATTTAAGTGTTGAGAGACAAAATAATTTTATTTTTGGATTTTTTCCCTCGCAATGTGATTAAAACCATTGTGTGTATCACGGGCAGTAAGGGGATTACAAACTCGAGTCATTAAAAGACTCTCGTTACTAATCCCCTACTTACGACCCTTGATGCACAATGTACTACTTTATAAGTTCAGGTGAGTTTTATTTACTTTGTCATATTGTGCTTTAGTGCCCTGCTTAACTTTGGGCTGACCAATCACCGCCGTTGATTGGCGATTTTGTAAAAGTTCATACCTCTCTATTGGTTAATACTTAATTCCTCTTTGCATTATTTTATTAAAACAGATACATTAATATAACATTGCAACCTTTGTTTTGTCAAGATTATTTTTTTGTAATTTTGCACGTGAAACCAGAAAAAACTCAAAAAGTACGAACCGATTAAACTTAATACTTAATACCATCTGCTTCAGATGCTATAAGTCAAACTACTTGACCATCACGACTTTTTACCGGTTGTAAAACTTTATTATACCTAACAGTTTTTAATTATTTACAATTAATTAAATTGCGATTACCTTCAAATTACAAACAAATAATTATGCTAACACATTACTTATTTATTTAAAAAACCGACCAAGTGCGAGTCGGACTCGCAGACCGAGGGTTCCGCACACATTATTAGCTATATCAAAATAAACGCCGTAAACGTTAATAATCCAGTTACTGGGTACCCCCTTAATATTTGATATAATTATATTTTTATTATTTGTTGCTGTACCGGCTACAGTAAAAGATAAACGGTGAAAATTTCAAGAGTCTAGTTAACGCCATTATACTTAAATATAGAGTTAAAAACGTTAAAAAACACGTTTCTTGTATGACGACTCCTTTTAATTTTTAGTTATAGCAGCAACAGAAATACATCATCTGTGAAAATCTCAACTGTCTAGCTATCACGGTTCATGAGATACAGCCTGGTGACAGACGGACAGAAGAACAGAGGAGACTAGAAGAGAATAGGTTCCCGTTTTTAACCTTTGGGTACCGGGTACGGAACCCTAAAAACGATTGGACTGCCCAATCAACTAAGCAAAAAGCTTAATTATTAATGAACTAAAACAATTACTTAATTATTAAGCTTAATTATTAGCAATTTAATAAAATGACATCTGTTTATAACGTATTAATCAATATTATTATATTCCATTTCGATAAAAAAATAATTATGTCAATAAAATTGCTATCGCAAATAACAATTACTTGGGATCAAGTAGCGATTAAATATTAATAACTCCACTTGCGGTTATGATAATTGATACCTCGCCGAATGCGGGTTAAAGAGTAAAAAGTAACGTAAACAATGGGTATTCAATACGGCTGCCGTTTATGGGAGGACAAAAGGTCCGATTGAAAAGGATAGATCGTCAACTGTCGAGCTCATCTCTGTTAAGGCGTGTTCCCGTTGATCCCTTGAAATGCGGCGGTTGGATTTTTTAAAGGGGTCTAAAATCCTAAGGATTAAGAGAAGACAGATTAAATATTATAAAGATGCAAGGAACTAAGAATTTGATTTTCGATTTTTTTTCCTTCCACGGGGGATAAGTCGCTGAACGAAGCTAGTCTAATGATGAATTAGTTAAGAATCAAAGTTTTTGCTGCAAACTTCATAACTTGAAGTAATGCTTCCTTCTTGTATAAAAAGTATGTAAATTACGGTACTTCCTTTGCTTAGTAAAAAAGTAGCTCAAAACTAGAGGCCATATTTGATTGCCTAACACACGGACGCCATCTCACCGTCTCTCTCTGTAACCTTGTTATGCCGTTTGACAGAAATTACCATGACCATTTGAATTAAATTTAATTGATTACATAATTAAGATAACAATACCTAGGTGGAGTTCTTCAACAACAGTGTAAAATTGCATGCATATTATAAGTTCACCGAGACGAATGTACATAGGAGGTAAATACATATGTCTTCTTGTAGGCACATTTATTTTTAAGGCAACCAATATAATTTTACTATTTTTACGTAAATTTACAGTTATCTATATATTAGCAAAAATAATTAATTAACAATGATTTCTGATCAAATCTAAGAAATACTAGGGGCGTTCAATAAAAAGTGAGAATGAGTATGTTATAAACAACTTTTACTAAATGTCATTTTATTTTTCGACATAGTCACCTTTTAGCATAATACACTTAGTATATCTTTTTTCTAAATTTAAAATTCCATTTTTAAAAAAGGTCTCATCTTGAGTACTTAAAAAATCTTGTACTGCAGCGACTACCGCGTCGTCGTCTTCAAATTTCTGGCCTCTCAGGTATTGTTTCAATCTCGGAAATACGTAGAAATCACTGAGAGCGAGATCTGGTGAATACGGAGGATGCTTAAGGATATTGAACCCAGCATCACGAATTGCAGCCATTGCAACGGCGGACTTGTGTGCCGGGGCATTGTCCTGGTGGAACAGCACAACTTTCGAGAGTTTACCTCGCCGTTTTTCGCGGATCTCATTGCGCAATGTTGCTATTTGTTTGACGTATAAAGTGCCCGTAATAGTGGCTCCATGCTCGAGATACTCAATCATTAATACCCCTTTACCATCCCAAAAAACAGAGCCCATGACCTTACCGGCAGATGGGCTCACCTTGAATTTCTTCGGAGTTGGAGATGATGGCCTTTTCCATGTCATAGACTGCAGTTTCGTTTCAGGGTCGTAATGATGGAGCCATGTTTCGTCCATTGTTATAAATCGCGCCAAAAAAAATTCCCGGTCTTGCTGCATCAGGTTCAAAGCTTCTTGACAAATCTCTAGTCTAGTTTGTTTTTGCGTGTCAGTAAGCATTCTTGGTACCCAACGCGCAGATACCTTTTTCATACCCAAGCGTTCATGTAAAATATTATGCACGCTCCCCGTTGAAATCTTTACATTTTCAGCAATAAAACGAACTGTGACACGACGATCCGCCAAAACTGACATTTCGACTTTTTTCACAATTTCTTCAGTTACTGCTGTAGTAGGGCGTCCAGAGCGGGGGTCGTCCATTGTCGATGTTCTTCCACGTCTAAATTCGGCGCACCAACGTGCGACTGTCGAATACGGAGGAGCATTAGACCCTAAAGTGTCCCGCAAATCCAAATTGACTTAGTCCGTAGAAAAATTTTTCAAATACAAGTATTTGATAACGGCGCGCAGTTCAATTTTCTCCATTTTCGCTAACGTACTCAATAGCATTGCAAAGAAATTACCGTATATTTTTTTAAACAAAAGACAGTTAGTTTTTTTTTCATAGCAATCAGCTAGATAGATTAGCTTTACCGGCGAGTATTTAATTTCCTAATATTGAAAGAGTTTGCATCTCATTCTCACTTTATATTGAACGCCCCTCGTAGGTAGGTAGAGCTTAAAATGACGCGCCCCACCACCGCATTTACGCACAGGATTTGAAAGTAGAAAATGGCCCTAAATACAGCTTCAATAGGTTCAAAATCCTGTGCGTGAATGCGGTGGTGGGGCGCAAATTTAAATTAAATTAGACAAGCTCTAGCTCTGTATTACAATTTGTGACATGAACACTGCAATCATATCTAGTAAAAATGTTTCATAAAAAGTTCACGATCTCATGCCGTTACAACCCTTCCGCTGACAGACGATTGACGGCCGACATTGATCGACAGACGTCGGCGTAGAATGTCGGCGTTGTCGGCATGTCGGCCACCAGACATGCTAATGACGTCGTTTTACATATAATAAGTCCTATTAACATAAGTGGACGGTTCAAATTCAGGAGTGAAGGAATGTGGAGATCAAAGGGTTTCGATATGTTTATGTTTTTGTTAGAGAGTGATGTGGTTTTAGTTTTTCTTGGGGTGTTGTTAATTCGTTGGCATTTCCACTCTTCCAATTACAAGAACTTTACAAACGAAGTAATAGGTGAGCTTAGAATATTACAGTGTTCTAGCCGCTGTGAAAACTAGAAGAGTAATCACGTTTCTTTCGTCAATATTACTTGGCTTTGATGAAATTCAAAGTCGTAAATCCTTAAAATATTCTAAAAATCATTGTTTACTTACTATCAAAAATGACCCTATCGCTTATTGGGCTCATATGAATCATATTAATAATGTATTGGGTATTACAAGTAGTATAAAATTCAAGTACCCTGGGCGACTGCCTAAAATTAATAAAACCCGTTTATCCAGAGATGTAGGTACAGAGATAAAAGCCATGGTGCCCTAGTGGTTTGATTAAAATCCCGGCTCGCACCACTGAGTTTTTCGGAATTTATGTGCGATATTTATTACATTTGAAATATACCATAGGCTTTACAGTTAAGGAAAACATCGTGAGGAAACCTCCATACTCCTGCGAAGAAATTCAATGGTGTGTGTAAAGTTCCCGATCCGCACTGGGCCCGCGTACTACGGCACAAGCCCTCTCATTCTGAGAAGAGGCCTGTACACTGCAGTGGGACGTATATAGGCTGGGATGATGATCCAGAGTTAAAACCAAGCTAGATCTATATTTATAAATTTTATCGAAATCATAAGAATCCTAAAGTAAATAAATAAATATACAAGAATCATTTAAAATTATTGGATTCAAAGTTACCATTGCGATAGTTTGAGCAAGCCTTTTCTAAAACAAAAGACTCTTTGTAGAGTTCAAAAGTTACCATCGTTATAGTTTGAGCAAGCCTTCTGTAAAACAAAAGATTATTTGTAGAGTTCAATATTAAAAAAGCTAAGATTTGGCTAAGATGTCCGAAATAGAACACTTATTTCCAAGTGACCGCTATTTTCATCACTTTTGTCATATCCGATATGGTCTAGTGGCTAGGATACCTGGCTCTCACCCAGGAGGCTCGGGTTCGATTCCCGGTATCGGAATATCTTTTTGTATTTTTTGTGCACAAAGATCAATATAGCAGTATTAGTAATGTTTCATTATTTGATTACAGATTTTAACTCTCCTTTTATCCTAACGTATTTATTTGCTTTATTCGTAAAAATTAATTTCTTAATATTATTAGTCGAAATTCACTAAGTTTAAACTGACTTAATGTCTTTCAATATTTACTTATTATTTTACTGTGTTAATTATTTTATACAAAATATACATAAATAATATTTACAGTTTTTTTTTATTTCAGCCAACAATTTTATTATTTCATCTTAGTGCCGTGAAATTCAAATGCTAACATGATTTGCATTTTTTATACTGACGACATTATTTTATAGCCTGAACCCTTATCCAAAAACATTATTACAACGTAATAAATGTGAAAGTATGAATAAAGATAATTCCGATGTTTCAATATTTCAACATCATTATTTCACAATCATTCAAACACGCATAAACTTACTCGAGACATTTCAGAGAAAGTACGGGTCGTGAACCCTAAAAAAACTTCAAAAAAAAAGGAAGTCCCATACATAACAAAATACCCCTAGAGCGAAAAAATACCGAAAAAAGAAGTAAAACCAAAAAATAAAACAACATTGGCAAGTGACAAAAAGTAAGTACAAAATAATATCTTTCTGTTAAAATAGTCTATCCTAATTCAGATAGGCTGATATGACAGCCAAGGCTTGACTCTAATTTTTGGCTTTGTTGAAGTACTTTGTGACGGTTCAGATTCTGAAAACCGTCTCATTCACAAATATATGTTTATATAATATTTTCAGGCCCGTAAAATGGTCTAAGAGGGAAAAACATTAATTATATGTATTAATGTATTCATATGTACCTTGGTAAGGACCGAAGCTATTACCTTATAATTCGTTGGGATATTTAATTGGTATTCTTATGTACCTTGGTAGGGACCGAAGCTATTACCTTATAATTCGTTGGGATATTTAATTGGTATTCTTATGTACCTTGGTAAGGACCCAAGCTATTACCTTAGGATTCGTTGGGTTATTTAAATTCACCTATATGTATTAATCGGATCTGAATTCAACAGTCCTTTTTTACATGCTGGTACAGCCAGTTTCATGTAAACGAACTCAGTTTTTGCCTATGTTCAGTATTGGGTGGGTCTCGGCTGAGATGATGATGATGATGTTAAAATATTTTAATTGCTAAAATGTTCAAATAAGAACACGATGCACGGGCTGACCAAATTACCTGCGAGTCGGGTTAAGCAATACTGCACTTTATGCGAACGACATAAAGACCCTGGGGATTTAGAAATGAATTCTGTGCCAACAATACTGACTAGCGGGTAGACTGCGCGTGAGATACGGGGTTCTCAAGTTGTTTTCATGCCGATGGATCTAGGGCACAGTGTAGTGAATGATCAGTAGAGTATTTTCATACAAACGGCCGGAACGCGAAAAGTACCTATGAGCCACGAAATCTTAGCATAGCTCGGCTAGCATAGTACGTTCGATCAGCACGGGACCGCACATTTATTACGTACGGAGGTAATTGATATGCTACAGATTGGTAGTGTAACCTTTTTATTGGTATTGTGGCTCGTTTCAATGTCGGCCTTAATTTGAATCGAGACATGTAAAAACATATCTAATGAAGTTATTTAGCAGAATGTGAATTTTTAATAATGAAACCTCGCGCATCCCAGCCGAAGAGGTGCAAATACTTCTCCGTAGCTAATTCGTAGGTGGCAAATATACGTAGCTATGAAACTGAATAAAACCGTTCAAAAGTACAATACGGTTTGTGGAGATAATCGAACTTGGTGCAGTCGATCGAAAGTTATGCGCGTGCAATAGATTCAGTGGAACATATATATATATATATATATATCATATCGTTATTACAAATCTCAACTTCTAATCTTAATTAAGTGTTAAAAATTATGATGATGATAATTATGTGACATTATCAAAACATAACTGAAGAGTGGCACTCTATCGCGAGGTTGTGTGCCGAGGTCGCGTAGGTGGGTAGAATTAAGGTCGCTGCCGAGACACCCTACTGATCATTATTATACTGTGATAAAGTGTTTCGGTGGGTATCGTCGAGGCAAGGGTATAAAAGGGACTGCGCAGAGTAGAAGGGACTTTTTCGCATTTTGACTACGGGTCTGGTAAGGTTCTCCTTGGGTTATTACTTTCTCATTTTTTTATAGTGGCTTTGCTGTGTTTTACCTTTATTATGTGTTGATTTATTTCTTGTGTTAATTAAATGGGGGGTTTTTCTGTGTGATTGCCTGGCTCTGGGTATCTATCGCCAAACATGGTTATAGTATACTCACTGTTGGGAGATTACATGGATATTTGGTAGCTAAGTTGGAGTTTAGCGGGGTCTGGGGGGGATTGCTGTGTGGGAGTGTTATATTAGTATATTGGAGAACTGATCTAGACTTCAGCTAAGTAAGAGCTGACCTCTGAGAGGGGATAAATGGGTCACCTAACGGTGCCAACTGACAGTTTAGCCCATCTCGGAGGCGTTTAAGGCTAGGGTACCACTCCTTGGAGAAGGGTGGGGGTCTGTATTATAACTCAAGAGTCGGACCCAAGTTCTCCCTGGGTGTTGAAGGGTTTGGAGCGCCATAACCGGTGTTTCAACCTCATCATCTACCTAGTCCGCTTATCTATTTATATATATATTACACTCTGGTATTCATCTATCCCAATCCCCTCAGATGGATGCCAGAAGCACACGGGTATAGGAAGTAGGTCTCGAGTCAACCCGCTCAACGTAGGCATTAGTTTAGGATAGGCCCTCTCTTATCAGTTGGAGAGGGGCCCCGCGGTAGTTGTAAATGTGGAATCCGGATTCCTAGCTTGCCAATTTCGTGTAGAATAGATGGATAGTTTAGCTGCTAGGATAGGTTTATCAGGGATAGGTATTATTACCACTAACTACCTTCTGTTCTTCATTAAACCATAATATGTTGGAGGGCTGTGATATGCCATCTGACTCTCTTAATAATATTACCATTAACTATCTTCTGTTCTGCATTATATTATAATGGGTTGGAGGGCTGAGATATGCCATCTGACTTACTTAATATTATTACCATTAACCAATTATTATCTGCTGTTCTTCATCATGCTAATTGATGTTGGGGGGCATTGCTATGCCGCCTGACTTATTTAATATTACTACCTAAACATGGCAGTTCTTCATTGTGCTATTTTGTGTTGTGGGAAAGGGCTACATTTGATGACATAACTACTAATGCCTGAGGTATTGACTGACTTTGACTATGACGCTCTAGACTTTCCGACGGATGAAAGATTTCAGGGTTTCCCTTTCATCCATATGTCCTATCTAGTAAACCCTAGTAGCTGCGATTTAGTGAGTCAAAATAAAACTCAACAAACTCACTATGAACATTTAATTGTTGAAAAGTAGAATCTCCTTTGAAGTCGGTGGTCGTCCCTGGTAAAGCAACCTTGGGTTATTTGGTCCTGTAGTGGCTAGTTATATCAACTAAATTTGATGGTAAAAGTTATACCAAATGCTTATTTTATAAACTGACAATGGAAGTCACTCTGACTAAAACTAAGGCTGAAGCAAGTTAGTGGTTTACCGGTACCAAGGCACCCGGTAGCTACTCATTAGTCATTATGATAAACCAGAGAAGTTTACAATTACCACTGAAGTTGGTTTGCTAATGCAGGAGTATTATGATCACAGGATTGACCCAGGGACAGCCTCTGGCTATAACTGACATTCCCTTTGATTGCCCTCTTCTATTATACAATGTTATAATGTTATATTCTAATTACCTGCAAGGAAAAGGTAGTATGCTCCATCAGAGTACATGCGGGGGAGGTTTGAGTCCCAGTTTGGAGTCGAAGACCACCTTTGAGAGCGGGGAGTGGGCTCTCAAACATAGCCGCAATATAAAATTCCTTGCCTACAAGTACATGACACAGACTATTGACCAATGACTTTATAAATCTGAAATTACCTCTTCCATTTAACTATCTTTACCTCTTCTTCAATACTACTTAAGTTACCTATAACTTGAATCAAAATATGGGCAACCATATATCTTCATTACCATTATAGATAGAATATTATTAAGTTAGAATACCATATTTCTGTCTAATATCTACTCCAAACACTTCTGATTTACTCTTCTAGGCTATAATCTATCTTAAGACTTACTTACCCACTCTAATACATAGATAAAACTCTATAACTGTCTTCTCTTATGCAATTCAATACCAACCATTTCCTCTAAATAAAATTAGCATAAAGTTACTAGCCGCTATATAATAAATATTTATAGGTAGTCCAATCTTTATTCTTCACTAAAAGTTCCAGGGTTACTTAGGCACGGATACAACGAAGGGTTCTCTTAGGTACTAGACGATCACATGGCCATATCACGTATCACGACCAATATAAATAATCTTAGGTTTCTACGCCGTATAGATTTCAGTATTTAAATTCTTTATTTATTTGGTTCAGAGTTAGATACATAGTTTTAATAAGATAGATAGGTAATTTAGTTCAATATTTCAGCAATTCAATTCAGTTTAATTCAGTTTTCAGCCGTCAAAAGATGTAGGATATATAGCTTTAGGTAGCGGGGGATTTTTAAACAGGGGGGGGGGAGGTTCCGTTACAGTGAGTAGCCGTGTCCAGGATTCGAGCATAGCTTAATCATTATTTTCAAGATAGATCTGTTTAACTTGTATAGTGATAAATAGGTTCATAACTTGTTAGTTCATAGTTAGCTCAACTGTAGTTATAACGTTCCACCATAAGATATAATTTATGAACTTTTTCTAGAATTTGTCTTGGTATATAGATAGGCAGGTTTTGGTCCAACAATTGTCCTTTATAGCACAATTTTTGGGCCACAGTGTTGCGGTGAAACGGATAAGTGAAAATAAAGATTGGTTTAGTCATAACTTAGTATTGGTTGCGGTAATTAGATAGGTACGTAGATAAATTAAAAAAGAACATTAATAAAATATAGGGTTTTAATCATTTTTTTTACATGTTTGCTTTAAACTAGAACTTGAAACACTGTTTATTACACTTCTTTTGTCCATTTGTAGGTAATGCCGTTAATAATTACGCTCAGTCACTGTTTCCACCTTCTATTCACATAATGCGCCGCTTGTTAACACATAGGTAGTTCGGTTATTGCGAGTTCGTTTAAACATGGTTGTTTGATTAATTACGTAGCACTTAGTTCTTCCACTTGGTTTTTATCAACTACTTTCGTTCACGCACTGTACCTTTTGGATAATTATCACTTCTGATGTGGGTATCTTAGCCATTAGGTAGGCGACCATTTTAAGCTTAAAGTTGACTAAACGACTTATTAATATTAAAACTGACTTGAAATAATAAAATCCATGTCGGTCGAACGATAATTGACGATCAACGCAACCAACCAACCAGTCAATAGTGACGGTGCTTGGTTTTTAATATTCTTTAGACGAAAAGGTGAGGCAAAGGGTTGGCGTCCATACAACAGAGTGCGATTGTGAAGTTTGAGCGTTTTCCCATTATTAATACGAATATTGTTTGTTGAGATTTAATTCCAATTATAATAGGTTATTCGTTTTCTATGATATTGAAGTCGGTTAGCTTGATTTATGCGTATAAAACTCCAGTTATACTAACCTTTTAGCGTAAAAGGTATTCTTCATAGTCTAGCTGATCCATTGATTTCAATCATGCTTACGCTTACCTTCCTAAATAAAAAATACTTAGATTGACCCACTTAAAAAAAATATATATGTTCTTTTTTAGCTTTTAATTAATTTAAAATTACTTTACTTAGCTTATAATAGTATAACGCGTCATAGTGATCTTTTTTAGCCTAGAAGGTATAGTTTTTCTATTGCGACAGTCTCAATTTGTCTACGTTCGTTAATAATAAAAAAAATTAAAAAAAAAAAAAAATACTTGGGTGGTCAAGTGACACGATTTAGGGATTTATGTTGGCACTAACAACTCTTAATAATTAAGAAGTATAAATCTACAGAATGGATAGTTTTTCTGTAGGTAATTTTTCATTTTGTTGTTTAAGTAGTTTTAATCGCCGGTGTGCTAGACGTACTTTTGAATTAAGTAGAGGGACTTGGGAAATGATTAGATTAGTAGTTTTATAAATCTGTGATTTGTAGGGTATGAAGGGTAACCAGTGGCCTGTACACGGGTCTGATAAATTTACTTAGAGGGAATTTCTTAAGAATTGGTTGTTTCGAGAAAGAGATAACAGATACCGTGACTTCGAGAGTTTAATGTATTGGAAATATTCGGGGTGTGTATGCATACAATACAAATAAAAAAGGTTGTACCGTTAGGGAGGCGTACATTCAAAATTATAATACCTACTTTATTTTGTCGTTGTGTATGTATAGTTTAGTCAAATACAAAAAGTTGTACAGATAGGGAGGCGTATATTCAAAGGAAAAAATACCTTTTTTTTTTGTCGTGACGAGTATTTGTCTACTAAGGTAGGTAGTGTTAGTACGGTTACAATTAATGTGGGTGGTAGGACGCGAATAATCATCATTATCGTCGCAGCCTGTATTCGTTCCGTTGCGGCTCGCGGGCCTCTTTACCGAGAGAGTGAGGATGGGCCATAGTTTTTGTGCGGCCTGGGTGCGGGTAGGAAGCTTGACGCGCGTCGTTGGGTATCTTCGCGGGTGTGTGCGGGTTTTTTCACGATGTTTGCCTTTGCCATGGGCTCGGGGTAGATTAAAGGGTAATTTTGCGCGTGACGTTCGAACGATTCCGAGTGCAAGTCCGGATTTGCACCCCTAGGCCTATGCCTGGGAGAATCGGTCGAATCATTAGACCGCCACGGCGTCTTTACAGAAATATAATACGTAGCAAAATGGTTTATTGTATAGTAAATAGTTTTGTAATTAATAATGGAGGGAAATAATCAGATGCATAGTTTAGGTAGGTAGATGGGTAGTTAGGTGGGTAGGTAGATGGGTAGGTAGGTGGGTGGCTATATAAGTATGTAGGTAGGTATGTATGTATGTAGTGAAAATAAACGGATCACTCGCGTCTTGAACGGAATTTGACTCGACATGTTTCGGGCTGGTCAGTGGTCCTTCTTCAGGGAGTCACTCGTTGCGGCGGCTGCCAAACGCGCACAATGTATGTATGTTGGTAGATAGGCAGAAAAGTCTGGTTATTATAGATTCGTTAGGCCAAACCATGTTAGGCTTCCCACTAAATGTCTTCGTTACTTAAAACTTTTGTGATTCAATTATTCTGATTACGTAGATCAAAGAATGTTTTATGTAGGTAGTTAGACTATCGGTTGCTGGGTTTTATTAGATCTTAGGTATTACTACTACAGATCGAAATACGAGGTCACATAATACCTAAATACGAAGCGGTAGGTTGTCTGGAAGAAGTTGCCTTTAGCAGTTTGTCAGTCCGTTGTCCACCGTCTGTCCGTTGTCCGCCGTCCGTCTGTCCGTCCGTCTGTCCACTGTCTGTCCGTCCGTCCGCTCGCGGCGTGGTGCAGAGACTTTTAGTACTGGGAGGCGTATTTTTGCAATGATGTTATGTGGTGTGTTAGGTGATGAAATAAAATCTGTATCTACAACGGCTAGGTTAGCTTGAGAATTGTTGGTGTTTTGGAAGTGGGTAGCGACCTGATCTATAAAGTGTACCTACTTGGGAGGTTCCGTACAAGATGCAGGGCCCTTAGAAAAATAATTGGTTGATATAAACCGTCACGTCGTAACCTCGTTACGGAATGCTGTCCTGGGCGTGTCCGACACGCTCTTAGCCGGTTTTATTTTTGTTATGTCACTGTGCTATGTTTGGTGTTCAATAAGGGATATTTGTGTTGTATTGTATTGTGATGTTCACACTAAATGAAGATAGTAATTATAGCGGAGATTAGTTACATAACTTACGAGGTAACCAATAAGCTTAGGTATAATGTTATTTATAACGGGATATTTTTAATAGGGAGTATGAGATTTAATAAGTGTGAGGGAAGATGGCAAGATTGCACTTCAAAGTTGCGGTATCGTATTTTCGCAATCCTTTTGTGTTCGGAATAGATGGCTTATGGTTAAAGACATTAGTTCCCAATAAAAAGAAAAAATTCACTTGGCGTTCAGGAATACAATTTACGCAGTTAGATGACACAGTAGCATGCAGAGGACTATTTAAATAACATTAACTAATTAAACATTTTATAATATTAACATTAACTCGGTATGCTTAGGTAATAATATTAGCAATAAGTTTAAAAACAAAATAGGTAGAAACCAACAGTAAATTTTATCACAATGAGGGTAGGGAGCTACATGCGGTTGATATCACCCGTCTTGCGTTGGGAATTCGAGGGACCTATTAAGTATCACAGCGATAGCAATTTGAAATTACTATGGGAATGTGTATGTCAGCGGTGGAGTTTATTTCGATAGACCAGTAATCGCTTCAAGATGTGGTGTTTAAATACTTTTTATATATAACAATGGAGAGCTTCTAAATACGCTTGTTGTGGTCAGATAAATTTGAATTTATTATTGATAAATTAAACTTATTATATTATTCTTGATATTAGAGCTAATTTGATCGAGGATTGTTTTAGTTGTAGAGGTTTCTCGGGTAGGTACAGTGTTCTTCATTTATTCGGTTTAGTATGAAATATCCAGTATCATGTAAAGTTGATCTTTAGTTTTATAGAAACTTCAGTGCTTTTTGTTATGGCCAAGTTCAGAGTAGTCTGATGTAATAGAGGGAGCCGTGTTGATAGCCGTTAGATTACCGTGGTGGTCTGTTCCTGTATCTGGGTTTTTGGCTGCATTTTATACCGTTTATAACTTCAGGAATATTATAAAGAGGAGAGATTTGTATTTTTGTATGTAACGAATAAACTTAAAAACTGCTGGACCGATTTCAAAAGTTAATTTGGCCGTTGGAGGGCGACATTATCACTGAGTGACATGGGGTACTTTTGCCGCGGGAGGGGTACCATTTTGTACGGGAAAAATTAATTTATCGCGGGCGAAGATGCGAACAGAAGGCTAGTCATTTATAATTTATGCATTTATCATATAGTACTTGCAAGTGTAAAATTTTACACAAGGCACACGTATATAGATTGATAGAATAGAACAGTTTAATGTAGGTAGATATCGCTCTGCACGCCATGACTGTTATATAGGTCGTTGGCGTGGAACCCGCGGAGGTGATATGTCGTTGGCGTCGAAAGGGTTTATGTAGGTAGATTTGGCGCGAAGTCCAATATCTAGCCATGTTTTCCTAAACTCCGGGCTTTGCAAAATTTGAGTGACACAGGCTTCCTTCCAGCATGAGATGTCGTACTGAAATAACTTTGGAAGTGGAGCAGGTTTCTTCACGATGGATACGTTCTTATTTAGCGTACTTAATTAGGTCCGATTGGTTACGTTAATTTTAGTGACATAGGCTTCCTCCCAGCGTGAGATGTCGTAATGAAATGACTTTGGTAGATGTGCAGGTTTCGTCACGATGGATAGGTTCTTATTTAGCGTACTTAATTAGGTTCGATTAGTTACGTTAGTTTGAGTGACATAGGCTTCCTTCCAGCATGAGATGTCGTATTGAAATAACTTTGGTAGTGGTGCAGGGTTCTTCACGATGGATAGTTCTTATTTAGCGTACTTAATAAGGTTCGATTAGTTACGTTATTTTGAGTGACACAGGCTTCCTCCCAGCGTGAGATGTCGAAATGAAAGGACTTTGGTAGTTGTGCAGGTTTCTTCACGATAGATAGGTTCTTATTCAGCGTACTTAATTAGGTTCGATTAGTTACGTTATTTTGAGTGACACAGGCTTACTCCCAGCGTGAGATGTCGTAATGAAATGACTTTGGTAGATGTGTAGGTTTCGTCACGATGGATAGGTTCTTATTTAGCGTACTTCATTAGGTTCGATTAGTTACGTTAGTTTGAGTGACACAGGCTACCTCCCAGCATGAGATATCGTAATGAAAGGACCTTGGTAGTTGTGCAGGTTTCGTCACGATGGAAAGGTTCTTATTTAGCGTAATTAATTAGGTTCGATTAGTTTCGCTTGGTTTTTGATTCGATTTTATATTGATTCCACAACTGGTTGATGTTGGTATGGGTACTCGTGTCGTGTAGTTATAAGTAACGTCAACTTGGTTAACGATTTAAGACACTCATTAGGTGTAAGGACAATCATTTTAGATACTTAAAGTTAGCTTGAATTGTCATAAGTGCATTTGGTTAGTAAAAAGGCGGGGTAGTCTCATCACGGTTGTTCATCTACCCGAAATTTTAGAGGTCTGCGGGAAGGGTTCTTTAGGCGTTTTAAGGTTGAAAAGGTTTTAGGTAGGCCGGTTAGCAACAAAGTTAAAATGGTTCCCTATTTTTAGTAACTTTATAAGTAATAAAAGTTGTTGCTTTAAGTGGATAGTAGCTGGAATCTGAAGATAGTGTTTTTGCCTAGTGAAGGAGTTACTAATTAGTTAAATTTACAGCAAAAATTTAGTAGTTACCTAATGTTAAGTTTCTTTTTAATGTACTAAGTACCTTTTTATATCTGAGTAAGTAGGTAATTATAATTTTGGGAACTTTTCAATATTTTAAAACTACGTTTCTTAAGCTCAAAAGTAAAACTAGTTTTAATACCTAGGTAAAATTAGTTCCTCGTTCCTTTTATTTACAATGAATGAGTAAGGTTAGGATTTTGTCTACGAGTAATACTAAATTAATATAGGGTAAAACTCAATAAACATTGTAGGTATATATTGGATTAAAAATAATTATAGGGAAGCTACTTTTCAAAATTACAGTAGGTTATTGTTTATCGGAAGTGAGAGAGTTTAAGTATTCCTTTTACTTTAAATTTATTTTATTTATTGCTCACATCTGAGTATCCTGTCTGAATTGGTGGATTGTTATAGCATGAATGAAATAGAGATTGAGGAAGGACAAGGGTAGATGTGTGACTTGATAGTTGCTAAAATAAGAAAAAAAGTGGAAAGAGTAGGACTTGTCGTTCTAGTAGGTACAGCGTTTCTTAACCTTGAGTCTCGACCTAAATTTAAATCACGGGCGATATGAGATGGGTCGCGAATATTATAATAACTAATTTAAAGATAACTTTCACTTGAATAAAGAAAATATGTTTTTTATAATATTTAACTTTATGGTCACGAAGCTTCAAATATATTTGTATTTTGGGTCGCCAGCTAAAAGGAATAAGAACCACTGTTATAGTATAAGGGGCTATAACAATTCAGAAATTCTGTGGATAACAAGGATGGTTTATTGGCACTCAACCCATAATACAGCACCCTTCAAATGATTTTCTTGCGCAAATGGTGATAGGTTAAGTCGAAATCGACATCAGCATTGAAGCTGGCGCCAGAGAGTCATTACTCTACACCCAATGGAAACGTTAGGGACAAACACACTACACAATCTCCGAAAGCCTAATGACTTTTGTATTGAGGGTTTGTTTTTCGGCTAGATTGATTTTTATTGGATGTCTATTGCCCCATTGAGGGTTGTGGGGTGCCAAAGGGTGCTCCACGACCCGGTTATAAAGGACAGCTAAGCTAACTCCGGTTTTGGAAGAGGTTGCATTGGCAGTTCCATTTCTGGTCGACAGGCAGGAGCAAGACTGGGGGTGGAAGGGCCGATGTAATGCTACTAGAGCTGACTGCTTCACAACCAGTTCCTCTATCTGAAACTACCTCATGGCCCAATGGATATTCATTATTAATGAGTCGAAGGTGGGAAAATGGTCCTTCGTGCTTTGGTCGTTATCCTTCGGTATAAATACACACTACATCACAATTTCACTTTTGGGGAAAGTGCTAATAAATTAAGAGGATAAGGTTATAAGCTCGTTTATCATTATTTGATCGGTTTCGCCTGGTTGGGATTTTCTCACTTACGGAAGCAATTGTAGGGCCTAGTATTAAGTTTTGACAATGTATTGGCACTGAAGCGCTTACTGACCGCGATGTGCCGTTCTAGTTCCACGACGGTAGTTAGTTGGTTTGCGGAAGTGGGGAGATTGTTCTTTCTTAACTTCAAGATATTTACCTAACTTTCTCCTTTTAATTAAAAGGTATTAGTAACGTCTTTGGTTCCTGTTGAAACTACTGGACTGTTATGAGGTGGGTGAAAGAAGTGATTGAGGGAGTGAATGAGGAAGGATGCAGGTGAATGTGCAAGTTTGTTTTAATGTGAAAAAAAAAATCTAGTGTGAAGGGCTATAACAGTTCAGTAGTTCTGTGGATGACAAGGATGGTTTATTGGCAGTCAACCCTTGATACAGCACTCACCAAATGATTTTCTTGCGCAAATGGTGATAGGTTAAGTCGAGATCGACATCAGCGTTGAGGCTGGTGCCAGGAAATCGTTACTCTACATGTAGGGCTTCAAAGCAAGTGCTAGGAAGCCGATGCTTACTTCGAGCACACTGCACCCACACCGAAAGGCTAATGGTTTTTGTATTAAGTGAACGTCTTTGGCTGGACTTTTGATTAATGGGTATGTTATGACCACAGGGACGATTTGCTGAGTGAAAAGCTAATCCGGTTTTGGAAGGGGTTACATTGGCAGTTCCATTTCTGGTCGACAGGCAGGGGCAAGACTGGGGTGGAAGGGCCGATGTAATGCTACTAGGGCTGACTGCTTCACAACCAGTTCCTCTATCTAGAACCTACCTGGAGATGTGATAAATATCCATAATTAGTAAGTTAGAAGTTATAAGACGACCTTCTTACTCTGATCATTATCTTTGGGTTTAAAGTACACACCACGTCACAAGCCTCACTCTTGGGGAAACTGCTAATAAATTTTGGGTGTTGATGTTTAGATCAATATATTTGTGAATATTGGTTTAAATGTTTTCTCCAGTTTAACGGATCCTCACTTGCGCAAACATTGGGAGGCGATGTGACGGTTCAGATTCTGAAAACCGTCTCATTCACAAATATATGTTTATATAATATTTTCAGGCCCGTAAAATGGTCTAAGAGGGAAAAACATTAATTATATGTATTAATGTATTCATATGTACCTTGGTAAGGACCGAAGCTATTACCTTATAATTCGTTGGGATATTTAATTGGTATTCTTATGTACCTTGGTAGGGACCGAAGCTATTACCTTATAATTCGTTGGGATATTTAATTGGTATTCTTATGTACCTTGGTAAGGACCCAAGCTATTACCTTAGGATTCGTTGGGTTATTTAAATTCACCTATATGTATTAATCGGATCTGGATTCAACAGTCCTTTTTTACATGCTGGTACAGCCAGTTTCATGTAAACGAACTCAGTTTTTGCCTATGTTCAGTATTGGGTGGGTCTCGGCTGAGATGATGATGATGATGTTAAAATATTTTAATTGCTAAAATGTTCAAATAAGAACACGATGCACGGGCTGACCAAATTACCTGCGAGTCGGGTTAAGCAATACTGCACTTTATGCGAACGACATAAAGACCCTGGGGATTTAGAAATGAATTCTGTGCCAACAATACTGACTAGCGGGTAGACTGCGCGTGAGATACGGGGTTCTCAAGTTGTTTTCATGCCGATGGATCTAGGGCACAGTGTAGTGAATGATCAGTAGAGTATTTTCATACAAACGGCCGGAACGCGAAAAGTACCTATGAGCCACGAAATCTTAGCATAGCTCGGCTAGCATAGTACGTTCGATCAGCACGGGACCGCACATTTATTACGTACGGAGGTAATTGATATGCTACAGATTGGTAGTGTAACCTTTTTATTGGTATTGTGGCTCGTTTCAATGTCGGCCTTAATTTGAATCGAGACATGTAAAAACATATCTAATGAAGTTATTTAGCAGAATGTGAATTTTTAATAATGAAACCTCGCGCATCCCAGCCGAAGAGGTGCAAATACTTCTCCGTAGCTAATTCGTAGGTGGCAAATATACGTAGCTATGAAACTGAATAAAACCGTTCAAAAGTACAATACGGTTTGTGGAGATAATCGAACTTGGTGCAGTCGATCGAAAGTTATGCGCGTGCAATAGATTCAGTGGAACATATATATATATATATATATATCATATCGTTATTACAAATCTCAACTTCTAATCTTAATTAAGTGTTAAAAATTATGATGATGATAATTATGTGACATTATCAAAACATAACTGAAGAGTGGCACTCTATCGCGAGGTTGTGTGCCGAGGTCGCGTAGGTGGGTAGAATTAAGGTCGCTGCCGAGACACCCTACTGATCATTATTATACTGTGATAAAGTGTTTCGGTGGGTATCGTCGAGGCAAGGGTATAAAAGGGACTGCGCAGAGTAGAAGGGACTTTTTCGCATTTTGACTACGGGTCTGGTAAGGTTCTCCTTGGGTTATTACTTTCTCATTTTTTTATAGTGGCTTTGCTGTGTTTTACCTTTATTATGTGTTGATTTATTTCTTGTGTTAATTAAATGGGGGGTTTTTCTGTGTGATTGCCTGGCTCTGGGTATCTATCGCCAAACATGGTTATAGTATACTCACTGTTGGGAGATTACATGGATATTTGGTAGCTAAGTTGGAGTTTAGCGGGGTCTGGGGGGGATTGCTGTGTGGGAGTGTTATATTAGTATATTGGAGAACTGATCTAGACTTCAGCTAAGTAAGAGCTGACCTCTGAGAGGGGATAAATGGGTCACCTAACGGTGCCAACTGACAGTTTAGCCCATCTCGGAGGCGTTTAAGGCTAGGGTACCACTCCTTGGAGAAGGGTGGGGGTCTGTATTATAACTCAAGAGTCGGACCCAAGTTCTCCCTGGGTGTTGAAGGGTTTGGAGCGCCATAACCGGTGTTTCAACCTCATCATCTACCTAGTCCGCTTATCTATTTATATATATATTACACTCTGGTATTCATCTATCCCAATCCCCTCAGATGGATGCCAGAAGCACACGGGTATAGGAAGTAGGTCTCGAGTCAACCCGCTCAACGTAGGCATTAGTTTAGGATAGGCCCTCTCTTATCAGTTGGAGAGGGGCCCCGCGGTAGTTGTAAATGTGGAATCCGGATTCCTAGCTTGCCAATTTCGTGTAGAATAGATGGATAGTTTAGCTGCTAGGATAGGTTTATCAGGGATAGGTATTATTACCACTAACTACCTTCTGTTCTTCATTAAACCATAATATGTTGGAGGGCTGTGATATGCCATCTGACTCTCTTAATAATATTACCATTAACTATCTTCTGTTCTGCATTATATTATAATGGGTTGGAGGGCTGAGATATGCCATCTGACTTACTTAATATTATTACCATTAACCAATTATTATCTGCTGTTCTTCATCATGCTAATTGATGTTGGGGGGCATTGCTATGCCGCCTGACTTATTTAATATTACTACCTAAACATGGCAGTTCTTCATTGTGCTATTTTGTGTTGTGGGAAAGGGCTACATTTGATGACATAACTACTAATGCCTGAGGTATTGACTGACTTTGACTATGACGCTCTAGACTTTCCGACGGATGAAAGATTTCAGGGTTTCCCTTTCATCCATATGTCCTATCTAGTAAACCCTAGTAGCTGCGATTTAGTGAGTCAAAATAAAACTCAACAAACTCACTATGAACATTTAATTGTTGAAAAGTAGAATCTCCTTTGAAGTCGGTGGTCGTCCCAGGTAAAGCAACCTTGGGTTATTTGGTCCTGTAGTGGCTAGTTATATCAACTAAATTTGATGGTAAAAGTTATACCAAATGCTTATTTTATAAACTGACAATGGAAGTCACTCTGACTAAAACTAAGGCTGAAGCAAGTTAGTGGTTTACCGGTACCAAGGCACCCGGTAGCTACTCATTAGTCATTATGATAAACCAGAGAAGTTTACAATTACCACTGAAGTTGGTTTGCTAATGCAGGAGTATTATGATCACAGGATTGACCCAGGGACAGCCTCTGGCTATAACTGACATTCCCTTTGATTGCCCTCTTCTATTATACAATGTTATAATGTTATATTCTAATTACCTGCAAGGAAAAGGTAGTATGCTCCATCAGAGTACATGCGGGGGAGGTTTGAGTCCCAGTTTGGAGTCGAAGACCACCTTTGAGAGCGGGGAGTGGGCTCTCAAACATAGCCGCAATATAAAATTCCTTGCCTACAAGTACATGACACAGACTATTGACCAATGACTTTATAAATCTGAAATTACCTCTTCCATTTAACTATCTTTACCTCTTCTTCAATACTACTTAAGTTACCTATAACTTGAATCAAAATATGGGCAACCATATATCTTCATTACCATTATAGATAGAATATTATTAAGTTAGAATACCATATTTCTGTCTAATATCTACTCCAAACACTTCTGATTTACTCTTCTAGGCTATAATCTATCTTAAGACTTACTTACCCACTCTAATACATAGATAAAACTCTATAACTGTCTTCTCTTATGCAATTCAATACCAACCATTTCCTCTAAATAAAATTAGCATAAAGTTACTAGCCGCTATATAATAAATATTTATAGGTAGTCCAATCTTTATTCTTCACTAAAAGTTCCAGGGTTACTTAGGCACGGATACAACGAAGGGTTCTCTTAGGTACTAGACGATCACATGGCCATATCACGTATCACGACCAATATAAATAATCTTAGGTTTCTACGCCGTATAGATTTCAGTATTTAAATTCTTTATTTATTTGGTTCAGAGTTAGATACATAGTTTTAATAAGATAGATAGGTAATTTAGTTCAATATTTCAGCAATTCAATTCAGTTTAATTCAGTTTTCAGCCGTCAAAAGATGCAGGATATTTAGCTTCAAGGTAGCGGGGGATTTTTAAATAGGGGGGGGGGGAGGTTCCGTTACAACTTCTTTTAGATAATTTTGTAACACACTATTATTTTGTTTCATAATGAGAATAAAATTAAATAAAACACATCACTGATCTTCTATACAAAACATTACTTTGTTAACCACTGTAGTATCACTGTAGCTGGCGATCACCTGTCAGCACAAACAACATAAAATGATCAGCCTTCGTCATTGCGGCTATAATTCAATCGGAGACAGACATACAGACAGACGCAGACAATTACACTTTAGTTATAAATCCCTTCGACTCTTTACCATACTTGAATTTAGTAGCTATTTCAGTTATCAACGTAGACAAGACGCTGTGACTTGCCGAAGAAAGCTTATTTTCGTATGCTGGAAGCAAAAGCAGTTGGATTTCAATTCTGGAATTTGCATTCGCGTTACAAGACGTTACGGACGGCGATTGACAGATATCAATACAGTATCAGACTACAGACCTGGCAGAATTCAAATGTCTGCTTTCCAAGAAATAAGGAGCAAGTGGAATTTTTAGATGTTTTGTTGGAAGTTTTTATGTTTAAGAATAGAAATGTTTTGCTGTTAGCTAATTTAAATGGTATATTGTCGGAAGTGTTAAAATAAGTTTAGTAAATCAAAGTGCAAGCGTACAGCAAAATATATAAGTTAATGGAAAAAAATACATGCTTATTATTAATTAATTATAATTTTATTGTTCTTTAAATTCCATATTCAACAAATTTGAAATCTATCCGACAATAGAAGTTGATAAAATGCAACTTGCGAGATTTGACAATTACAAATAAACACTTATAGCTAGTTTAATAAAATCTTGTCCTACTAATTACGGACAACACCTGAGAGTTTTAACTTGACTTGACAGATTTATAATGAATTAGTGTGATTTGTCCAATCAATATTAATAAAGAAACCAATCAAGCTACTAGAAATATTTCTAGCAAATTCTGTGACCTTTACCGTCACAGAAAATCTTCAAAACTATTGGATGACTACGTGTAATCCAATATCCCTGTTTACCACACGGTCAGGTTCCTCAGGCGGCGCCTTTGTCATATTATTTTCGTTGTTGGATTCTCTGTTATTGTTATCCTCTCTTTGAGGTGTGGCAGCAGTTTTTGTTTGCTCTCCACCGTAATTTATTTGGGCGCTTTTTGTTGCTACGTATAATCCTCTCGCTGGCTCGTGATGGGAATCAAAAATGAAACTCACGGTGCTTGGAACTGCGAGTGAATGCAATAGGTATTAACTAATATTATAAAGTATTCGAAATTTTTATGAAGATCTCTCATAATTACAACAGGCTTTTAAATTAAACTCTTTTATGGATACCTTTTCTATAATGATAATTTATGTTTTTAAAAATGCGTGTCAATGACTCACATTCTACTACTTATAAACTTTTCTGTTGTTATTTGCCGTCATCCACGTATTTCAAGAGCCTTAATGTTATGCAGAATCATTATCTCAAACGATTCTAGTAAAGCTTAAATTTAACAAGCGATAAATAAACCATAAACGGTGTTGATGCGACAACGAACACGACACCTCGCTAAATTCAATCTCAATGGCATTTAAATTAAATGCATTATTGAGCCAGTTAAAATAATATGAATGGCTCAAAGCCACTCCACAACTTTTGTACTCTATAACGTCTGACTCGGCAGCTACCGGTTTTTAGCTTCTGATTGACGGTTGTTGGCTCCGCTTACTGACGTACAAACTTGTCATTTACTTTTTCATATTCTCTCTCGCGTTAGTATAGAGTCTATTCTTGTTTAGTTTAGCTGAAAATATTAATTTTTATGTCGGCATTTGCGACGGCGCCGGCCGATAGGGCTTGATCTCGAATATCATCCAGTTATTCATTACTCGTTTCTATTCAGTTTAAATCATAATCAGTACTTCTATAATAGCCGTGCTCTTAGACAACTTTTGTAGTCATCGTGTGTTATAAATTGGTTTTGAAATTGTAAGTATAGCAACAAAATAATACTTGTAAATTACAACTTTTGGCATGCAGATAGTCAAGCATAGTGACTAGATTATATCTCATTCCTTTACACTTGTTTCTATTTACATAATTCCGCAGTCTAGCCAAACATTTTTTATTTAAAGTGCCAATGAATATTTTGTAAGAGCGCAAATTAATATCTGTCTGAATTCAACTTTAACGAAACGCTTACGCCAACCGCAAATTTATCATCAAGAATTTTGATAAACGAAAGAAAATTGCTCAAGGTTTTGACTGGTGGAATTTATTAACAGAATTACTCACAGACAATGAGGAATATTTAGACGCGGCAAAGACAAATTGTCGGAGTTATTGTGGAGATAAACAGCGGAGACGAAAATGAATGCATTAGTGGGGCTGGTTTTGATGAGGTCTTTGTGGAAAGTTTAGACAATAATGTGCCCTATAAATCTTGTCGTAATAATAAACAGTTTCATTTTGGTTAACGAACAAGCAAAATTTCAAAGTTGTAGACCTAAATATTAGATACAAATTAAATAACTACCATTGAACTTTTATTCTTTTAGTTTAATATGACTTTTTTTATTAAATCAACATTTACAAGTAAAATACATTGTTTTATTTTTTTATACTTTGCACTAGGGACAATGACTGTTAAGACATTCGTAACAAAAGATTGGAGATCTAATTATTCATCGTTAGAGATCCGCGACGATGTATGGAGGCTATCTATCATGGCTTTGTTTCGCAGTTACGTGGCTGTGATATCCATTTCTAACATGCAAACATTTAAAATGCTGCTTTACTATGATATAATAAAGCTCTAAATACATAAAGTTACAATAGTAAATTTAAAAATATTTTTTGAAGTTTAACGTTTGATAATTATGATTGTTAAGTACATACCTACATTGAACCATTGAAAAAGAAATATTAAGACAATGGAAGCTAAAGTAACGAGAAAAAGCCGGTTAAAAGTAAAAATAAAAGTGTACATAATAGTGTACCTAACAAAAGTTTTTGAAAATATGAACAAAAGTTAATGTAGAAATCCAAGCAGCAGTGAATAAGTTAGATACGTATTGTGCTCGTGATTCCTTACTTGAGTCCCATCTAATGTAGCTTAATAAACAGGTCTTAATGTATTAAAAAATAAATGTATAAATGTATTTCGTATTCTCAAATGTCAACAACAACCCCATTTCGATGTTTTCCTTTTATCATAATTCAGATGCTAAGTAGACCTGTTACGGCGACTTCCTTTCAACTTTAATTGAATTAGAATTTTATAAACGACCAAGCCAACATGAATATGATGATTGGCTATTACGAATACAACCCGCAAACTTGTCATGTTGCAAATAAAATAATGGGCCTAAAAAACAAATTTGGTTACAGCTGTCAAGTTTTACCTTACACAACTAGATAACTAGTTTGATTATCATTAAGAGCAAAGAAGGCTTGTTACGCTGCCCTCATCAAGTGCTGTCCAATTAATTGACAGTTCATACATCTGACATGTGTCAGTTGTTTTGAATTTCAAATGAAATTAATTATACAATCAATCGGACGACATGTCATGGCCGCAAAGGTGTTGCTTTTCGCGCGAAGTGCCAATCAATGTACAAAATGTTCACCCAAGCGACACGCTTGCTTTGACATCAAAACGACTTACCATCCAACCCTGCGCAGTAATTGGAATCTTACTAACTTTAGCATGAGGTTCATTATGAAGAATATTTCAAACGTCACTTGTTACATTGTTGACGTCACTGCCGGTAGTTTTAACAACCCGATTCGCCACACTATAATCGAGTTGAGTCAAATAAAGTGAGCCCAAGGTAACTCAAAAGAGTTTTACAAGGAGAAATTTTATGTTCCCTTGTCATTTCACGCGCGTTTAACGTTAATTCGCACGTCGGGCCGTGTTGCGTTTTAATTTCCACAGTCGGAAATCGACCTGGGCACATGTTTAATGTCAGCCGTTATAAAATTTACGAGCGGTCGAAAAGAGAAAGGAATTGAGAAATAAAACTGTTCTCGTATTCAAAATAACATAATATATTTTATCGGCAACGTTTATGATGTAAAAATTTATGGTCGATTCATTTTTCTTGATATTATAAATAATAAATCTTTATCCGGAACTCGTAAAGTTATTTTCGAAGGAGCCGTGTATAAAACTGCCTTAACGCGTACCCAGTACTAAATTTTGCGCATAGCAATGCGATCTAATCGAACTGCACGGGTTATCGAAATTATCGAATCTCAATTCAATTTGTTTTTTCCCTAAATCATTCGTAGGTATTACAAATTTAATGAGTACAGAGACTAAAATATGAAAGTTCTAATAGGTATTACCTTTACTTCATTTTAAAATACGGTTCCATTTTTGAAATTCCGCTTATAAATAGAACCGTCTAAAAACCACCAACCGGCCAGTGCTTGCATCCATTATTCATCGATACTTTCTTGCCGCCGCTCGATTCGCCTCGGTATCGGTTGATCTGAATCGATTTACACTAGTTAGGCATCAATAAAGTCGCCGCCTTGGCTTATCGCCCAATTTGTTCCCGATAGTTGCGGAAACAATCGACGATAGCTCGCCTGATTGCTGCGGTTTACTGAAGATCAAATTATTTGATATCAGAACCTGTTGATACTGCAAAAAATGCCAGCTGTCGATTAGCCAACGTGTTTAAGTACAATAAGAATAGAAGGTAATAAAAAAACCTTACTGGAAGGAAATATACCTAGTAAACGTATCCGCTTTTGAGTATCCACTCCAATTGATATTAGTCTTTAATTTTAATAGGTACCTAATTAATTTGAAATATTTCAGCAGGTAGTTAATTTAGTTCGACTGAATGCTCCTGTTAATATTTTTAGGTCTTTTTCAATTATTTTTGGTTGACAAATGTTTCCATACAGATTTTCAAAAGGCATGAAAAAAATATTCACGCAGGGGTATTAAGTCAAACTAACTTAAACATCTGCTAATATTCCTTGTATAAAAAGTTAAAGTATAAAAATAAATGCTGACACAACAAACAAACTAAACTTGATTTATTGATTTACTAAGTTATTGCACCATGAATTGTTTATCTTAATAGTAAATCTCAATTCAATTTAAAACTGGACCATAATTTAATTTATTATTAACTTGCTGTATGCTACGAGTGGTGTTGAATTGATTTCTATTATGGCATTGTCTTTTTGTCCTCGAGTATTATTAGAGTAGTATTATTAGGTATAACAACTAATTATTCTTGGAGTGTCCCAGTTTGTAAATTAGTTTAGCTTTAGTTCTGTGTTAATTATGTATTATTAGCTATTTTCTTCAATTGTTACCTCAGCTGAGCCCTGCAGTGGGACGTATAGGGCAGATGCCCCGGTTCTGGCCAGTGGGCCGGTTTTGGCCATTTTCAACTTTAAGTTGAGTTTACTAAGGTACAGACATTGGAATTGACAATCAGTCTTAAAGTGGCCAGAACTGGGGCATCTGCCCTATAGGCAGGGATGATGATGATGATGATGAGGCGTTCCAATGAAGTATTTTGTTACAACTGCAAATCGAGGTCCATAAAATATTGTCATACAAAACAAGCGAAACGCCTATTGTATAGATGACGTTATCTAATAATGTCGTGATCAGAATCTAGTAGCGTGGGTTTAGACTACTGACAACCATTTAGCTTAGTCTAGTCTGTCTATCGTGTTGCACTTTGATTTATTGATTGCTAGATAAATTACTTAACTTATTGTAATGTTGGTTTGCTTTTAGGTATTTGGTAGCCTGTATCTTAATTCCATAGCTGATTATTTTATTTGATCATGATATGAATAAAATTGATTTTAAGAGAGATTCAGTAAGTGTTTTTATTTTTACGTAAATCTGACCCATGATTGACACTTATCACCTGACTCAATAACACTAGCCTTAAAGAGCCCTAGGTTGTATTTAAGTATCCCTTATTTTTGCGGGTGTCCATGGGTGGCGTTGATTGCCTTCTATCAGGTGAACCGCATGCTCGTTTTGCGCCTTAAATATAAAAAATATAGATAAATGCGATAATTATCAAGTTATCACCATAATTATCTTAACAATTAACATAATTATCTTGATAAGTAACATAATTATCGTGAAAATTAACATAATTATCTTGATTATATCCAACCCTGGTAGGACCAAGACAGAAGAAGGTAAAGGTAACTAAATGTCACCCTCTCTAACTCTCTTATTGTGTTGTTGTTGCACAGTTAAAAGCCAAGCAAATGAGCCTAAATACAAAAGAGGGTAACCAGTAACGATTGAAGAGTTCCACTGTCCATCTTCTGAGTCTATCATCAGACCCTCAACAAATTGTCATCATAATATTGTATTGTAATGGATAATCAATGTGTATGTGCTAAGTTTTATAAGAATCGGTATAAACTAATCAAGTCAAGTCAAGTAAAATCGTTTAAAAACTAACTACCAGTAACTAAGAGATTTTACCTTTCCAATTATTATGGTGGGTTTGTACCACCTTCATAAACGATAAAGATACGCCACTGTTTGTTCAAGTCGTGTATGATACAATGGTTTCTGGTCAAATAACGATTTATTTACTTAAAAGTTTTCAAATGTTGTACACAGAGGAAGAAAAATCTTGCCAGCGCAATTCAGGATCCGTTCGACACCGTTATAGTGACATCTATCAAGTTTTTCCCAAACAAACAATCTTGAATAGTTTAAGTGTTTATTAGTTTATTATTGTGTAGTAGTTTTTTATCTGAAAACAATGAACTATAAAACATAAAACTATTATTGTAATTCGAAATGAACAATCAGTTTATATTACCGAGTTAATATCTATAACTAACACATATCTAATGAACTACTTAATACAAGCAATCGCTCAAACTGCAAGGCTAATAACTTAATTACACAACCACTAATTAAATAGAGGTTTCATGAGCCATATTCAGTTGCTAATATTTACTTCGTAATTAGTAGTTTTACGCAGTAAATCATTTTGTATAATGGTCATTTATATTTGAGGGGATTTGTTAGAATCTAAGAAGCCAATGTTAATGAAATTTAAGGAATTCTATAACGCTTTTTATATCAAGTATATTTATGCATTTCAAATAGGTTTACAATAATGAGACTCATCTATAGTTTGTTTTATGTTTAAAAAAATTACCTACTCCCTATTTTTTTTGTTTCCTTTAAAAAAATTGTGTCAGTTTCGTGACGACCCTTAATAATAAACTGTATTAAAAAATGTCACAAAACTGACCCAAAAAATAAGGACACTTTCTTTATGAAAATCAACAGCGCTCTTGATCCTGAGCAAGAAAAACCCAAAAATTTCTCATTTACAAAAAAAAGTAAGGTTTACACTTATTTTTTAAAATGCTCATTTTTGGCATACAGAGTGATAATGATGCGCAGACTGTTCGATTTTATAAAAAAAAACATATCTATACTTATCGATTTTTTTTAACAAAATTTCAGGAGAATCGATTGAGGACATCTCCCGGACAAACGCACAAAAGCATTGCTGCCCAATCTGATACGAAGATGCTTTGCGCTCGCTCAGGTCATGAGGTGTTAATCGATTCGTTATGTCTGTAATGCGGTAATCTCGCCAAACAGTTCGGTCCTGCGCCATCCGCGTCCAATGTGTTCCCGCAAGCTTAACAGGTCGTCGCTTCATCTGCGTCTTCCGGTCCGTGGACGCCACTTGAGTACCTTTCGGCCCCATCAGCCGTCTTTCGGCTGAAATGATGATGATGAGTGCGGTTTAATTGACATAGTATTATACGAGACAGTATTTACAATAAATTATACTTAATTACTTCAGCAGCTGGCAAGACTTCGCTCTATCAACAAACAATAGCGTCACACCATGCCTTAATGTAAAAAGGTATCAATATCACGAAACATTTCCGAGCCACCGCGTTTGAATCAATACCAAAAAAAAAACTCAATTATCAACTTTCCAGTTTCATGTCAAAAAAAGCGGAGCCGACGTCGCGCACCGGCGGGCGCAATCATGCGTCATAATTCTGACAGCCCGTTTGACAGCCCGCTTGACAGGTCATGTGACAGCTTGCCGCCCGCTCGGATTATACGCCTTGATGGATTAATTTGCTGACTGTATCTAGTAAAATTTGCCTTTAATAGAGCATGCTCGGATTACCGTCACAAAGGTGGAGTCTAATGCACTTAGGTAAGGAATTTTGAGCTAAAAGTGATTATGTGATAATAAGCTTAAATAGTACTTTATCTCGGATAGAATGCCGAAATGTAGTAACCTCGTTTTTTTAATTATATCAGCTACTTGTTTTAAAATATTTTTTTTTATGTAAGTAAAGTAGTGAGACCTTTGGGAGTTTCGTCAGCCTATATACGTCCTTCTGCAGGGCACAGACTTCCTTTCAGAATGAGAGCGCTTGGGCCGCAGTCCGGATTGGGATCTTCACATACTCCATCAAATTTCTTCGCAGGTGTGAGCAGGTTTCCTCTCGATGCCTTCCTCCACCGCAAAGCACATGGTAAAATAAAAATATAGTTCCGCACGTAAATTCCGATAAAATCTGAGGTGCGAGCCCGGGCTCGAACCCACGACCCTCTGCTTGAGAGGCCATAGATTTACTACCATCACTTTGCTTGCTAGAAATCCTTCTACTAAAAAGCAGTACTTCAGCGAATGTGTTGCGGCTTAGAAAATATGATAAGCAGTGAAATTACTACCACAGAAGAAATTAGAGCTTTGCCATGCATTTCCAGACTAGAGAGACCCTGTGCATTGAGGGTGTCCGTGGTGAGCCACTGGCTTTTATCCAGTCCAAAAAAATAACTTAAGAAGAATCTGTTTGTAATTATGACATTATGCTCTCGAAGTGTACGTTACTTATAAAGTTCATTTGGTATTATCTGGAAACCTTCCCTTTCTCTTACTTTAAATGTTATTATACCCAGTGTAATAAGCCTTAATTATTTTATTGCTGAGCTGTAAAATTTAAAAGGTAAGTAAACTACAAGTTGACACTTGTCTCGATGAATATTAACATTAATAGCAGAGTGTCGTTTAAAAACAATCTGACAGCAATAATTTCAAAACCCCCAACGCAATTAGGTCATGTGTGACCTGTTGGAAAATAAAGTAAATGCCCATTATGCGTCTAAGATCCCTTTCGCAGCTTAAAAAAGAGCTGATAACTTTGAAACGGCTGAACCGATTTCAATAGAACGTATCTAAAAACCATCGCCAAGAAACCTGTTTTCAAATGAAAAAATCCGCATCCAAATCGGTTTACCTGTTTAAGAGCTACGATGCAGATGAAGATTGCGGTGGCGGTTTGATTCTTCAGGGTTTGAAGCAGAATTATCATAAAGCAATTAACTTTAGGTATATAAAACCGCCATCTCCACGGGTCGAAACGGCAAACGCAGCATAGGACGCCCTCAGACTCGGTGGAGCGATGATCTTCGCAAGGCGGCTGGCAAGAGCTGGATGAGAGTGACCCTGACCAAGGATCGTGCTCAGTGGGTGCCCTGGGAGAGGCCTATGTCCAACAGTGGACAAGCATAGACTGATGATGATGATGGAGTATACAAAAGGTAGCGGTGACACGAAAAATATAAATGACAGTTATAGTTTTTCTTCTTTAGGCATAGAGCACCCTTGCACTAGATATATATTAGCCAAAAGGAGGTTTTAGTGGGCAAACGAACTCCATACGTTTATTGCGAGTTGTGATCGGAAAGTTGATAATCCTTTGACCCGCACTGACGTTGTAATTGTCTAGTTCTAATGCGACAAGGTTCTTTAGTGGACTAGGAGTCAAATTGGTTGACTGTAGGTAGGTACCCAGTTTGAAAATCTCTCGCGACTAAACGAACGTTATACCCTACACCAGTCTACTCGTGGCCACGGCCGCTGCAAAGTGGTCGAAACGTCGAGGTAATTGTAATATCTAAATTATCGTAATAAGTCCCGGGTGTAGTAATAAATAAAAAATAAGTCTTATTTTTTATTTTATTTTGATCAAATTCCAAACTCGAATAGTTTAATTAGATCAAGTCGATTTCTGAATAAAATACATCATTAATGCGTCATTAAAATAAATAACTTTATACTGTTTTGTTTTTAAAAATAACTTGGCTTTATTCATAGTTTATACAAAAACATTAAGTTACCGTCTTATTATCATCTTAATAAGAAAATAAATTAATAAGCCTGTCTTATAAGGACTACCTCATTTATAAACAGTGCACCAATTGAAATTACCCTATTACCGTGCTATTTATTAAGCTACCGTGACAGTTGACAGGTCGCGTGACGCGTGACAGCAGGCGTTTGACAGATTGCGGTCGCGCGGATTATGTCGTAATAACATAATGTTCGGTATTTACGCGAGTGCGTGGTGGATAAGGGACTAATAACTACACAAAAAGCAAGTTAAAATGTTTGATTCAATTCAATATGACCTATATTTTTTCTAGCACAATAAATAATATGCCCCTCATGCCGTGCGGTTTTTGGAATTGACATTATTTTTGATTTTTTTATTATTGTATTATTATTATTATGTAATTGGCACTATGTTACTAACATTAGATATAGAAGTGTGAAATTTAATGTTTATTATTATAATAAAATTGTAAATGTAATTAAATTATTCAAATTAATAAATTTTACTTACACTTTGCATGTTCATGCCCCTTAGTGTGGTTTTTGGAATTGACAATTTTTTTGATTTTTTTATTATTGTATTATTATTATTATGTAATTGGCACTATGTTACTAACATTAGATATAGAAGTGTGAAAATTAATGTTTATTATTATAATTGTAAATGTAATTAAATTATTAAAATTATTGTATTTAAGTATGTTTATCGTCGTCTAGTACCCATAGTACAAGCTTTGCTTAGTTTGGGACTAGGTCGATTTGTGTAAGATTGCCCCTAATATTTATTTATTATTTATTTATTTATTAAATTTTACTAACTTATTGTATAATGTACTTACTATTAACCAATATGGGCATGTGTTAGAAATAAATGATTATTATTTATTTTATTATTAATTCACACCAATTGACCTTTGTCCCAAAGTTAGCAAAGCTTGTGTTATGGTGACTGAAAAAAATACTGTTTCAGAAATAAATCACTTTATGACTAACGTTGATTATGAAGAATGATGCATTATGACTTATTAAATTATACGAAACCAAGAGATCCCCATAGAATACCTAGTTTTTATCCCGAAAAATTGCATAGTTCAAGCAGGCTAGCGAGAAACGATTTCTTCACAGACTGAGTAGCGGGCAACGGCTAGTAAATAAATAAAACGATCGACACTTAAATAACAATTCACTTGGTTCGATACATAAAAAACACCGCTATTTTGTCAGTCTTTCTTGCAATGTTCTTACGTACGGCACATTGCATTCACCACAGTACATCGTATTTACCACAAGCCTTGCATGACGCGTGTCAGCCAGCATGAGTGATGGCGTGCTAGCGCAGCGTTAGCACCTGATTTATTACTTCCGAGAGAGGGGCAGGTAAGGACAGCATGCGCATGGCATTGATAATACATTTTTCTCAAAAATTGTTGTAGGTTTCATAGTATGTCCACCAAGAAATTCCTTTATCACACATTTAAGGTTCAATGTCAGTTGTATGACTTAAAACATCAAATACTATTTTCACTTACAAGCCAATGTGACAATCAGCCTTATTGTTTTTATTCTGATGTAGGAACTGTCATTCGAAATGGTAAAGCACTTACTTGGTCGAATATACATGGAATTAAACCTTATGGAGTTGTTGGATCTATTGCCTGCTAAGTTTTTCCATCGCACTACTCGCAACCGACTCTCTTTCCGCCCTCACTACCTCAATATCTGGCAGTCTAGGAAATACAGAATGTAGTTATAGTTAAAATCTTCCCAGGTGAATTTTTCGCTTTGAGCCCTTATCTTTAAAAACAAACGGTATCGTCATAGTATTAAGATTCAAATTTAATGTAATGGCTCGAAGCGAAAAATTCACCTGGGAAGATTTATACTATACTACAGTTCGTTTCGTTAGTACTTTGGAATCAGTTTGCAGCGCCGGTATTTCCGGACCAGTACAATCTGGGGATCTTCAAAACACGAGCCTACTCTTTTTTCAAAGGGCCGACAATGCATCTGTAACTCAACTTTGTTGTGGGCGGCGGTACTTAACTGCTTTCCATCAGGTGAATCTCCTGCTCGTTTTACCTCTGTCATATAAAAAAAACATTTTGTTCCTGTTTTTATACCTACAGATGTGTTAATCCTCCCAAGTTTCCTTCTTATATTGTAATATAAACTCTGTTTAAATAATTATGTAAATATGTATAAAGGTGGAAATTGGGCTTAAATATGTGATGTTGTTAGCCGCTTGCTAATTTATAAGACTATTATTGATTACACTAGTAAATTTTTGGCATGAATTGATGATTCTTTTAAAATTAATAATAAATACAAAATACAATAAAACGGGAATTAACATTAATGACTTATCAAAAGTGATATATCTAAAAATACGATAAAAGTGACAACACGACGTTTAGACAAAAGGGGGACTAATAATAGAGTCAATTAATCAATGACACTTCAGTAATGAAGTTTAAATAAAATATTGCATACTTTCCATTAAATTTATAGTCGATGAAGTATATTTACAAAACAATGAGTATCGCTTTTTTACATTGGTAATTTTCATGAGGTGTCAGATACTTGAAGTGGGATAGAAGGACTAGTTCTTTAGATTACACGATATTTATGTACTTATGATAAAACTTTGACGTATTACGTATTGATAATAATCTAGCCAAGTCCAAGGTCACAGCGACACAGGTTGGCCTACAACTTTCTGATCAAGGAGTCAATCACGGCTTCCGATTGTTTGTATTTTTATCGCGTTGTCTAAAACGCTAAATATAATTCATGACTAATACAGTTCCGATAAGCAACCTATGAAATATGAGTCAATACACGAAGAGCCTGACGTCAACGCAGACACGTCTGAACTCGCCAGTTTGCGACGCTGCCCGTGGCTGAGCGGTCGTATTTATTTGGCAGAAAACATGCTCTAATAGTCTACAATAAAACTGATTGAAGAATGACATTGTTTTCCTTTTGTTTGAGAAATTATCAACGCTTCATTGGTAAGTTTTGGTATGGATTGTTGGTTGTTTGTAACAAAACGAAAATCGGTTTTCTCGCATGTTGTTGGCTTCTTTGGTAACATCGATATTATTTTATTGCTTGCAGTTATTAGAAATAACTTATTAGTTTTGTATGTTCATTACAGATACAAATGGATTGAGTGCAGAAGTTGGCAATAAGATAAAGAAATTGTGATGATGTTTATAAGAATACGGCTATGATCTGATGTCATTTACATTTAAAGCCCATATTTATCAAAAAATAAACGAAAATTGACATGACACAAAACACCGATCTTCATAAGATAAAAACCGATACCAAAACAAATCTAATCAATAAAGATAACGTTTATTTACAAATCTAAGACAAAAAGCAGATGATATAAAAATGACATATAGAATCCAATACAACCTTTTACATAAGTCCGAACTCACATACGAAGTAGCCATAAGAGGTGAAACACCGGGCAAGAACTGTCCACAACTACGGAAGCAAATGTCTTTGATGAGAAAAAAGTCACTACCACAAGATGTAAAAGTGTCTACCTACAGTTTTGACGAAGACTATAGAGGAATTTCAAAGACTTTGAAAACAATAACTAAGAATATAAACCATCTACAAAGATGCTATGTAATAAGTATAGCTGCACAGACGCTCGCTATGCTAAATCATCTTTACTACAGAGTACAGAGATGGGTTAATGGACCTGATAGTCGTCAAAGAAGATCAGTAATCAAAGACATTAAGAAAAGATCTAAAAGACTCATGCGTAGATTCTCTAGTGTATCTGATACAAGATCAGGAGGAGGATCAAGTGTTAGAGAAGTCGACGATACCCAAAAGGAAAAAGAATCAGTAACTAAATAGTTAAGTTTAGTACTTTACTGAGTAATACTAACTTTACTCATCTATCATAAATAAATAAATAAGTAAATAAATAAATAAATCATTATCTAACTACTGAAATTTGATTTTCTAATTTTTGTATTTATTTTTACTGTTTTATTTTAATGATACTGTATATACCCTGTTCAAATTAACGAGTTAATGCTGAGAGAACAGAGCCGCACGTTAATGGGTTAATATACGAGTACGTTACTAAAGTTAAAGTAGTAGCAGTATTTAGTTAGGTAGTTAGTTATTTGATTGATCAATATTGATTGGTGTATATATCGAACCAATCACGTGCAGTTAGTATTCATTAACTTGAATAGATTATAGAACACATTGACAAAAACAGAAAATAAATGCTGGGGCTGGAGAAATAATTAGTCGTGATTGAAATTTCGCCGTGGGAGTCAAGCTCGGGATGGTGTAATGGTTCAGCACGCATCCCAGATTGAAGATGACGGGGGTTCGTTCCCCGGCCACAGCATCTCCCTTCTGGTTTTTCAATACGTTCTTATATATTTTTTTGTCTTAATATTAAAGGAAACACACAGCTTATGTGACGCAAGTATTCAAATGAGTAAAAGTTTTGTTAAATGTTTTTAAGTATTATTTTTCATGATACAAGATTTTTTCTTGCTACACCCTTAATTTAATAAAGTATTTTTATTTAAATAGCCCATTGGATGTCCCCCTACTAGGCAAAAGGCCTCTCCTTTTCCTCTAATAAAGTAGAAAAGTATAAGTTAGAAAATTCATTTTTGTTTTATTATGGTATTGTATTGTGTAAATTACAAGTAAATTGCACGATTGCTTGAAACGATAAGTTAACCTAATTTATTTTCAGGTTCTACGTATCCAATAGCGTTGTAATCCAATAATAAGTACTTCATAAATTTACTTTTCATAGTGTCATTATTTATAGCCTATGTGTCCTTCTGCTGGACAAAAACCCCCTACTTTCTACCACTCGTCTTTATCGAAAGCATGCTCGTCAAAGTCGTCATTGGGAGAATCAACTTTTTCGTGTTGTTTACTCAGTCCAGAGTTGTCCATAAATACTTAGGTTAGGTTAGGTTGTAGAAAAATACTTAGGTTGCCTACGAGACAAAATTTGTGTAACTAAAGCGACGAGTGACAAGAATAAGTTGATTCACCCCATTTTATCTAACCTATGTTGGTTGTGTAAGGTTAGGTAGTAGAAAAATGCTTAGGTTTCCCATGAGAAAAAATATTGTGTAATTATAGCAAGAGTGGCAAGGAAAAGTCGATCCACCCCATTTTAGCCTCCTGTGTCCTTTTATTTATTTTAATTTACACCACCTAATATAGCGACGTTGGCTGCTGACGCTGCTTCGTCAGGTATACAAGATGTCAACAGTGTTGTGTGCTCATTCGCCAGTTATTATTTCGTACTTATGTGAGTCGTAATGGTCGGAACAATGTTCGCTGTTATAATAACTACGACGTACTTTGTTTTGCGTACAGGCTTTCCTTAATTAAGGAAAAGAGGGAAAGGTTAACAATATTGAACCAAAGTACAAAACAGTAAAAAAAAAAAGTAGATTTAATCTTACAAAGATTTTTTATGTAGATACTACAGTGAAAAATAAGAAGGTGCACTAAACTTAAAAGAAATCCTTTCGTTTTTGTTGAACTTGCAATAGTGATACAAAGAAGTTAATAATTAACAATAATTATTTACTCTCACTGCTATTGAATGTATGTTTTCTATTTCAGGTACTTACGCCCTAGTTGCTGGCGTGCTAAGAATAATCAAATTTTTAGTTAATTATTCGTTAAATTTTGATACCTACTAAAAATGGATGATTTCTCCAACTTCGAGGTTGAAAAGGCTTTATTTTTTTTAAACGCTGTTTTGTAGAAAAAATATTTAATGTGGCGAAAAACGTACCCTATTCTCAGCAAGATTATAATTATTATATCCTACGTCTAGAAAGTTAGTTAACCGTTATTGCCCAAAGCGCATCAATGTAAATGTCACACTTAACTTAAGACACACACAATGTCACCAAGCTAACCTAAATAATGCAAATGTATAGCATCAATAACACTCAAATGTCTATCACTAAAGTCAACGGCATAAACTTCACATGTCAATAAAATATAATATCAAAACAGATCTCTCAGTACCAATTTCAAACAATTATCGATATTACAAAGGTTATAATGATCGTGACTTCAGTGCTAGCTATCCACCACCGCGTATATCATTCTGTTTTATGAATTGTAAATTTTACGTTATATAGTCTTTAGTGGGTCATATTTCAAGCTGTATTAATATCCCTTGGAGCGTTAGGGTTGACTGGCTTGTTGGAGAAATTTTCGTTTGAACCTAAATAAATGGAATACTTCAGCCATGTGATATTTTCCAAAAAAAAATTTATTCGTTCTTGTGTTCCTTTGAGATCACGCGTGTTTTTGACCTCACCTGAAAAACTGACTTTTTTTGACTAATGGTTTTTGTGTAATACCCATTTCAAACATCGAATCATGGTTGAAAAATATCTTTGTAAGCAAAATTTGGTTAGCCTGTCAAAGAAAATTTTATATTTTTTTTAATTATACATAGCTTTTGCAGTTAAGTGTACGCTTAGAACAACATATAATGGAAAACAAAAAGAACTTAAAGCCAATGACAAACATTCAGATAATACTGCAAATACTTAAATTGTCACAAATATCTCGTTGGCCTTGACAACAAGCGCAATCATACGTTACAATTATTTACAATGTCAAAATATAAGCTATTTAGACGTTAAAAGTTTTAACTTAAGTAAATAATTTGTGAAAAATGTTTACTAAGAGCAATTAACAGTTAAATCAGCCATCCATCAATGTCACAAAGCTATAAATCAACCATATATCTTAGTCGTCAACTTAAGCAAATATTTTATTAATCTGTTTAACATTTAAAAGTGAAACTTAATTTATTAGTAGAAACCCGACGAGTTTTATAACGGCTTATTTGGTAATTTTAATTTGTTCAATATTTTATTTTTATGGACGCCTCGACTTGTTTCGCAATTAATTTGATTATATGCGGTCATAAAATTGATTAAGAAACAATATTATTCACAAAACGTATGAACATTACAAATCAGAATAGTTTAAAATAACTGACACTATAAATTTCATTTTTATGAAATAAATATTTTTTTATTGAAAATGGTCCTCTGTGTGCTATCAAACCAGGCGCCTACGCAACTTGTCTCAGATTTAAATGACATTAATGTTAAAACATGATAAATTATAGTCATATCAAAAGCATTAAAGGTTACCAAATCCCAACATGACTTTGTAGAAGTTTGATGATTGATTCTAACTTAACGCTAGACAGATATCATTAATAATGACGATGCAATGATTGATTGTCGTTTTCCTAAAATAATCCTCCTATCTACATAAGCTTTCCATCGTTACTCTTGATCACGATCAAAAGAATGGATTGTAAACAATCTTAATGCTCATTCTAATCTGACACATAATTAATAAAATTAATCAATTTTTAATGATTGCAACTCGCCACTTATGTACGACCGGCTTTGGAATAAAGCGGAGATGATGAAATTAATTTAGTAATCTTAGCGACTCTCTAGATACCATCTTAGTGTGGTGATAAACAATATAGATAATAGCGATTAAATTAACCATACACGCAACGGGAGACTTTAAAATGATATATCGACCTATTAAAGTTCTCGCTCAAAATAATATAAAGAAAGAAAATTATGATGTTCGTAGTCGAGCAATAAAATAAAAATATATTAGCAACCCTAAGCGAGTCGGTAATAAACAACTTTTGTGTGGAAGGCAGCTCTCCGGCCGATTCATAAATTTCGCGGCGCGCCGTTTAGTTTTATGTACGATATTATCTATCTCCACGCACACAGAGAGCATGTGGCGTGGGTACACGCCACAAACGCACACAAACAATCGCTAACACATGTTATTTCGCAACAATGTCACCGGGTGTCATGTAATGCAATAACGACAATGCGACGGCGACAGCGCAAGTTTTTTTTAGGAAACTGCGCAGCGCAAGTGCAAAAAGTACTGCAGAACAATACTCGATTATTATGCGATCGTTATGTTATGCATAAACATTAATGATTAAAGCAGAATGAAAGTCAGAAAAACGATAAAACTCCGGGAGAGTCGGTAAACAATCCATTAACGGCAGTAGAGGAAGAAGATATGCCAAACGAGCGCCTTGTAAGGGGTGATATTAACATAATCACACACATTCGTCGAAGTAATGTATGTAAAGAAGTTTAATGAAACGTCCCCGATAGCAAGCTCGGCGAGTCATGAAATGACTATCATTAAACCCGACACGATACGGACGATAATCATCGACTACGCGCAAAAAGCTATGGCATCGGTTGTGATGCAAATTGCACATGCCATAAATCAACTAGTTAATCACCGTGCGGCGGCGCTCGACGTAATAATGAGATTACTTGAAAAAATTACACACGACCCATTCTCAAGACGTCAGTTGTGATGGGAACGATCGCCTTGTCAACTTTGTGTTCGACACAATCGCAATTAATACGACTACCTGTTCATTCAATAAAACTGTAGGAGACCTGATAATTGTATAATTATACATAATTAATATCGATGAAACGGTAAGACATGTTTCAAACGTTAGGCGTTACTACAACGTCAGTGAAGATGTAAAAGGCGATAATAAGAAATTTAACGTGGTGGAGGCAGGATTTATCGCTGGAGCTAAAAGAACAAGCGGTGACGATAATTCAGCGCGTACAATAAAGAGCGCTATTGATCTTGCAGAAAGGGAATCGGTTCGTAACAGAGAACAAAACACGCTACCACCGAATGTCGCATAAATCTTTATTATTGCCGCAACAAGCTTATAGCGAGTCGTTTCAGGTACTCAACCGGATCTCGCCGGGTATAAACTCACGACTTCGACGCATTTTTTCGCTCAATGAAATATGCTACATCGCCCCTGGCCCGGAGGAAGGAAACCCATAAATAAATAATAATATAACCATTTATATTACCAAAGGGTTTCGCCCGACGCGTCTATTACCATCTGAATTGTTTAAATATGATAATGCATCAAAATAACAGGCCGTTCGTTCGCGGCCACGACTTCTGTTCCGCCATTACCATAAAGATTCACTTAATAGACTGTTCCAAAATTATTATAGTGCTCCGACACTGTTTTATGGCCGAGAAAGATTACGGTGTTGACTTCTTGCCCGAATATTTAATTTTAGAGTTGGAAGGAAACTGCGAGATATAAATTACGCTCGTTTTGCATCGCAGCGATCCGGTTAGACGCACTATTGCTACATTAACACCTTAATGCCGCCGTATAAAGCGAAGCTTATCTAGACTGTTAAGAAAATAATTACAGATCTCCTCTCGAGATTGGGACACTCCGCAGAGTTAAAAAAAGCTTTTAAGGCTCCGACGTAATAACGGCACGTTATCATATTCACAGATTAAAATCAATTTTAATTATTACCATCCGGCCGCTCCGTCATTTTAAAGCTCACAAGCGATGTTTTCGCATTAAGGACGGCGTGTAAAGGGGTAATAAAGTACCCCTAATAAACCCTGAAACGTGTGGAGCGCTTCGCAGTAACCGTACGTAGACTAAACAAATGAATTTCTTGATAATAAAAACTTCACAATAAAAGCGTTCACGAAATGTCGGTCATTAAGTGTATTTACGCAGCGAAACGGATATAGGGGCCGTAAAAATGTAAGGCGGCTTATTGAGACGTTGGCAACAGTCGCGGAGATCAGAGTTAATCTATGGCCGTCTCCACGCCTCGCCGGCTAATTCGGGACGCACCCGCCGTAAGAAGATTAAACTCGGCTCAAAATTTCTGACAAATTAAAATTTCAACACAAGAAACACAATACCCGAGAACAATATTATCAAGATCGCATAAAGTATAGCGTCCTTTGTATTCTAAATTTACGAGCTATACAGGGAAAGACGTTTAGGCAAACGTGAGGCCAATAAAAACGCCTGCAAATCAGGCTGGCAGCAATTGCGAGCGCAGCGCTCAAAGCCTAAATATATTCAGTTCTTTATCGCTAACGCGCGGGCTTACACTGGTCGGTAGCAATCAATTAAGTTAGTTGAAAGGCGAGGCAATAATAACTTTATATGGATTAACTGTGTCAGATGCATTTATAGATATGGACGCGAGTTGGTCTACGCTGACGGCTGTGCATGAGCCCGTTTCAAATGCATAAATTATTGCCTCAGTACAATTTCATTCAGGGCTGTCCATGTTTCACAAAACGCAACGATTAATTTCACTCCCAACAAAGAGAATAAAAACGAACCCAGCAACAGCAAATCAGGCGGAAGAATAACTCAAAGCACAATAGAGATAAAAGATTCCAGAAACTCATATTTATAAGCTCATTGTTGGACATAATGCTTTTTGTAGAACTACTCCAAACACGAGTCGGCTATTGAATCGGAAATCGGAATTGTTATTTCATTCATAATTTATCACTCTATCGGGCTTTGTATTTAAATGTCTTGAAATGAGTTTCATGTGGACAACCCGGAGATTAATGCGCCGGGGCCCTTTTACAAATTCATATTTTTCATTATGCGATGATTTGACACAAAACATGCGCGTCATGCCAGTGTTTTCTATTAGGGTGCTGATGTAGACAAACAAACCACCAGAATAACCTCCGTGAAAAATAAATAACATAAATTTAAAAATATATAAATTATAAACCTATAAATTTTCAACAACTCATCAACACAAAAGCCATTAGCATTCTTACAAAACAAAGCAATCAGATCGATTCTGCGACGTGCTATTGTTTGCAACGAGGTAATAAATTTGAGGGCATCGTCTTATGATTTCCTGAGGGCAACAATGCGGCAGTTTGTCAGTTCTAGGCGGTTGTTAGCGCGCGTGGGCGGGGCGCCATCCATCACGCGGCGTGACTCTTTCAACCTGCAGGGTTACTACAGACATAAATTATGAACGCTTTTTTTATTGTCAGCCAGAGAAATTTGTTAGCGACACTGTTAATTAATGGTACGTTTAAATTTGTAGAAAATTAACAGATATCCTTTTTGTTATTAGGAAATTGCTTTATAAATTTCCGTCTTCGGTTCACTCTCTTAATTATGATGAAATAAATAAAGAAACACTTCGTTTCTTTACATTGAAACAATTTTTTAATAAATAGGTTTTTTACCAGTTTGATCGTCAAAATAGCTTGTACATGAAACGTGTGCATTTATCAAAACACATTTGTGATTCGAGTAGAATCTTAAAAGAAAGTAAACATGACATGACGTAAAGCAACTACCGGACTGACATCGAATTAACTTGGTATATTTTTTCACCGGTAACCCTACGGTTCGGCAGTTGATCATAGTCACCGGCGGCGTTGGCCCGACGTTTTTATGCCCACGATGGATCGGGCTGTCAGGTGCTCACGAAAAATTGCCTTCCGACCTGTTTGCCAAAGACGCGTCGATTGATTCCAGCCGACTTAATTAAGCAAGCTTGTACGGCTGGACGCACTCGAAAAGGGTTCTGATGAAATTATCGCTCACGTTATTAATAATACGAAAAAACTGATGCTTTTTCTGCATCAACCAACAATAAAAAAGTAAATGACGCTTCAGTTGAAGCAAAAGAAACACGAGATAGTAATTTTATTGCTTTATTATCTAAAGTACAAAAGATAGATGAAAAGAAATTAACAATGGGTAAGTAAGTTGATACTGTTATTAATGTGTATTTAAAAAAATCAATAAAAAATGTGCTTAGACGCTTCTTTATCCGCACACAATGCAAGATTAACCCCGGTGTCAGGGAGAGTAATGAAGTAAAGAATGCGTTTGACAGAGGAGCAAGCCTATTGAATATTTTAAAAGGTATCTGAAGGGAAGTTTGAATAGAGTTGTTGTTGAATAACATCACTGATATTGCAGCATTTTATCAAAGCAAAAAAAAACAAAGTAGAAATGTAGTTACTAAAACGTTAGTAACTAAAACTCTGAGAAATCTTTAACTTTAATATTGAATCTGTTGAACAATAGCCAAGAGTCTGGTAGATTACAGAATGGAGATTATCCTCCATTTTTTTTGAGTTTCACATTTTTAAAGCTTCCTTTTAAAACAACAATGCCCGTTGTCTCGGCCGGGAAATTAAACATTTGATTTATCTGACGCATCCTGAGGACATGACGCGCCGTGGGAGCGAGCGACCCTAAATGTATGCATACATTACCCGTTAAAAATGTACAACACACATTTCGCATTACAGCTGGCTGAGTGCTACCGGAGTTATGAAGCCGTGAATACCCTTGTTATGTACGTGTCTTGTCCAACCAACAACGCATTTTCAAACTTTAGCACTATTATTACAAAAGCCCAACTTATAAGCAAATTAAATATTGTTGACGTGATTGAGTCGAAATTCCGGGCATGCCACGCCAGATCCAATCGGCTTAAGCGACTATAAAATATTTTTATTTATTTCAATGGCACTTTGTAAGTTGTCAGATATAATGAATATATTACCGGTAGCACTAACAGAATATTCTTTTGAAAGGGTAATTATTTACAGAAACGATCGTCGTATTTTGATAAACAACCCCGATAACAATACATCTCCGACAGCGTTCACGCATTCCCTATCCCCATCCATTACTGTTTCATCTTCAATAACACGTTTCGCTGAGGCAGCCTTTGAAGCTTGAACAAATCCGTAAATCTGAACCTTATCGTGTATTACACAGAGGCCATTTAACAATGTTACATCTCTGGCTTTGTTGGAGCGCTAACTCTTTCATCTATCATAATCGTTCATGCTGAAAGCAATCAAGATTGATTTTTTTTCCAAAGAAATTTCGACTCTAGCTTCCGAGAGTTTGGGCATGATTTTGTCCGTGGTTAGTGAGCTTTGTCGGTTAGGAGCTAACCGCATTCGGAGGCGAGCGTAAGCGTCGGCGTAACGAAGGGACCTTCAGATCCAGGAAAATGACAAATGACATCTGCCTACCGCCTGTCAAATATCCGACAGATAATAAATGACCCCGATTGTTTATCATCAAACATCGCATATATCATTATCGTGGACTCAGCGCGGGGGTTTGACTCCAGGGAGTATGATTAATATTGTTTGGTTAATTTCGAGTCGGTGTAAATACTTGGGGGAAGTTTTGGCTGTCATTGCGGGTTGATTACGTTGATAGGGGGTAGTGGTGATTCAAATGAAAATTACTGTCTTTATTTATAATTTAAAGTCGATTAAAATAATTAATACTCGTAAAGAGCTTCACGATATATTTCACAGTTTTGTACCCAATCATTATTTTTACAGCAGGTATTTTAGTTAGGTAGAGTCAACTTATTTCATTCCTTAGCCACCATAGAACGTTATAATAATAAATAATTTCTTATGCCCGTTTATTGTTATCAAAGTAAAATTTCAATAAACTCCGTAGGTAATAACGTAATAAGATAGAGATCAAAAGAGGACTTACTGTATTTATTTAATGTAAATATTGTTTTAAATTACGAACAAATAATTTTTACATTAGCTTATTTATGTACTAAACAGTACTCTAACAATCTGCATACAAATCTGTTCCATTATCGAGGCCAGCTAACAGATTGTCATTGCAAATTTGCAACGCGACGTTGCATTGGCACTTGATTTATTCATAACTCCACTGTGTCCGTCTTGGAGGCTATTCAAGTAAGTAGTGAGTTCGTATATTATGTTAGGTATTTTGTTTATTAGCTTTGCAAAACTTAAGACGTACTATACTATGTATGTTGGACGTGGCAGTATCTATAGGTTTTTGCAAATACTTACGCATAGATGTATCGGTGTACTCTTTTATAGGAGCCTACTATTAACCATGGGTTTTTTTTTAATACTCAAATGGAATTTTTATTCCAGGTCCCAAGATACTTAGCTTAGTCTAGTTTTGATTCACTGTGTAACAATTTGAAACCTCCTAGTGCCATAATTCTAATTTTTAACTTTCATTATTTTAAGATGACATGATTTTCATCGTCAATATAAATATTGCCAAATACAGAATATTAAATCGACTTAGAGTTTGGTCTATACATTCTATAAATTTAGTAACCTTTTAAAAATCATGAGAAATCTTTTCCGAAGTATTGGGCGGACCATTTTTTATTACGCCTGAAAGCGATACGTCAAAATCAGTGTTCACGAAATTCCGGACGTTACCGCACTACCGCGTTGTTAAGGGACGAGATTGTTGCTACTTCTGTAAATGTTTTGCCAAATTTATAAAAACTATTAATTTCGTTGGTTTTTTTTTGTGATTTTAAATTACATTTTGGTTTATGCTAATAATTAAATTGTGTATCACTACTGCGATGATGTACTCTCAGTTGAGCCGTTTCATTTCTGACTAAGCGTAGAATATTCTCACAGTAAGTAAGTGTCATAATCATGACATTTATCCCTGTTTCACAGTACAGGTCGATTCATATCTACAGATACCGAGCGTGTCAGACACGTGCCGTATTAGACACCGACAAAATATTCTTTCTGTGCATTCTGGCCGAGCACGGCCCGAGTCTGTCGGTGTCTACGTCTTCGTGTTACGATAGATATGAATTCGTTAATAGAAACTGTATAGAAGAATATTAATTTGTCTGTCACGGTACGTGTCTGACACGTTCGGTGTCTGTAGATATGAATCGACCTCAACGTCACAAATCAACTGGTTTGATAGCACGTTTTAGTTCGTATAAAAATATTGGGGCCAAAAACTTCTCGAATGGAGACCACGGACTGGCAAGCGCAGCGTGGCGTTGGAACTTGCATCCAAGTTGAATCTGCGGACTTCACCAAATCGTCCGTCAATTCCAACCTTAATGATTGGGTATCAATGAGGGAGGCCTATGTCCAGCAGTGAACGTCTTGCGGCTGAAATGATGATGATGATGATGATAAAAATATTTCAGCAGAATACACTTTTGTTTATTGAAACTAAGCCTATTGACCAAAAAAGAATGTGAAAACTAAAACGGTTAGGTATAAATCCCAAAAAAGCTGCTTGAGAGTGCTGCCGATACTCGCTCTCCTAAGCATTTGTTCTGCTTTAGCGTACAACTTGTGGCATCGTGTTAATTTCCAGTCGGAAGCGAGCTTGATAAATGAGTGTCGGGCTTCAAAGGGAGCACAATGGAGACCTGACCCGACGTTAATCAAAAAAACGTCTGTCGCCGCAGTTAGCGGGGGAAATCGTAAGAAAATTTAGTACCGTAGTGCGGTGTAAATAGGTGACAAAGAACAACTTAAGTGCTGTAAGTAAGTCAAAAGGGTAAGACTTTGAAAATAAATATTTGGTTTTCTACCCACTAACACTAAGCGCTTACTAAAATTCGTTGGACATTTGGTCTGCCTTTATCAATACAAATATAAATTGTTCAGTGAATTGAGAACTTTAAGTATAATGTAATAATTTCCATAATAACATAACTGGTGACGGTCTAGGTCTTAAGCACTACATCTGTTAGAAAAAGTTAGGAGTCAGGAGGATAGAAAATTATAACTAGAATGACTGTAATACAAATAGTAAACCTTGAACAAAAATAATGATCATAAACGTGCTTAGACTTTTAATTTCCATACACGTGCCATGCTATACCTATTTAGATCAAACCAGATACCAAAATAATATTGCTACGATACGATACGATTGTTAATGTTGAATATCGACTGTCATTGAATGATTACTTAAATATGATGATTTTAATGACAAGCAAATTCAACGACCGACCGATTCGGAAAACCTGCCATGCATAATAAAGTTCCTCTCATGACAGAAGTTCCATGTTTCGACAAAAGTTATACATACACTGACAATCAAATATCTGTAGTTGTCTACAAAGTGACTGATTATTTTTGATCTCCCGTATAAGTTTGTTTGTTATTATGAAAGAAACAATACGCTATCCGTTTCGCTTCGCATTTGTTAATAGGATGTGTCTCAAGACAGAACCCCATGTTATGACGAATAGGAGATCAGTGTCACGTCTGATGGGATTATCCTTCGCCTCGACGTCACGCGTGAAATGATTGAGTAAGATGATTATAATCAAAGTATGAGAGTGTTAAGTGGTAGAATTAATATAGGATTTGTACGTGGACGTAGTCATTCAGAAATGATCCGACCTGCAAACGATTAAATTACAATTTTGAATGCAGATTCTGTAGCACAAAACCGAAAAAAAAAAATTGTTTCTTTGTAAATTTCTTTTCCGTCCTTCCCTTGGTCTTTTGAGTAATTTTACTCTATTTTTCTCTCAGTTCAGCAGTTAAAAAATTAAAAAATTAAAATTTATTTATTTATATTTTTCAGACGGACGTAAGAAAATCTCTATTTTATTTAATTGTTTATTTCCTTGCTTTTCTATAAAAACTCAATGGTTATAATTATAACTACTTTTAATTTTAAACTTGTTGCTTTATTACCGTGAATATAATTTTTATGTATTAAAAAAACTTAACTCATTCTTTTTTATTCCTTTTGGGTGATTAGCTGCAGTTCGAAGCCGGTATAATTAATTCACTCAAGTTTTAGAGTAACGAACTTGGAACAATCTGCCACAAGAAAACCACTACCCTATTTCTAGAGAACATTCGAAATAAACAAAACACAAACAGCCAATCCGAGCACTTATTTATCACACGACGTTTCCTAGAAAAGTGTAGTTACAAAGCTAACAGGATGTCTGAGTAAAGGCAGCGGATACGAAAATCGCTCCATCGACAAATTTATGCAGCTGTAAAGGCAGATTTATTCGTGAGGAGGCGACGTGTGAAGGCATTGGGGAATACTGGGGGATAGGATGACGAATAACAGGGAGATATTCATATACACCGTGAAATTTTAGTGGTTGTTTTCCCGAAACGAGGTGATTTAGTATCGATTGTACAATCGATTTATAATTACTATTTTGACTAGAGTCAAAAATCCAATTGTGAAAAACGAAAGTCGAGTCGAGAGTCGAACGCTTCGTTGGTACAAGTAGCGTACGATCGTACGATAGGTTAGGTACCAACGAAGTGTTACTATTGGTTTGCGGTCATTTTCGACGTTCGTTTTTCACAATTGGATTTTTGACTCTAGTCAAAATAGTAATTATAAATCGATTGTACAATCGAAACTAAATCACCTCGTTTCGGGAAAACAACCACTAAATTTTCACGGTGTATATCAAACAGCAAATTATTCTGTTGACAAAATGTATGACAGCATAGATGATGATGATGAGCCCTGAAAACAAATGTCCTGCTAGAAGTTGTCTCAATAGTTTCCTCCTTTATTTACTTATTTGCTCTCATATTTGATAATCTAAGGGAACGTTTACATAGTTTTACAAGTTCTTTTTTATCATCCATACAATGTACTTATTTATGTATATATTTATACACTATTCCATACTGTCATTTGTGTGTGATGTGAACTCCTTTATACAACAACTTAAATACGCTATTTATAAATACCGATACGATAAAGCAGACCGCTTTTTCGACGTACCCTTACTAATTTGCTATTTATTTATTTATTGATATAATTTTCACACCACCTGCTCGACAATGCCTTATTATATTATCATGCAAACCTCTCTCAAAGTAAGTCATTAAAGCCCTTTCATTCTAACCCGGGCAGTAATTTGATTCTCACTTCTCGTAGTTCTTATTGGTATGCACTTAAAGTCTAATTTCAAAATCGCCCGGCGTGCAGGCCGGCGCGCAGCTCGTGCACGTGCTGGTCGCGGCGGCGCAGCCCGCGCTGCTGCTGGTGCTGGTGCTCAACGTGCTCAGCCCCGCGGGGGCCGCGCCGCACCTCATTTATTTGCAGTTCCGCGGCCGAACGAAAACAAAGTCAAATACTTAAACAAAAGCCGCGAGTGTTTCAATACGCTGCAATTTTAAGTATCAAAACTGCAAAAGAAGATAAAACATTAAGTAAATATCGAGTGACGAAAGTGATTTGACTCCTGATTCCATTAAATTAGACGCCTTAGGACCACTTGCACAGTTCAGAGTAAAAAAATTAAATCGGTAACCCTGGGTTAAGAATAACAGTTCCATACATTTTGACACTTGTCAACCCTGGGTTAGCAGTTAACTCGCTCGGAGTTAAGTAGCTAACCCAGGTCTGCGCAAGCCGGCCTTAGAAATTGTTAATAATGAGAGAAGTCGAAGGAAAAATACTTAAAAGCTTACAAAGATTTCGACAAATGGAAAACTGCGAAAGGCGCAAAGTCAATGTCAGAATCAGTGCTTCTGTGTCTATTTAAAGTATTTTTCTAGTAGCCTTGGTTTTTATTTTCTCGCAAAAGGTGAGTAAAGTAGAGTATACTCCTCGGGGATAAAACTGATTCTGCCTTGGGCGCGCTTAAATCCTTCACTGCTCTCAGGACTCCATCTTAATTCCCTCGCTTCGCTCGGGAATCAACTAAGAACCCCCTCTCTACGCTCGGGATTTAAATCTGGAGTCCCTCGATACGCTCAGGATTCAATATCGCGCCCGTGAAATAATGCAGTGCTTTATCCCCTTGGTGTACAATCTACTATTATCTAGCTATTATTGTAATTTATATTATTACACATAGAATACAGGAAGCGTTTATACTTTCTTTAAAGGCCGGCAACAGATCAGTGACTCGCTTTGAGTTGTTGATATTTATAGGCGGTGGTGATCATTTCCCATTAGATGACCCGCTTGCTCGTTTACCTCTCTCTCATAATAAAAAAAGCATGTGGATGAAGGGAAGTAATCAAATAAAGGCGCAACTTTCTTTGCAATTGTCTCATTTTATTTAATTCGTACGAAATTTTGTAAGTCCTTTCATCCGTTTGAGTTCATTGTCGTGTGTCCACTGATTATTTCAAGTTGCCTCGGTGAATTCGAAAACTTCTTAATCGAGCTTGTTCAAGATTTGGTCCGATAAACGATGTATCTGTGAGTCACAAACGATTTCCATATCTAATAACGCGTGGAGCTCTCTTTATGTTATGCTGAAAAATTTATGGGAAAAATGACATCAAAGGAGCACCAAGTAAATTTGATATCATCGTAAATCGGAGCTATAATATATATTACGTCCGTACGCGTTACATTGCAAGTTCCCTGTTTATTTTTAACTGTGATGTTGGTAGATTTTTGATCGAAAAATAGTTTTTATCTACGGCTTCGTTCGTCTGAAGTTTGTTTTTTCAGCGCTAAATTTGTTACATGGAATTGTGTTCGAGTCCTTTAAGTATTATCATCCCTGCCTATGGACGTCCACTATAGGGCACAGGTCTCCTAACAGAATGCTCCAAGTATACTTTAACGAAATTTGCATGCTCAGGCAGTGCAGGTGTTTTCTGCAATTCATTTGAGCGAAGGAATATCCTCAATGCCTCAGACCGTTATAGGGTTCTGTAGCCAAAACGATAAGAATGGAACCCTCATAGTTACTAACTCTATTTTGTGTTAGCGCTAATTGTTGTAGCATTTAAAAAAAATTCTCTCTCCTTTTTTACATCGTTCTCTATGCGTGGCCCTACCGCACTTGGCTGATTTATTATATAATTACTAAGTTTCTTTGAAATGGTAACCCAGTGCTACAGTGGGATGAAATCGTACTTGCGAATAAACAGCTTATTTCCTCGAAGAACGGGCTTCAACCAAAGCCGTGTTTGTTGGAAAGTGAATCAAATACTGCAGATTTATTATTGGTCTTAACAGTTCAACGTTCCTTTCTTAAATGTAAATGATTTGTTACTCAAAGCAAAGTTAATTGATGTTGTAACATAAAAAATAATAGTTTTAAAAAACTAAAAAACACGCTTTAAAAAATAAAAAATAAATTTTAATAAATTTCAATTCACTATTCTTATAGTGCAGTAAAAAATCTTAATAAGTAATTATTATATTGTTATATCCAGATCAAAATTTGTAAGCAATTCTAAATATTAATAAAATAAATAATAATAGTTTAAAATATTTTATTGTAAAAAAAGCGTGGGGTGCATGGTGTCAATTGTCAAGGATTATCATTTTGATAACATCTTAAAAAGCACCCCACGCTTTTTTTACAATAAAATATTTTAAACTATTATTATTTATTTTATCAATATTTAGAATTGTTTACAAATTTTGATCTGGATATAACAATATAATAATTGCTTATTAAGATTTTTTACTGCACTATAAGAATAGTGCATTGAAATTTATTAAAATTTATTTTTTATTTTTTAAAGCGTGTTTTTTAGTTTTTTTAAACTATTATTTATTTTATATTTTTTAGTTGCATTTTTTTTCTTTTTAACTTTACCCCCTCACCTACAACCCACAAACCCCCTAAACCCAACCCCCCAACATCCCCCACCCCATTTCCCCAAACCCCCCCCAAACCCCACACCCTTACCCCCAATCCCCTAAACCCCCCTTACCCCCTCCTCATTTTACAAACCCCCGAACCACTTAAACCCAACCCCCCTAACACCGAACCCCCCAAACCCCCGGAACCCCCCCTCCCCCACCCCACCACCTGCCCCCAACCCCTCCCTCCCCCACCCCGCCACCTACCGCCCCCCCCTTCCAGTTCCATCATCAAACCCTTGTTACCATCTAGGCCTCTTACCCCCTCCCCATTTCCCACAACCCCCCAAAATCACTTACCCCCGAACCCCCCAACACCCCCACCCTATTCCCCGTAAACCCCCCCCCATCTCCTAACCCCAACCACCACACCCTAACCCCCAACCCTCTAAACCCCCGACCCCCTAACCCCATACCCCATTCCCCCCCCACCCCGCCACCTACCCCCCTTCCAGCTCCATCATCAGACCCTGGTTACCATCTAGGATCAAAGTGCTCGTCAAGACGAATCAAACGAGCCCAAACTCGACGGGGTTGTGTAGTTTTATTGTGGAGTGCCTTTGGCCATCTTCCAGCTCCATCATCAGACCCTGATTACCATCTGAGATCAAAGTGCTCGTCAAGACGAATCAAACGAGCCCAAATTCGACGGGATTGTGTTGTTTTATTACATAGTTCCTATGGCCACCATCCAGCTCCATCATCAGATCAGCTCCATGTTACAATAATATTGCATTGTCATCCAATTTACACATATGTGCAAAATTTCAGCTCAATCGGAAACCGGGAAGTGGGTCAAAATCGCGCCCTAAGGAGTCGGTTACAAACAAACATACATACAAACATACATACAAACATACAGGTGAAGCTAATATAAAGCGTGTAATAAAAACAGAGCCCATGACCTTACCGGCAGATGGGCCCACCTTGAATTTCTTCGGAGTTGGAGATGATGGCCTTTTCCATGTCATAGACTGCAGTTTCGTTTCAGGGTCGTAATGATGGAGCCATGTTTCGTCCATTGTTATAAATCGCGCCAAAAAAAGTTCCCGGTCTTGCTGTATCAGGTCCAAAGCTTCTTGACAAATCTCGACTCTAGTTTGTTTTTGCGTGTCAGTAAGCATTCTTGGTACCCAACGCCCAGATACCTTTTTCATACCCAAGCGTTAATGTAAAATATTATGCACGCTCCCCGTTGAAATCTTTACATTTTCAGCAATAAAACGAACCGTGACACGACGATCCGCCAAAACTGAGTTTTCAACTTTTTTCACAATTTCTTCAGTTATTGCTGTAGTAGGGCGTCCGGAGAGGGGGTCGTCCATGGTCGATGTTCTTCCATGTCTAAATTCGGCGCACCAACGTGCGACTGTCGAATACGGAGGAGCATTAGACCCTTCAGTGTCCCGAAAATCTAAATTGACTTGGTCCGTAGAAAAATTTTTCAAACACAAGTATTTGATAACGGCACGTAGTTAAATTTTCTCCATTTTCGCTAACGTACTCAATAGCATTGCAAAGAAATTACCGTATTTTTTTTTAAACAAAAGACAGTTGGTTTTTTTTTTCATAGCAATCAGCTTAATAGATTAGCTTTACCGGCCAGTATTTAATTTCCTCATATTGAAAGAGTTTGCATCTCATTCTCACTTTATATTGAACGCCCCTCGTATAGAGACGTTGACGAAATGCTTCCACACCACTTTGTCCTCGGCCTGTTTCAGAGCTGCTGGCAAGTGGCAAAGTGAGCCCGTTATCGCCTTAATTTCACCCGACCATCGCGCATCGGGGTAGTTGGGGACCGTCTTCTTCGTCTTTTCCCTTCTATCTTAACTAGCACGATCGGTTTCTGGAGGTTGTTTGGTTCCCTTCGAGCAATATGGCCAAAATAGCCGAGTACCTGCTCACTGGTAGCACGTCGTGGAAAATCTGATTCTGATATTCAGCTGGTCGTGAATGGATCTGTTGGTTCTTTTTGCGCGTTTCTTTTTTTCGCGTTTATAATATTAGTAAGATTAATGGGTGTCTGTTATTGGCCTCTTATAATGCATTGTACTCTTAATTTCTGCGCCCAACATGGTACATAATGTGATCTTCTAGTTTAATACATACCTTCTATAAAAAACTATTATGAGCAATAAGCAATAAAGTATTGAGTATGAAATGTGTTGTATATTATATTCCTTGTATATCCATGGCCGTTGTTATCGTTAATCTTCTATCTTCTTCTCTAATATGTAAAAATGTCGTGTCACGGTGTTTATAATCGAACTCCTCCGAAACGGCTTGACCAATTTTTAGGATTATTTTATCTCTATTTTTGGTAGGTCTGAGAATAGGTCGTAGGCTATTTTTTATACCCGTATTCTTCGCGAACGGATTCGCGGGCAACAGCTAGTATAAATAAATAAATAAAACTATCAAGAGTGTACTAGGAAGAAGAAGTACTTTAACGTCTTCTTTAATCGTTCTCGTGACTGTTTAGTCACCAGACTTAGTATTTCATCGTCATCAGTCATCAGACTTCAGCTGAGCGACTGATTATCGTTCGACGTATACAAATGCGTTCCGACTTCGCGTGAAAAGTCCGGTAAACGTTATTTTCCGTGTTGTTTGTTTTATTTGGCATCCCTTTGAAGACCGCGGTGATATATGGATGCTGGATGGTGGGTGGAGTAAGCGAGAAGCGGCTGGCGGTGATAATTATATTTTACTAGCTTTTGCCCGCGACCCCGTCTGCGAAGAATAGAGGTAACAAATATAGAGAAAAAATTTCACAAAAATCGGCCAAGTCGTTTCGGATAAGTTCGATGACAAACACCGTGACACGAGATTTAGAGGTCACCTTTGCATCTGAGAGGCAAGTCAATAGCGTGTGTGAAGGTCCTTAATCCACATTGAGTCCGCGTGGAAACTACAACACAAGCCTTCTCATTCTGCAAGAAATACTCTACCCAGTAGTGAATAATTCATAATGGGAATTGTATAAACAGATTTCATGAAATAATTGACAGCATTTTACATACACCCACACTAAACAAAACTTATATTATGGGTACTAAACAACGGATAAACGAATAACTGACTGAACGACTGACTGATTTATCAACGCAGACCTTAGCTACTCCGTCTAGGAGCTTGAAATATTAAAAACCAGAATTCTATGATTGAAAAAGTCAACCACAACAGGATTTAAAGGAAAGAATGTTGATACAGTAGTTTTGGAGATAAGGAGGGAAATTCAACTTTCTCTTATTTTTCCGTTGATAAAATTGCGAATAAAGCTTGAATATAAAACAAGTTCCCAATCCGCAGTGGGCCCGCGTGGGAACTACGGCCCAAGCCCTCTGATTCTGAGAGGAGGCATGTGCCCTGCAGTGGGGCGTATATAGGCTGGGATGTATAGATAAAAACATGACATGTTAAGCATCCAAGACGCGAAGGCAAACACTAATATTTTTGAACGATATCAAAAGATCTTTACTTATTGACGGCTTCATCGTGTGAAAAACTTTGTTTTAAAGCATGGATCACGTAAATCGCTTTCCTTTTCCCGTTTATGCCTTTCCGATTATTCCGTTCGCGATTTCCTTTCAGCCCCTGATTTATGGGGCCTCAAACGTTCCTTCAAATTAAATATAAAACGTTATTTATCCCTTTATTATATAAACACGCTGCAGTTGTTTGAAGTTGAATTTATGCGCATATGGGATTAGTTTAATTAATTGCATTCAGAATAATTCATAAATATAGAATTTTATTGGATGCTTCAAAACCATTTTATCGCACTGGTCTTGTGTCATAAATTGTCAAAGCCCCTTCATATAATCTCTGATAGTTGAATAATCACTTGTGCAATTGGCGACACGAACGATTAGATCTTGAATTAGCTCTATCATCTATACTATTAATTCAAATAGCGTAAACAAGATGTAGGCCAATGTTTTCTACGCTGTTGACATACAAAGCTATTGTGTTTTACGCTGAATGCATAGCAAAGTTGGTATAATCGTTTATTGTCGTTGTAATGATTGCATCAATATGCATACTTACTCTTGCAATTTAAAGAAAGAATATCTGCGTTTGTCTTTACAATCATTTACTTATTTATTCAAAAAGACTACGTAATGTGCTTGAATTGCACATTAAAATTGCTTAACATTTACATCATAATATTCATAATACTTCAGTGCAATTGGTTTTGTACAAAATAATAAAATCTTAACTAAAACTTAAGCCGCACAATCAATGATCAGTACTGGACCTCCTACGGCTGATGATGAACTAAAACTACCTATTAAATCTAAAAAATGGTGGTGAAAAAGTTGTCAGCATTTCCTCGTTTAATAGGGATGGCATTTGTTTTTCTAGAACAGTAATGTACTTAAGTACATATGCCGCTGAACGGTGACCAAGTTGTAAAAATGATGGGAAATAGTAGTAATAGATAAATATAAAAAAATACTGACACTTCTTTCTAAACAACCACGCGGTACGAATCTATGCGCATATGTTTATTGTGTTCAATAAACGTATAAAAGACAGAAAACAACAATGGTTTTTTTTTTAAAAAGAGTTGCGGCATCTAATCTGATTGATTACCCCAATTTATACTAAAATTTTTACTCCGTTACACAATGTTTATCGAGCAAATTTAATCACAAAACTCTCCAGTGGTTCAGAAGCATAATATTTTCTAAAAACAAATGCAAACCGATATTTTTATTCGCCATCATTAAATTATTCCATCCAAGTGCCCGCGTTCAATGTAAGTCATTATATTCAAATATGCTCAATGATTTATGTTCAATGCACATACTGACAATGGATCGTTTTAATCATTGTTATTGACTCATTAATAGATTTATAGGTTTTTTTATTTACGTTTTATTCAATGGCACGATAAAGTCTTATGTTGTGTTAATAATTTTATTTTTCGCTTATTATTATTGCTGTTTGACGTTAGAATGTGTTTTTTACTTTGTCCCCGTTTATCCAAGAAACATCTTCATAGAAAAATTATTAGGTTGTCCAGGAGACAAAAAAAAAGTTGATTCATAACAGATTTTCAAAAATGTTGGACACGTTATTATATTAAACAAAAAAGATGAAGATGCAGCTCTTAGAAGTTCCGTGTAAAGTCACATTTTGGTACACCTTTACACTTAGACGTGACAGGTCCCAAACGTTGGTACGTTTTATCTTTATCATTTTTTGTTTAGTTGAGAAAAGAAAAATACGTATTTAAATTTTTGATAATCCTACTAACAGGCTAATTTATGATAATATTTTTTTTACCTACACGATTGCAAATTGTGTAAAAACGCTGTCACTGCGATACACAATAATTTAGTAATCAGACATGCACTAGTCAAAAATACATCGTGACTTTGACAAATAATTGCCAGTAAAATTGACAGCATGTGACTGTAATTACCGTTTCATATCTCTAAAAGCCCCCAGCCATCCATATTATTGAGAAATAAAACAAACCAGCTGATTACCCGGCTGATTATACGGGGGGCTCGGAAATTATAGCCTGGCCAGTTTAATGGATGCCTCGTTTCGTATTACATGCGGCTGCGCAGGTCCGACGGCTTTTTTACCCAGGTGAAGAAAGAGGTGTTATAAGTTCCACATTTATATGTGTCCGTTTCACGTTTTTGATTTTTTCGTAATCATTTTTGACATACTCAGTCAAAATAGTGTCAAAAATGGCGGACTTCGTATGCGGTGTGTTAAGATGTCAATGTAAGTAGGTACTAGTTTTATCCCGTGGCTTCGTTCCCAGGGACAAATGAAACCTTGGCTAAATATCTCTTCTTAAACCACCTCTGTGATCTTTAAGAAATATTTGAAATAGAATAACAGCACACGTTTCACGTTACACGTTTCAGTGCACGTTTGGCAGCCGCCGTGACGTGCGACTCCGAGAGGAAGAGCTACGGATTAGCCCAAAACATGTTGAGTTAAACTCGTTTTAAGACGTGAGTGATCCGTTTATTTTCACTATGAGTGAGTCTCACGGTAGTTTCATGTTTAAAGTAGAATAAAGAAATTGAATAAAGATATTTTGACTTATTATTTTAACTTAGCTTTTTTTTATTTGACTCTAGCTATAGTCAGGGTCGGATTTAAAGATATGGGGGCCTTGAGGCATAAAAGGAGTGACGGCCCCTTGACCACAATTTTTTTTGTCAAATAATATACAAATAATTAGGTACTCGTCTGAATTTGAAAGATAAATAACAAAACACCGGCCAAGAGCGTGTCGGACACGGCCAAGATAGGGTTCCGTAGCCATTACGAAAAAATCAAGTAATATTTTTCTAAGGATTTCATATGTGTACGGAATCTTCCAAGTTTAGGTATGTTTTATACCTTAGGCTACTATTTACTCTTAAACTACAAATAATTCCCAAGCAATTTTAGCCGCTATAATTTTCCTTGTAAATTTAATATATTTACTACCATTCTGATTTTTTTTAATTTTTCCACCCAACAGTTTAGATTTTAGAGGGGGGGGGGGCGGTCGATTTTAATGAAAATTTTCACTTTCAAGTTGAATATTTCGCAATCAGATCACTAAATAGAAAAATCATGTTAGCAACCCCCCAATGGTTTTAAAAGACCTATCCAACGATACCCCACACTATAGGGTTAGTCGAGAAAATAAAATCACCCCCACTTTACGTCTATGGGAGATACCCTAAAAAAAAATATTTTTTATTTTACCACTTTTTTTGCGTGACTGACATGTATATTCATGCCAAATTACAGCTTTCTGGTACTAACGATGTCTGAGCTTAGCCGCGGACGGACAGACAGACAGACAGACATGGCGAAACTATAAGGCTTCCTAGTTGACTACGGAACCCTAAAAAAGGAATATATAGGCACAAATATAACTGTGGGGCACGGTTGGTAGCGGGTAAGCAAGGGAAAAACATCGCATTTCAATGTTATGGAACTCCAATAAGTAACTCTTAAGTTTGTCAATTATGTAAAATAAATTATTTTTAGCAAAAATTATTCTGTACCATTGACTCAAGTGAAGTAGAACTGATGGCCAAAAGGTCTCGAGTGGCGTCCACGGACCGGAAGATACAGTGTAGATAGGCCTCCAACAAGATGGAGCGACGAAGTGGCTTAGGTGGCGGGAACGCGTTGGATGCGAATAACGCAGGACCCGATCTCTTTGATGAACCTCGGAGAAGGTCTATGTTCAGCAGTGGACGTCATTCTGCTGAAAAGCTGGTGATGATTATTCTACGCCAGTTGCAATAATCGCACATCAAACAAAACTGCATTGACAACAGTTTATTAAAGCACAATTTGAATGCTGGAAAATAATTCCTCTAATACTAACCCTGTGCAAGACGAGACAAGAATCCTTAAATTCCAAACACAGACATAAAGTTCCAATTCAATGTCAACAAATTTCATAATGCACCTTAACTTAAAGGCTGAAGGTTGCAATACGATTAACAAAGATTGAGGTATGGAACTTTGTTTTAGTTAAAGAGTCCATCATAATTATGAACCCCAATCGACAGGTCTGACATAACTACACGCACCGCCGGTGGTAGGTTTGCCGCACTTTGCGCCTGGTTGGGATAAATACCACTTTGAGCAAGGTAATGTGGTAGTTTTGACTGGGAAATTATATAGCTGTGTTGGAAATTATTGGCCTGTGTGGTTAGAAGGATTTTAATGTTCTACTATTTTTTTAATGAAGAGCGTATGGTAAGCAAACGGTTCACAAGAAAAATACCTTCCAAGAAATACAAAAACGTACTTATTCACATAGATTGCCAATCTTTGAAACATTTTTCTACCACGTAGATTTTTTTATTAAAGCATGTTATTTCTGGATACTTTTTAGAATAAACAACGAAACGCAAAAATACTAAGACTCAATGATTACTAAAGTATAATAATAATAATAATAAGGTGATTGTTTAATCATCGTTATAATTTTGATACGTAAAATAACACAGGTCTGTCCATATATACCTATCATCAACTTTTTTATAATTCCTATTAAAATTCAAAATGTCAAAAAAGAAAATGAAACATGCTCTAATGTGTTAAAGATACTGAATTACCTACCGAAATTTGAATAGACAGTTGTAGTTGATTTGACAACAGCTAGAGAAGCTGTTTTCGCTCCATAGAGCTATAAAGATGTTAAATAGGTACCAGAATTGAACCCAAAGCGAAACGTCTCAGGCCCATAGAACAAATTGGAATAACTTTCCGTCTAAACTAAAAACTTGCAACTTTGAAAACGTCTTGAGACGTTTTAACATATACATAGTAATAATCGTAATTATAACACAGCTTTATAATAGCCCGTATGGATCGTTAAACACAAATCGTAGTAATAAATCTTGACTATAATAATCGTTGGTAATAACATAAATAGTATAGCCAATCGGTTATTCACGGACACAAACGCTAGGTGATAATGGCTGATAGACATGGTAAAGAATCGATGGAATTGGCGTTAAATTTTTTTTATAATTGCCTTTTCCTTAACGAATTTTAATTGCATTTATTTAACGAGTCGAATCAGACCTATAATATGTAGTAAATAAATAAGTTACGATGATGACGAGTTGGAAATAATTGAAAACATCGTCATGTTTAGCTAAATGACGTCCACTAATCTGGATCTTTGTACTAAATTAAAATAATTAAGTTGAAGTCTTAATTACTATCATGTTTTTGTATGTAACGACTAAACTTAAAAACTACTGGACCGATTTCGAAAATTCTTTTGCTGTTAGAAAGCTACATTATCTTATCACTGAGTGACATAGGCTACTTTTTACCGCGGGAAAATACCTTTTCCTACGGAAAAATTAATTTATCGCGGGCGAAGCTGCGAACGGAAGGCTAGTACTTAATAATACTATGGATTAACATGCTGTTAGATGTTATTAATGTTACGGGATGTAGAGCGTGATTATTCCGTCTATGTCCAGTAACAAATACGTCTAATTTAATAAACCATGAATCATTGAACACTGTCAATAAACACGGTATGTTAATAATAAATGAAATGGGTAGGTATTTTTTCACAAATACACCAAAAAATCTGAATCTTACATCAGCGACCTGCAAAGTTACTTCATAAAAATTATACGTACTAATTAAAACATCCTTATGTTTTCCATAAAATTGGCGTTCTCTAATAGCTTTTAACAATTAACTTTTAAGTGTTTTAAAGTCGATTTTGTAATGTTCTTGAGGTACTTTTGTCTCGCTTTCACTACGACAAGGTAATAAAAATCCTCGTTCTCACGGTACGTAGTGGTCATTTTACAGTAAAATGAACACATTGTCTTTTTATGTTGTTATTGAAATACACTTGACTTTAAGCTTCCTATTCATACAATAAAATGATTCGGCGAATTTTTTTTTATTATTTTGACATTTTCAACATTATAGTTTGGCAACGGTTTTTGTATAAAATACCTATTATTGGAATTGCCTGTCTTCAATGCGTTTCAATAAACTACTATTTTTACTGTTCAAGTGTTCAATATGCAATTTCTTGACCTCAATCGATGATTTAGGTCAAGAATCAGGAAGTTTTTATATATCCACGTAATAAAAACACTTTAAAAGTGTATTTTGTCAGCCGCAGTAAATGGCCACACAACTGTAATCTTATGTTAAATAATAAAATAAAAATAAAAAATACTGTTTTGTATAACTTGAGTTACATAAGTAAGAAATATTAAATGCAAATGAATTCGGTGGCATTGTGTTTGTGGGACGTGTATAAGCTGGAATGACAGTATTGATGATGATCACAAAATTAATCAGCAATATTTCACTGCGTTGTTGTTTAAGATCAAATTAATACTCTGTTTTAAACTTTCGTGATTTTCACTCATAATTTATTATTAGATATTAAACGAGACTTATCACGCAACCAATATTTACCTCGACGTTTCAGCCACACACACACACACACACATTGCCACCACCACCACACTCCACACCACGACGCACCACACCACACCACGGCCGCTGCAATGTGGCCGAAACGTCGAGGTAAATGTTCTTTGCGTGATAAGTCCCGTTTATTATAATGCATAATTAATACTATTTGTAATAGCATTTTTAATTACATGAATACACTTGAATAATTTTATCAAGAATTTTTGACCGAGTGAGCGCAAAGCGCGGGCGAAGCGTCTCCGTTTTAACTTGGGCAAAAATCCTTCCCTATCCTTGTCTCTATAAATCGCATTCCTCAACCGACTGTCGAATAAGTTCGATAATCACGTGATTTTTTCCGATTCAGTTTTCAAAACAGTGGAAACATGGGGGTTGAAAACGTAAAAATTATCATATTTCTGTCATTTCAAATTTTGAAATGACAGAAATATGATAATTTTTTACGTTATCAAAAAATCGCGAGATCCACAGCTCACAGATCCACTGATTGTATTTTAAGGTCATTAAAAAAATCAGAATGCAATGAACGCTCAACCTAATTACGGTAATAAATGCCTTCGTATTAAACAATCACCTCTTAAAATGAAGCATAATGAGCAATACCATAAAAACATTGGAGATAAATTTAATATGGCGGTCGAGTTATTAATGACCGGCCTCTAGAGAGAGATTATTAAATTATTGCGAACACGAATTAAAACATTAATCGGTGCCATTAAATACATGAACATGATTTCCTATAGGGTTGCATTGTTAATGTGAGCGATTTTCGAAAAAGCAATTTTATCACTCCAAAACATTTTGCCAAAAGCGTGGATCGTTTTCAACACCCATAAATTATCTATCTGCACTAAGCAACTTTTTTATCCGCTTTTAATTATCAGATAAAGTTTCATTAATCCATAAAGATCTGGTGACAGTGAAATAATCAAGTACCGTAAAAAAGTGCTGTTTAAAAAATCAAAAACGAACGTAATTTTTTTGTTTCTCACTATATGACTCTTGACTATGTAGTCAAGATATATAATATATAAGATATATATGTCATCATAATGAAATTAAAGCATTATTTTATCATAATTCAGTTTCAGTACTTTAGGCGAGTTGCAATAGATCTCTCTCCAGGCAGATGTTATGCCTGGGGACCGAAGTCCGTGGGATGAAAGTTGGAAGTTGTATTTATGCAGCTGAGTTGAGAAACTTCGGTAGTGCGATGCAAGACGAAAAAAACGAAAAGCGTTTTAATAACCTTCTAAAGGATTATTTGGTCAATAAGAGTTATTATACATTACAAGAATTCTTACATGACACAAATAAAATAAGCCTCGGTCTGCCTTCGTCCATTTTAATGTAACAAACCTTGTTTTTACACGCTTTATATTAGCTTCACCTGTATGTTTGTTTGTATGTATGTTTGTTTGTAACCGACTCCTTAGGGCGTGATTTTGACCCACTTCCCGGTTTTCGATTGAGCTGAAATTTTGCACATATGTGTAAATTGGATGACAATGCAATATTATTGTAACATGGAGCTGATCTGATGATGGAGCTGGATGGTGGCGATAGGAACTATGTAATAAAACAACACAATCCCGTCGAGTTTGGGCTCGTTTGATTCGTCTTGACGAGCACTTTGATCCCAGATGGTAACCAGGGTCTGATGATGGAGCTGGAAGATGGCCAAAGGCACTCCACAATAAAACGACACAACCCCATCGAGTTTGGGCTCGTTTGATTCGTCTTGACGAGCACTTTGATCCCATATGGTAACCAGGGTCTGATGATGGAGCTGGAAGATGGCAGAAGGTACTCCACAATAAAACGCCACAACCCCATCGATTTTGGGCTCGTTTGATTCGTCTTGACGAGCACTTTGATCCCATATGGTAACCAGGGTCTGATGATGGAGCTGGAAGATGGCCAAAGGCACTCCACAATAAAACGAAACAACCCCATCGAGTTTGGGCTTGTTTGATTCGTTTTGACGAGTACTTTGGTCCTAGATGGTAACAAGAGTCTGATGATGGAGCTGGAAGGGGGGTAGGTGGCGGGTTGGGGGGGGAATGGGGCATGGGGTAAGGGGGTCGGGGGTTTAGAGGGTTGGGGGTTAGGGTGTGGCGGTTGGGGTTAGGGGTTGGCGGGGGGTTTACGGGAAATAGGGTGGGGTTGTTGGGCGGTTCGGGGGTAAGTGATTTTGGGGGCTTGTGGGAAATGGGGAGGGGGTAAGAGGCCTAGATGGTAACAAGGGTTTGATGATGGAACTGGAAGGGGGGCGGTAGGTAGCGGGGTGGGGGGTGTGGGAGGGGTGGGGTGGGGGGGCAGGCGGCGTGTGGGGGGAGTGGGGGTGGGGGGGAGGGTGGGTTTCCGGGGGTATGGGGGTTCGGTGTTAGGGGGGTTGGGTTTAGGTGGTTCGGGGGTTTGTAAAATGAGGAGGGGGTAAAGGGGGTTTAGGGGATTGGGGGTAAGGGTGTGGGGTTTGGGGGGGGTTTGGGGAAATGGAGTGGGGGATGTTGGGGGGTTGGGTTTAGGGGGTTTGGGGGTTGTAGGTAAGGGGGTAAGGTTAGAAAGAAAAAAAATGCAACTATAAAATAGAAAATAAATAATAGTTTAAAAAAACTAAAAAACACGCTTTAAAAAATAAAAAATAAATTTTAATAAATTTCAATTCACTATTCTTATAGTGCTGTAAAAATCTTAATAAGCAATTATTATATTGTTATATCCAGATCAAAATTTGTAAACAATTCTAAATATTGATAAAATAAATAATAATAGTTTAAAGTATTTTATTGTAAAAAAAGCGTGGGGTGCTTTTTAAGATGTTATCAAAATGATAATCCTTGACAATTGACACCATGCACCCCACGCTTTTTTTACAATAAAATATTTTAAACTATTATTATTTATTTTATCAATATTTAGAATTGTTTACAGATTTTGATCTGGATATAACAATATAATAATTGATTATTAAGATTTTTAACTGCACTATAAGAATAGTGAATTGAAATTTATTAAAATTTATTTTTTATTTTTTAAAGCGTGTTTTTTATTTTTTTTATTTTTTATTGTAAATCAAAAATGGTAATAATAATGGAATTAATGCTAATAAAACTACTACTATTATACCTAAAACATTTAATTATTATTGTTTTAGAAGATTGACATTGATATTAATATTTTTATTTAACATAAATTGTATTGACATAAAATAATTTATCCATGCATGCATATTCTTAATAGTTTGACATTCTATGCCCTGACAGGGTGTCATGTACCTACCTACCGTCTTGTAAAACTACCATCTATTTATGTAATGAACATGAATCTGAATGAATAAATGAATATGAATATGAATATGAAGATTGTAGTAATTAGTTCCTTATGTGATGACTAGATGGCTCTAGTAGGCGCTACAATACTTATATCATAATTTATATCAATATACAAAAATATAATTAAAGATAGCTTATGTTGGGGAATAAATAAATGTTAATTCTATTCTAAGAGGAGAAATGATAAATGACGTTCAGTGTCTTGTCTACGAAATTAAACCATAAAACAACACTATCTTTACACCAACAAAAAGCCTCTTCTCCTACTCTTTTTCATCGTTCGCTTCTGGCAGAGTGGTCCTGGCCACGGATTTTCTGACCATGAATAAAATATTTGTAGTGGTTTCCAGCTGCCTTCTTCTACAGCACTTTTAACGGCTATGTACTTGTACCTCAAGACCGCTTTCAGCTTCTACTAAGTGAGTGATCTTATAACATCTACTGCGCTGTAATAAACCTTTCTCCCAGCTTTGCACTTCACCCCGCTACTTCCTACCAGCTACAATCCTCGCTCCGCTTGTCACTCCGCTGTTCTCTCACACTGCCACCGTACCCTCTTCAGTGATTTATGCCCTCCATCGATTACGCTCATGCATTCAAGCCTTGCGACACCTCGACACCGTTCACTGCGGGCCGAATTATCTCTTAAACTTATGTTACCTATTTATTATACTGCTTAGATTATACATGACAGTTTGACGTGGATTTCTGAATGCTTAGTTTGAAAGATTTGCTATTATTGGTAGTTGAGACTGTGTGTAGTAATAATGTCAACTCAATAAATTCTTTGTCTGCTTCTATGTCCAAGTACATGATGATAGAGTATTTGTTCAAACGTTTCTTTCGTAAAATGACTGCTGAGGCGCAAGCCACTCAAAAGAGACGTGGGACGAGGGCGCGTCGCAGTCCGTGTCGTGTGTTCGCGGGCCGCGTCTCCGCCCCGTCTCTTCTGTCTGATTTGGATCGGGAAGCTTATTTACCTGCATTGGTATGAAAACTGAAAACAAGTTACCTATGAAGTATCTTTTTGTATTTATTTTTTATAAATACAAAAAGATACTTCATAGGTAACTTGCTTAAAGTTGCACAGTAGCGCCATCTCTTGACCAGGTGAGCGGTTAGTTCCGAAGGAGTGTTAAAATCTCTCGATAGAGGGTGTAACATAGATGTGCGCTTGTCACTGCATAAGGTGATGATTTAGCAGACTGAAATGTATGATGTATAGGAAAAATTCTCGTCTGATCTCTAGACCAGTGGTGGTGTAGGGGTATGGCACACGGCACGGAATGCTGAGGACCTGGGTTCGATTCCCAGCATTGGTCTTTTTTCTGGGGTTTTTTCTGTGCATCTATATTTCAGTTTGTATGTAGTACGAAATATATGAAAACTGATGCCAGGGGCGCCGCGACTGCGACGTACCCCGTCCCACGTCTCTTCTCTGTGGCTTGCGCCTTAACCGCAGCTGCGCGGCATGTTTATAGCCGTGGAATAGCAAAGTAATTCTTCCTGTTCATTGATAAATGAACATCCACTGAGTAACGTATGACTCTATAGAATACTTTGCATTACTCTTACGCATAAGCTAGTTAGTCCAAAGTAATGCCTGAATAGATTTAGTATCAAAGTCAGGAACTTTCCTTCTATTAATAATCATCTCATCATCTCAGTTTATACTTACCTGGGGCATACAGTACAATGAGGTAGGTCCAACTACGAGAAAGAGGTCAATCGACAAATTGGATATGGATGGGCAGCGTTCGGGAAGTTCCTCAACACTTGTCATCCAATATACAGAAGTGTCTCAAGTGAAAAAAAAGTTTTTGAACAGTGTGTTGCCAGTGATGACTTATCGCACTGATACGTGGCTGCTAACGATGGGCCTCATGAGAAAGCTCAAGGTCACTCAGAGGGTGGAGAGGGCTAGCTTAAGAGTTTCTCTGTAGGATAGCTCTATGAATCGCCAGACTCAAGTGGCAGTGGGCAGTGCACATTGCTCGTAAAACCGATGTCCGATGGGGCCAAAAGGTTCTCGAATGGTGTCCACGGACCGGAAGACGCAGGGTAGGTAGCCCTTCAGCAAGATAGAGCGAAGACCTGATTAAGGTTGCAGGAATGCGTTGGATGCGGATGGCGCAGGATCGATCTGTTTGGCGAACCTGGGGAGGCCTATGTTCAGCAGTGGACGTCTTTCGGCTGAAACGATGATGACGAAGATGAGAGATTTAACTAACAAACACGCAGGCACACAAATTTTCGCATTATTAATATCAATAAGATATTACAGGTGATGTCACAGCAGGCCATGTGCCGAATCCATCTAAGAGAGAACCCCGATAAAATCGACACTAATTAAAATATACATAACTTCACCTTATACACTTAAGTGCACTATATCTGGTTGATATACGACGGGCAATACGCATAATAGCCTTCCATCATTAACGGCGTGAAATTAAGGGCAATTCGCTTTATGGTGTTCGTGCCGTCTAACTACTGTAATACGTGAAGTTGAACGTTTAAATATCTAGAGTGCGCTGTTATTAGAAAAATCTTTAATGATGTATTTCATAGTAACTATATACATCCCACTGCAAGGTTCACAGGCCTTTTATCAGAATGTAAATATATGGGAAGTAGTTCCCACGCGGGTCCAGTGCGGATTGGGAACTTCACAGATGCCTTTGAACGGGTTTCTGGTGTGTACAAGTTTTCTCACAATGTTTTCCTTCACCGTGAAGCTCGTGGGTAGGTGAATAATTAAACAGGTCCTAGTCCCTGGCGGCCCCTCTATTTCAGGCTATGATAGCGGTTTAGTAACGGTGGGGCAGGATCCCACAAGATGAAGCGATGACCTGGTTAAGGTGTGGAAACGCGTTGGATGCGGATGGTGCAGGATCGATTTGTTTTGCGAGCTTTGGGGGAGGCCTATGTCCGGCAGTTTACATTTTTCGGCTGAACTTTTAGAAGCCTTTGAAGCTTAAGTTCTGCCAGAATAGCACCGTTAAGAAACAATTTACAAACAGCACAAAGGTGCTTAAGCAGCTTTGTTTTGTGTGGTCAGTATACATGTAAAATGTGTCCAGATAAATACATGTGAAGGGTAGGTATTTTAATTTCAAAATGTAGAGCTTGCAAAGTACTATAAGTCACCTTTGGATTAAATATCTGAAAATAATATATATATTTTTACAAGTTAAGTATGAAGTATCTTTTTCTATTCATTTTCATTTTTTTTTTTTTTTTTTTCTTTTTTTAGTATATTTTTCTTTTTTTATTTGTTTTTTCTGTGCATCTATGTTTCAGTTTGTATTTAGTTTGAAATATATATATTTTTTACTTTTAAAGATCGATAAAGATATTAATTTGAAATATAAAAGCATTACAATTTTATGGTTTTTTGGCGGTCTCCACAATAGACTCTCTAGCCCTGTATCGCGGAGACCAGTGACAATTTGACAGTAGTTGCTTAGTACTAAGTTGAAACATTTAACGCATATATTTCAAACTAAATACAAACTGAAATATAGATGCACAGAAAAAAACCCCAGAAAAAAGACCAATGCTGGGAATCGAACCCAGGTCCTCAGCGTTCCGTGCTGCGTGCTTACCCCTACACCATCACTGGTCTAGAAGCATCTATATTTCAGTTTGTATTTAGTTTGAAATATATGGTTTCACGGGATGACCGTAAAAGTAATATAAAAAAATGAAGTTGAAGAAAATAAAAAAATAAATAGAAAAAGATACTTCATACTTAACATTTAACGCACTCATTCCGTATGATCCAGAATCCTTGTCGGGCAAACGCAGGAAGGACAGGGTGTGTCCTGCCCCCAAGTTTAGTTCACGTTTTTCCCACAGGTTTTTTGTTATCTGGGAGCTTTCCTTTTCAATAAAATAAGCAGGGAATTAACTATTTACCCTTTAACCCAAACTCGCTGTAAGAAGGTTGTTTCTAATTGGTTACAGAGCTTGGATTATAATGCGACAGAAAATCTGCTACAAGCATTATCATGAAATCAATTTAAACCTAATCTTGCATTGCTCCAACGCACACCGCGCAGACACTTTCATTCGCGCGCTCACACGTAGACGCACACACGCACGCACTCACATGCACGCTCACACACACATGCACACACACACAAACGCACACACACTCACACACACATACACATCCTTATGAACTATGGTTAAAATCTATATCATATTCTTAATGTAATTTGTAACGCAAATTGTTTTTTCAAATTGTATTTATTTTTATTTTTTATTTTTTAACTGTAACTCAGTAGTTGCGGACATCTGAGGGCAGGAGACCTGGTGACCTGACACACAGGATCTCCCAATTACAACTTTATTATAATATTTAAGTTGCTACATTGTACTTGGTGGTGGAGAAATCAAATAAATTTCTTATTTCTTATTTAAGTAAATCCTATGCTAAAAAGTATGTGTGTCTCTGTGTGTATTTTAGAGAAATAGTTGCCATAGTAATTGTTTATGACGACTAACTTTCAAAACGCCATAACTCAAAAAATTGCTGAGGCGAGTAGACGTGTTCTTTCCGTGTACTTTTTAATTTCTTTCTCTTTAGCTCGCGACTCTGAATTTTAAATTAAATCTCGTGTATTTCAAACTAAATACAAACTGAAATATAGATGCACAGAAAAAACCCCAGAAAAAAGACCAATGCTGGGAATCGAACCCAGGTCCTCAGCGTTCCGTGCTGCGTGCTTACCCCTACACCACCACTGGTCTAGAAGTTAGCGACGAATCTTTCCCATACATCGTACACTTCAGTCTGTTATAATCACATTTAGGCAGTGGTAAACGGATTTTCACGGGATGACCGTAAAAGTAATAAAAAAAATGAAGTTGAAGAAAATAAAAAATAAATAGAAAAAGATACTTCATACTTAACTTGTAAATCTCGTGTATTTGCTCCTCGTGCATTTTCTCAAGCTCAGCATTCATAAGACACAATGTACTTGTTTACTTCCTGCAAAAATTGTGTGCATAGAGATTTTAATACAGCGGACGGAAGAACGAACGGTTGGATAACAAAGTTTTGATAATAGGGACTCGTCTTTCGTATTCAAAATCATTGAAATCAAGCTTTAAAGTTGCACATCAATCGAGAGAACATTGTTTACAAGCGGCGCCTTACACTTGCTTCATAAAAAATACCAGCACGAACAGTTTTTAATATCCAATAAACATTCACTTCATTGTACGAGTATACAGCCAGTATGCTGGCTCGAGGGCAATAATAATTAATACCAACCCATAAAGAGTTAAACTACTAACATGCTAATTATTGTGTACACAATACTAAGGCCAGCTGAAGTGTTAGCTACATTTTTTACGGTTTAAAAAGTATAATATAAATTATAAATAATACGTCGAGGTGTCTCCATTCTGCCATTTTCATTGCAGTACACAAGATAAATAGGTTGTACAGAAGCCTAATTTATACAGCATGTAAATGACATAGAGCAAAGCCAACACCTGATTTCTGGTCAAGAGAAGTCTGATGGAATGTCATACTTTTTATTAACTTTTTTCACTTGGTCCATAAAAAGTTTATAAATAAATAAATAAATATCACGGGACAATTTCAGATCAGTTGACCTAGTCCTAAAGTAAGCTATCCAAAGCTTGTGTTATGGGTACTTGGCAACGGATAAAATATTTATATAGATAAATACATAGGTACAAATACATATGAAACACCCAAGACCCGAGAGCAAACATTCGTATTTTTCATACAAATATCTGCCCCGACACGGGAATCGAACCCGGTACCTCAAGCTTCGTAGTCAGGTTCTCTAACCACTAGGCCATCTGGTTTATATATGGAAAGATTAAAATTTGTATGGACCAAACGAAAAAAGTGCTAAAAGTTTATAAAAAGTACGACATTCCATTAGATTCCTCTTGGCCATCAACCAAGTGTCGACTTTGCTCTTCCTTCAATTACATCCTGTATAACTCCCACGAGAGAGCGATGTAGTTAGTCGCTCAACCTGACATACTATTGTCTGATAGTTCCATGGCTGCTTGAAACTAAAACTACAGGTAAGCTGTACAGTATTTCCCATAAGGGCGCATAGGGAGCTCGTATCCAGGCTGCCAATGGGGACTACGAAATCAGAAATTCTAAGTTCGTATCATGCCGTCCCTTTCACTCTTATATTTAATGCTATTAGCGTGAACGGGACGGCACGAAACGAAGTTCGAAAATCGAATTTCATAGTATAAATCCTGATCTCACATGGGCCCAAAAGTCATACATTCATTTACACGAAAATATTTTAGTCTTTTATCAATAACATTTCCAATGGGGCCACGTATTTTCTGGTGCCCAAGGGCTTCACTATTCTCTAAGATGGCTTTTAGGTAAGTTTTTTGGTGCAAGTAGCACTTAAGTAAACATATCTCTCTCTTTCTCTCTGTGTCTCTCTCTCTCTCTCTCTCTCTATCTCTCTCTCTCTCTCTCAAGTACTGTCATATCTGACAGAGACGACAATAATTATGTGCATCAAGAAACTCAATACATTTTAACACAGTTATAACCGCTACAATGTCACGGCGTCAAATGAATTTTAAATTGACGGCGTCATTTCGCCCAATGTAATTACGTTGCTTTGACCAGTGAATAATGATCAGTGTCACGATGACTAACTGACATGTTGGTACCGGTGATTTTATGGCTATCAATAAAAGTGTTGGTTCTTTGAAGTTGAATGGTACATGGCTAGTGACAATGAACTGGGATAAATTACAAGTTAAGTATGAAGTATCTTTTTCTATTTATTTTTTTATTTTCTTCAACTTCATTTTTTATTACTTATTTTTTTTTATTACTTATTTTTTTTTTTTGAGGACCTGGGTTCGATTCCCAGCATTGGTCTTTTTTCTGGGGTTTTTTCTGTGCATCTATATTTCAGTTTGTATTTAGTTTGAAATATATGGGATAAATTAGCAAATATTTCATAGATCACTACCAACCTCAGAAAAATTTTTACTTTCCGTTTTTTGTATTTATTTTTACGATTTCCCTGTCAAATATTATTTAACTTAACTGTAACTAGAAAACATTGAAAAAATCAGAAAAGTAAGGCTCAGGCTAAGAGTAGTTTTTCTGGGATTTTCGGTTACAATAAAGATATTTTTTTTTTGGTATTGGTATCTGACCATGTTAGTTCGGTAACTAGGAAAATAGATCTTAAAGAAAAAGTTCCCACCTATGATTTTCCATTTTTAAACCACTATTTAAAAGTATTAAAATGAATCCCTCTTTTCAAAAGCCAACGAAAATCAATCAATTGACTACTAACTTGACACTCCATACAAAACCCATTGACTGTCATTGTATAAAAGTGCCTGCCCCCGTTCGACAAATAGCTGACAGCTGTATTTGTGCTGTGACAGCTCTGACGACTAGCGTGTTGGAAGCGTGACTTCGATTCGGTATTAATGAAACGGACAGTGTTATAAATTAGTTTAGAATGTTGCGTAAAAGTATAACTGGTCTTGTTTTGTTTCATTATGATATTCATTTTTGTAACAACATTCCTCTTGTGATGATATTTGTATTGTGTTGTTGAAACACATAAATAAATACAGTTATGTCGTGCAAAATTTCTGGGTGCTTAAAAAAGATGTTTTAGCTCTAAGCAGGAGTGTTTCAACTAAAAAAAAAACAAGAAACTACCGTGAGACTCACTCATAGTGAAAATAAACGAATCACTCACGTCTTAAAATGAGACTCGACGTGTTGTGTTTGAGTGCGCGTTTGGCAGCCGCCGTGGCGTGCGACTCCGACAGGAAGTGCTACGGATTAGCCCGAAACATGTCGAGTTAAACTCGTTTTAAGACGTGAGTGATCCGTTTATTTTTACTAAAAAAAAACATTTGGTAAAATCTTTAGACCCGCTTCTTACACCACAAAACGTTACAACGGCTACAATTCCCACATAATTGTCACTTTTTGTATGAAAAAGTTAGGGACAATGTAGATTTATAGCACTTAATTATATTAGACGTATTTAGAGATAAGTATTTCTGTACTTATTTGGTTTGTATTAGAGTAAATAATGATTTTTTTTTTGTGGTACAGGGGTAGCTTATTTTTTTAGTTTTTTTCTATATTATGCGACAATATACTAAATAGCGGTTGTAACTCTAGTATGAGTAGAACATGGTATTTTACCCATCTAATCTCCAGCCCATAAACATCCCACTGCTAAACAAACGCCTTCCCTTAGGGTAAGGAGGATTAAATTGTAGTTTTTTTAGCTGCCAAATCTTCTTCTTATAGTGCCACTGGTGCCACTTCATTATTGTACCTAGTCCTAGCCTACTCACACACCCATTCTACCGTTTTAATGCCGATCCATACATACATACCTACCTGACGAATAATGTCTCTGAAAACAAACCGATATATTAAACGTACGAAACCGATATTTTAAGGACTACTATAAAATAAACCCAAACTTATAGTAAAAAATGTAGAAAATTCACGTTTATGATAGAGTTTAGCTGGACATGTTTAGTTTGGATAAAAAGTAGCCCTTCATCCTCGTAGTATACGCCGCTGCTGTAGCCAAACGCACACGCATATCAACTAAACTCGATCGACGAGAGCTATCCATATTTTTTCACTATAAGTGAGTCTCACGGTAGTTTCATATTCAAAGTAAACCCAACCGTATCTAAGTAAGTAGTCCATGTAAAAGATTTTGCTGGAGATACTTAAAGCTGGAAAAAATATAACAAACGATCATTCAACCAAACATTCTCCATAATATATTTAAAAGATACGAGTACTAGAGTATATGAATTCCTCGTAGCCATATCTATATTAGGAGTTTTCTTCGTATCGTCTCCATATTGGATGAATTCATCAGTGTATTAAAAGTTTTGCTAAAAAAAGCAGAGTTTTACTATACCACATCCACATTAACCTGTCGTCTGCGTTAGTGGCTCTCGATATTTCAATCGCGGCGACAATGGGTGACAGACGTCACTTAATAGACTTGATTGCTCAATGGCGTTTGTGCTAGTTGTTTGTTAAATTGTTCCGTAAGGTGACTTTCACTGAATGGTGTTTAAGTAGAAGTAAGGAAGGATGTGCTTAATTCGAGTCATCTGACTACGGAAATATCATCATCAACATCGTCATAAGAAAACTCAAAGTCACTCAGAGGGCGACTGTGAGGGCTATGCTCGGATTTTCTCTGCGGTATCGCATTAGAAATGATGAAGTCCGCGCAAGAACTAAAGTCACCGACATAGCTCGAAGAATCGCTGGACTCAAGTGGCAGTGGGCAGGGCACATCGCTCGTAGAACTGATGGCCGATGGAGCAAAAAGATTCTCGAGTGGCGTCCACGGACCGGAAGATGCAGTGTAGGTAGGTCTCCAACAAGATGTAGCGACGACGAGGTTAAGGTTTCGGGATCGCGTTGGATGCGGATGGCACGGCACCGATCTGTTTGGCGAGCCTTGGGGGAGACCTATGTTCAGCAGTGGACATCTTTCAGCTGAAATTATGATGATGAACTATTTCCCTGAAAGAGTGCTACACTAATCCCTGATTAACATGTGCAAAGTTTCCGCTGAACGCAAATAAAAATGCGGACAACAGCTACGTAATGTACCTAATAGTATTATTTTTTTCAATAAAATCCAACTTTTCTAAATTTTTTTCTCGTTTCATGTCAACGATGTTTGACAATCAATAGCATATCCAATGCCCAAGCAATAAAACATTTCATTCGCACACAGCAATGAAACAGTAGTCCTGTTAACAGAAATAAATTAAAACTGAACGAAATAAGAAACAAGGCTTAATTAAAATATATCATTTCGATCCCTCGCTCAAACAATAGTCCGACCAGTAATTTAGCCTGTCAAGATCATAGATTAGAGATAGTGGAAAGGCAGCCGTCGTCGCGTTTTTGACTAATTATAATTGTCTATCCAATTAAGTAAATTCACATCGCCCTCGAAAATTAAAACGCAACGATGGCACCTTTTTATAGCGTATGAAATTAACCGCCCGGAACCAAATGGGGAAACAAAAAACTAACCAAAAAAACAGCAACTGCTTCAACTCGTGTTGCTATAACGGTAAGGTTCAAAATTGTCTTTTCTGGTGCTTGGTGAAGTCGGTAGGGAGAGCGATGATAAAGCATGTACTGTTTTACATAAATATCTATTTGATGTATTACTTTTTGGGGTTCCGTAGAAAACCTTTTGTTATTATTATCGTGCTGAATGAGTTATGGGACGGAAAATGTGATCTAAAATATTTATTGCGTCGTCCCTTGTAACATAATTTAGAAGTCGGTAGAGTGGTTGTAGCGTTTAATAAGTGTGATTTATATCGCAAAGGCAGAAAATGCATGCCGTTTTCCAAGGGTGCCTTTTCCATGGGAAGTTAGGGTTTCGTCACCGTTGTTAGTAATTAGTTTATTATGTACGTAAAGTTCCAAGATGAATACAAGTGCCTTCATTGAAGATATTCGGGCGTTTTGAGCGTTTAGCTCAAATTTCTTTATCATCCCTTGATTCTACAATCATATTAAATTTGTGTCTTGAGTTTTGATAAAATTAAACTTTACTCTCGAGTATCATCCTTTTTTGAAAAACTGAGAGGATAATGACTAAAAAACACACAAAAACGCTGATCATAGAGCCAGATAATCGGCTTTATGAGTTTTTTATGAGCTTGGTGCTTTCTTAAGTAACGACAATCAATTTGCAAAGACAAAAATGGATTTGAAAGGTTCTAGAGTGGGAATTGCCGACAAGTTGGAAGGCTCAGCGTCAGCAGGCCTCCCACAAGATAGCGAACAACCGGTGGATGCAAGTGGTAAGTGGTCGTTTGATGACTTTCGGCTGAAGATGAAAAAGTAACAGGATCAGGATAACAATCAACATCATCATCATTTCAGCCGAAAGATTTTCACTGCTGAACATAGGCGGCCCAAGGCGTTCCCGAAATGTAACCATTTCTTTGCTCCATCTTGTTTGAGATCAACACTGCGTCTTTCAATTCGTGGACGCCATTTGAGAACGTTTCAGCTTCATTCGCCATAAGTTCTACGAGCGATGTGCCCACTACGACTTGAGTATGGCAATTCTTCGAGCCACGTATTGCGGTGACTTTAGTTCTTGCGCGGATTTTATCATTTCTTATGTGTCGGACCACAGAAATTCCAAGCATTGCTCTCTATATCACCTTCACTGCATCTTCCAGTCCGTGGGCGACATTCGAAAACCTTTGGTCTTCATCGGCCATCAGTTCTACAACAATAACAAAATTTTCACAACAATGTTCAGAATAATAATGCCATAGCAAAATAACTACACTTTACATGCGATCGCGCTTGCGTTGCTACCTTTAAAATGAAGGTTAATACGGGCCCAGTCTAAAGTAGCGCGGTAGAACCGCTTTCCAGTAAGGTAGGTGCCAGATTTTTTTTAACAACTTTTATGACTGTTTCGTTTCTTCTTCTTCTCTCATGACTCGCTCCACACCTACTTCACACTTATTCGGTAGTCGTGTTCTTGAACCTTGTCGAACCCATTACGCGATATTTACGTGACTCGGCACAAGTCGTGGCACAAAAACGGTAATGAAATGATCACTCCCCGCGGCGTCGCTCCGTGTCGGCACTCGCGTGTTTTTACTTGCTTTTGAGATGCCGATGTGTTTTTGTTTTTAAAAAGAATTCATTAGCTGGTGCGCGAGGTTCTGAGAGTTTGATGTTCGGAAGAAAAAATTTTGTATAATTAATTAAATCTGCATTTAGTCGAAGTAAATCGATGCTAGCAATTCATTTATTTTACATTCCATACAATTCCATTCCATATAGGTATCCTAGAAAACATCTTGTTTGCAGTATCTTGTCCGGTTTTAGAATAGGACGGACACATACTTTCCTCGGTGACTAGAAGAAGACAGAACAACTAAAAACCACCTCGATCCTAACACTTACCGCTTAACACATAAATAAATTGTTAAAATAAACCATACTTTCATCATCATCATTATCATCCCAGCCTATTTACGTCCCACTGCACGGCACAGGCCTCCTCTCAGAATGAGAGGGGTTGGGCCGTAGTTCCCACGTGGACCCAGTGCGGATTGAGAACTTTACACACATCATTGAATTTCTTTACCACGCTTACCACAAAAAAATTTACCGTACAATTGTCATTATTTGATTGAGCAAAAAGCACTGAAAAAACATGTTCCTATATTTAATGATGTTCTAGTACCTACCTACTTAATTTTCTATTATTTTGTTGTTATAGCTGCTGCGGTACTGTAATTTACACCCTTCGAAGATTTAAGTGTAGTATCTATTTTACGGTTCAAAAAATACAGCTCTGTGACAGATAAAGAACTGATCCGTGGCATCCCTGACACATGAAACCCTAAAAATATGTAAAGATCAGTCACTACCTGTCACGACAATATTCTCGCAAGCTTTGGAAACAGTAACAAACCGATTCGCTAGCAAAAAGCCTGCATCCAGCAACTCAACACAAGGAAGTCAGCATTCTCATACATCGTTGCATGCCCAAGCACGGAAACCGAAACTAAATTAAATCCAGCAAACAAACAATGCGTTTAATAAAACGAATAACAGTATATCAAAGCATATTTCGCTGTTCCATAAATTTGGCCGTGCTTGCGGCAATAAAGGGGTTTCATACTGTTTCATACGGCTGCAACTAACAGGTGTGGTGTTTCTTTGTTGGGTTTTACTGAGGGCATATTTTAAAATTAAATGCGTGGTTAAAGTGCTGAGCTCAGACTACAGTTTTTTTTTTGTGACATTTTGAAGATACATTATCGATATCGATAGTGTTGGGTGAATCAATATTTTTCGTGCTGTTTACTCATTCCCCAGTTGTCCAAGTGACATATTCATTCTCATTATGGTTTCATAGAAAAATGCTTAGGTTGTCCATTAGACAACATTTGTGTAACCATAGCAACGGGTGGTAAGATAAATTACTTTTCTTTGGACAAGTAAATAACCACATGTAAGTCATGGTAGCCTGGTGGTTAGCCTCTGAGTTTTTCAAAATTGTTGTGCGTGCATTTGAAATTAAATATAAATAAAGAAATAAATATCACTGGACAATTCACATCAAAATTGACCTAGTCCCAAAGTAAGCTAGGTAAAGCTTGTGTTATGGGTACTAGGCAACGGATAAACATACTTATATAGATAAATACATATTAAACACCCAAGACCCGAGAACAAACATTCGTATTTTTCATACAAATATCTGCTCCGACACGGGAATCGAACCCGGGACCTCAAGCTTCATAGTCAGGTTCTCTAACCACTAGGCCATCTGGTCGTCAATTTACCATGAGCTTTATGGTGAAGGCAACATGGTAAGAAAACATGAAAACGACTTTGAAGAAATTCAATGGTGTGTGTATTCCTGATCCACCGAACCCCCCGCCCGCCGCTATTTACGGAGATAGGGCCACTTTGAAGCGAAAATGTAAATCCCATTCATTCCTTATCCCGTGAGAATTTCTAAAAATCTCTTCATAGCAGATGCTTACGTCTAGCTATTATGGTTCATGAGATACAGCCTGGTGTAAGACGGCCAGACAGACAGACAGACGGACGGACGGGCAGTCTCAGTAATAGGGTCCCGTTTTTACCCTTTGGGTACGGAACCCTTAAAAATCAAAACGTTTATTCTCCAAGTAGATCGCAAAGGGCTCTTTTACATGTCACTTTTTTAAACTACCAGTGCACGCAGTGCTTTCGGAAGGACCACCAATTGCCAAAAATAATGCGCCTTATAAAGAATGTGAGGTTAAATTCACAAACTATACTCACAAGTAGACGACCAGATAGCTGAGTGGTTAGAGAACCAGACTTAAGGTTCCAGGTTCCATCCCCGTTTGGGGCATTGATCTTAAAGGAAAACACACGAAATAGGTGAAATAATTTCGATTAAGGAAACTATAGGTATGTTTACTGTTATCTATTTAAATTTCATATTTTTGTTTGACTTTTTGTTTCTCATAAACAAAAAAAAAGTGTATTATTTTGAATCAAAACCCAAGGAAACACAATTTTAGAAAATAATACGTCTCCACGTGCGCACGCACGTCTTCAGCATTTTTCTCCTGAATTCATTCACTCCGTCTCGATCAAAGATTATTTGTAAAAAAAGAATTTTCCCATTCTTTATTTAATTCGTTTGTTATAAACTTATATTCAGTGCCAAAACAGTTCCAGAGTTCTATTTCACAAAATGACAAGTGAGGGAAAACATGCTCTTAATTCTTAAGCTGCAACGTCGTATTTTGTACTAGCTGTTCGGTCTGCAAATAATTCGTTTATCGCTATCCCGTAGGAACTGTGCCATTTTTCGGGATAAGAAGTATCCTATGTGTAAATAAATAATAAATAAATAATAAATAATAAATAATAAATAATAAATAATAAATAATAAATAATAAATAATAAATAATAAATAATAAATAATAAATAATAAATAAATAAATAAATAAATATCATGGGACAATTCACACCAATTGACCTAGTCCCAAAGTAAGCTTAGCAAAGCTTGTGTTATGGGTACTAAGCAACGGATAAACATACTTATATAGATAAATAAATACTTAAATACATAGAAAACATCCATAACTCAGGAACAAATATTCGTGCTCATCACACAAATAAATGCCCTTACCGGGATTTGAACCCAGGACCTCTTGCTTCGTAGGCAGGGTCACTACCAACTAGGCTAAAGCGGTCGTTATAATAAATTTCACCGGAATCCGTCAAGCCGTGGAAGTGTTACAAATATCCACACATACATCCATTCATCCGTACAAACTTTCACGTTTGAAATATTAGTAAAATTATGATTTTTTTCAGATTCATCTTTTGCCAAATAAATTTAGTAATCTTTGTCTTTTGAACCGAAGTTTGAATTGTGCAACATAAAGTCTATCATCAAAGATCAAACACTGAAAGCTTAACTTTTCACACATATCTATCCCTTTATTCTAAAACCGGTTCAACCATTAGCAGTTAAAACAGTAAACGCTTAATCACCTGGCATCAATCGTCGTTTCAAAAAGCGTTTGCCCAACTCATTAACCGCCTCGCTGACACTTCAAAGGACCGGACTGTCAACTGTCACTGTCATCGTGACAGCGCTTCAAATATGATAAATAGACCTGCTGATTATTCGGCCTTTTTCCTCTGTTTCTTTTTTTGTCAACACAAAAGCTGTCAAACAACACATGTTTGAATGCAGATTGACGGACGGATGTGGGTTGTCGATATTTTTTACCGGTGGTTGGTTTTACGTTTGGCTACATCGATTTTATTATTATATTTTATTTTACTTTTATTATTATATGTATTTGAACGGAGCCACGAATATATTCGAAGTTTTTTTTTTTTAAAGGTGGCAAACGAGCAGACGGGTCACCTGATGGAAAGCGATCACCGTCGCCCATGAACACCCGCAACACGGGAGGCATCACAGGTGCATTGCCGACCCTTTTAGGAATTGGTAGGCTCGTTTTTCAAAGATCCCTAAGTTGTAACGCTCCGGGAATGCTGCCGCAAAAAGCTGATTCCAGATCTTTGTCGTGCGAGGAAAGAAGTTTCGCTTAAAACGCACGGTACTAGAATGCCAATCATCAAGATGGTGAGGATGGAAAGACAAACGGTTCCTCGAAGTGCGGTAGTGGAATTTAGCCGCAGGCAGCAATTCGAACAGTTCGTCAGAACACTCCCCATGATAGATACGGTATAATATACAGAGAGACGCCACATCCCTCCGCAAAGCCAAAGGATCGAGTAGGCCAGAGAGTGCCTGATTACCGACAAATCGAGCAGCTCTACGTTGGATGCGGTCAAATGGAAGAATTTGGTACTTGGGTGCCCCAGCCCAGAGATGAGAGCAGTACTCCATGTGCGGCCTAACCTGCGCCTTATAAAGTTGTAAGCTAAGTATGGGCTGGCGAGAAGTACCGTCCCGCTCTATTAAGCACCCCCAATTTTTTAGAAGCTAACTTAGCTTTGCCTTCCAAATGACCACAAAACTGAACATCACTCGAAATGACGACACCCAGGATCCCAATAGACGATTTGGCATCAAGGGGAGTACCATCAAAACAAGCCGAAACAACAAAGGGATCCTTTTTAGTGGAGAACGCGCATACTTGAGTCTTTTGGGGATTAAACTGAAGTTTAGTCTACCCCAATCTGCGACATGCTTCAGCATGATCTCAATTTGAGACTCAAGTATATTCCGGCTTTCAATAACGTGTTCCCTGGATAAATTAGCGCGACCGGTATAATACGTGTCCCCAGTACTGTCATCTGCATAGCAATGAATATTGGTATCATACAACATATCATTGATATGCAGAAGAAATGACGTGGGGGATAAAACGCAACCTTGCGGGACACCAGAGTTTACAGGCTTTAAGTCAGAACATGAGCCGTCGACTACAACTTTGATGCTCCGACCCGAAAGAAAACTTGCAACCCAAGAGCACAACTTTCCAGGTATTCCGTACGCCGGAAGCTTAGACAACAGAGCTCCGTGCCAAACCCTATCAAAGGCTTTCGCTATGTCCAAACTAACTGCCAAGGCTTCCCCTTTGCTCTCAATCGCCATAGCCCAACGGTGTGTTAGATAAGCCAAAAGATCACCAGCTGAGCGACCACGACGAAAACCGTATTGGTGGTCACTAATCAGCTGATGCTCCTCCAGATAACCTAAGAGCTGGCGGTTAATAATCGACTCCATTACCTTGGAGAGCAAAGAGGTGATAGCTATCGGTCTGTAGTTGGACGGGTCTGAGCGGTCGCCCTTTTTAGGGATTGGATGCACGAGAGCTGTCTTCCATCCACACGGGACAACGCCAGTAGAGTAGGAAAGCCGGAAAAGACGCGTAAGGACCGGTGCCAACTCGGGAGCACACATTTTAAGCACAATTGGTGAGATTCCATCTGGTCCACTCGACTTATGGATGTCTAGGGAAAAAAGGGCCTTGCGCACAGTTTTTTGCAAGAACCGAATGTTCTGCATAAAGTGAGCACACCGCGGTATGGTCGGCGGTGTAATACCCCCGTCATCTAAAGTCGAGTTTCTTGTTGACTGCCTTTTGAAGACGTGAAAACAAAATTTAATTTAGTTTTTCCATATTATTACAATGTGGTAACGGGAGCAGGGTAATTTTCTACAAAACTTAAAACCAGACAATATAAATGTATAAAATACACATAAACCACTGAAATATAAGCATTTTTTGATTAAAATTTTGGCAAACAATTTGAATAGCAATAAAAACTCATTTTTGAACTTCGAACAAAGTCTAAATTATTATTTTAGTAGCTATATTTTATATACATCATCAATTATTTCTAGAATAACACTCACAATATGTGTGCAAGTCACCTTACAAATAGTAATAAAAAAGTAGAAAACTATCGACAATAGCCCCTCACTAAGTCCGTTCACTCAAACATAAATTACTTCAGAAGTGATTTACTCACGCCATACAAATCGCCGTCAGCTAGTTGCTGCGCCCGTCTCTGCCTGTCGACGTTCAAAGGCTGACAGCGCACACGCTAATCCCCAAAAAGACTTAACACAATGAAAAAAGGCAATCCATTTTAAACTTTTTAAATGGGACTTAGAGTTGAGAATGTCTTGAAGTCAGCTTGCTATAAACGACTTTTAGAAGGTGATAAATTAAGTGACAAGTGTGAATGATGACTTCGCTAGACGTGTAGTGAATGACAATCGCACTCACCACATTTTGCATGTTCTCCGGAGCTAATCGTTTTGTTTTTGTTAGACTAAAACCAAAGGTATTGTGTTGCGCAGAATACAAACTACCGCCTCATTAGAGTCATTGTTCAGAGTTCAAAGATTGATGCTGAGTTTAAACGCTAATCGATAGAAACAATTGCGTGAAATGTGAAGGAAAAATAGTGAAAACCAAGATTTATGTTCATGGGTTTGAGTTTGTTGAAAGTTTTTTCAGTTGGTATAGGAATTGTTTCTCATAATCAATCAAGCTATAGTATGCAGTAAAGTTTTTTAAGATTAAGTTGAGTACTTATCTTGTTCTCTTTTTCCGTTTATAAATAGAATATTGACAAAACTATGTAAAAAATATCCTCACTAATATTATAAATGCGAAATTAACTCTGTCTGTTTGCCTGTCTGTTACCTCGTCACGATTAAACCGCTAAACCTATTTACTTATATAAAATTTGGTATGGTAATTTGATACCTTTGTTTTTGTTTGCCATTGTTAAAGAAACCAAAGTTAAAAAAAAAGCGCTTATAATAAAATTGACACCAATCACACGTTATACTAAAAACAAAATAAAATTGCAATAAAATCGCGAAATGCAGCATAACTTCAGGTTTATGCCCCAAATATGAAAGTAAATCGTAATTTAATGTTTTTTATACGATCAAAACGGAGTCGTCGCTTAGCGAAATTATTACCAATGGCCTGGATATCATCAGGTTTTTGGCCAATGATATGTTATTTTATTAGTCGTATACATCACATTTTACTGACACTGATATTATTCCTTATTTTCGTATGTTTTTTTATAACTAATTCTTAAATACTGTAACCGACCAGACGGATAGAAAATACAAATCCATCGTCAAGAAATATTAATATCTAGGGCGTACTATAAAATTTATGATTATAATCGACAGGGATTTTGGAAATAATTCCGACCTGCATAGCGATCCCTATTATTAAATAGCGTATCTTCTGCGTGAAAAAATAGTTATGTTAAATGTATGACTGTAATTAAGTAACATTGTTGATCTGTTTTGAAAAGAATATGCATTGTTGAGTTTCAGGATTCTTCTCAACATGCTGTTTTCGAACCAGTGCGTGGTAGATTCTTCGACATTCATAAATCTTTGGTGATCAAATTGAATAAACATAATATTTTGAATTTTATTTCACTTTGATTAGATGAATATACTTTTTGTAAAAAAATATCCCTATGATAGGATAGTTGCAATACGCTTGGGGTGCTAAATAGATCGAGACAGTACTTTACATCTGAGCACCTTCTTCAACTGTAGGTATAAGGCCCAGGTGCGGCCGCACTTGGAATACTGTTCTCATCTCTGGGCAGGGCCACCCCAATACCTTCTACTTCCATTTGAGCGCATCCAACGTAACGTCACGGCACGTCAGTTCGACTTGTCAGTGATTAGCAGTGGCGAAGGGTACTAACCTGATTACCTCCCGGGTTAACGAAACTAACGAAGTTACAAAACGGTTCTCTTCCATTACTGCACAAAAATTTTCACACCCCGCTACTGGTTATTAGTCGTTGGTTTCCGATCGTTTGTAGTTCTTGTCCATGCGAAGGAACGTAGGTTCTCTTTGTGTGTTCTATAGGATCTACCACGGCGAGTGCTCCGAAGAATTATTTAATTTGTTGCCTGCTGCAAATCTCTTTAAGTTCCACCGTCACCATCTCGATGAATGACAGTCTGCCATTGTACGTTTTCTTCGGCACTTCCTACCAAGTACAGTAAAACTGTGGTATCAACTTCCGGTAGCAGTGTTTCCAGACAGCTAGTGACATCGAGGCTTTCAAGAAGAGGGTTTATACTTTCTTTAAAGGCCGGCAACAGATCAGTGACTTCTCTTTGAGATGTTAATATTCATGGGGCCTCCCTTTCACAATAAAAAAAATTGCAACAGTACTATTATATTTCTCCTTTCATAAGCCCAAAGAAAAGTATTGCTTCCTAATAAAATTTTGTATACACCTAATTTTTTTTTAAACTAGTCTTGACCCACGGCTTCGGTGGCGTAAACAAATAAATTTTAGATTTGGGCGAAATTCCCAATGATCATCATTAACGTTCTGCGAAAAACATGCATGCAAAAGTTAATGATTCTAGATTTCGTGGTTGAAATATTGAGATTCTACGGGCGTATATCCCAATCCCGTGAGAATATTATTCCCTACATCCAACTACCTACCAAATTTAATTCAAATTTAGTCATTTTAGTGTGAAAGAAGAACAAACACAACACGCGCAGCGCGCACACAAAATTTTTTACATTTTAAAATTACAGTAGAAATGTTTGAACACATCAATCAACAACTGCAGCAATTAATGTGTTTAATTCAAAACAAAAAAAGACAATGTTTTCTACCTCACCTAAACTCCAGTGGCACTTAAAAAAGCGTCGGTCATTCAATCATACACAATTATGTACAAAAGCAATTGAGAACTTGTTAAAATATCGACAAAAAGTGCCGCCTGCGCCATAAAAAGAGCACGGTAATAAAAGCCCGAAATGACATTCGACCGACAGTTCTACCATTTTGAGACTTTACAATCACAGCCTTTAGGATTCAGTGAATTTTTAAAAAACGACGTAAATTCTCTAAATTCAACAGTTCAGATTTTAATTGGCTTTTACAGAAAAACTTAAACACGTCTTACATGTCAAAATAATAGTTTACTGAGACCTGCCATGGATTAAACATATGTTTAACGATCTAGTAAGTTTTTGTGGTAACATGGAATGTAAGTACATACGTCCTACATATAAAGTAAAATTATAAATAGGCGGCCTTATCGCTTTAGAGCGTTCTCTTACAAGCAATCATAAAAAAAACAGTTTTAAATATAAAGATTATTTTGTGGTAAAGCTGCTAACCATTCGAAAATAAATTTTAAAAGCATTTTGTGATGAAAAATGTTAGTGAGTTTTGCAAATTAGTTTTCAGTCCGTTTATAGTTTCCCATCTCTTAAATTCAATTTGCTATGAGTTTTGCAATTATGTATGTATTTGGTTACAATTAAAAATCTCAATTATTTATAAGAAACGAATTAAACAAACTCATCTATAGAATAGATACATAATAAAAGTACCAAAACTTTTTTACGTAAAACGGAACTATTTTCGGAAAGAAGGCTTTGCGCTTGCCACATTTCGAACCACAATTTTGACACAAGCGTCACGTACGAATCGCAAAATAAAACACGCGCGGACTGGCAGCCACAAATCACATTTTTTAATCGAACTCGCTTCGGAACGTATAAACCACATTGCGCAAACCTTTAGTTGCTACCTTAAGCTTCTGCGGTAAAGAGCGATTTCATCCAACCTGGTATCGATGGTATATTTGTTGCATTGCAGTGCACAGTCACGTTGTGTGTGGAATGTTATCGACGTCCGCTATACTATCGACGCCAGTGCAACACTAATTGCGCTTTTTTCCGCCGCCATTATTCTCACAATGATTTACGTCACCTTTTCTAGAACGTAGTCGTATCATTAATGCTTCAAACGACTTTAAGCGGCCATTCGAATGATTTAGATTGATTAGGGAAGATAAATTGCCATATTTAAATTTGAACGTGATTCGGCAATGACAAAAGTTGGCGTTGCTTTTGGTTATATTTAAAGTCTAGGTTCGTTCGAAATATTACAGACCGATCCGTAGTGTTTTATTGAGGAGTGCTCTTACGGATATCCTAGCAAGAAATCAAAGAGACCTTCAAGTCAAATATGAAACGCAAATCAGAAATAAGGAGATCTACAGAAGATCTAAATTTATATACTTACATGCTTGCAGCTCAGAAAATTGCACGTCTTGAGTGGCACTTGGACGGGGCAAATTGCTAGTAAATCTGATGGCCGTTGAAGCTCTGTTCTGGAGAGGCAAAGCAATAGTGTTATCCCCCTAGATGCTCTGAAGATGTGAGTCGATAAGATAAAGGTGAGAGGTAGCCATTGTCTTCGGGTAAAACAAAACGGATCTTAGTGGAAATCCTCGGAGAAAGCCTCGTGGACGGCTTCCAGCTATTATGATGGTGATGATAAAGTGATACAACTTGTTTCGAATTAAGTCCGCCGAAGCTGACGTGTTACACAAATTCCAAATCCCAACAAATCTTCAAAGACAGCGCCCATTAAGACAAACACTTCCATCGCTTAACAGCAGTCGTTTATCACTTAATCGCCAAGATAAGGGTGTACAGGGATCAATTAAAATTTTATTTCCTTAAGCGGCGAGGCTGTAAGATAATTAAGATATCTCCATCGCATAGATTAGCGAATAACGACCTTACAACTTAGGGAATTAAGCCAACCGGAGTAGTTAATGACCGCCCTGTTCCCCTCTAAAATATAAGACCACGGTCATACCTGTTATACATGTGCACGTGAGGAGAGTAACCAAATGTTTGGTTTTTTCGGGCATGTGTGGACTTTTGACGATTCTTCCGGCTTCACAATTTGTTAGGATTTTTTACTTAATTGAAAAATGTAACAAAATAAATGTTTTGTTTGCGAGTAAAAGTTTACTTATTTATAGGTAGTCTTGAATATTTAATATTGTATTTAAGTATGTATTTATCTTATCAGTATGTTTATCCTTTATCTAGTACCCATAGCACAAACTTTGCTTAGTTTGGGAATAGGTCAATTTTATTGGTGTAAATTTTTGGTCCGATGATTTATTTATTTATTTTACTTGGCAAAACCATGTTCACGCATATTATTATTATGGTACTACTTTAATGCTTAATTGAGCCTTATCACTTCTGTTTTAGTCTCCAATCTCAACGCAAATTTGAACGCATGACGCCTCTGGTTCGTTAGATGCTGTAAGCTTAACAGTTATCTCACCAGGCGATTTTCAGTCGTAATTAGCTGCCGAGCAATAAAAGTGTCGTGTCGTGTAGGGTTATACGAGACAAAGAATAGTCGAGTGTGTTGTTTTATGTTTTTAGATAGGTATAGTCGGGGTAAGAAAAGGTTCGTCACTTTTCGACCTTAACTCGTTGACATAGACTATACTTTGGGTAGTACGCAATGGCCTGGCATAGCAACTCATTCGCAATCTTATTCGTTGTCTAGTCCCCATAGTCCAAGCTTTGCTTAGTTTAGGACAAGTTCGATTGGTGTCAATTATTGTTCCTTGATTTATTTATCTTCATCATGATTTCAGCCGTTGGACGTCCACTGCTTCACATGAATGAACTGACTGACTGACTGATGAAGTGACTTGCGGACGGCAAGCAAGGAACCGATCTATTTGGCGATCTATAGGCCACCGCCTATGTTCAGCAGTAGACGTCTTTCGGCTGAAATGATGATGATGATTTACCTAATAAAATATGAATTAGCCGCGCGCTCGCTCCGCTTCTAATTATGTTCGCAAATCGCCTGTGTAATATGGCTCTTAGGTCTCTGGGATGCTATTTCCATGGAGACTCCCTTTATAATTGTGGACAAGGAATAAATAATTTATTATTCCCGAGAGATAGAATTCTGCAACTACTAGGGGCGTTCAATAAAAAGTGAGAATGAGTATGTTATAAACAACTTTTACTAAATGTCATTTTATTTTTCGACATAGTCACCTTTTAGCATAATACACTTAGTATATCTTTTTTCTAAACTTAAAATTCCATTTTTAAAAAAGGTCTCATCTTGAGTACTTAAAAAATCTTGTACTGCAGCGACTACCGCGTCGTCGTCTTCAAATTTCTGGCCTCTCAGGAATTGTTTCAATCTCGGAAATAGGTAGAAATCACTGGGAGCGAGATCTGGTGAATACGGAGGATGCTTAAGGATATCGAACCCAGCATCACGAATTGCAGCCATTGCAACGGCGGACTTGTGTGCCGGGGCATTGTCCTGGTGGAACAGCACAACTTTCGAGAGTTTACCTCGCCGTTTTTCGCGGATCTCATTGCGCAATGTTGCTATTTGTTTGGCGTATAAAGTGCCCGTAATAGTGGCTCCATGCTCGAGATTCTCAATCATTAATACCCCTTTATCATCCCAAAAAACAGAGCCCATGACCTTACCGGCAGATGGGCTCACCTTGAATTTCTTCGGAGTTGGAGATGATGGCCTTTTCCATGTCATAGACTGCAGTTTCGTTTCAGGGTCGTAATGATGGAGCCATGTTTCGTCCATTGTTATAAATCGCGCCAAAAAAAGTTCCCGGTCTTGCTGCATCAGGTTCAAAGCTTCTTGACAAATCTCTAGTCTAGTTTGTTTTTGCGTGTCAGTAAGCATTCTTGGTACCCAACGCGCAGATACCTTTTTCATACCCAAGCGTTCATGTAAAATATTATGCACGCTCCCCGTTGCAATCTTTACATTTTCAGCAATAAAACGAACTGTGACACGACGATCCGCCAAAACTGAGTTTTCGACTTTTTTCACAATTTCTTCAGTTACTGCTGTAGTAGGGCGTCCGGAGCGGGGGTCGTCCATTGTCGATGTTCTTCCACGTCTAAATTCGGCGCACCAACGTGCGACTGTCGAATACGGAGGAGCATTAGACCCTAAAGTGTCCCGCAAATCCAAATTGACTTGGTCCGTAGAAAAAATTTTCAAATACAAGTATTTGATAACGGCGCGCAGTTCAATTTTCTCCATTTTCGCTAACGTACTCAATAGCATTGCAAAGAAATTACCGTATATTTTTTTAAACAAAAGACAGTTAGTTTTTTTTTTCATAGCAATCAGCTAGATAGATTAGCTTTACCGGCCAGTATTTAATTTCGTAATATTAAAAGAGTTTGCATCTCATTCTCACTTTATATTGAACGCCCCTCGTATAGCAAACACCCAGGCGCAAGCCATCAATTATAAACTGTAGGTACGTAACTAGTTGCAACAATGTAGCATAATATAATTTACATTAAAATCCATAGAATGTTCATAAAGTCATACTTGGCAATTCATAAATATATCTTGTCCAAATTAGTAGACATAAATGGCACAAACAGAATAATCAAGAACTCAGGTATCTCCGTTACTATGTTTTTTTATCTTCATTATTTATTACACACCTTACAAAGCCGTTATTAGCACAAAAATATTTATTATTAATTGTGATCTTTGAATAGACATTTTTTATTTCTTTTCAGTAATTAATATTGTTTTAAGTTCCTTTTTGAGTTCCTTATTCATGATGTCGGTCATTAAAATTTATATTTACAATCTATTGTTTAACTTCAACTAGTTTGTTTGTATCCTTAAAATCTTGCATATTAATTTTATTCCATTTACAGTGATCGGATCGATTTAAAATTTAGTACACATCATGTAAACAAAGACTATACTTTTTTTAAATAATGTTATTAAAAAATATATTCTGTACCTACTTATAAGTCAGCATGAAATTGTAGCTCTCTATTTTTGAACTTGATCATATCATGGTCATACATCATTTACCCATATGGAACTAAATAATCACTAAATGACGCAAATCTCAGAAATATAGTATGTAAGTACTTCATCAGACTAAATCAATGTGTACAGTGCACTTAAATTCGCAATGTTGTATACATTACAATAAAAACGAAGTGTCTATTAGAGTGTTTTAACAAATATTTACATGGTTTCTTACAACATATCGCTAAACCATAGACGGGTCATTATCCGAGCGTTTCAACTGTCTAATTTTGGTGGACACTTTTTTGTGGAAATGGCAAAAGATTCTGATACGGTTTTTAATTATGTGGTAGAAGTACAGGTCCTCTAATAAATAACTGAAAACGCCATCAAAATCTACAGCCGATTCGTAGAAAACGTGACCACCAAAATTAGGCGGTTGAAACGCTCGGATAATGACCCAGACAAAAATATGTAGAGTTTGTTGCCTCAAATTCCTATAAATAATAAACACCCTGTTAAAATATAAGTACATACTTTACTTCTTTCAGGGTGAAAATGTCTGATCAACAATTTATTAGAACATAACATCAAAATATAATTAGAAACTAGAACTAAATATAATTTAAACTAAAACTACAAAGTAAAAATATCGTCTAAATTTTCGGCCACAGGCATAGACTCCAAGATACTGGCCGCGTTACCTCTCTGAATTGCTATTCCTAATCTTTGTGAGAGGTAAGTGTCCCTGTGTAAGGTCCCTGGGGTCGCCTGAGGCCAAAATCAGGCGTGTAGAAAATCCTTAATGAAAAGTTTGGTGTCTTCTGACCATGATCCCATAGTCTCAAAAGCAAGCTTACAATATAATTTGTTTCAAATATAACATCTTATTCATACTAAGTTACAAATCTATAGTATTTAAAGAAATGTTAATTCGTTTTGTTTCTTATATTGCTCGTCCCATTTGAAGAACTATTCTGCCACTGTCAAGGAGAAGACAGTATTAAAACATGGGTTTTAGAATGAAATTTTGTAGCGATGCGTCGCTTAGACGTATCTGTCTTCAAAATGTGGTAGCGAAGTAGCAAAATAAAAGTTTGTTTATTGATATGGCCCTCCACAAAAAAACGACTGAATCATTTACAATTTACAACGATATCTTTCTCGAGTTCGCCATTAAAATACGGACAGTATTTAGTAACAAAAAATATTGGCACATTTTATTTATCTCCCCGGCGACTAATTTTGTGTGTGTGTGAGTGAGTCTCTAGTTAGTCGTTTAAGTGTAAGTGTATGCATAAGTGTATGTAAACTTTTTATTGTACATAGGAAACCTGAGTAACAGTTAACAAGAGAAACAGACGTATAAAGGCGAACTTCGTAAGCTCAAGACACGGATCCGTGCCAAATTTAAGGGATTTTTTTTTTGATCTGTAAAATTGGATTTATAGAATAGAATGCAAGTTTTTTTTTCACTTCCCGTGTACGAGAGCTTAATGTCGTCAGCTTACAATTCCTAAACCGTCACCTTCCAAACTCGTCCACTTTCTGATATCCACAATATCCCATTTTGTCTACATTCTTATTTCGACCACAGTGCCAACTCGTCCACTTTCTTTTACAGACCACAGTTACTACTTTGGTCAACGGTGCCAACTCGCCCACATTGCTTTATCGGCTTTATATTGTTGATGAGTTAGCACTGTAATCGAAATAAGACTGTTGACGAGTTAGCACAGTGGTCCAAATATAAATGTTGACGAGTTGGTACTCTGCCCCACGTAGGAATGTGGACAAGATAGAAAAGTGTCGACATAGAAATGTCGGGGAATCAGAACAGTCGACCTAATTATGACAATAAGGACGATTTAAGAAGATGGCGAAATGGGAATGTGGATTGAGAGCCGAAACAGGTAGGTAAAAAATCATAACATCAGAAAGTGTCATTGAACAGTTTTCTAAAAGACACCTGACATTAGCTTTATGGCGGCTTACAAACGCAGATCTTACCTCGCAGCCTACGGCAATGAACATGCGCTTCAGAGATATCTCTTCGACGATCAACAAGCTGACATTTAGAGGCAAACAAGTTGTCAACTGACACGATTTATATCTTGTATTAACATAATTATCGCTTCGAGTGTACTAATTACTAGTTACTGTAAAGAACAAAACTTTATAGAGGTGACACTTTTGATGTGATTAAAGACAAATGTCTCACGTTCATTGCAAGTTAATGCCTAAAAGGGAAATAAATCTGCAAAAAATATTGATTTCAATATTTTAATGTCAAGAATGTAACAATTGACAAAACGCTAACCATATATTTCATAATAAATACAAACTGAAACATAGATGCACAGAAAAAACCCAATGCCAACCAACCAATGCTGGGAATCGAACCCAGGTCCTCGGAATTCCGTGCCGCGTGCCATTCCCCTACACCAGCACTGGTCAGGAGTTTAGACACAATTTTTTTCCTATGCATCATACATTGGAATGTATGATGAAAAGTGATGATAGCAGGCTGCAGCCTGCTATCATCACTTTTGCAGTGATACAACGCCATCTATGTTCAGTTCTCATCGAGAAACATCAGCACTTCTTCGCAACTAACCGCTCACCCGGACTAAGAGTTGTCGCTACTAGGTCATACTTTTAACAAGTTTGGTTTGAAGTATCTTTTTGTGTTTTTATTTTTTCAACTTATTTTTTTGTGTGCGTCTATGTTTCAGTTTGTATTTAGTATGAAATTATATGGATTTCACGGTAAAAGTAAAAAAATGAAGTTAAAAAAATAAAAATACAAAAGATACTTCAAACCAAACTTGTTAAAACGCTAACCTTAAATTCTTACCTATTCTTTTTGGGAACTTTACGCACACCTAATAGCTTTGCAAGTGTGCATGTTTGTTTAAGATATATTCCTTCACCGTAAAGATCTTTGTAAATTTCAAATGTAATTTTGCACATATGCATTACGAAATATTGAGAGGTGCGCGCCCGGGTCATATGCCATAAGTCAAACTACTACTACCACTATACTCCAATTAATTTAGAATTATAAACCACAACAACATTATATTGCGGCTCGTGAACTGTAATCTCTTTACAATTTGTACTAGAGTAACAATTGGCGACACGCAAATAAAGTGACATTAAAACAATTTTATTTTGCGGGTCCCAGACTATTGTAACTGTACTATTTGCCAGGTAAGAAATAGTTGACGAGCCGCAATATAATGATGTTGTTGTTTTCAATTCTAAATTAAATGAAGTATAACTACTAGGCTACCACGGCTCCCGATGCTCTTCTTGAGAGGCCATAGAGTGAAACTACTAAGGTCTGTCTCTAAATATTAAAAAAAAAAACTTCATATACGTATTATGAGTTTCATTGAACATACGAGACTGGATGTGACCACAATGCGGTTAAAAACTTTTATTGAGTTTAACCTGAAACATTTATTTCATTAAATAATAAAATAAATCGTGGGACAATTGACACCAATAATTGACCTAGTCCTAAACTAAGCGAAACTTGTACTATGGGTACTAGACAACAGATAAACACACATACTTAAATACATATTACTCGTCCAAGACTCGAGCATAAACAATCGTATTTTCACACCAATATCTGCCCCGACCGGGAATCAAACCCGGGACCTCAAGCTTCGTAGTCAGGTTCTCTAACAACTAGGCGATCCAGTCGACAAATTATTAATTACCTACATAATTTATTTGTTATAAATTTTGTAAGTACATGTTGATACTTTGCCATGGTAAAATTGACTGGAGAACATTTGACAGTGCCATAATTATAATCATACCATCTGCAAAAAGTTCGTGTTATTTTTTTTTTCAAATGTTATAGGTACGCCAGTGTCCGTTCTATAATTTTTACTCTTTAGTTGTCACTCAACTGAACACCGGAAACCGTGGCTATATAAAGGTTGTTAGAATGCTAACTGCTTTTTGCGGCTCATTTCGCTAAATAGCTCAATTATGTGATAATTTTTTACGAGTGTTCAACGCGAGTTTAACGGCGAATTTTCTCGTTCGCAAAGTGGTACTGATAAGGGGTTATAAAAAATGCACATCCGTAGATGTTATTGAACCGATTCGAAAGCCGAAAGTGGTATGTAACAAGAAAATTATAGACCTTTGGTGCAAGGCGATCATTTTTGGTGCGATCACTTTGCAGTTGAAAACGCCGGAAGACAAACCTGTTTTGTGAAAGAAAAAAATATATACCTTGTTGAGTTTCTTGCCAGATTCTTCTCAACAGGGTTTTTCCGAACCTGTGGTAGATTCTTCGACATTCATAGGAGCATCAATGGCACCAATTCAATAAAGAATTTTAACTTTGAATTTGAATCAAGCTACACTAGTGAGAGTGTTTTGTTTATTCTGAACGAAATACTTTTTGTTTTGTACTTCTCTACCATAAACTATTACCACAAACGTTTACTTATCTGACTAGGATTTGACGTAACAAAGTGTCCTATCATCATCATCATCCCAGCCGATATACGTCCCACTGTCGGGCACAAGTCTTCTCTCAGAACGAGAGGGCTTGGTCCGTAGTTGCGAATCGGGTACATCACACACGCCATCGAATTTATTCTCAGATGTGTGCAGCTTCCTCACGATGTTTTCCTTCACTTTAAAGCTAAAAGGTAAATTACGAAAAATTCAAAAGTGCAAGCCAAGGCTCAAACCCAAAACCCTCTGCTTCAGAGGCCATAGGTCAAACCACTACGTTACCTAACCTGGTGGTAGGCTACCACGCTTCCTATACATATTTCAAAACCAAGGGTTTTGAATACCTTAATACCTTAAGAGACCACCATTATGTCCATAACCAAGATCCCTGTGGCAGAGTGCGCTCGCCAGGCAACCAATAGAGACCGGTGGAGTAGGATCGCAAAGGTAGCGACCGCAGCGGAGAGCGAAGAAGAAGAAGAATACCACTAAAACCTACCAGAATTTGTCTTTGATGCTCAAATCAACTTTTTGTTGCCTAAGACGCTAAAAATCCTTAACAAAAGTTTTCCTACGAATTCTGATATATTTTGACTACCCTTATTTTGTGTCCCACTGCTGGGCAAAGGCCTCTCCTCTCTTAATCCACGCTAAGTTCCCACCATACCAAATGATAAATATCTAGGTTGTCCCTCAACCTCCACTTGAGCCTGTCTCTATTACGTTATCCATCATAGCTAAGGACTCTTTCCGTGGCACTAATTCTGGTATTAACAAGAACAATTAAATTGAATGCCTAACTCATCAACGCCCAGTTGAATCCCTATGAGCTAAAGAAGTTAAAATTTTATCCTGCATAGAGCTTACTCAATCTTATCTAATTCTTTTCTCTAATAACTATATATAAATTTCGTGTGACTATGTTTGTTATCGAACAGAACTCCTCCGAAACGGCTTGACCGATTTTATGTTTTTTTTTGTCTACGTTTGGAGAATAGGTCGTAAGCTATTGTTTATACTCCTATTCTTCGTAGACGGAGTCGCGGGCAACAGCTAGTAAGTAGATAAGGAATAAGGAGATATTTTTCAAAATTCTGAAACTATCAGTTTTGCAAAGCTGCGAGCGTATAGGTACTACTGGTATACTTATAACAAGTTGAAACTTGCACCTCGTAATTTTGCAGCTTAAACTGTTATAACCAGGCCATGAGATAACAGATATAAATGAACACCAACTGGCAGATAGCTAACTACTGCTTTAGCAGGTGCAGATTTATTTTAAGTCGGGTTTACACTTTCGCTTGAACGCCCTGGAGAACATTTTTAAGGAGCCTAAATTATGTCGTATGCCTGTAAAAAGAGTTGCAAAGACGTTCGTATTCCGGTTCCTGTGGTACGAAATCATTGTTAACACTCTAACTGTCCCAAGGACCATTTATGTACCTATGCATGTAGTGCACGGACAGTTAAAAGTGTTAAACTATATGAAAAAATAACTAATAGAGAATCTGAGTGAATCTCTTCGTACAGAAAGCTACACAAAATAATCTTCAGGTATGGTTTGAAATCGTCGGGTATTTAAATTTGCCTTGTGTACGAAGGGCTTAAGACTGTCAGTAAACAACCGGCATATGAATTAGTCTGTCTTAGACATCTAAGGTGCTGACGTATTTATAATCCTCTAGTGTTGCGAGAGCCAGTATGTTTTAGTACTTACACACCATCAGTTAATACATTTACTAGTTTGCCACCACAAAAAAGACATAAGACCACAAGATTGAGATTAAGAAGAGAAGAGAAGATTAAGATTGTGTGAGCACAATAAACAAAACTACAAAGTCAAAATTTCACAAGAAACTCAACAAGGTATATTTTTTTCAAACAGATTTACAATGTAATTCAATTAAATACATCTAGAACACAACTATTTTTTTAATGCAGTAGATACTTTCGCTATTTGATGCGGTTCGGAATTACATATTTCCAAATATCACATCCATGATAATTATAATATTAAGTGGAAATTTATTATAATAAAAACGTACACAATTTAGCAGTAGCGACTTTTTGTTTTTTTTTAAGCTTCCCTGTTTCTAGTAGCCTTTGGCTTATCGACGTTGCCAGACTCCAGTCTCAAGCTGCTCCACCGAGAGTGTAAAGCCACCATTACAGCGCCACGGTGTGGCGAGCTCTTAATCAAGCACGTCGCCAGATAAGCGATCCGTTAGCGGTCTGAGACGATTCTTTTATGTCTGCTTTATTTTATTGAGATAAAGCCGGCTACTGAACGCTTTTGGAGTTCCGTGTGGCTTTGGAGATGGGAATTGATATGAGTTTAAAGATATCAGACAGACAGACAGCGAGATCTCGAAAAGTATGGATGTAGCGGACATCTCCTGGTTATTCCTCTCAATGCTCAGCACAGGGCATTTCTGAAAACAAGATGTCGCTAATCTTTTGCCTACTTTAACTATGGTACACTCATCAGTGAGCGGAACTTTGTTACAGTTTGAGATGGAAAAAATAAATACTTGTCTTTTTAGCCATACCTACCTAAAATGTCACTCGCTTTTACGGCTTTAGTTCTCGTGACAAATATTCCTCTTGTTGTTACTTTTGTGGTTCTACTGGCTTAGAGTTTATTATTTTTCTGCCACATTGCCGCTGTATTACCGACGGACAAGGGCCCGGTCATACAAAACGCGAGCGGCAGCGCGGTAAGTAGTTTCTTTATCCATTACACAGTCAAGACGCTCGCCGCACAATGGTTACCAGACCACACACGCAATGAATAAAGAAAACGCTCACCACGCCACCGATCGCCCGTAGTCGTTTCTTACCAGTAAGTAACCATTATATTTATAGCTACTTAAACACGATCTGATAATTTCGGATTTTTTTTATCTCTCTAATGGCCGCTAAAACTACAAATCATACCTTAATTTTTTACGTGTTACCAATACCCAAAAAAATATGTTCCCAAAAAAGTCTCGAACTTGACCTTGTTTTTTATGTATCACTTCGTTGATTTTATCTTGATTTAAGGCAGAAATATATTTAATTGCCGCAGCCGGCACGTCAAGTGTTAAATTATGGTCTGATTTATATTTCTTTACCAAACACTAACTGTTGAAACATTTAAATTAACCCGGCTCCGCTTTATATGACGGTGGTTCCACACCACAAGAAATAAATTTGTGTCAGCTGATTGATTGTTTATGTTCGAGATAACGAATGACATTAAATATGCCATTTATAAACCATTGCTTTATTAAAAAAAAGTCGAGTTAGATCGGGTTAGATCTATTGTCATTATTAAAATTAGGTTAAAATAAGTCTCTACTTTTATGGCTTAAAGTATATAACCCTTTAACAGAAGGCAAAAAGACGTATGAGCATGGCATTTGGGTTCAGTTTAGACCTTTTGTACACTAAGTCTTTTGCACACAAAACTGAGACAAACATAATTTATATCTCAACCTTTCTCGCAATGGCAATTGATCGTGTACGATAACTACAATCACACTCTAAGCTCACGCCCAGTAAGTAATCTACATGATACATCTATTTGATAGATTGCTTACTGAGTTTAAACTGTGGTTTAACTTGATAAAAAGTCGCTATTCAGTAGCTCTTATCGGAAGTCCAACATCTTCCAACGCTTCTGACGTTAGTGAAAGTACTAAAGTTTTGGATGCGCTACTCATGCTAATGAGATGTAGTCGCTTACAATGAGCCTCATAAAACAGCTCTAATTCACTGAAATAAAGATGGAGCGAACTATCCTTGGAGAGCCTGCGTGATTGAATCAGAAATGAGGAGACCAGACCAAACTTAAGTGGCAGTGGGAAGAGAAAATCACTCGTAGAACTGACAGCCGATGAGGCAGTTAAGGTTCTGTAGTAGCAACCGCGAAAGGAAAGATATATGGAGTGAGAAGCCCCCAGCAAGATGGACCGACAATCTGGTAAAGCTCGCGGGATCGATCGTTGTGGAACTCTTCGTCTAGCTGGGGGCGTCTTGCGGCTGATAATTAAATACGAATGAGTCATAGTTAGGTGCAAGCCACACAGAATAGAAATGCATTCCTTGCTTTCTTTCTTTCTTTTTTAAAGGTTGCCTGGAAGAGATCGCTTCGAAGCGATAAGGCCGCCCATTGCTTACCTTATTTCTATTTTTTCATGTACTTGTTTTTCTGTATTGTATTATTTGTGGTGTACAATAAAGAGTCATTGTATTGTATTGTATTGTAATAGATGTGGGACGGTCACGTCGCAGTCTGCGTCGTTTATTCGCAGGCCGCGTCTCCGCTCCGTTTCTGTCTGCATTGGACCGCGACGCTTCTATACGAAGAAGATTCGTGAAGCGCTGTTGCGATAAAAACTTCGTGGTACAACAAACATAAATTACATGGCCACAATACTATCACAATAAAAGATACAGAAGCTCGAACACCGTTCGAGTTTGTTTGAATGATTTATGTTACAGAGAACTGCGTGGCTAAACTTGTCGCAGCTGGTCGATCATAAGCTGAATCCCGATAATCTGGCCGCAGTATTAGGGTATGTCATTGTGCCATTTTGACAACGGAATCTTTTTTCTTTTCTAAAGTAGGTCGAAGGAAACTCAACCCGCACCAACTGCAACCAAAGGCGTGGTAAATAGCTACTATAATTGGCCATTGCCGCATCCAAGTTAACCTCGAGCCGCCACATAAATCAAGATGGACGATAACAAGCTCATAAATGCGAGGTTTTTACGATTCATAATTGTGCTTATTACCCGCCATAATCTAACAATGCGATTGGAGATTAAAAAATAACAGAACAAAGAGTGCCGCATCCGTTTATAGGAAAATATAGGGTTAAATTATGTCAAAAAACTGTTCTATGAGGTATTTTAAAATTTACCTGGAATATATTTCTTTCAGGATTTCTTGATTGTGATTGGCAAATTCGGCTACGCCTCGTTTCATGAAACCACACTCGTGTTTTAAGTACCCCTATTACGATACAGTTGCATAAAATACTAAGATAAAATGTTTGTCATAGTACGGCAACTGCACTTGCGAAGATCACCGATAATATCCGAATGGGTATGGATAATAGAAAACTCACTGTTTTTATTTTATAAGTTTTCAGCAATGCTTTCAACACTGATGATTTCGACATTATGCTTTGAATTTTACGCTCTCTTAACATATCTCCTGCGGTTATTGAATGGTTTCGTAGTTACTTAGTGGGTCGTTGGCAAAGATTAAAGGCGGAAGATTCTCGATCTTCCTGGTGCAACACTCTTGCTGGAGTACCACAAGGTTGAGTGCTATCTCCTTTATTATTCTCTATTTTTATAGATTCTATTTCTCGTAATCTTCTTTCTTCGTATCACCTTTATGCTGATGACCTACAAATCTACTCTCAGGGTGTGATTGGCGATCTTCCGTTGGTTATCGAGTCTGTTAACTTGGATCTAAAGAAGATTTTGAAATGGAGTCAACAATTTGGCCTGATTTTTAACCCGACCAATGACCCAGGTCATTGTTATTGGTAGCTCGAAACTTGTCCCAAGAGTCGACTTTGCATCTCTGCCACCGGTGCTTTTCGACGGAGTAGGTACTAATACCGTTTGCGCATCAGGTCAAGAGCCTGGGTGTTATTTTAGACCGCACTCTCTCATGATCTCCTCATGTGTGCGAGGTGAGCAGGAAGGTGTTTGCTGCGGTGGTATCTTTAAGACGGCTTCAGAATTTCCTACCTTTTGCTACCAAGGTTGCGCTTGCTCAAACTTTGCTGCACCCTATATTCGACTATGCTGACATTTGCTATCCCGATCTCCTAGAAGAGCAGCTTAATAAACTTGAGCGAATTCAAAATCTATGCATTCGGTTTATTTTTGGTCTGCGTAAGTTCGATCATGTCTCTAATTTTCGATCACAGCTCAAGTGACTCCCAATCCGCCTACGCCGTAACTCTCACGTTCTCCACCTTCTTTACAGCATTATCTTTAACCCTGCAACTCCTCGGTACCTCAAAGAGCGGTTTAGCTACGTAACTTCTATTCGATGCTCTCAGAACTTTCTCCTTGCCGTGCCTCTCTCTAACTCCAAATTCTATGTCTATTCTTATACTGTCCAGGCTATTCGGTTGTGGAATGCCTTGCCGATTAACTTACGACGGGCAAAATCTTTGTCAATCTTTACATCTATGCTTAAGGTGTACCTGTCTTCTTGTAATAATTAGCTTTGTTATAGTTTATTTATTTATTTATATGTGGCTGTTTATCCCACTGTTTATATTTGTTTTAGACGTGTACCTATTATATGTACGATATATGTATGAGTAGATGTACTATTTTTGTTGCGTTTTAATTTTCTGATCCACTGTTGATGCACCACCTGCTGTAAACTAGTCCTTCCTTCTTTCTGTTAAAGGGTTGCCTGGAAGAGATCGCTCTTAAGCGATAAGGCCGCCTATTGATTACCTTGTAACTTACTCTCTGTGTACCTGTTTTCTGTATTGCTTACTATTCCTGGTGTACAGTAAAGAGTCACTGTATTGTATTGTATTGTATTGTTTGTTTGTTAAAGTCCTATCTTACAAGTAAAATTTCATCTATTTCTAGTAAGCGAAATAATTTGAAATTTGGGTTGGGGTTTGACTTTGCAAGCACAAACAGCTACAGTAGGTAAAGTAGGTTAAGAAAAACTTTTATTTAATTAAAGATTTAATTTTGTTGATGTGCCGCAAAATAAAAATAAAAATTGTATTATTGCCAAGTAAGTAATGTCAATTCATAAAAAAAACCGGCCAAGAGCGTGCCAAACACGCACAAGGTAGGGTTCCGTAGCCATTACAAAAAAATCAAGTAATATTTTTCTAAGGATTTCGTATGTGTACGGAATCATCCAAGTTTAGGTATGTTTTATACCTTAGGCTACTATTTACTCTTAAAGTACAAATAATTTCCAAGCAATCTTAGCCGCTATAATTTTCCTAGTAAATTTGATATATTTACTACCATTCTGAATTTTTTCAAAATTTTCCACCCAACATTTAGATTTTAGAGGGGGGGGGACGCTCGATTTTAATGAAAATTTTCACTTTATAGTTGAATATTTCGCAAACAGGTCACTGAATAGAAAAATCATGTTAGCAACCCCGCAATGGTTTTAAAAGACCTATCCAACGATACCCCAGACTATAGGATTAGTCGAGAAAAAAAAAATTACCCCCCCTTTACGTCTATGGGAGGTACCCTAAAAAAAAATTTATTTTTATTTTTTATTTTACCACTTTGTTGGCGTGACTGACATGTATATTCATGCTAAATTACAGCTTTCTAGTACTAACGATCTCTGAGCTTAGCCGCGGACAGACAGACAGACAGACAGACAGACAGACAGACAGACGGACAGACATGGCGAAACTATAAGGGTTCCTAGTTGACTACGGAACCCTGAAAAGCCTATGTAAATACAATTGATCAATAAATAGTATTATTATTACTAATTGTGCACATCACAATAAAATAATTTTTCTACTAAGATACTCGTAGATAAATACCTGTACAAATGATTGCAATAATTATCATGAGTTTCTTGCCAACTCCATGACTACATCCTTGCCAACGTCTGGCATAAATACATAAATAATAAATTTATTATGTACTCATTATAAACGGATACATATTTATGCTCTCAGCTGTTAGTAAGTCGGCTTTATGGGCGTGAAAAGAAAAATAAATATGGAAGTATAATTTACATTTATTATAGGCTTGGTTGATAACAGCTTATAAAAAGCAGTGGTTTTACAATTCGCGACCTGCGTCACAATTTAATCATCAAATCATCATCCCAGCCTATTATACGCGTCCCACTGCAGGGCACAGGCCTCCTCTCAGAATGAAAGGGCTTGGGCCGCGGATCGGAAACTTCACACAAACCATTGAAATTATTTTCAAGTGTGTGTAATTTTCCTCACGTTATTTCCCTTCGCCGTAAAACCCATGGTGAATTTCAAATATTTATAATCAAATCAATTCCTAAAAAACATGTTCTAAAAAATTTTTCTACATTAAAGTGAGACTCATAAATTGCTATCCTAAAATTATTGTCATTCCTATCGCAATTTCTTACCCATTCGATATGTAATGAAGGCCATTGAAGCGCAATGAACAGTCGACGGCATAGTTAAGTTAACTTACGTTTATTTAACTTAAATGTCGAAATGAACGAATGAATGAATGAAGGAATGAATGAATGAATGTTAAATGATGAAATTTGACGACCAGATGGCCTAGTGGTTAGAGAACCTGACTACGAAGCTTGAGGTCCCGGGTCCGATTCCCATGTCGGGGCAGATATTTGTATGAAAAATACGAATGTTTGTTCTCGGGTCTTGGGTGTTTAATATGTATTTAAGTATTTGTCTATCTATATAAGTATGTTTATCCGTTGCTTAGTACCCATAACACAAGCTTTGCTAAGCTTACTTTGGGACTAGGTCAATTGGTGTGAATTGTCCCATGATATTTATTATTATTATTATTTATTAAATGTCTGTATACCCTCAACACAAAATAATGTATCAATTAGTGATGAATGTTTTATTTTATGTTTATTTGTTACATCTAAGTAAGTAGTTTGTAAATCTGCATGTGCCAATCGCAAAAATATATGTTTCAGTAATCCTTATTTCTCAATATAAGTGAATTGTATTGTATTTTGGGAAATAAATGTCTTAAACCATAAAAAATCAGATGTGCGAGCCCAGATTTGAACCCATGGCCCTCTGCTCGAGAGGCACCAGGTCAAACCACTAGGCCACCACGGTTGTCACAATTTAATAATGTGAATGTTGTAACGTACCTTAAGGACGGCTACACCTATTTGTCTAATTCTTGTTTTGTCGTTGAAGTTTTAAATTAAAGTTTTTTTTATTAGTAAGTAGTAAACCTACGCGACACACCGCATTAGCACGCTGAAGTGGCAATGGGCAGGCCATATAACCCGAAGAACCGATAACCGTTGGGGTAAACGAGTTCTTGAGTGGAGACCACGGATCGGCAAACGTAGCGTGGGACGTCCTCAGACTCGGTGGAGCGATGATCTTCGCAAGGCGGCTGGCAACAGTTGGATGAGAGTGGCCGTGGATCGTACTCAGTGGCGTGCCATGGGAGAGGCCTATGTCCAGCAGTGGACGAACATAGGCTGATGATGATGATGATGATGATGAAACCTACGCGAAATTGAAGAATCTACTACTGGTTCGGAAAAACAATGTTGAAAAGAATCCGGCAAGAAACTCAACAAGTTCTATTTTTTTCAAACAGATCTAGAATGTTGTTATTACATACATATACCTATCTAAAGTATTTAGCATAGTAGATACGCTTCTGAAAACTAGCGGAAACTGGAGATCGCTAATGCAGATCAGTATTATTTCCAAAAATCATGGTTCATGATTAGGATGTCCATGTGCGTTAAAAAAAAATTAAATAAAAAATAAAACCTCCTTCAAAAAAACCCCAAAAAAACATAAAATAATAATTGATTGAACCGACCACAATAAGCATGAAAATATCTTTCTACTAATCTGTTTGAAGTTAGTGCCTCAGCACGAGCCAGCGCAGGAGTGTAGAAGCCCTATAATAGGTATGTAGGTAAGTTAGATTACTAGGTCCACTCCTGCTGGCTCGTGCTGAGGCACCAACTTCAAACAGATTAGTAGAAAGATATTTTCATGCTTATTGTGGTCGGTTCAATCAATTATTATTTTATGTTTTTTTGGGGTTTTTTTGAAGGAGGTTTTATTTTGTATTTATTTATTTTTTTTATTTCCAAGTTTTTTTTGGGTGTTTTTGGAAGGCGGTTTTATTTTTAATTTAATTTTTTTTATTTTTTTCTTTTTAGTTGTTTCTAATGGCCTGGACTGGCACTCTTTACTGACTGTACTTTTTGCCTCTGGTTACCAAAGTACTCATCAAGACGAATCAAACGAGACCAAACTGCAAGTAAAATGTCGTTTTCCAACTTCATTGTCAGACCCTGGTTACCATCTAGGACCAAAGTACTCGTTGAGACGAGTCAAATGAGTCCGTACTCGATGGGATAAGTGCCGTTACTTTATGGAGTAACTTTGGCCACCTTCCAGCTCCATCATCAGACCCTGTTTATCATCTGGAATCAAAGTACTCGTCAAGACGTTTCAAATGAACCCAAACTCGACGGGGTTGTCTTGTTTTATTACAGAGTTCCTATGTCCACCTTCCAACTCCATCATCAGATCAGTTCCATGTCACAATAATATTGCATTGTCACCTGATTTACACATGCATGTAAGATATGAACTCAATCAGAAACCGGGAAGTGAGTCAAATTCAACTTGCAAGATTTGACCCGTTGAGGAGTTCCGTTGGCCATCTGCGGTCTTCTTCATCAGATCTAGTTTACCAAATGACACTTTCTGAATGCAAACGCTCGATTTGTCACTGAAAATACTAAAATCGCTTTACATTTCCCTTGAACTTTTGAAGAGTTCCTTCAATTCCTCATGGATCCCATCATCAGAACTGGATTCTGGTAACAACGGGACCAACCTTGAAGCATATGCTTTCAAACAACGAAAGAATTTTCCAAATCGGTTCATAAATGACGGAGTTCTGAGGTAACACACGTTAAAAGAAAAAGAAAAGAACATATATAACCGAATTGAGAACCTCCTCCTTTTTTTGAAGTCGGTTAAAAAGAGCAGCAACAGCAATCATAAGTTTTTGTTAAAAAAAATGCAAGCTTTTTCGCTGACTGTACTTTTTTGACTGTACTTGCATTGACATCCAACTTACTTAAGAATGTATACCAAATTGCAATTGACGGTTCTTTTTTCACCAAGTGAGTCACAACACTTGCTTGCTATCGACCCTATTTCACTAAAATAATTCTAGGTTATAGAAAAATGTTTTAAATAATCAAATGGTTTTTGACGCCAAGGATAGTACCTTTCACTCTGCCAGTGGCAAAGAGAGTACAATCCTGATCTGGTATTTGTGTCCAAGGACGATGACGACCGTCCACTACCTTGTAGCCGCTCCGTGCTGTCAAATTTTCCAAACAGTCAGCACAGGCCTGTTCTCGTTGAGATTGGCATCAAAATCCCTTTTAAAAATTCAATGCCCGTCCCTCGGTGGAATTTTGTGCGGGCTGATTGGAGAGGGTACCGGCAGACATTGGACAGGGAACTAGCTTCTGCCAAACTGGCCCCAATTTCAGTAAATTATGGAAAATTTTGTGATTTGATCTTCAAAGCGGCAAAGAGCAACATTCCGAGAGGGTTTAGAAGAGATTACATCCCAGGGTGGAGTCCAAAAAGCGAAGAATTGTTCAACGCGTACCAGAGTTCGGGATGCCACGACATCGGTGCCGAACTTCTTGCATCACTTGATGACAATCGCAGGGCTAGACGGGAGGCTGCTGTCCAAGAGATGGACTTTAAGCGATCCAGTAGGAAAGCTTGGAAGACCCTTAACACCCTCACTGGCAAGAATCCCAGTAGAATAGAAGTAATAGTAGAAGAAGAAAGAATGTACAAGTGTGAATCCTGACACTATAGCAGAGAGGTTGGTGGAACTTACCAGAGCCAATCGGGACAAAGTCTTCACCAAAAGAATAAGGAAGGACACTACAGAGCTAAAACAAAATTCACCTAAAAACCAGGACTTGGCTGGACCCTTCGAGGTAGATGAAGTCGTGAGGGCCATGAAACAGCTTAAAAATAATAAAGCTGCTGGTCCGGATAATATCTTTAACGAGTTTATCAAACATATGGGTCCTTTGGCGGTCACCTGGATCACATCATTTTTCTCACATATTCTGTTGACCAATAACTTACCCAGGCAGTTTAAATTATCCAAAGTGATCGCCGTACTCAAGCCAGGAAGACCTGAAGACCTACCGGAAAGCTACCGACCCATTGCTCTCCTTAGTTGCTCATATAAGCTGCTGGAGCGCCTTCTTCTGGCAAGGATCGAGCCATACGTGGAGGCGGTGATTCCCCCGGACCAGGCTGGTTTTCGCAGAGGTAGGAGTTGTGTTGATCAGGTTCTTGCCCTTACCAACCATATAGAGACCGGATTCCAAAAACAGCTCAAATCGCATGCCGTCTTTATTGACCTCACGGCTGCTTACGACACAGTTTGGAGGCATTGCTTGATATATAAGATGTTATCAGCAATACCAAGCAGAGAAATAGTCGATCTCATCTCGAACATGCTGACTGAGAGAGTGTTTGAGGTTTTTCTGGGTAGCAAGAAGAGCAAGAAACGCAAACTAAATAATGGTCTCCCCCAGGGTTCCGTCCTGGCTTCAATACTGTTCAACCTCTACACACACGATCTGCCATCTACACAGGCTCGGAGATTCATCAACGCAGACGACATAGCATTGGTGGCCCAGAGTAGAGATTTCGAATCGGGAGCGCACCCGTTGTCAGTGGATTTGGGTGAGTTGGCCGCTTACTTCAGTTCGTGGCGACTCATACCTAGCTCATCCAAAACAGAGGTCTCCTGCTTCCATCTTAACAACCGCATGGCCTACCATCAGCCGGATATATATTTTAATGGAGACGTGCTGAGACACAATCCCCTCCCGAAGTACTTGGGTGTCACGTTGGATAGGTCCCTAACATACAAAGAGCATCTGATGAAACTATCACAGAAACTCGCAACGCGGAACAACCTTATTCACAGACTTTGTGGCACGAGTTGGGGAGCATCTGCCGAATGCCTTCGGACATCGAGCTTAGCCATTGTGTATTCAACTGCGGAATACTGCGCACCGGTTTGGCTCAGAAGTTCTCATACGAGCAAAGTGGACGTCAAACTCAACGAAACGATGCGTTGCATCTCCGGGACTATTAGATCGACACCCGCCCACTGGCTGCCGACATTAAGCCATATAGCTCCGCCGCCGCTTCGCCGAAGTCAGGCCCTGAAGAAGGAAGCCACCAAGATCACCGGTAACCCAGCTTTGCCAGCTCACAATGAGTTTTGCCATCCGCCTCCACAGCGACTTAAGTCCCGAAACCCCCCGTGTGTCGCAGCCCAAAGCCTTAAAGAGTTCAACCTTATGGATAGCTGGAAAAAACAATGGGCCGTGGACACGGCAGGAGGAAGTATTCAGGCCATTGATCCAACAGCCAAACCAAGAGGATTCGACCTTCCCCGAAATCTCTGGTGCCGTCTTAACAGACTACGAACTAAGCACGCCCGTTGTAATTATCACCTACACAAGTGGGGGTGGAGGGATTCTCCGCTCTGTGAGTGCGGGGATGAGGAGCAGACAGTGGAGCACATCATCCGACGCTGCCCTCTTCACTCTTACCCTGGACCTGCCGAAGACCTGGAAGCACTGACGCCTGATGCAGCCGCATGGCTTAGCAATTTAAGTGTTTTACTCTAATGCCTGTATACAGGGTGGAAAAAATCTATGGGCCCTGGAGGGGAACTACCTTAAATCCTTTAGTTAGCTCATTTCACTGAAAGGAAACATTCCTTTATTTTTAAAAAGAAACAAAACTGCAATTAAAGATTTTTTAAATTTTGCTTGTTCCATCCGGGAATCGAACCAACTAAAAATAAAAAAATAAACCCTCGCTATTTTATTATACGAATCGGTAGGATTGATGTTCAGGATAAAATTTGTCTAATAAACATTTGGTCCCACACTCATCTGTTGTGCGAGATACCCATAAAATTGAATATTTATTACAAGTTCTTTATTACCAATACCTAGTACTGTTCACTTGTAATAAGTAAATGACATGTTATAATTTTCTTATCTCTTTAACATCTAAAGACATTGTATGAAGTACTAGCTAGCTAATGTTATTTATCTCTAAGTACCTTGTTGAAGTATTGGATAACAAAATCGGTAAATGGTAATAATAAATTTATGCACAGCACGATTCCTTCTTACACTAGACGTTCATTCTGACAAAAAGTTTAATAATGGAACGTATTTTTTTGCAACGCGGGGCAACAAATTTGAAATTCGAGCGATAACATTTTTAAAAACTATAAGAAAGAAGTATTCATTCGAATTTCAAATTTTGTTTTGTTTTGCTTTCATTCCGCAATTCTGTAATAATGGCGTATCAAGAACATTTCGATTTATTAGAAGCTTACTTTTCAAACAACAAGAATTGCAATTTAGCTCTACAGTGGTACAGTGAGAGGTATCCAGACAGACAAATACCATCTAGAAAAGTTTTGTCGCGAATGGTGAAAAATTTAGTGAATATTGGAAGTTTCAAAAATCGTTTAGAACGTCCGCAGCAGCGAAATCTAGACTTTTCCGATTTTGATTTATGTGTTTTGACATACATTGAGTGTTACCCGAAAGCTTCTAGTAGGGAAGTTGCTCAAGAGATAGGCACCAGCCATACTCGTGTACTTAGTGTTTTGAAAAAGTACAAATACAGATGTTTTCGTGATGGGCGATTGGTGCAGAAACTACATCCGGGAGATAGTCAAAGGAGATTAGAGTTCTGTCAGAATATTCAAACAGAAATAGACCGCAACCCAAATTTTTTAGACTACATTGTATGGTCTGATGAAACAAATTTCAGCAATAATGGAATGTATAACAGACATAACAATCATTATTGGTCCCGTCAGAATCCATTCCGTGTTCGCGAAACAAACAATCAGGTCAGATTTTCCTTTAATGTTTGGTGCGGAATCAGAAGCAATATGGTTGTTTTGGTGCACATTTATGAAGGACATCTAAATACGGCAAAATACATGGAAATATTAGACCTTTTACATAATCAATTAAACCTTCTACCGGAGGAGGAACGAAATAATATCATTTTTCAACAAGACGGTGCACCTGCCCACAATAGCAGAATTTCCAGGGCTTACCTTAATGAAAATTTCAATGTCTGGATAGGTACAAACGGGACGATAAGATGGCCAGCGAGAAGTCCAGACCTGACGCCTCTGGACTACTTTTTATGGGGTCATGTAAAAAATGAAGTTTACAAAACGTGTTATAATACTGTACAAGAATTAAGGGTTGCGGTAGAAAATGTTATTAGGAGCATACACCACAACACTTTCCAGAGGGCTACACGAAAAGAATTTCAACGTAGACTAAATTTGTGTATCCGGAACGATGGGGGTCACTTCGAGCAACTTATCAGTTGAATTATTAAGATTCTTTTCTCTTCTTAATGTCCGTCTACGTTATAAAAATGATTCATGTTTACGTTCTTCTTATTGATGATAAAATAAAAATTAATTTTAGTTTTCACTTTTTTATTTCAATCACCAAATAAATATGTTTATTAGACAAATTTTATCCTGAACAACAATCCTACCGATTCGTATAATAAAATAGCGAGGGTTTATTTTTTATTTTTAGTTGGTTCGATTCCCGGATGAGACAAGCAAAATTAAAAAAATCTTTAAATGCAGTTTTATTTCTTTTTAAAAATAAAGGAATGTTTCCTTTCAGTAAAATGAGCTAACTAAAGGATTTAAGGTAGTTCCCCTCCAGGGCCCATAGATTTTTTCCACCCTGTATATTAATTATGCCATACGATTAAATAAATAATAATCAAATTCACTTTTTATGTTAATGAATTAATGCGCACAGCTTTTTCTGCAGCGTGTATCCCAGGGGACTTTGCGCTTTCTCGAGACAAAACTGTATTGTGCAGCTTTCTGTAAGTAAAAAAAATCAAAGTTCAATCGATTTTTTTAACAAATCTACCTACTGCTTAACACACAAACGCATTTATATATCAATAATAGGCATAATTTAAAACAAACATCAACGTATTGGCTTATAATGTTTACATTGTTGCATGTTAGCAGTTTATAACCTATTATTTCTTCAAATAATTACTTCAGTAATAAGCTCGTATTAAGGAACATAAAATGCAAATTTTTGTTGGCATGCGGTTAATTATTATTTTTTAGGTTGTGATATGCCATTATCGACTTAATAACATAACTAATGACTGTTACTTGTATGTTTGTACTCAATGACATCGTCAAGGTAAAGACTTAATCATTGCAATGTGTTCTTATTAAGGCAATGTTTCATCATCGCAGCCATATACGTTCCACTGCACAGGACTTCTTCCAGAATGAGAGAGCTTGAACCGTAATTTCCACCCGGACCAAGCACAGATCAGGAACTTCACACACACCATTGAAATTCTTCCCAGGTTTCTTCACGATGCTTGCCTTCACCATTATTTAGCTCACGGAAAATTTCAAATGTAATTTCGCACATAAAAAAAACATGGACAAATAGTTAAAACCATTCCAAATCGTCAAATAAAACCTGGAAAGAGTTAGTCCTATTGGCCAAAGTTACCCTTCGAGGCCAAAGTAACCCGACTCGTGGAAACTTCATTTCACTTCTATATCTCGGGAACTACTGCTCCGATTTGGAAAATTCTTTCAGTGTTAGACAGCCCAGTTATATAGGGCGGGTTGGGGCAGGTTGGGGCGGGTTAGGAGCGGGTTGGGCGCGGGTTGGGGGCGGGTTAGGAGCAGGTTGGGGGCGGGTTAAGAGCGGGTTGGGGGCGGGTTGGGGGCAAGTTAGGAGAAGGTTGGGGGCGGGTTGGGGGCGGGTTGAGAGTGAGTTGGGGGTGGTTGGGGGTGGGTTGGGAGCGGGTTGGGGGCGGGTTGAGAGCAAGTTGGGGGCGGGTTGGGAGTGGGTTGGGGGCTGGTTAGGAGCGGGTTGGGGGCGGGTTGGGAGCGGGCTTGGGGTGGGTCAGGAGCGGGTTGGGGGCGGGTTGAGAGCGGGTTGGGGCGAGTTGGGGGCGAGTTGGGGGCGGGTTGGGAGTGGGTTGGGGGCTGGTTAGGAGCGGGTTGGGGGCGGGTTGGGAGCGGGCTTGGGGTGGGTCAGGAGCGGGTTGGGGGCGGGTTGAGAGCGGGTTGGGGCGAGTTGGGGGCGGGTTGGGAGTGGGTTGGGGGCTGGTTAGGAGCGGGTTGGGGGCGGGTTGGGAGCGGGCTTGGGGTGGGTCAGGAGCGGGTTGGGGGCGGGTTGAGAGCGGGTTGGGGCGAGTTGGGGGCGAGTTGGGAGAGGGTTGGGGGCGGGTTGGGAGCGGGTTGGGGGCGGGTTGAGAGCGAGTTGGGGGCGGGTTAGGGGCGGGTTAGGAGCGGGTTGGGGGCGGATTGAGAGCGGGTTGGTTTATTATGAAGTTTTACTTCTTCCGGAAGGATCTAAGGAGAGCCATAATTGATGAAAAAGCAAATTGGAATAAAAAATAAGCTACCCAAATTACTAATTCCACGCGGACGGAGTCGCGGGCAAAAACTAGTAGTTAAAATATATGTGTACGTTACCAGAGATGTCAAAATAAAATCTAATATATAAAAATCTCGTGTCACGGTGTTTGTTACCGAACTCCTCCGAAATGGCTTGACCGATCTTTATGAAACTTTTTTCTCTACACTCGGTAGGTCTGAGAATAGGTCATAGGCTATTTTTTATCCCCCTCCCCCCCATTCTTCGCGGACGGAGTCGCGGGCAACAGCTAGTTATCTATATACACCTATATGACATTGAATATTATGGTAGGTGTTTGCTACGATTGACGCGATTGCTATATCGATTTGCGCTGCTAATAAAAAAAAACGTACAACCGAATTGAGAACATATTTTTCGTACTAAATACAAACTGAAATATAGATGCACAGAAAAAACCCCAGAAAAAAGACCAATGCTGGGAATCGAACCCAGGTCCTCAGCATTCCGTGCCGCGTGCCATACCCCTACACCACCACTGGTCTAGAGATTAGACACGAATCTTTCCTATACATCATACATTTCAATCTGCTAAATCATCACCTTATGCAGTGACAAGCGCACATCTATGTTACACCCTCATCGAGAGATTTTAACACTCCTTCGGAACTAACCGCTCACCTGGACAAGAGATGGCGCTACTGTGCAACTTTAAACAAGTTAGCTATGAAGTATCTTTTTTTTTTTTTTTTTTTTGTACAAATGCTGAATGCTGAGGACCTGGGTTCGATTCCCAGCATTGGTCTTTTTTCTGGGGTTTTTTCTGTGCATCTATATTTCAGTTTGTATTTAGTACGAAATATATGATTTCACGGGATGACCGTAAAAGTAATAAAAAAATGAAGTTGAAAAAATAAGTACAAAAAAAAAAAAGATACTTCATAGCTAACTTGTTTCGAATTGAGAACGTCCTCCTTTTTTTGAAGTCGGTTAAAAATAGATGAAAGCCGTAAACAATAGCTTTTTATACAATGGATTCCTTCAAGCGTTACTGTGAGGATATGCATCAATGAGCGACAATTATTTTCTTTTGCTTCTTCTCAACAAAACTTCCACATCAGCTACGACATATAAAACTTTTAACAGTCAAAACCGGCCTTTCCTTTCGACCTAAAACAATCAATACGTCACATAGGCCCAACTTATTACAAGCACTACACAAAATGCCGTTCAAACTCTACGAGTTCATTCTCAAAGCTACTAACGCCCGAGCACACATATCCGTTATAATATAAAACAAAATGAAAGCCGCACATATCTGTGTACAGTTGTGAAACTTTATTAAAATAATTGCCGATCGCATTTAAATACATTTAAAGTGGCCTATTATTCAGTTATAACCATTAGTCACGTCTTACTTGAACGCAAACGTCAGTTTTACCATATTTATTGCCGCGCTGTGAATTAAGTAGCTTTTGCAATTTCAACTAACTTTATTTTTACACCTACTTGACAACCACGCATATGCATACAATAATCCATTCATATTTATACTTAATATAATATTATAAATGCAATGATGATGTCTACTACCTCTCACGCTTAAAATGCTGAACCGATTGAAATGAAATGCGCGAGCATAATCGCGGGTAAAAGGTATTTGACGTAGAAACATAATAAATCAAATGAAGAGCCTTGAAATACTAGTTTTACACGACGTATAACAAAATTTATATAAAATAAAAACAATATAATATTATAAGAAACACGCAAATGAATTGCAACACGTCCAACAATTAACCGTACTCGAGTACATATATAAAAATGTCGTGATCAACGCCCGTTCGTCGTGACATTAGCATATCGGAATTATTCCATTAAAGCGTTAATAATTTAAAAATAATATGCTGCCGACGCACGCGACGGAGAGTTATGCGCCCCTGGAGATCGTGGGTAAGCTTGGAGCATTAAACCAAACGAAGACGTCAAAAACAGATGTAGAAAAAATCTGTCATTTTTGACAGTAAACTAGGCAGACAAATTATATGCAAATAACAAAATTAGTGATTTTTATTTTCAGTAATTTTAAAGTAACATTCAACAGGTCAAATAAAGTAAATTTGTCTAATACACTCAAAATAAAAAATAAAAAAAAACGTTTATTCTGCATAGTCGACAAAACTCCACTCTTTTACATGTATTTTTTTTTAAAACTACCAGCGCTTTCGGAAGGACCATCATTGCCAAGAAAGTCATGCACTAATGTCTTAACTGTTATAGTTTAAAAAATAATCAAGATTTAAATTAGTTATGCGCGATACATCATGCACATCTAAGCTCAGCTGTGCTCTCGAAGTTTTACACTGTGATAAATTGACATTAACTTTTTGTTACTCTAAAGGACCTTTTGCAACGACTGTGAAAACCTTCTTTCGATTGGGTATAAAAGTTAATTACCAGGTAGTTTCTGTTGATTTATTTTTCTGAAGCTAGCGAAAATAATAAAATACGGTGTCTAAAATCATATATCTATATACATATATAGTATATATTTCATCAATTTCGTACCATACACAAGCTTTTCTTGGTTTAAGATAAAGTTAGTTTGTGTAAATTAGTCGCATAATATTATTTTTTCATTTTAAAATACTATTCTGAGCATTGCACAATCACACTCACACATGTAGTGGTAGAGCCATGTTGTAGCTAGCTGCTGCATCACGAATGGGCCGGCTCGTCCGGGGCAGTACCACCCTCTCACAGAACACCGGCGTGAAGCAGCAGTAATCCTGCTGCGCTTCGTACGGTCAGTGAGAGCGCCGGGGGTCCAATACCTCTCCCCCTCCCCCTTCTTTTTAAAGGCCGGCAACAGAGTGACTCTCATTGAGTTGTTGATATTTTATGGGCGATGGTGATCATTTTCCATCAGATGACCCGCTGGCTCGTTTGCCTCCCACTCATAATAAAACAAAAATTATAACAGGCACACACGCTTATTTTATATTTTTACATAATGTTATGAATTCTCACCATTGTCGACTCCAGTTAGTACATTGCTCTAAGTTACAAAGATGCAAATAAAACAAACGATATTATACTTAGCCCCATTAGTTTAAAGTTGAATTTGGTTGCCTTGAAATAATTTTGCAAATTCCAGTGGTGTAAAACATTTTGAGGTGCAAATTGACGCCGTGGCTTATGTGTTTAGGGATGTAGAGCCCTTACTAAATTCTTGAAATTCATGTAGGGTGGCTTTCTGACTAACTATTTTTGTGACTTGTGATGTGATGATAGATTCCATTCATTTTATAATTTGCGATATTAAAATGTCCATTAATAACTATGAACACAAAACTACCGTGAGACTCACTCATAGCGGAAAAAAAAAACACAGAGCGGTAACAGTCAAGCAGTGCGCGTTTGGCAGCAGCCTCCGTGGCGTGTGCTCCGTGATAAAGGACTATGGATTATCCCGAAACATATCTAGCCAATCTTGATCAAAGACGTGAGTAATCCCATCCTCGAAAAATCGTGTTGAAATGAAGTCTGTGGAAGCAATGCAGCTGTTAGTATGGTTTATATGGGAGTCGAACCACCTTACAAGTAAAAAATAATAAGTTTAATTAATTGTTACATAAAGCTATATACATACAACTATATGTACCTGAACAAAAATAAATCAGTAATTAACGACAGATAAATTTACTAGACTAACCACCTAAGACCTAGATACATATGTAATATATATGTCAAGACATAATCATGGTAATCATAACTGTATCCGTTCCTAACATTAAAATAATTACGACACTGATTGATTAATTTATCAAAGACACACACACCTTAGCTTAAACACTTGTAGATAAGTTAAATATAACTAGTAACTAGGTAATTTATTTTTGCTCGTAGCAATGTCAGTAAAACTTATGCATTTATTACCAACCAACATGCGCTCCATCATGTAGGAGGCCATCCTACGAAGGTATGTGAAAGTTTACTCGCGATATTTTCCTTCCCGCAAAACTCATGGTAAATTTCAAATGTAATTTCGCACATTTTCAAAAACTCAGAGGTGTGAGCGACGAACGAAGCAACGCTTAAGGAATTTGATTAAATAATGGTCATTTTCTGAGATTGTGCTTCAAAAAAGATTACAATTCACTAAGTGTATAACGCCATTAAGTAAATTCTAAAAAAACACAAAAAACGTATGCACTAATAGGTAAGGTGAAAAACAACGGGAACCTTTTTTTTTTAATTACAATCTAGCTCATAAAGGCTAATAAGCAATATTCATTTAACATAATCTACTATTTTGTTTAAAGTCTCTAAGAATAACGTCCAATGACTTTTCTTTAGTGTCTATTAAGGCGAAGCACTTTGTTCATGTGTTCTTCATTTACGTCACTATCACTGTAACACTATTTCGAGTATGATTAACACTACACTAACTCAAAGGGTTTAGTCCTTTTCAGTCTTCTCACTAGATCCGTGTTGTCAAGGAGTTGGATTGCCTCGACGTTCACATGATGATGAAGTCTGCGTTCATGAGCTTCGGCGTATTTAGATATTACCTCGTGGACGAACTCAACATTAAGGTCCCGATGGAGATCGTCGTTTCTTAGGTACCAGGGCGCGTTTGCTATGTTCCTGAGTACCTTATTTTGAAAACGTTGTATTATTTGTATATTACTTTGTTTGGTACAGCCCCAGAGCTGTAAACCATAAGTCCATACTGGCATCAGGACTTGCTTATACAACATTAATTTGTTGTGCACTGACAACGAGGAGTGTCTACCGAGTAGCCAGTACATCCTTTTGTATCTTATTCCTAATTTTTCAAGTTTTTTTTGACATGAGCTTTCCAACGCAGCTTCGTGTCAAGCGTGATACCAAGATATTTGGGTGTGGTTGCGTACGGTATGGGTTGCCTATTTATACATATCGGATGGTACATAGGTCTCTTATTTGTGAAATCAATATGAATCGATTTGGATTCATTAAGGTTGATTCGCCATGTTCTAGTCCACTGATAAACTCGGTCTATGGCTGTTTGGACTTTTCCTACTGCTTCCTCGTGACTGTTTCCTGTTGCCATAATAGCAGTATCGTCAGCAAAAGTCGCAATAGTAGTGTTATCTATGTCTGGAGCCCTGTGTCTTGCAGTGGTACGTATATAGGCTAAGATGATGACGATGAATATAGGTACAACGTGGACTGAGTTAATCCCACTGGGCAAAGTTACTCTTCAGAGCCAAATTAACCCGGTCTTACGATACGCAATTAGCAGTAGTGCAATTTTGCGAGGCTTCGGTGCGTTAGCTTAGTATGGATATAGCTTATAACCCCGGGATTTAATATGAAAAGTTATTAGTTAATGATGATAATTTTTATTTTCGTGTTTTATTTTATAAGAACGATAGGCTGAAATAGTCCCATTAAGTGTACTTAAGCCTAGTTAAAATATTAGATTAAAAAAAATATTTGTTTGATTGTACACATTCCATATTAGGTACTATAGCAAATTTTAAACGAAATATTTAATTTTAAGTTAACGATGTACCTATTTACACTGACAAAAATATTTCGCGTTTTCCAATTTAACTTCAATTAATGTTATGTCAAGAAACTATTCTGTAAAAAAAGTACGAGTCTCAGGATCTAGGGACCCGAAATTGCACTATCTATTCCTATCACTGGCAATTAGTGACATTATAGAGCCATAATTTTCAAATCTACACATGTTCTGAAGCCTAAAAATAAAATGGCCGTTCAAACTTCGTTAGCACAAATCCGGTGCACTCGATCTTACTCCGCGGCTATATTTCAACAGCACCTGCAGGCGGGCAATTTATTGCTCCGTTTATCTACCGATGCCAAACCCGAGCATTTGGCCCTGGCATTGTAGGTATGGGGTGACAGGGTTTGATGTGAAATGTGCAAAATTCTAAAAATAAATAGTTCGAATTCGCTTCACTGCCATTGGATAATTTGGATATGCCGCTTACATAGACAAATTTGACCAATCTCCAATTCTTATCCAAATTCGTTAAAATAAAACAAATTATATGAAGTTAAAATCAGCCCTTGTAAAACTGTATGTACTGAGCGCAGATACGCGGTATTTACATACGGTAGATAAACGAATTTGCATTACGGGAGAGAGAGAAAGATATATTTATTTATACAATTACACATATTTGATACACAGCCAAAAAAATATTTGGTAAGAAGATATACAATAAAAAAACAACGAATATTATAATTTGGTTAATTCCGCGTATTTGACAAATTTAGCCAATTTCCAATTCTAACACCACATCGTTTAAATATGAAGTTAAGATCTTCCGTCGAAAAACGGGGTATTTGCGTTTGGTAGATAAGCGGTTTTGCACTATCCCCGCAGTCAGCATTAAATATATTTTATTATGCAGAAAGTTCATGCATGACTCAAGCAAATGAAGTAGTAATTAAAAATATTGTTATCTTTTTACACAAAAAAAACGCTATAGTCATTCTCACGCCCGCTGGATAAGATTTCAATTAAACCAAGTCATTTTCTAGCAGCCAACCGTCAATTAAACATACGAAACACGATTATAATTAACAACACTGAATATTTCTTTTAACCATAATTAATTTACTATTACACGCCTACGTAATTATCCAAATGCTCACGAGTTGTTGACCACTGGATTTCAAAAACAACGTGTCTCTTAGTCCTTACTTGTTTGGTTATAAAGATGACTTTTGAATGACCAAGTGCGTTTTTATTTTGGATAAGTTGAGCTATTCATCATTCTATAACAACCGGACATAAATTACAGATTTAAAAAGTTTCGTTCGCTTTGGCGGTATTTGAATTGTTCCAATTTTTTTAAATTATGGAGTTTCAGCGAGATTTTTTTGGTGACAAAAATTAACTTGAGCATCGTACCGACCGATACGATATTTGACTTAGGAACGGAATTTAGTTAAGTTTTTGCGAAATACGTCCTCTTTTTTACGTCATTTAAGTGAGTGAAGTCTTTAAAGGTTGCTTCGAAACTACAAGGCCGCCTATTGCTTGTCTCTAATATTTCTCTCTATTTTATCTGTTTTCTGCAGGCATTGCTTACTACATTGTGTTCAATAATAATATATATAAATTGTAGTGTATTGTTAAATGTTAATAAAAGTTTTTTGCTGACTGTATTTTGTGTCGACTCCCATTGACATGCAACTTACATTATGTATAAGGTAAACTTACCAATGCTCGACACCTCAACGCCGAGTAGACATCCATCTGCCACCTCTCTTATTATGACATAAGATTGCAGGTGTCATGTATTGGGTCAGTATCGAGCACAGGGTCGTATACCTTACCGAGTTTCAAATCCACCCAACCACTGGAAGTGGGTTAAATTCAAAGTCATAGTCAAAATATTATTCAATTAAGAATGACGAAAAATCTACCACCTGGATCGAAAAAACCCTGTTTAGAAGAATCCGGCATGAAACTTAACACGTTGGTTTTTTAAATAGGTTTACAATTTTATTTAATTAGGTAAGTACATACTATTTCTTTAACGCGTCTTTTCCACACACATACATACGGATAACTCACGTCTATGATCAAGTTTAGCTCGATGTGTTTCGGGCTAATCCGTAGCCCTTCTTCTTAGAGCCACACCTTGCGCCGGCTGCCAAACGTGCACCGTGTGCGTGTGGCTCTAAGAAGAAGGACTACGGGCTACAGATTAGCTAAATTAGATATTGATCCGTATTTTTTCGCTATAAGTGAGTCTCACGGTGTTTTATGTTCACATATATTAAAAAAAAAAGCATATTTATTTAAATAAAAGCTTTTAAAAACCAAGCGCAGTACAAAGTGGACTGCGCCATTTAATACGCATTCAGGCATCATAGCTTGGTTTTGCGATAACAAGGGTATATTATAGCTATTAAAGAGCTATTTTACAACTAGCGTTATAGGAGTAATAAAACTTGACGTTTTATTAGTATCGCCGAAGGTTGAGAACCACTGCGTGTTATTAGATGTAATGGTGACTGGGGAACATAATTTATAGTAGTTGGCTGTGTGAGTGAATTATTGCGTCTGTTAATAGTCATAAAAGTGCCTTGAAATTTAGAGGGTTAAAAATACTAGCTGTAAAACTATTATAAGATAAAAAATGCCCATAAGAATGATTTTATCCTGAGTCCTGACTTTTTAGGGTTCCGTACCCAAAGGGTAAAAACGGGACCATATTACTGAGACTTCGCTGTTCGCCCGTCTGTCCGTCTGTCTGTCTGTCCGCCCGTCTGTCACCAGGCTGTATCTCAAGAACCGTGATAGCTAGACAAGTAGACAGTTGCCGCTATAACAACAAATACTAAAAAAATAGAACAAAATAAATATTTAATGGGGCTCCTGTACAGTCACCGGCACCAATATATGATGAAACAAGGCACTAAAAACATCTGATACGCTCTAACGGCCATACGAATAGAGTTGCGTCACATATTTTTGAGTGCCTTATTGTTTCATCATAATTGAAGACTGAGTGGATGAAGGTGGTATGTCACAAAAACATTATTTCGAGTAAATCGCAGTTAAAGGTTTTTACGTTGTAATTTTGTTTTAAAATTGAATAGGGTATTGTTACTTTTATAAAAATCAACCGAATAGCCTGATCTATTGATTTTTTTAATAAATGCTTTTGCAAAACATTTTTTTATATAAAAAGTACATAACCCCTTCTTTCTTCTTTAAGCTGTTCTGCAAAGAAAATAAGTTAAATAAATGAAAGTGTTTATTGTAACAAAATTTATTGATTTAAATATTATTTATTTTATTAGCAGTGCGGCTGCTCACCGAATCTAAGATTATTTAAAAGCGAAAAAGTTTTTCGGGTGCGCCGGTGGGATTCGAACCCACGTCTCCTGGGTATGCGCCCCAACGGGTGTTCTACCAATTGAACCACGTCGCATCCAACCGACACCCCCGAAATTCTTAATCGCTTACATACGCCAACAGTGGCGTGTGGTAACATCCATCGCAACTATTAGAAGCTATTTATTGATTTAGTAGAATTTCTTCGTAAAAGTACCTACCTGCATTCAGAGTTTATAAATTTCAGCTGATCCCTAATGTTTTCTTTTTCTTTGGGATATCGGATATGTCAGAATAAGAGAAAACAAAAGTTTGTCTCATAACATGGATGAAGGAGCTAAGTGCGTACATGACACTTTCTGCTGTTACATTAACTCACAAACTGGTAACTACTTCTAGAGTCATGTGCCCTTAGCACCTTCATTCACGAAGAACGTAACTTATTCTTGTAAATAGGTGCTTCATACACTGGGTTTAAAGCTGTTAAGTTTAAAAACATGAGAACTGATAGCTTTCGGTGTTACATTATGACTTAGAACGTTCAATTATGGCATAAAACCGAAAATGAAAAAAAATGCGACATACCCCCTTCATCCACTCACGTCTTCAATTATATTGGTGCCGGTGACTGTACACAACAAACAACGCTATTTTGCCGTTTTTATAGATAACTAGCTAAACTATGTAGCTGTTGCCCGCGACTCCGTCCTCGAAGAATAGGGGTATTAAAAATAGCCTACGACCTATTCTCAAGCCTACCAAGTACAGAGAAAAACTTTCATAAAAATCGGTCAAGCCGTCTCGGAGGAGTTTGATAACAAACACCGAGACACGAGATTTTTATATATTAGAAGATGGTACGGAATCCTTCGTGCGCAAGTCCGACTAGCACTTGCCCGCTTTTTTAGTCGTTATCTGTAATAAAATTATATTAATTTTCAACTTAATTAGTACGGTTTAATTATAACTCTCATTCCAGTGCATTTTATTACCTTTTGTTAAGAGTACGAAATGAGGTTAGATTGCAATTTTTACTGCAGCAGTTACATAATAATCAAATCATAAATTATACATTTCTTGTATCGTTTATGGTTGTAATTACTTGTAATTTATTCATTAATTTTGCCTTAAATAAAATGTACAACTATAAACAAAATTTTATTTTTATATTTGGAAAAAAAAAATTTTTTCAGGTATTCTGGGCTCGCGTGGGAAAAGTCCCCTTATTTTGAGTACATAGTACGTAGGAGTAGGAGACAGACATTAGGGCGTATATAGGCTAGGATGATAATGATGATGGCTTTAGTATAAGGGTACCTTTCCACCAGAGATGTGCTAAGCAGCTACTGCGAAGATGTGAAAGCTACGCTACGAAACTGTGTGACCGTTTCCACCAATGCTAAGCTATGTAGCTGTGCGAGGAAGATGCACTATGTAGATGAGCAGCCGCGAGGCAGCTCTGCGAAGAAGGTGCGCAGCTCGAGCTATGCGATGTGTCGACAGGGGCGCGCGGAGCGGCAGCGCGGTGAGGGGGACATTGCTACACGACTCGCGACCATCCATAGAACGCATCCATAGCATGCATCCATAGCACGCATCCTGGGCACGCATCTTTCCTTAAAAAAACATAGCTTAGTTGAACCCGTTTCCACCAGTGCTATGCTATGTAGACCAATGAACATGATTGGTGGATATCAGACACATACATGGCAACGTAGCGTAGCACATCTCTGGTGGAAAGGCAACCTCAATATTGTGCACATTTTAATTGCAATCGTAATTTTCAATTACATACTAACTTCATCTGTGTAGAATTTGATTATCGCAATCGCACTGGAAAACTGCATTTTCTACTGGTGACATTCACTGCCACATACACTAAGTATATCTATGCAAATAATAAATTAAACTGGAGTAATTATTATTAATGTTTCTTATGATTCTTGAGATAAAGCCTTGTGACCAACAGACAGATGAACGTGTAGTGTCATTAAATACGGTTCCACTTGTCACCCTTTGGGTACAGGACCCTAAAAATTACTTAAGTTCCATGTTGATTTTGTGCGCGGCTACATTTGCAAGGCTAGAAGAGCTTTCTTAAGTTTTTTTATCTTTACATAATAAACCATCATCATCATCATCGTTTCAGACGAAAAGCGTCCACTGCTGAACGTAGGCCACCCCCAAGGCTCGCCAAACTGATGACTCCCGTGCCATCCGCATGCAACGCGATACCGCAACCTTAACCAGGTCATCACTCTATCTTGTTGGAGGCCTACCTACACTGCGCCTTCCGGTCCGTAGACGCCACTCGAGAACCTTTTTGCCCCAATGGCAATCAGTTCCACGAGCGATGTGCCCTGCCCACTGCCACTTGAGTCTGGCGATTCTTCGAGCTATGTCGTAGGCTTTAGTTCTTGCGCAGATTTCAACATAATATAAGTATATAGTTATTTTTCCACCGGTCTGAGATAAATATTAATTCCGAAATTTTGTCGCTTTGGAATTCCCTTATAATGTCGGGCCATTAAACCATACCCATAAATCTGTGTAAGTAGGTGGCGGAATACATTAAATGGCAAAAACTGGCCAATCACGAGTCCAACCCGCGTGCTGAGGGTTCCAAGTTTGATAAACAAAACCTTAAATCTAAATTTGCTGTAAAAAATCATGCAATATTGATCACTAAGTTTTCTTGATATTTTTAATAGCCTAATCACCACCCACGCGCTGACAGAAATCGGTGAAGCCAGATTATCCGCTCCAGATGCAACCCTGATACTGACGACGATCCTCACACATGAGATACCGACATAGGAGGAGGGATCATTCCACATGGAAATAAATTTGAAGAGGACGATGATCATGTCGAACTCTCTGGTCAGAGTCCAGTTAGGCAGGTTCAACTTTGAGGAAGAGGTCTCTCAGCGAACCCATGTGCATAAAATGCAACATGCATAAAAGAAATGGTGTTTGACCACAAAGACGTGTGTACGCGTTTTACTAAGAAAAAACGCCTAATTGCTCGCTCGCACTAAGTGCTCTGTCTCTCTCACACTCTCTTGCATTGAACATGGAAGAACCTCAACTGCGCTCTAAATTTACTTGTCAAAAACCATTCGATAAAAAATGAAGTGTAATTTAAAAAAAATAAACAGTTAATTTTCAGTTTACAATATTATTGCATCATTGGAATCAATAATGTGGTCTAATGGATGCTCTTAATATTTGCACGGTCATTTGTCGTATCAGTGTCAAAGTTTTAACAACCAGTAATATAATTTTGGGGGTAGGCCACAATAGAGAGTCTCTCTCCAGGCGGATGTTATGCCTGGGGACCGAAGTCCAATGGATGAAAGTTGGAAGTTTTATTTATGCAGCTGAGTCGAGAAACTTCGATAGTGCGATGCAGGATGTACCTACTACCTGCAGGATGTAGTTTCTTATGTGATGACTAGATGGCGCTAGTAGTCGCTACATAATTATAATACAGTTGTAGATATATCCAGCCCTTTAATCTAAGGGACCGTTATAGTTACTTTAGCACGGAACCCAAAAAAGGCGTAAGTGCGCTTACGTTCGCATTCGTTTCGGTGTTTTGCTTTTACAGCGGGGCCAATATATTTTGCCTTCATAACGTCAATAAACATTTTTAATCCGTGCATTTAAGTGTCGTATAAATAATGTTAAGACTCTAAGCCCTTTGAACATATAAGAGCGTATCTTCATAGGAAACTCACGGCAGTTACGCCCTTTTGTGTTAGGAAGATAAATCAGCCTACGCCATCGTGATATTCGTTTTTTTTGCGTATTGGCCCTGGGTTCCGTATCAAAGAATACCACATAAGACTGGATAGACGAGCGGATAGCATAGTGGTCAGGGAACCTGACTACGAAGCTTGAGGTCCCTGGTTCGATTCCCGGTCGGGCAGATATTTGTGTAAAAAATACGAATGTTTGTGCTCGAGTCATAGATGGTTAATATGTATTTATCTATATAAGTATGTTTATCCGTTGTCCAGTACCCATAAGAAGCTTTGCTTAGTTTGGGACTAGGTCAATTGGTTTCAATTGACCCATGATTTATTTATTTTATTTATAAGTGTACTTTGACTCCACTTTCGTCCTTCTATCAGTCACAAGGTGGTATACTTACATGTATTATAGTACCGAAGTACGAATGATCGAATGAATGAAAATATCGAATGGGTCAAAAGACTGGCAAGTTTTTCTTGTGTCTGTTCTCAGAATTTATTAAAACGGCATCGTTAGAACGAGTTAGGTTAGGTTAGTTTATAAAAAAAGTTTCCTTTAAAAAAAACCTTAATTCATTCCAGTAGTCCTAAGTTATTAATTAAGCCAAAGAAATAATGAACGGATTATGACAATTAATATTTATTTTATGTCATATAATATATTACGACGCGACGTATCTTTAACATATTGATAAACCCGCTGTAAACAACACATAAATTAATTTATATCAATAATATTAATATTCTACGACATATTGGTACACAACGTAGCAAAATGTTATTTTACTCGTAAAAACACATTATTGATGTGGTACAAGTCATAAAATTTACACGTTTATGTTATTGTATTTATAATAATAATAATGTCCATAATATCAGGTGACTTTTACCATGCCCACAGAAGAGACGCGTATAAAAAAATGTGTATGAACCATTTATTACAGGTTTCCCAGGGCACGTGACGACGCAGAGTACAGACATACACACTCACTGAAACATTCCAATTCATCATCCCAGCCTACACACGTCCTAATGCAGGGCACATGCCTCCTCTCAGAATGAGAGGGCTTGGGCCATAGTTCCCACGCGGGCCCAGTGTGGTTTGGGAACTTCACACACACCATTGAAATTCTTCGCAGGTGTATGCAGGTTTCCTCACGATGTTTTCTTCACCGTAAAAAGCTCATGGTAAATTTCTAATGTAATTTCGCACATAGAAAAACTCAGAGTTGCGAGCTGGGATTTGAAACCACGACCCTCTGCTTGAGAGTCTATTAGTCAAACCGCTAGGCCACCACGGCTATCTAGGCCACCACGGCTATCTAGGCCACCACGGCTATCTGGGCCACCACGGCCATCTAGGCCACCACGCCCCCCAAGTATCCCTTTACGCTATTATACTACGCGTTGTCTGTCAGTTAGATAACCAGTCAGTCATAATATTATTTGTAGTGATAAAATTAAGTTTAAAAAATAACCAATAAAGTTATTAAATCAAAACGTATGCCTTTTGTCTCCGCTCTCACTAAGAGTCCGCGTGCTATTTTGTATGTTTGACGGTTGATAATAAAATACTTTTATCGTAAATCGTAAAAGTTTCCATTTTACACCACATCATTGAAACTCAAACTGAATCGTAAATTTAACAACCGTTTTCTAAAATTAATAACGCATATCTCCGATTATAAAGGCTTAATGAGTGGCGAATAAAGCCATAAAACCCAAATTTATGAAGGAATAAAACGTAGTTTGACTTTAACGCGGAATCAATTATAGCTTTTACGCTTTGATTTCATAAAAAGTAAGTAGGCGACGGGCGCACGTTCTATTTCTTTGGAAGTAGTTCAGCCGTTTTTCAAAAGATGGCGCCACGCTTAAAAGTTAAAATTATCAAGATGACTTTTACGCTTTTACCGTTGATAAATTCGATACAGGTTAATCTTTAGATCCAAAATACCCCTAATTTTTACACCCAAAAAAGGTGCAAAGAATTATCGAACTTGGGTTAGAAATTCAGTAACGAACATTTTAAATTTTTAAATTTATCCTGAAAAAATTACAGTACCATTTTTAAAGCGCACCGTTCGCTCATACAATGCCATTTATTTTGTATACGAAGTTAACGTGTCATTCATTATAATCCGAGGTACCTACCTTAACGATCTTGAATAGCGCATTCCTTCTTCTTTAAATTTCAATTAATGTACCAGAGGAACGCATCGCCGTGACATTAAGTAGGTATACTATGTCTCAATTCAGATTTTTGTCTATCTGTACGTCAAGTTTCATCCAAACCAGTTCAGCCGTTACTGAGTAATTGACAAACAAAGATTGGAAAACAACTAAATATTTTCATAAACTTTCACATAAGTAGGAGTAGCCCCTAATCTTAGACTTTCATCAGAATTTTTAAAATCATTTCCATCTTTCTGTTCTCAGTTGTCCAGTTATGATATTTGTGTGAAGAGAAACCTCTCTATCGTTGCTTCCTACAATGTCAATAAATTAGGTTATCACCTGAAAGCATCGACATCAGTATTTGATTAGAAGTCATAAAAATTAGTTCATAATTGTCAAAGTTCTGAAATAACAAACATAAAAAGAAATAACCAATGGTCGACCAAATAACCTTCACCGTTTAAAATATGTTTTGTCACTTATTGTGACAGTTCCCATATCAGAAAAAAACAGTAAGGGCAACTGTGAAACTGACTTGTAATTTAAAAATTGTGTTTAATCTTTTAAGATGAACAACTGACACTGAACCTAAAGGTGGTAAAGGAATTACTTGTTCAACTAGTCATCTATACAATCGAATTGATAACCTCCTTCTCCTTTTAAATTATAAGACTGCTTAAATTACCGACCGTACTTAGTAACTGGCACAATGCCTGTTAACATTTATTATATTTTCATGCTTGGAGCAATCAATTAAAACCGTGCAAAAAGTAAACAATTACGCAAACGTCAAATAAATAGTTCAGCAATTGCAAGCGATGGCATGCTCGCGTGCATACTGACATGCGGACAGACATGCGAATAATTTAACGATGGGCGTACGACATTAGCTGTTTAAGGTATAACTGTTATTGCTGCTGTTCTTGCAATGGACAACCAAGTATCAACGGCAAGTATACGGCAGTTAGTTCTTACTTGTATAGCCGAGCAAGTAAGTTTATTAAAGTTCCTATCTATGTATACAATGTAATCTGATTTAGTCATTTCACTAAACAGGTTAAGGTTTTTGATCAAATGACTGATTTTTTCTAGGGAAATGATAAAATTAATTCCCGATTTTAACATCCTGCCTGATTTGATCATATCCCTTAGAGATTTGTTCAAATTTCTGCTTTGGCCATTTCCCTGTGACATTTACATAAAATCAGTATTTCCCTTGGTCACTCCATAACTTGAGAACGATTTCATTCATTTATCTTAAGTTTTCCAATACTTCGTAGAAGGTTCTCACGGAAATAAAATTAAAAAAGTATGCGCAGCAAAATTGAAAATTTCAGAAAAGTTAACGACTGATAATGGTAGTTGCTGCTGCTGGATTTTTGTTGTAGTAAATAAATAAAAAGACGATGCGATTTCAATAAAAGACAGCTTAATTTACTAACTGTACTTAGTAAGTGTCAGAACAGAGCTATAAACAATTATCATTTACATTATGCTTTAAGCAATCAATTAAAAAGATCAAGAAGTAAACGATTACACAACGTCTAATAAATAGCGCAGCAATTGCCAGCGTTGGCATTCTTACGTGCATACTGTCATGTGGACAGACATGCGGAAAATTTAACGATGGGCGTACGACATTAACTGTTTAAGGTATAACGTTATTGCTGCTGTTATTGCATTGCAAAATCAGGTATTTAGTTTTATGCTTCATTAGTTTATGGTTGACAAAGACATTACTACCTTAAGGATCAATGCAGTTGCAAGGCTTAAACATCAAAGGCTATTTTCACCTACAAGTCATTGTGACAATCCAGCCTTATGCGTTGTCTTCTGGTGTAGAAACTGTCATAAAAAATGGTAAGGCACTTACTTGGTCGACTAAACCTTTATGAATAGATACCAATGCCAAAGTTGCAAATACCATTTAGTTAAATAATAATTTGTCTGTTTTCTGCGAGGCCACATTATCGAAGTACTACTCATCACTATCCTGATTTGTGCACTCATCTCCGGCTTTAGTTCTACAGCTGGGCCTCTCAGAATAAGGGGCTTGAGCTGTAGTTCTTATGCAGATAAATTCCAAAAACTTCGAGCTGCAAGACTTGAGGCCTTATTGTCACACGTCTCAACCACAATCATTTTCACCATCTCTTTCTGTCACTGGTAGGATGAGGGTAAAAAAAATAGTGAACGCGATCGTGAGCGCCCGTGCGTCAGACAATACGATCTCTGACCTCACTATCTTCTGATTGGAAGCAAACCAGGTTACCACGGGGTTTGCTTTTGTGAATAAATAAGCGACGCTGTAGTAAGTCTGAGTTACCAGTGCATAAATCACGAGTGACAGCTTTCTTCTATCTATCATTCGTATCCATCCTTTCATTATCATCATTATCATTATTAGCCCTTAGGGCATCCACTTCCACTTCCATCCATCACAACCTACACCAGCAACGTCTCACGATGTTGTCAGTCCACCTAGTGGAGTTCCCCCCAACGCCACACCTTCCGCTCCGTGGTGCTACTCTAGAACATTTTTTCCCCAACGGTTATTTGTTATTCAAGCATTGTGATCCGCTTATAGTCACTTCAACTTGCATATTCTTCGATCTATTTTACACTTGACGCAAATCAATCGGTTACTAGACAAAAACAAAATGTTTTATCTTCCTAACATGGTGGCAAAGAAATACAGTTTTGATACTTCAAACACTATTTAATATTGCCATCTAAATCAATCCAAACAAAAAATGCACTTACACGATCTCACAGCACTTACACGGAATAAGATGTCGGGCGCGTATTAAATTTGTGTCCCCCCATTAATTCAACGTTTTTGCACCAATTACGCATACCGATACATGTTAAAGTTGTCGTGCAGCATAAATGGATAAGGTATTTTTATCGACGCCTTTATCGAAGACCGGGGCTATAAGAGTTACAGCGGAGAATTTTATGATCCGTATTTGCAGTTTTTAGATGTTGTTGTAATTTAGTCGATAAAATTACTGCTCGGTTGCGTTTTACGTAGGAAATGTGCTAGTTACATGGTTATAGCTTATTTCATTGGTCGTTACATGACATTTTATGGCACAAGATAAATTCATTTGGACTGTAAGGTACCTACTTACCTATATAAAAATATTTTGCAGTACAACAGGGCAACGTAATAATTGAAATTGAAATAGTGGGTGGTGGAAAGGGTGGAAAAACTAACGCCACAGTGTAGGCAACTACCTTAAATGCTGGAAAATATAGCACATTCTATGTAATTTATTTTCAAAAACAATTTTTTGTAAAACATTTTTTTGCAGATTTACAATGAAATTTTTTTAAGCATAATTCCTGCTCCGTATTCGCATTCGAAGGTCTTGATAAGTCTTCTGTTGCCTCTCACCCTCATGGAGACAGCTCGTATTACTGAGGTTCGAACTTTGACTTTTAACAAAAAAATATTTGTATGGTCTTCCCATTTGGAGTTTAATTTGGATGCTGTTCTTTTCAAGAAATTGTTGTATTCAGTCCCTAAGGTGAGAATGAGGCTCTTAGGTCGTCTGTTGCTTCGTCGTATTTTAAGTTGAAACCTACTCAAATGCGAGAAAAAATAACATGCCGTATTTTAAGATGCATAAGATTCATTTATGTCTAATAATGCTTATACACAATGAAAATAACAGAAAGCCATGAAAACGAACAATTACGTGTTCATTTTTTTCACCTCTCACGGGAAATGGACCGCAGCTACCTTAAATATTAGAAATAGTAAATTCTACGACTTACTTTCAGTTTTGAAAATAATTATTAAGTACTTACTACATTTACGGATTTTCTAAAAATCGTCTGACTTAATTGGGAATCGAACAGGTCAAAACATGACAAAAAAACATCCCTTCGATCTCTACCTATTACAAAACACGACTTTATTTTTGTCATTATTTGGACGTGCCATAAAATAAGACAGTGATTTATTATAATAACTGTAGAAGGCATTACTCAAAGTATTTAAAAACATCAGAAAATCCTATTGAAGCAGCAGAGCCTAAAAGGATTATTACGTTATGCGGTCTGAAATATAACATAATCATACCAGCTACTGCATTATGAGTCAATCTTTGCACGTTTATAATTTAAATTACGTCAGCCAATGACATAATATGCAAAAAACATCGTCGAAGTTTGCAAGTACCATCATCATTAGGCCATCAAAATAAAACAAATAAAACTTACTTTGTTTAGACATGTTTGTTCACTACCGTGTTTGATAAAAAACCGGCCGGTGCGAGTCGGACTCGCGCACAAAAGGTTCCGTACCATTATCTATAAAAACGGCAATAAAATCACGTTTGTTGTATGGGAGCCCCCTTAAATATTTATTTTATTCTGTTATTTAGTATTTTGTGTTATAGCGGCAACCGAAATACATCATCTGTGAAAATTTTAACTGTCTAGCTTTCACGGTTCATGAGATACACCCTGGTGACGGGTAGACAGACAGACAGACAGACGGACGGACGGACAGCGGAGCCTCAGTAATAGGGTCCCGTTTTTACCCTTTGGGTACGGAACCCTAAAAACGAAGCTGTTGGTTCAATATTATTACGATGATAGAATAATCAGTTGAAATTTGAAATAAGTAAAATAACATGGCGAGTCCGTCTCATCCCATCACATTCAGTCAAATGAAAACTAACCTAACCGAAAATGTTGTTTGGGTCATACACTTTTTAGGGTTCCGTAGTCAACTAGGAACCCTTATAGTTTCGCCATGTCTGTCCGTCTGTCTGTCTGTCTGTCTGTCTGTCTGTCCGCGGCTAAGCTCAGAGATCGTTAGTACTAGAAAGCTGTAATTTGGCATGAATATACATATCAGTCACGCCAACAAAGTGGTAAAATAAAAAATAAAAAAAATTTTTTTTTTAGGGTACCTCCCATAGACGTAAAGGGGGGGTGATTTTTTTTTCTCGACTAATCCTATAGTGTGGGGTATCGTTGGATAGGTCTTTTAAAACCATTGCGGGGTTGCTCACATGATTTTTCTATTCAGTGATCTGTTTGAGAAATATTCAACTTTAAAGTGAAAATTTTCATTAAAATCGAGCGTCCCCCCCCCCCCTCTAAAATCTAAACTGTTAGGTGGAAAAATTTGAAAAAATTCAGAATGGTAGTAAATATATCAAATTTACTAGGAAAATTATAGCGGCTAAGATTTCTTGGAAATTATTTGTAGTTTAAGAGTAAATAGTAGCCTAAGGTATAAAACATACCTAAACTTGGATAATTCCGTACACATACGAAATCCTTAGAAAAATATTACTTGATTTTTTTGTAATGGCTACGGAACCCTACCTTGTGCGTGTCCGACACGCTCTTGGCCGGTTTTTTTGTTCGTGACTCTCCTGTGGCCATAGCAAGAGTTAAGGGTCTGCAACCAATATTTTTCAGTGAAGTCTACATCGGCGTGTGGGGGGACGCCTGGCCAACTTTCGGCCATTTTGCCGAAAGCATTTTTCATTTTGCTTTTTTTTTGTGTTTGTGTTTTTTGGTCAGAATGTATGACAAATCTTGTGACTTCTCTGTACAAACCTACTTTATGTATTGAGCACTGTAACTAAGTTGATGTTGATTGTACAATAAATTTATATTTTTATATTATACTTATATTTAAATAAATCTAAAGTTTGCTGACTCAGAGTCGCTAGTTTTATGTCCACAGGAGAGACGTCTTTTGATCCTTACGCTTTGCATGACCCATTTTTATTGCGATTTTTTCTTACTGATAGTGTTTTATTTATTGTATTTGCATTACTTTCCAACCTACACACGTAAACCAAATTTCAAGTCAATCCAACCGCAACTTATCACCTCGGCGTATATAAGTCCTATGGCAGGGCACAGGTCTCCTCTCAATATGAGAGGGCTTGAACCGTACAGCACACCATTGAATTTTTTCGCATTTACGTGCAGGTTTCAAGTCTTGTACTTTCACCGTAAAACTGAAACTGAGAAGTGGGTCATTGATTTGCCAGATTTGATTACAGACGTAACCACAGAGACCAAAGCTGTCTAACGCTCGGGCACTCAAGATCCCATTCTCCATCTCCCTCTGCCCTCGCTTTAAGCCGTGTGACAGAAAGAAGTGGTGATAACGATTGTGATTATAAGTGGCATTAGACAATGAAAGCTAAGGACAAGTGAAATTAAATCAAATATACTCCCCCCCATTAAATATTGCTGAGATCAGTTTTGCAGTTTAGTTAGTCGTTAAGAATTGATTTTCATAAAAGGCCCCAATTTAAATTTTATGAGGAGTGAAATTAATACTATACTAACTCAAAAGTAATACGTTTTTCTGCCCAGCATACCTTGCGCACCTTTCACTTCGAAATCATAAGACAGCTTTTACTCTTTACCTACTGAATATTGAAAGACAATAAATAGTACTTAACGAGTAAACTCCAGTCGTCCATCGGAGCTGACATAAAGGCCCTTTTTTGTTCGAAAATTCATTTGTAATACAAGCTTTATTACTGACTACTTTTTGGCGTGCTTTCCGGTTAATACTGCAGTAAAACATGCGTATCGAATGCAACATGTGCCAAAACTGGCTGGATAAAAACTGAGGCGTTTACCCGCCTTCTTACATACACTACAAATATACATAATATATCCCACACCTAGATAAAGAGTCCGTCCACTAATTCAAAATAATCTTCATTCTAATTTAGACTTCATCTACTTTCAGGAGGAATTAAATTTAATGGTGGATTATTTTGAGTTAGTTCAATCTTATCCGAACCAATCCGACCACCAAATTTTATCTGCAGGATTTTAAGAGTTACATGTGTACACTATAAAATATTGCTAGTTATATAAAGGCCTCTAAAAACTCACAAATTATTTCAAAGCTACTTATGAATAAACACTCAATCAACTATCAATACAATACAGCAATACACTTGTCAACTTCAAAAATGTCGAACCTCTCAATGCGTTCATTACAACGTGCATATCTAATATAGTATTCATAAATCCGTCCGTCCGTCCAATAAATACATACATCAAGGCGCTAATTGACATTTACAATCGGCTTTGGCGTGGCAGCGATAAATATGGCGGCGATCGCGGATGACAGATCGGGGCGAGCTGGACAACTGTTGCGTAGCACGAGGATCAAGATGCAAGAGATAAGCGGCATCTAAAGAGGAAATGAGATGACTGAATGAAGCAGATAAAGGTCAAGGAAAAGTATACTGACGAGCAAAACCAATAGATCTTATAATATTAATGGGTTTGTGATACTTCATTTTTGTTTGGCAGTGTAGATTTAAAGCAATCCTTTAGGTGTAAAATCTAGAAGCGTGGAATAGTCTAGAAATAAACAGCTAAATAATAAATCTGTTACCTCATCTGAACTTACCAGTGTTAGGTAAAAAAAAATTAAGAGAAAAACCTGCATGAATGAACGAAGCTAAGAGAACGTTTGACAAATCTAGATTGGATTCACACTTCGAGACATACACAGCCACAAATACAAAGACTATAGGAGCTTGAAATGCTCTGGATAAAACAGCAGCAGTAAATCTGCAAAACGAGATAACCAATACAACTATTACCCAAAGCTTTTACCATAATAGATAGCGAAAAAAGCCTTAGCTTGATGAAATTTTAAAGATTAACCAGTAAAATAATAGCAGCTTTAAGCTCCTGCCTTGTACGGCAAAGGAATCGTTTATAATATCTAAATATGAAACATTCGTAATTCATTTGCGATTAAACGCCGTCAGTCCAGTCAAGCAGACCAGTTCACATCCCGCCAGAACATGATAATTAATCCGTTACGTTTTTGGCATATTTGGCCTTGTTTTTGTAATGGATACAAGTTCATTATTGCGGCAAAGTTAAATCGTTTGCAAACGCAATGGCCACAAACTAGTAACTCGAGTTACGTGGCAGCATTTAATGTTTAGGCCAGACGCTGCGGTCATAGCCACTCCTATACTTTGTGCAATTATGGTTGCTGTGTACACATATTTTTACAAACCAATTTATGCCTTATAACAATAATGACATTGTGTGAAATCACTTGTCAATACATAAATGCAAAAAACAGCTGAGTGGATAGGAAGCAAATATGTACGACATGCATTTGCTTTTTTTAACCTTGACTTTTAACCGCAAATTTGTACACGTAAATCTTCGCAGCTTATAAAAGTCTAACCCTTTGACTCCCACAACCCGATCTGCGATATCGTTATCAGTCCGCTGTCTTACGTAACTTGTATGCGTCCAAACCGTCTTGCCATCACGTTGTCCATCTTGGTCTGCCTCGTCGTCACTGGCTTCAGCTTTAAATGGATCCTTTGTTTCAACTAGCGTGTCTACTGTGTTAAAAATTTAGCTATGTCAAATACTTTATATGTTAAGATCTGTTTTTGATATTTAATAATATACCTTGTTGAGTTTCTTGACGCATTGTTCTCAACAAGGTTTTTCCGAATCGTTGGTAGATTCTTCGTCATTCATTCTTGTTATAGCCTAAAGTGAATAGGAATATTGCGAAGTATTGAGTTTGTCTTTGACTGCCTTTCCGAGGCGGTATCTGGTTATAGATTTTCCTGAGTACGAAAAAAAATTATACAATGGCATCTCCTTCTCAACATAGCCAAAAAAATCGATTGAATTAATAGAGCCGTGTTTAAATTTCAATTCTCTCTTTGCAGATATTTCAAAACACGTTCATGCGTTGCATTGCTCACTGCGCCGCTAATCCGATGAGCCCGCGCGTTGACTGCTCATAAATCCGTGCGCGCGCATGTTTTGACAGCCCGTGTAGGATTAACACGTCATAGACTACGGAAATGGCGACAGATGTGTAAAGTATACTTAACTCAAAGACTTGATGTGACTCAGTTTCATAACCATAGAACTAATAATAAATGGAATAGAAACAGTGAAGTGGTTCGACTCCCATGCAAACCATACTAACGGCGGTATTGCTTCTACAAACTTAATTCAGTTAGTTAGAGACATATTAGTTTCGTAAACCATAAATTTTATTGCAGAAGTTAAATTACAGTAGGTATAATGCAGTAAAATTTGATTCATAAGAACTAAAGTGTTCAATCGATGATTTTTTTACATTTTTGTAGCTTTTAACATTACGAGAGCCACCTTTGAATTGTTTGTATTTTTAAAGAACAATTGTTGAATGAATCATTTCATTGTTGGTGAAAATATTAATTACAGGAACTTTTTGATCGTGTAATCTACAGATAGGTTTTTTAGGTGTAGTTAGGTTTTACTTTTTATAATAATTCTGTAAAGTTGAAAATTTTTGAGATAATTATTGATATTGCAATTGAGCGTTTATGTATTTTGTTCATTAATGTTTTCAAACTTTTTGTGTTATGTTATGATAATATGTACCCTTCATCATCATCTCGGCTTGTGTAGGTACACTGGCACTTCAGGGCACAGACCTCCTTGCAGACTGAGAGGACTTGAGCTCCCAACTTCTATGCTCGCCCAGTGAGGCTTAGGAACTTCACACATACCATCGAAATTCATCGCAAGTATAAGGCTATAAAGCTCATTGTGAATTTTCAGACCACCATTGATATCACGTACCCTTATAATTACAATATCAGTCAAAATGTATACGGTTCATTGGTTCACATGAAGTGTTCTCCATTCACTGCTTGTGTGATAGAATCGGTCTGCACAATCTCATGCATTAACATACAATGTAGATTCTATGTCCGTTTGTGTGCACAGGAAATGGGTCTAGATAACGATTATATCTATAAACAAATGAGGTATTAGTCTCAGAGCTTGAGTCTCTCATTTTTATTTGGACGCGAACTAATCTTTGATGCGAGAAACGAAGGATCAAATGGGCACTTGTGTAAATATATTTTGCGTTGAATATTATTCTACGTATTAACTTGGACAATAATTTTATGCAATACACCATCATTAATATAATTATAAATTCAACATTTTGCACGTGTATTTCGGTTGCCGCTATAACAACAAATAAAGAAAGAAAGAAAGAAAGAAAAACATTTATTTATGACAACAATAACACGTACACAGGCAAAAATAAGAATACAATAGACATAGACAGATAGATAGATACACACTAATGCACACATTAATGATGTCACAAAAGGGACCCGACTCAGCATGTCGCTAGTTTAAACCAGCGCTGGTCTTCCGCCGGGCCACAGTGCAGTAAACTCACGGAAGGCCACACACAAAACAACATAATACTAAAAACTAAACATGTTTGTACATTCAGGGCTTCCACAGACCGAAGCGCTGGGCGCGCGCGCGACGGCAACGGAAACGCTTCGGTCTGCGGTGGCCCTAAAATAAACTAGGCTGCATGGTTCTGAGACCTTTGCCTTTATCTATCAGAACACTAACTAAACAACAAACAAAAAAAAAGAAAAAGAAAATATAATAAAACCAACAATAACAACCCGCTCATAACCCAATTAAACCAATTCAAACCAGTTTTTCATTTTTCCTCTGACTGAACTGAGAAACAGATCACAAACTAAAACTAAAAATTATCACAAACAAAGAAACATAGTTTAAATTATGAAAAACACAGATTAAGAAAAAGTTAAGCTACAGTGGAAAAAGTGGAAAAGCAGTACATCCACTACATCCGCTCCGATGCATATGGGACAAAAAACTCGAGGTATGTATATCTATTTGAGACATGAATTTTGACAAACAAAGAAACACTCAAATTACGCTCGTATCATGGCTCAGCAGTTCTTGAGCCCTTTGGTGCTCAAACATCATTTTTTTCATCTTTAATTTAAAATTTTGTGTACATTTTATTTTATTTTAATACAAAAAAAAAATGCAACTAAAAAATAGAAAATAAATAATAGTTTAAAAAAAACTAAAAAACACGCTTTAAAAAATATTGATAAAATAAATAATAATAGTTTAAAATATTTTATTGTAAAAAAAGCGTGGGGTGCATGGTGTCAATTGTCAAGGATTATCATTTTGATAACATCTTAAAAAGCACCCCACGCTTTTTTTACAATAAAATATTTTAAACTATTATTATTTATTTTATCAATATTTAGAATTGTTTACAAATTTTGATCTGGATATAACAATATAATAATTGCTTATTAAGATTTTTTACTCCACTATAAGAATAGTGCATTGAAATTTATTAAAATTTATTTTTTATTTTTTAAAGCGTGTTTTTTAGTTTTTTTAAACTATTATTTATTTTCTATTTTTAGTTGCATTTTTTTTCTTTCTAACTTTACCCCCCTCACCTACAACCCCCAAACCCCCTAAACCCAACCCCCCAACATCCCCCACCCCATTTCCCCAAACCCCCCCCAAACCCCACACCCTTACCCCCAATCCCCCCTTACCCCCCTCCTCATTTTACAAACCCCCGAACCACCTAAACCCAACCCCCCTAACACCGAACCCCCCAAACCCCCGGAACCCCCCCCCCACCCCGCCTCCTACCGCCCCCCCTTCCAGTTCCATCATCAAACCCTTGTTACCATCTAGGCCTCTTACCCCCTCCCCATTTCCCACAACCACCCAAAATCACTTACCCCCGAACCCCCCAACACCCCCACCCTATTCCCCGTAAACCCCCCCCCCCATCTCCTAACCCCAACCGCCACACCCTAACCCCCAACCCTCTAAACCCCCGACCGCCTTACCCCATACCCCATTCCCCCCCCCACCCCGCCACCTACCCCCCTTCCAGCTCCATCATCAGACCCTTGTTACCATCTAGGACCAAAGTACTCGTCAAAACCAATCAAACGAGCCCAAACTCGATGGGGTTGTTTCGTTTTATTGTGGAGTGCCTTTGGCCATCTTCCAGCTCCATCATCAGACCCTGGTTACCATCTAGGATCAAAGTGCTCGTCAAGACGAATCTAACGAGCCCAAACTCGACGGGGTTGTGTAGTTTTATTGTGGAGTGCCTTTGGCCATCTTCCAGCTCCATCATCAGACCCTGGTTACCATCTAGGATCAAAGTGCTCGTCAAGACGAATCTAACGAGCCCAAACTCGACGGGGTTGTGTAGTTTTATTACATAGTTCCTATGGCCACCATCCAGCTCCATCATCAGATCAGCTCCATGTTACAATAATATTGCATTGTCATCCAATTTACACATATGTGCAAAATTTCAGCTCAATCGAAAACCGGGAAGTGGGTCAAAATCGCGCCCTAAGGAGTCGGTTACAAACATACATACAGGTGAAGCTAATATAAAGCGTGTAAATACAGGTGAAGCTAATATAAAACGTGTAAAAAATAGAATAAAATAAATATTTAAGGGGGCTCCCATACAACAAACGTGATTTTTTTGCTCGTGTTTGCTCGATATTTATAATGGCAACAGGTAGACGCTTGAAATATTCACAGAATATTTAGTTATATATTCACTTTAAAAATAAATAATTAAATTAAAATAAAACCAATATTTAAGGGGGGCTCCCATACAACAAACGTGATTTTTTGCCGTTTTTATAGATAATGATGGTACGGAACCCTACGTGCGCGAATCCGACTCGCACTTGGCCGGTTTTTTTTAATTTAAATTAATGTTTAATATTTTATGTTTAAGCGGAAATGGAAATACACACCTATTTATAAAATTTAAGCTGTCTATCTATTAAAACATATAAAACTTACCTCCTAGACATCTATAATTTACAAATAAGAATTCTAAAAACTATTGTTCCTCTGAAAATTAAATATAAATATAAAGATAATTATGGTCAACTATTCCAATACTGTAAAGTGATGAATGTATTCAATAAGATAAAGCAAGCCATAATATGTGAAAATACTGATAAAATAGAATTACTTGAAAAACATCGTAACAGGCCAGATAAAACTTACGCCATATACCCAACCGCCCGCTATATCGGGTCCCCGCTATATTGGGCCAAGCAATGTAATGAGTATGGCAGAAGGGTCTGGAAGTGCATCCTTCCCCAACTATTAAATAATTTACCGTTGTCTATTGCGGAAAAATTAGAAAGTAGTAACAGTAAACAAATTAAAAGCGTGATTAAAAGATATTTTATGAGAGATATATTTGAGAGGGAAGGGACGGATGCGCACTCAGACTTAGGTTATATGTAAGTTAAAACAAAAAAACTGCATGCATGGGAAATCATGATTTATATAATAAATTTACTATCTACTCGTATTGTATAATTAGGCTAATTACGCGTGAGCAACTCAGTCTTTCGCTAACCGAGGCCACGCAAAATCCTTAAAATTAGGATTAGGACTCGTTTTGCATGTTTTATGAAATGTTCTTTGCTTGAAATAAACAGCTTTAAATTTTTTTTTTTTTTATTAAGGTTCTTGAAATACATCCCTGTGACAGACAGACATAGTAGCCCCCATAACCCTTCGGGTACGAAACCCTAATAACCACAAAAAATAACGAAATTTAACATCAAAATTGCAAATTCATTCGTAATGTTATTACGTTTTCGCCTCAAACACAAACCAAATCTACATTATTTGAATGTCATTATAGCATAAACATGATACCATCTTAATGTGCAAATCACATAATTACTCTAATTACAAGATTCCATCCTAATGTAATTATAAAAGGATTTTGTTTATTCAAAACTCATTAATTTTGATTACGACTAAACAATAAAATACTTGAAGGAACACAATTATGCTATTATGTAGCATTGTTTTCGTACATTTTTGCACCTTTGTTTTGCTTAAGTTTCTTGATAAGAATATAATTCATTTTGACTTTAATCAAGATAATAACCAAAAATGTTTGTTGGTTAAGTACCAGGAGCTTTAATTTTTTTGTCGAATGCCAATTTGAAGGTCAAAACTACTTGGTACTTTTGAGTGTTGACGCATTATCTTTTTGGCGTCAAAACAAAGTTTTTTTTTTATAAAATAGAATGGTGACCAAGAAAAGGGATCACTGGATGGTAAAGTGAGTACCACTGCCCATGGTCACTTGCAACAACAAGAGATTGCCCCGATACATTGCCGCTTAATGAACTATGATAGAATACCTGCCAAAAGCCTGCCTGCCTGTGCCTGTAATTTCACTAGTTTTGTTAGCGAAACATAGCAGCGCAGTTTGAATTTCTTCGCAGGTGTTCACTGTAAAGCTCATGGTAAATTTCAAATATATTTTCGCACACAAATTCCGAAAAACTCAAAGGTGCGAGCCGGAATTTGAACCCACGACCCTCTGCCTGAGAGGCCAGAGGTCAAACCGTTAGGCCACAACGGCTTTTTCGGTATGCTTGTCGTTATGACTAGTAGTTTTCGTTGACAGACATATTTTACATTTATATTTGCGGTATCTATCAGTTTAAATTTCATTTAAACTTTTTGGAGTTTATACTATTACATTTGATTTCACAGTCAAAATGACACTTAAAATTAGTATTACATTGATAATACGGATACACCAAAGATCCAGTGTATTTTAAAATGTCTTTTTAGGGTTCCGTACTTCAAAAGGAAAAAACGGAACCCTTATAGGATCACTTTGTTGTCCGTCCGTCTGTCTGTCAAGACCCTTTTTCTCAGGAACACGTGAAGGTATCAAGCTGAAATTTATATCAAATACTTAGGTCTACGGTCCCTTAGAGCGGTAAAAAAATCAATTTTCTAAGCCAACGCAATCAAAAGATACAGCCGTTTATGCCGCAAATTTCCGAAAATTTTCGAAACTCGCAAGGGAATCAAAACCTACAGGGTACTTCCCGTAAACTCAGAATCTTGAAATTTGTTACGAAGAAACGTATTATAGCACAGATAAAGGAAAAATTGTAAAAGCATAAATTGTTTTGTCTGTCTGTCTATATCAGTACCCAATCTACAATGATCCCACAGTGCGCACATTTTGCTTAGGAGCAGGGGTCTGTTAAGACTGGATGTTCATAGATACGTATAAATTTGTACGGAACCCTCCGTGCGCGAGTCCGACTCGCACTTGGCCGGTTTTTTTTATTAGCCTGTCATAGTGTCCCATTGCTGGGCAAAGGCCCCCACGACTTCTGTTCTGGCGCAATGTCAGGCCAGTCCTTTGCGTACAAGTCCAAATCATCCCGCCATCTCTTTCTTGGTCTGCCTCGTTGTCGCTGGCCGCTCTCCGGCACGCACCAAGTGACTATGAGCCCACATTTGTGGGTGCATGCGACAGACATGTCGAGCCTAGTCCCGTTCTAGCTTATACCTGATTTACACTCTCGCCTCGTCACCTCGCCTCGCGCCTCGCCTCGTCGTCTCGCTCCGGACGCGAGCCTCAAAATCAAGGCAAATCACGAGACGAGGCGCGAGGCGCGCCTTTTCACACTCTCGTCTCGCCACTCGTACGCGAGTGTAAACCAGGTATTAGAAGTCTTTTTCCCAGCGTCGGCTATGCGTAGGTATGAAAATGTGTCCAACCTGCAAAAACACTGACTTTAATATTTTGGCCACCTAAAAAGAGCTTACAATTAGGAGCAGTGGTGTGGTGCTATAACTACTTGATTATCACCGGGTTGCCTAAATTTTTTACGTGACGTAAGTAATGACAAAACTTGTATTCACTAACATCAGTGTTAAACATACCTAAGTCACGCTCTCACTCTTCGTTTTGCCAAACAAAATTATTTATTCCACGCTACTGGTAATCAGGTAAACCATACGAACAAACAATCTAACAACACCCAACGAGGTCAAACCAACCAACTCAATCAGCGTCCATATAATTTAATTCCATTAAAATCACAAAAAACATACCGATCAAATACAGTTAATAAATTATGACTCATAAATATTCATCCCACATAAAGAGCCGGTATAAATTAGATTCATAAAAAATATATTGATGGCATCGTAAAAAATATGTTCAGTATTAATTAGCAAACGATTTCGCCGATAATATATGTAAAATGTATGCGTGCGCGCTGGATGGGTGAAATATTAATGCGCTCCGCGATTAAGGACCGGATACTTTGAAATAAAGATTTATTAGTGTAACTGGTGTTCATAAGGCACAGGTGTTAACTTGATACATAAAAGAAGCCGTTTAGTACTTGGTTTGTTGATTGGGAAAACATTTAAAACTCGTTACATGACGATAAAAATAGTATTTTATGCAACGGTTGTATAAGTGAGGTCTTAAAAAGCGAGTGACGTGAGTTGCGATATGAACGAAGTGAATAACGCAATGAAAGTCGGCACGAGCCGTTTAAACTAAATTATACGCCGTTGCATACAATATTTTTTTCTACTTCATCCATGTTTTCTTCTATTAACTTTAATTATGGCAAACCTAGATAGAGCTTAGGCGGCATGAAAAGGTCCCGAAAAATATAAGCCAACAATTGGCTTATACGTCAGTTGTCCCCCCTTCAGTCTGAATGACGCAACGTGATCGTAATATGAAGCTGTCAAATGGGTTTTTGGACGTTTTATTTTTTTATCCAATTTGCTTTTTCATCAATTATGGCTCTCCTTAGATCCTTTCGGAAGAAGTTAAACTTCATAATAAACCAACCCGCTCCCAATCCGCCCCAAAACCCGCTCCTAACCCGCCCCCAAACCGCCCCCAACCCGCCCCCAACTCGTTCTCAACCCGGCCCCAACTCGCCCCCCCACCCGCTCCCTACCCGCCCCCAACCCGCTCTCAACCCGCCCCCAACCTGCTCCCAACCCGCCCCCAACCCGCTCCCAACCCGCCCCCAACCCGCTCTCAACCCGCCCCCAAACCCGCCCCAAACCCGCCCCCAACCCGCTCCAAACTCGCTTTCACCCCACCTTCAAACCGCTCCTAACCCACCCCCAACCCGCTCTCAACCCGCCCCCAACTCGCTCTCAACCCGCCCCCAACCCGCTCCTAACCCGCCCTCAACCCGCTCCCTACCCGCCCCAAACCCGCTCTCAACCCGCCCCCAACCCGCTCCCAACCCGCCCCCAACCCGCTCCCAACCCGCCCCCAACCCGCCCCAAACCCGCCCCCAACCCGCTCCAAACTCGCTTTCACCCCACCCCCAAACCGCTCCTAACCCACCCCCAACCCGCTCTCAACCCGCCCCCAACTCGCTCTCAACCCGCCCCCAACCCGCTCCTAACCCGCCCTCAACCCGTTCCCAACCCGCCCCCAACTCGCTCTCAACCCGCCCCCAACCCGCTCCCAACCCGCATCCAACCAGCACACGTTTTTTGTTTTAATAAGCAATAGAGAAGGGGACTTGTGACCTGGTTTTTTAGTCCGTGCAAGTCGGACACTGTCTGGGCCCTCCATTCCCAGTTCGTCCGAAGGGATTTTTCCCGAGCACAAGTCACCCTTCCAATCCTTAAAGTAAAAAACAGCAAAGACTTCGCGTCTTTGGCCCCTCTGGCGACTCATTAAAAAAAAAAAAAAACCCGCTGTCAACCCGCCCCCAACCCGCTCCCAACTCGCCCCCCCACCCGCTCCCAACCCGCCCCCAACCCGCTCCCAACTCGCCCCCCCACCCGCTCCTAACCCGCCCTATCTAACTGGGCTATCTAACACTGAAAGAATTTTTCAAATCGGAGCAGTAGATCCCGAGATATAGAAGTTTTACTTAAAAAACCCCCGATTTGGAAACATTCTTCCGTTCCGCTCCGCTCCTATTAGTGTTAGCGTGATGATATATAGCATATAGCCTTCCTCGATTAATGGGCTATCTAACACTGAAAGAATTTTTCAAATCGGAGTAGTAGTTCCTGAGATTAGCGCCTATAGAAGTTTTACTTCAAAAACCCCCAATTTTTAAACATTCTTCCGCTCCGCTCCGCTCCTATTGGTGTTAGCGTGATAATATATAGCCTATAGCCTTCCTCGATAAATGGGCTATCTAACACTGAAAGAATTTTTCAAATCGGAGCAGCAGTTCCTGAGATTAGCGCGTTCAAACAAAGAAACAAACAAACTCTTCAGCTTTATATATTAGTATAGATTATTCACATTGAATAATTGGCTAAGTAAAGTTTTTTGAAGAGGTGCTAATTATATTTTTTTTCGACAGTACTCTTCTTCAAGATCGAGAAACTGCAGCTGTTTTTTTTTTTATCTCCTACTGTTTATTGGAAATAATTTTAAGTGTTCGAGATGACATTTGTGAGATTTAATGGCTGACAAGCGGTTCGTGCTCAGTACTAGTAGAAATAGAAAAAAAAACGAAGTCAATTGTCAATGTCAAATGAAATCTAACCGTTTGCGTTTCGTTTACTTTGCGCTGTCCAAGAAGCAGTTCCAAAATAGTGATCGAAAATATTCAATCGTGATTCAATTGTCGTGCATAGGTCGTGGAAAAATGCGGTAAAATTGAAAATCCAGATTTTGTGCGGAGGTCGTTAAAAATAGTCCAAAAATCACACTGCAAAACACCAAAACGCAAAACAAACGAAACGCAAACGGTTTGACATGGACAAAAGTGACAGATGACTTCGTTTTTTTCTGTTTCTACTAAGTACTGAGCACGAACGGCTTGTCAGCCATTAAAACTCACAATAGTCATCTCGAACACTTAAAAAAATATTTCCAGTAAACAATAGGAGATAAAAATAAAACAGCTGCAGTTTCTCGATTTTCAGAACGCCATCTGTCGAAAAAAATATTATTAGCACCTCTTAAAAAAACTTTACTTAGCCAATTCACAATTAGTCTTATATATCCTTGCCGATTATGACTCAATAATAACAAAGGTCAAAACTGACAAATGATTCACAAACATTAATTTGACAGTAGCGGCTAATAAATCATACCAAAGCAAAGCTGTAAAAAATCAATAAAATTCTGTCATAATCATAAACTAAAACCTTGAGACCGCATAAATTTGAAACATGTGCAAAAAAATAAATAAGAGGATAATTAATTATTTTCTTAGTACAACGCATTTTTGAAGATATGTACAGTCAGCATCAAAAGTAGCTGGCCACTTTTGCACCTTGTCGCTCTACAGTTAGAAGCAAAACGTCATACGTGACTGACAATTGTGTATTTACGACAAAGTACAAAAGTGACCAGCTACTTTTAATGCTGACCGTATGTATACGTGCCCAAAAGTTACCGAAAGGTACAGTCAGCTGCAGAGAAAAGTGACACCCTGCATCCAAAGTTTGTATGCAGTGGGGGTCACGTTTCACTGCGGCTGATTGTACCTTTAATTAAATAATTATGTTGTTTGTCTATCACAGAGCTGAATTATGTTTTTCTTTTGGTACCTACAGTAGTAACTTAACTTAGAACTCAAAATTTACCATTTTAATAGGTGCTTATCTCAATGTTTGCACGTATTAAGTAGAGCCGCTCGGTTTTCAGTGTTAATTTATAACAGTTGCTTCGCAACACAGGGTGATCATAAAAAATAAAACAGTTCCAGCTAAAAGGCATTTTTATGAAACAATAATTAACTGGAAGAGAACGCGAAGCAATAAACTCGCCTATTTAACAGCTACGCACATCAAACAAACAAACGATAGCCGTAAAAATTGTAGACATAACATAAACAATTTTTAACCGCATTCTCCGACACACGGTTTTGAATCATGGCAGCACAACATAAAGTAGTTTTTGAAAGTTATGATACACAGCTATACCGAAGCTAAATAAGTAACGATCAATATTGAACCTTCAACATATAAATATAGGGTATACAATTTATTGTTTAATTGCTTGCGTGCTCTAAAACCATGTAACTATGCACAAATTGATTGCTGCAAGCGTCGCACACGCATTATCAGGTGATTTGTGGTAATAGTGTATCGATGATAATAGATGTATGGTCGAATCCACACATCCTCACTCATACATAGCGGGAAAATAGTACATTACTGCAGCGGCCGCGAAATAAGGGATTGCCGGTCGAGTAGTTATAGATGGCCGAGTGTTAACGAGGCCATCTAGAGATACGAGGCCGGCAATCCCTGTTCGTGGCCAAGGCTTGTATAGAGTTTTTCTCAAACATGCATCATCATCATCATCATCAACGTCATCGTCGTCGTCGTCGTCACCATCATCATCACCATCACCATCACCATCATCATCATCTTATCATCACCATAATCATCACCATCATCATCATCATCACCATCATCATCACCATCATCATCATCATCACCATCACCCATCATCACCATCATCTCATCATCACCATCATCATCATCATCATCATCATCACCCACCATCACCATCATCATCATCATCATCATCATCATCATCAACATCATCATCTCATCATCACCATCATCATCATCTCGTTATCACCATCATCATCACCATCATTACCCATCATCACCATCATCCATCATCATCATCACCATCATCATCACACCATCATCATCATCACCACCATCACCATCATCATCACCACCATCATCGACACCATCAACATCACCATCATCATCACCAACATCATCATCATCTTACCTTACCTTAAATAAGCGTAGTGGCAGAATGTCTTAATGAACCTAAACGCAAAATATTGCTTATAGCTATTGCCCGCGACGTATTCCGCGCGGATTTCAAATTTGCGGTAAAGTTCCACATCTGTCATTTAAAAAAGCAAAAATCCGGCAACGGATTGCCGTTGCAAACACCTTCGTTTGCAGTTCCGTTTTTTCCTCAACCCAATAAGAAGTCATGATTCACACTGAAATGATGATGATTATCTCAGGAGATAGTTCGATTAGTTTTACTTGTATAGTTTCAGGGTTCCTTATCGTGGTTCACAAATGGTTGTACACCATGACCGGTGATCAAAGTGAGCCGTCAAAGCGGTGACTTTATAATTATTTAAAAAAAATACGATGAAAAACCTTCGCAGGTGAATTCCGTCAAATTAACTCTAACCATCTACTGCAATATTCCAGAGTAATTCTCAAACACCTTGTTTATTATTTTTTTATTAAAATTATGTATAGAATTGTTTTAATTTAAGCGGACCAGTTAGCCACATCCCATAAGTTCTTGAAATAGACATAACGCTTACTTTATTTAATATAATTACATTTTTATTATAGATAAAAAAACATTTTTTGTAGTGGTAGAGCCATGTTGTAGCTAGCCGCTGCATCACAAATTGGCCGGGTCGTCCGGGGCAGTACCACCCTCTCACAGAACACCGGCGTGAATCAGCAGTACTCCTGCTGCGTTTCGTACGGTCAGTGAGAGCGCCGGGGGCTCAATACCTCTCCCCCTCCCCTATTCCCTCTCCTTTTCCCAGGGCCGACAACGCACTGGCATCGTGTAAAGCGCTGCGGGTGTCTATGGACAGTGGTGATCATTTAACATCAGGTGACCCACTAGTTCGTTTGTCTGGCCTCCTTAACATAAAAGCTTTGAAAAGTACTTAAAACAGATATATCTCTGTTAAATATACTTCGACTGTACTTGGTAATATAGAAATGTGAGAAGTTTTTTAAGTTTTCTAACTTGTTGAATGGCACACTGCTTGTATATATATTTTGCATGTATTTTTCAATTATAATTGTTTTTGTGTAGGTTTATGTTCATCGATGTTTCAGCCTATTCGTTGAGCGTTTGTTTTTTTTTCAAAATTCTTTTTAAACATTTTTTTCTGAAGATTGTATGTTTAATGTTAATTTTATTTATTTTTTTAAAATTATTTTAAAGATTTACCTTTAATCCAAAGAGCAAAAGAATGTATAAGCCATTAGTGGAAGCTGTTTTGGCTAATGTATTATTTAGATTAATTAATTTAAATTGTATTATCTTATGCTGTATGTTTCCCAAAACAATAAATAAATAAATAAATAAATAAATAAATAAACATAAAAAAGATGGTTTGACCTATGCCCTCTCAAGCAGTGGGTCGTGGTTCGAGCCCGGGCTCACACCTCTGAGTTATTCAGAATTTATGTACTTAAACTTAAAGGAAATGGTGTAAGGAAACCTGCACACACTTTAGTTACCTTTCATGGCCTTCCGTTATTTTGATTGTGTATGTTATTAGGAGATAAGTCAACCTTACGAGTGTCAGTAACCCTTTCGATCTGCATCATAAAATACGGCATGTTATTTTTTCTCGCACTTGACCGAGTTCAAGTCCCGACTAAAACAAGCAATTTTTCAAAAATCCATAAATGCAGTATTTGATGTTTTTTAATAATAAAGGAAAATCTCAAATAGAAATAGAAATAGAAATAGAAATATTTACTGCATAAACTGTGAGGAGTGTACAAAGTCGACATGTAGTACAAAGTATCAACAGCTACCCGTTACGGGCATACAATATGTTCAGAATACTTATAACCTAAACTACAATATGACAATAACTTGTAGGGACAATAATAATTACAACAACAATGATAACATAATAATTAATGATCCCTATAGAACTCATTCAAATTGTAAAAAACCTTATCCATCAGCCACTTTTTAAGCTCGGATTTGAATTTTATCCCTTCAAGCACTTTTATATTTACGTACTCATTTATGTACAAAGAGCTATTTCCAATATTTAACCCTTAATAAGGCCCCATATTTATTGGAACATACTACCATAGAATCAAAAGCAGCTATCGAATGCATACCTGATAAAGTATACTTTTTAAGGCTAGTCGTATTTTCAATAATTACATTGGATATTGTGACGTATTATAAAAGTTATAAGGTTGAATTTCCAAAGCAATACATGTGGTTCCGACCACAATCTCCTCTACCTTAAGGGTTAAGGTAGTTGCTATCCATGTGGCATTTGTTTTTCCCAACCTGTATATCACAGCCTTACTTGAAGAACGCTTAGCAAAATATAGTATGACCTTTCAATAAAACTTATGACTAAATTTCTTCAATACTATACACAGAAAGGTATACTTTCAGATTTATACGAAGTATACATAAGTCTGGGTCATACTTTTCAATTAATTCATTCAACCTTGTTGAAACAATATATTATAATCATTCCGATCCCACGAAAGCCATTTAGGGGGCGGTCAACAAAATAAAACTGTCATTAAGACATATGACTGTCGTTAAAAAATGACTGGCTTAACATTTGGAGTTCCCTAAAAATTTTATAAAAAAAACCATTTCTTTTATTAGTATCAGTACAATACAATTTTCTGACATAAAAACTATTTTCGGGGATTATAAGACTAGTACTATTTATATACCAAATGTCAGGTCAGCGTCAGGTTCAGCGGCTTAAGCGTGAAGAGGTAACAAACAGACAGACAAATACACATTCGCAATTATAATATAGTATGGAAATTAATATGGATCGACACTATCGATGATTCCGCAAATTAGATTGACGAATACTCGTACACTATGATATCCGTTGTCCGTTGTTCGATAGCTTGGTTTCTTTATTAATAACTAACTTTTGCTAGCGACTTCGTCCACGGGGAATTCAAATTTGTGGTAATGCTACTTCATGTAAAAAAATCTTTATCCCGTGGGAATTCGTGAAATTCTGATATCAGTTTTTTGCTGTTATGATCACTAAGTAACATTTACCTCTACCGAATTGGAAAAGTCTAGTAATTATAGTTACGGAGATAGAGCCTCGTAAAAGGGAGAATATAAACCCTATTTATTCCTTATCCCGTGGGACTTTCGAAAAATTCCTTTTTATTTCGGCACAATCCGTTCTGTGTTTTAAGCTGTGCTTTGATAGATAAGTCAGTAACATTTGCCTTGTACATATACAGAAGAAGAAGAGAAGAACAGATATGCAATTATTCACTGTGTAAATTGGTCATTATAGTTGTCACACTGACGTTTAAGTACTTACCTACGTCATCAAGTAAACTCGTTATACAATTTACAGTGAATATTTTACGGTAGAACATGCGTGACGAATGAAATGATTCGTCGATGCGAATAGACCGATATTTGTGTTGATAAAAAGATTCTAAGATAAGGAAGCAGTAAATATTATACTAAACAAATCTTTTCCTCGAGCTTTACTTGCATAAACAAGCAGATCTAGCAGTCGAATTGAAATTCTGGGATTTACAAATCCTCATAATTACTAAACTAAACGGGACTTATCACGCACTAAATATTTATTATTTACCTCGACGTTTCGGCCACATTGCAGCAACCGTGGTCACGAGTCAACTGAAGTGTAGGGTGTCAAGTTCGTTTAGCCGCACGAGTCTTTCGAACTACCCGCACTTGACAAATCCTCTAAAGCATATGTTTTAAGAAACCATTTAATTTTAAATACAACAATCAACTGCGTTTGGTTTATTCTGGCACAGGTCTCTCGCAGAGTATGAGGGCATGGGCTGTAACTCCCACGCGGGCCTGGTGCAGATTGGGAATATCACACACACCATTGAATTTCTTTGCAGGTGAGTGCAGATTTCCTTACGACGTTTTCCTTTACCGAAAAGCGCGTGGTAAATTTCAAATGTAATTACGCACATAGATGTGCGAGTCCGGGTTCGAACTCACGACCTTGAGAGGCCATAGGTGAGACAACTACGCTACCACGACGTTATATTCATCATCATCATCATTTCAGCCGAAAGACGTCCACTGCTGAACATAGGCCTCCCCCAAGGCTCGCCAAACAGATCGATGTTATATTACAGTTCCACTAATCACATCACCTGTACGTAATCTGTATGGAATACCTACAGAATTCTAATAATCAATCCCGTATCACGCTTGACCATTTTTCCCCTGTATCATTCGTCATCACAACGATAGCAATAATCGCGTTTATTACGTTGTCTGTTCATCACCACGATAATATATCTACATTGCCTTTAATTATATGACTTTTGCTACCCGTTCCGATCAAAAACAGCATAAGTAATAAATAGTTACAATCGATTTTGAATCTAAGATGCGTATGATAAAATTCAAGATGGAGTTTCAAATTAGTGCGCGTGTAGTTATTTATGGTAGGATTAGTTCTATATTGCAGTTTGACATGCAATGCTTTGACATTATCTATCGTCATTAGCTCAAATTTGACTTGTCACAGTTTATCTACGATGTTGTTCCATTTTTATTGTGAAAGAATATTCTTTTTACGCTATCCATAATTAATACGACCAGTAATTAGGTGTAACAGGGGGATACAAAGTTGCAAATTAATGTTGCTTGCTAATTTTTAGATGTTGTGCCATGTTATTAACCTTCCACGGAACAATAGTTTCCATTTTCTTTGTTTTAATTAGGTAGCGTATGTGTGGTTTATACTGCAACTTTGTAATATTTTTTGCCCCTAGTCGCTTTACTTGTTGAATGTTCCTTCCTTTTATTTCCCATTGTTTTTTTTTATGTTAGAGATGCCAGAATAACGAACTAGTGGGTCACCTGATGTTAAATGATGACCACTGTCCATAGACACCCGCAGCGCTTTACGCGATGCCAGTGCGTTGTCGGCCCTGCAGAAAATTGTACACTCGCCTCTTAAAGGCACCCAGGTCGTAACTCGATGGGAAGACCCCAGCGGGAAGCTCGTTCCAGATTTTGCAAGTTTCTGGCAAAAAAGACCGCTTAAAACGCACCAACATGATGTCGATGAAATTAATGCTTACGACGGGTGGATCTGTAATGGAACCCCGCAGCTGAAATGAGGTCAAAGAGTTCTTCAGAGCATTCCCCGTTGTAGATCTTGTGTGTGTTGTGTTTATTTTCTTTTGTAACATTTTTAATATCAATAGGAAGGGACAGTACCGTCATGTTATTTGTATGTACATTTTGTTTTAATTATCAGACTATTTCACTTCAAACTTGGTTTTTTGATGCTCGATGTTTTTTTTAGATTCATGTTGTGATTGTCGTTTTGGATATATCTTTTTTAGGGTACTATGGTCACATTGGCAAAAATAGAAACTATATACAGTTTTGCCATGTTTGTCTTTTTGTCCGGGGTTAGCTCAAAGACTCATCTCTCTCTCTCTCTATATATAGTCGTTCCCTCATGACTGAGGATCGTGGTCATCAACGAGTGGTCTACACTTGGAGTGAACTATTTGTTTCCATCGGCTTCTGTCCATCGCCGTCCTGACGACGGAGCTAAACCTCGGGGACCTTGAGTCTTGGTTTTTTAGGGTTCCGTAGTCAACTAGGAACCCTTATAGTTTCGCCATGTCTGTCCGTCTGTCTGTCTGTCTGTGTGTCTGTCCGCGGCTAAGCTCAGAGACTGTTAGTACTAGAGAGCTGTAATTTGGCATCAATATATATATCAGTCACGCCGACAAAGTGATTGAATAAAAAAAAGTAAAAAAAATTTTTTTAGGGTACCTCCCATAGACGTAAAGTGGGGGTGATTTTTTTTTTTCTCAGCTAACCCTATAGTGTGGGGTATCGTTGGATAGGTCTTTTAAAATAATTGCGGGGTTACTACCATGATTTTTCTATTCAGTGATCTGTTTGCGCAATATTCAACTTTAAAGTGAAAATTTTCATTAAAATTGGCCGTCCCCCCCCCTCTAAAATCTAAACTGTTGGGTGGAAAAATTTGAAAAAATTCAGAAGGGTAGTAAATATATCAAATTTACTAGGAAAATTATAGCGGCTAAGATTGCTTGGAAATTATTTGTAGTTTAAGAGTAAATAGTAGCCTATGATATAAGACATACCTAAACTTGGATGATTCCGTGCACATACGAAATCCTTAGAAAAATATTACTTAATATTATTTTTTCGTAATGGCTACGGAACCCTACCTTGGGCGGGTCCGACACGCTCTTGGCCGGTTTTTTAGTTTTTTTATTAGATACTCTTCATATTATAGTATTATTAGTACGCATCTCATATTCGTAAAGTGGGGATGATTCTTTTCTCTTCTTTACCAAGTGTGAGGTCTGTATCATTGGATAGGTGTTTCAAAATAATTAGTGAAAACCATTTTATCTACGGAATCGGGATGTATTTAATGTACGCTAAGCTCGAGACACGATATTTTGAACGGGAGTTCTGCCTCTATATTATAAGATAAATGAATACCAAGACAATTTTCTTGGGTTGACATGAAAATGTATTCAAATCCCAGATAAAATTTAAATTCAACTAAAGCATCCAATAATTACCGCGGCCAAAGCCACTAGTAAAGACTGATCAAACATACATAATAATATATACAGTTGAAAGAAAAGAAGGAAAGAAAATACATTTATTTACAACATCACAAGACACATCATCAATATTTTACAAAACAAAAGGCAACACTAAAGCTAAAGATAGAAAGTGTCATTGCGGTTGCAAATCGGACACTGGCTCAGCAGTTGAATATAATTACAAGTATGTAAAAACAAAATTGAATCTAGATCACAGTACAGGAACCATTCGGACGAGAAGCTATAACTTCGCAATTTTATCGTTATTATCCCATCACGCCATATTCATTATTCAATGAAACATTCAATAAGCGGTAATCCGATACAGGGGGCCGATATAAAAACCGTTTTACGTCGCTATATCTTCACGATTTATCGACATGTAAATCATTTTAATTGCCGTGCGCGCGCATTTTTTAGTGTAATTGGCAGGTCGGTCATTTTTCATCTATTCGGGGACTGGGGCGGCGCAGCGTATCTATTGCTACAGTAGTAGTTTTCAATACTTTTGGTCTGTTTCAGACTAGTTTAGTTTATTAGTCAACGTACAATTATATCATATTACATTGTACTTATATATATACACAATCAACAACCACAAATCGACCTAGTCCCAAACTAAGCAAAGCTTGTACTATGGGTACTAGACGACGATAAACATACTTATATAGATAAATAAATACTTAAATACATAGAAAACATCCATAACTCAGGAACAAATATTCGTGCTCATCACACAAATAAATGCCCTTACCGGGATTTGAACCCAGAACCTCTTGCTTTGTAGGCAGGGTCACTACCAACTAGGCTAAAGCGGTCGTGTATAAAGGAATTAACGAAAGAAAAAAATAATATTAGAAAGAGTAAAATTGAATCAGAAACTAAAAATTAAAACTAGATTAAAATAAAATAAAATAAACTAAAACTAAAGTAGGTACATAATTTCAAAAATGGCCCCTGCGACATGGCAGCGCATTTCCTCGTTGGATTGTAAGACTGATGCGTTGAGCGAGGAAGCTGCCAGCTCTTCGGTCTCCTTTGATATCTCTGAGTCTCTTTTATATTTTTAATTTTGCTTAAGATATTGTGTCACAAAATTACACTAAACTAAAATAAATTTAACCAGTGCAGTCATGTATTGGTTCTAGATATTGAACTCTTATTACACAAATGCCTGCTAAAACTATCATATTACAACGGGGTCTTCATAATAATATACATTATGTTACAAGTATAATTCCTGTGTTAAATTTCATGACTAACTTGTAATGATGATTATACTAGGCAAACTCACAAAGGAACTAATAACCGAATTAATTTTTTTTTTTGTTGTAGGTAGACTTATAAATACCGAAATGTGGGTACTCTTAATAACACGTCAAGTTCAATAAAGCAGTTGTTTCTCATCAGCTGTTTGATTCAGACCTTAAAGTATCACATGGTGTCAGGTGTGGGGTACAAAGGTTTAAATAACTATAATTGTGATAAGTGAGTGAATAATAATGCCCGAGACGAAGGTCAATGATGGCAGTGGAGTGTACGCCGCAATACAACAGCCGGCGCCGTTGCAGCGGGAAGGCAACATGGCGACTAACTGGCGAGGATGGAAAATGGCATTTGATTATTTTCTAGTTGCCTCGGCCAAAGATGAGATTCCCAGCAAAGAAAAATGTGCCCTTTTTATGCATGTTATCGGAAAATACGGAAGAGAAATTTTTGAGGAATTAGACATATCGCAATTCGAACTATCTGATTTTAATGGGCTGTGCAAAAAATTTAATGAGTACTGTGATCCACAAAGGAATATTAACTACGAAAGGCACACGTTTTTTGAAACCTACCAGAATGAACAGACATTTGATAAATTCCTAGGGAATTTAAAAATAAATAGTAAAAGTTGTGAATTCGGTGATTTGAGAAAAAGTCTTATATTAACTCAGCTTATTCGTGGGTTGAAGGATATTCAAATGCGGGAACGGCTATTAGCAAAATCGTCGTTAAATTTGGATGACGCGGTATCGTGGTGTCGAGCGGCGGAGCGAGCGGGTCAGCAGGCGGCCGGGTGCAGCGCGCAGCCCGGCGCCAGCGGCGGCGGCGCGATCGAGCGGCTGTGGCGCGGCGGCGGCGCGCGCGCAGCGGCGCCCGCGGCACGCGGCCGCGGCCCCGCCCAGCTGAGCGGTGGACGAGCTCGGCGCGCGCCGGTACAGTCACTGCCGCGACAGTTTCGTAATAACGGGTGCGGCAAATGTGATTTAAGACATAGTGTAAATGATCGGTGCCCGGCGTCGGGAGCGACATGTTATCGGTGCGACAGGGTCGGACATTTCGCGAAATGTTGCCGTGCGCGGTTCACGCGGATGCAAGAACTGTGTGATAATGACGACAGTGATCCCCGCGAAGGTGAGATGGACTGCGACGAGTTCGGTGAGCTGATTTTATACAATATTAATATCGATGCGTCTGAGGGCACGGAGTCGTGGATCGAAAATGTTAATGTTGATGGGGTAAATGTTAAATTTAAATTAGACAGTGGGGCAGACGCTACAGTAATGTCATTGTATTCTTTTGAAAAATTGGGTTTTGATAAAAAAAGGCTTGTGAAATGTAACACCGTGTTAAGAGAAATTAGTAAGCAGCAGTTGCCTGTTGTTGGTTATTTTAATGCATTGATGTATGGTAATAAAATTAAAACTGTCCAAAAAATTTATGTACTAGATGTAAATTGTAATAATTTACTTGGTTTAAAAGCATGTGTTAGCTTAAAACTCTTAGCCCGAACAAATAAAAAAAAAGGCATTCAGAAATTAATAATGTCACAATAAATGAATCTGTTTTTAATGGCATCGGTTGTTTGCCAACTATATGTAAAATAGAGGTCGATAAGTCAGTGCCGCCAGTGGTGAACAATTCACGAAAAATACCTATCAAACTGCGCCCTCGTCTTAAAGAGGAACTAGATAACATGGTGAAACTGGGAGTGATAACAAGGGAAGATGGCCCCACTGACTGGGTTTCTAACATTGTGGTGGTGGAAAAAGCAGACAAAAAATTACGCATTTGCTTGGACCCTAAGCATTTAAATAAAGCGGTGAAACGTAGTCACTTTCTACTACCGACTTTAGATGAAATAGCGAGTAATATGTCTGGAGCTAAATATTTCTCGAAATGTGATGCAAAAAACGGGTTTTGGATGTTACGACTTGACGATGAAAGTTCGAAATTATGTACATTTTCCACGCCGGAGGGTAGATTTAGATTTTTACGCATGCCGTTTGGGATTAATTGCGCACCTGAGATTTTTCACAATGAGATGCATAAGATTTTTAAAACGGAAGGAGTGGAGGTGTACTGCGATGACCTTTTGATTTGGGGAAAAACTAAAAGTGAACACTATAACAGATTAAAAGGGACATCTATATTTCAGTTTGTATTTAGTACGAAATATATGATTTCACGGAATGACCGTAAAAGTAATAAAAAAATGAAGTTGAAAAAATAAGTACAAAAAAAAAGATACTTCATAGCTAACTAGATTAAAAGGGGTTATTGAAAAAGCGTTGTCCTGCGGTATAAAGTTTAATAAAAATAAATGTGTATTTGGAGCATCAGAAATCACATTTCTGGGTCACAGTTTTAACGCGAGTGGTATGAAACCCGATCAAAGTAGAGTAAGAGCTATTTTAAATCTGCCACAACCGGCGGATAAGAAAGAGCTCGAACGGTTCTTGGGAGTCACTAACTACCTGTCAAGATTCATACCCAATTATTCACAACTATCAGCTCCGTTGCGAAAATTGTTAGGAAAAAATGTTCACTTCGAATGGTTACACGAACACAACAACGTGTTCAAACAATTGAAATCGAAAATTGTCAGCGCCCCCGTGTTAAGGTATTATTCAGCACATGAGCCTGTGTGCGTGTCGGTGGACGCCTCGGGGCGGGGCCTGGGCGCGTGCCTCTTGCAGGGCGGCCGGCCCGTGGCCTACGCGGCGCGCACGCTCACGCCTGCTGAGACGCGCTGGGCCCAAATAGAAAAGGAGCTTCTGGCGGTCGTGTTCGGTTGTACTCGTTTTCACCAGTACATATACGGTCACAGTAAGATCACAGTGGAAAGTGACCATAAACCGCTAGAAACTATAATGAAGAAACCGCTTAATGAGACACCAGCTCGGCTGCAGCGCATGCTGCTTAAGTTACAGCACTACAATATAGAATTGCACTATAAACCAGGCAAGGAAATGTACATCGCCGACACGTTGTCGCGAGCGCCCAGCGAGGCGGGCACAGATGGGGAGGTGTGCCGGGACGTGGTGGTGCACGTCAACATGCTGTACGAAAACATTGAAGCGACGCCAGAAATGCTCAGTAAAATAAAAGAAGTGAATTCAACAGACCCGGAGCTGATGGCAGTTCGGGAATATTACCAGAGGGGATGGCCCGATAATAAAAACGAGGTTAATAGCATTGCTAAACCATATTGGGACGTGCGCGACGAACTTCACGAAGTGAACGGGGTTCTGCTTCGGAACGAACGCGTCGTGATACCGGTATCGCTACACAAAGAGATGGTGCGGCGCGTTCACGAGGGGCACATGGGGGTGGACAAGTGCCAGCGGCGCGCGCGCGGCGTGATGTGGTGGCCGGGCATGGCGGCCGCCGTGGAGCGCGCCGTGCAGGCCTGCAACACGTGCCAGCGCCACCGTGCCGCCGGCCCGCGCGAGCCGCTTTGCCCGCACGCCGTGCCACAGCTGCCTTGGGAGGTCGTCGCGGCTGATATATTTGAGTTTAATGGTAAACAACACTTACTAGTCGTCGACTATTATTCTAAATTTGTGGAAGTTGCTCCATTGGTAAATTTACAAAGTAACACAGTAATAAGAATATTTAAGGATATATTTAGTCGTTTTGGAATACCAAAGAAAATTGTTACCGACAATGCCACTCAATTTACTTCGGGGGAGTTTAAAACTTTCTGTAATTTATGGGAACTTAGTCACGTGACCAGCTCGCCGTTGTACCCGCGTTCTAATGGCCTTGCAGAACGCAATGTGCGTACAATTAAAAAAATAATGATTAAAGCGCATGAAAATGGAGAAGATTGGCTTCTAGCGTTACTTAATTTTCGAAATTCCCCAGTGACAGGAGAGAGTCATTCTCCGGCTCAGTTACTGATGAGTCGAAACCTCAGAACTCGGCTGCCAGCGGCCGATAATACTTTAGAACCTCGCCCGATTAATAGTCATCAAATAAAAAACGAGAGATCTGCAAGAATTAATAAATATAAAACTTACTACGATCGCGGTACAAAAGCATTACCAAACCTAAAAACCAATGACGCAGTAAGGGTTAGGCAAAATAACGTGTGGGTAAAATCGGAAATATTAAAAAAAGCACAAGACAATCGATCGTACTGGCTGCGAACGGAAAACGGCGCTGTTTACCGAAGAAACCGCCAGCATATATTGAAGATCAAAGACAAGTTCAATCCTAATAAAGAAAACGGCAATAAGCAAAACCGCGGTTATCTGGACTGGGAGCAGTTTGAAGGTCAAGGCGCGCACCCTGGCGGCGCGGCGAACCCAACTCCAAGCCACGTCGTGGAGACCCATAGTACTCCTTCATTATATGTAACTCGAAGTGGCAGAGTGGTGAGACCGCCTCAGCGTTACTAAAGTAGAATATTTTTTTTATGTAATGAATTTGAACCTATGATATATGCATGCATTAAAAAATTATATATTTACACTTTATCATTGTACCTACTTCAGTTTAATAAAGTTGGGTATAAGTCACTATTTCTCATAGTAAGTATGAATTTCAATTTATGTAAGTGATCCTTATTTCTTTTCTTTCTTCGATGAAAGAAAGGTAAATAGGACAAGGATAAATTATTATAAAACTGTACAAGTTAAAAGATTCTAACATTAATGTTAAAATGTTAACATTAAAGAAAGAAAAACTTATTAACTAATTGTAAGTCGGATAAAGAATGAAATGTTATACTTAATTAAATTTATTTTTAAAGATTATATTTATTTTTTATCTTGGCATGTTAATTTAAATATAAATGTATTATTATGTTACGTTAAGAAGGGAGATGTTGTAGGTAGACTTATAAATACCGAAATGTGGGTACTCTTAATAACACGTCAAGTTCAATAAAGCAGTTGTTTCTCATCAGCTGTTTGATTCAGACCTTAAAGTATTACAATTGTGTTGGTTAATTTAGTATTTTAAGATTAAGTTTACACATACATAAGTCAGTATACACACTAAAATCTTACAATCACTGAATAGTGATCTAAAATGACAGGATTTCAAAAAGGCGTTACAAATAGATGCTTTCATTCATTAAAAAGTTAATATAATAATTTGGTGCAAAAAGCAACAGCAATAGCTAAATGTCAAAGTGACAAATAATAACAAACGAAAGTTTAATGACATGCGCTTACAGCCTAACAGGTGTTAATGTACGGTCAAATGCAAAAATAAGTATCGATTGAATCCTCCCATCGTTATATACCTATACCTTAATTCGTCGACATATTATTAAGAGCTATGGGACATATTTATGAGCAAGTTGTGTGCACCCATATTTTTACACTTGACTGTACAAGGCGGTACGACTACTGTTTATAAGTTGGTTGTGGTCGTAGAGTATACATCAAATGTGCGATAATTGGATTCCACTCGACCGTGCGATGGTTTAACTTTTTTCCGGTTAAACGAAACCATCTCAAAATTTTGCGAATACCACATTCGTTACTTGATTCGTATTTAACTTTCATATTTCATTGGTATTAAGTACCTTTTCGTTATGATCTATGGTGATTTTTTTTTTACTATTTCCGATACATAATAAGTTGTGCCTCAGATAAACGTAAAAAGGTAGGATCAAAGGCCTATTCGCTATATTTAAGTGAGTAAGTGTAATTTGGGCTTCGCATTTAAAAAGTCTTACAAATAATTTTAACGCCCTTGTCGGGATATCTTACTTACTATTTGTAGCTCGGTATATACATATACGGACAACGAATAATACAGGATGCTCCAGTTACTTATCAGTCGTATACGCAATGCATCTTTACGAGCCCATCGCATGCTTTGCCGCCATTACGCCGTATCGCTGGCTCTTCGCACCGTCAACGTCGGCTTGATCCATGGTTATGTACCCATCATGTGCTCATTCGAGTCGTTCATTGTACTGAATATATGAATCATACAAGTCAGTTTGATTATTCGATTTACAAAATCATACCAAAACCGATCTAAAATGATTTTCGTATTAAAAATTTAGGAACTGAATTTTTTGAATCGATGCAAAATTAGTATTCTTTGCTCAGAGAATACTGGTCAATGTAATGCACTAACTCAATTGTTTAAATTAGTCTGAGGCCGATTAATATTGGGATGTTCGTATTTTGACCAAATCATGCTATGAAGAATTGCCAGACTTAAGTGGCAGTGGGCAAGGCACATCGCTCGTAGAATTGGCGGCCGATGGAGCCTAAAGGTTCTCGAGTGGCGTCCGCGGACCGGAAGACGCAGTGTAGGTAGGCCTCCTACAAGATGGAGCGACGACCTGGTTAAGGTGGTGGGAACGCGTTGGATGCGAATGGTGCAGGGCCGATCTGTTTGACGAGCTTTGGGGGAGACCTATGTTCAGCAGTGGACGTCTTTCGGGTGTAATGATGATGATGATGCCATAAACTGAAAGTATTAAGTAGTTAATATTCGCAAGTTTTTGTTTTTTCCCCACGGGGGATAGGAAAAAGTGGAATTGTTACTTCCAAAGAAATTTTTTAAATCTTTTGACTAAGCCCAATATCGGATTCATGATTAAAACGATTGCGTATCATATTATACGCGTTTTATGGATGTAGTTTTTAGAAATATACACCGAAACCCACGCGTTAAAAGCTTACCATAAGTTAATAAAAAATCAAACCGTTATTGATGTCCTATGTTTGTATCCGATATTAACAGCTTATTAATTTCCATTGTTAATAATATCTGTAGAATATAATTACGCGTGTTACAAAGTGCGTTATTTCATGGTTGACTACACGTAATTTACATGATAAATGTACTATAAATTAAAACACTATGTTATTATCATTAGCACTCGCATTACTACAGTTCAAGACAAAATGAGTAATTGCGTTATTTACATTAAAATGGCTGGTTAGTGTAATAAATAGACCAGTTTAACATTAAAAAATATATAAGTATACATTTTTAAGTATCACGACTCTTTTTGTAGATTTATTTTAGCTTATAATCAGTTTTAGTTTTATAATTGTATTTTTTAATATCATTTGAAACAATTGAAATTTAACATGAGCTTTACACGGCGAAGGCAAATATCGTGAGGAACTGACCACACCTGTGAAAAAATTCAATATTGTGTGTTAAGTTCCCAATCCACACTGGGCCCGCGAGGGAACTACGGCTCAAGCCCTCTCATCCATTAGATGAGACCTATGTCCTGTAGTGGGACATATATAATCTGGGACGATGCATATTGTTTAGTGATAAAGAAAGAAAGAAAGAAATATTTATTCGTGACAACCTAAACTAACGTTAAAAAACAATATTGCGTCAAAAATAATAATAAAGACTTTTCTAATATTATTATCACTCACTAGTCATTCAAAGGCGCCCTTAAAGCTGTCCTTTAGTCGGCTGAGCATTATTTAAAATAACTTAACTATCAGGATATCAGTTTCCCACTTTATTTAATTAACATTTCATATCAACCTAATCCATCAAACTAAACTAAGACGTCTTATTTATCATTAAAAAAACACAAATCCATTATACGATCGCATTAACAAACAAATGTTCACACTTGACCTTTCTGTACAGCGATATCAATCTTTCCATGAAGGCTCATTATTACTTCTTTACATTGTAAAACAAACACTTACAAAACACGTGTTACGTACGCTACAAAGTTCAAAACCGTTTGATCGGAGAGCATACATAAATTAGTAAGTAAAATGTTACATCAACGTTTTACAAGTTTATCAAACCTCTCTTATTACCTAGCAATAATGTTTTATTTTGCTTGCACGAGGTGCAGTGGAGCGATGGTCGTCCTTTGAAAAACCAGGGAGGCATTCAAAAAGGTGTCGTGGAAAAGTTAATTTATGTTAAACTCGTCCGCTGCGATTATTCAAGTGCCCGCCGATGGTGCGATAAGGAAGATTAATCGAATGCGGCTCTGGTAAAAACTTCGACTAAGGAGAATCAAGGGTTCAGTTCAGCTTTGATAATTTTCATGGTATAAATTTAGTTGGTATTCTAGAGATTTCTCGCTCTAGACCTAGCTGTCATTTTATGTGTTGTGTGTCAAGGTAATTCAATTCATTTAATTTCGATTAATTTTAGTCTATTCATAAAAAAAAAACATCATAAAGTTAAATAAGTAGGTACTTAGTACCTAGGTACATAGGCACATCAATAATTAGTTTTTATGAGTTACGTAGTTTTAAGTTTTTTGCTGAATGTGCTATTTTATTGATAAACTACGCCTATGCTTTCATTTTTAACATAAAAAGAAATAATTCTGATTAAATCCATAAAATCATGTTAGTGACAAAAAAAACCGGCCAAGTGCGTGTCGGACACGCACAAGGTAGGGTTCCGTAGCCATAACAAAAAAATCAAGTAATATTTTTCTAAGGATTTCGTATGTGTACGGAATCATCCAAGTTTAGGTATGTTTTATACCTTAGGCTACTATTTACTCTTAAACTACAAATAATTTCCAAGCAATCTTAGCCGCTATAATTTTCCTAGTAAATTTGATATATTTACTACCCTTCTGAATTTTTTCAAATGTTTCCACCGAACAGTTTAGATTTTAGAGGGGGGGACGCTCGATTTTAATGAAAATTTTGACTTTAAAGTTGAATATTTCGCAAACAGATCACTGAATAGAAAAATCATGTTAGCAACCCCGCAATGGTTTTAAAAGACCTATCCAACGATACCCCACACTATAGGATTAAACGAGAAAAAAAAATCACCCCCCTTACGTCTATGGGAGGTACCCTAAAAAAAATTTTATTTTTTTATTTTTATTTTACCACTTTGTTGGCGTGACTGATATGTATATTCATGCGAAATTACAGCTTTCTAGTACTAACAGTCTCTGAGCTTAGCCGCGGACAGACAGACAGACAGACAGACAGACGGACAGACATGGCGAAACTATAAGGGTTCCTAGTTGACTACGGAACCCTAAAAAGATGACATATTTAAACTATGTCAGTAAATGCAACACTATAATAAACTTAAAGTAAAAATACAGGGCGACTCCTAAGTAGTGAACCGAAATTAAGGTTTCTAACGCAGCATTTCAAGGAGAATTCAGTGCATTTACTCCAAAAAGCAACAATTAAATTTTGTTGAAGTAAAACTTAATTTATTTTAGTGTAAAAATTACCAACCGTTTGGTCACCCTATTCTACTAGACGAGTACTACTTAGAGTACTTTTAATCATGTTACTTAATCTTATCGATTGAGTGCCTAGGTTGAATCTTATGAAACATGTGAGTTTTAGATAAATTGTACGTTTAAAGCAAACACGCTTATTGCTTCTCAATCATCATTTAATGCTCATATCACACGTACTTCAGTAAATGTTCAAAGTGTTCGCCTCTTAACTCTAAACACAACACTGCCCGTCGCCTGTGGTTGTTTTTGACTCTTCTTAGAACGAATTCATCAGCCTTTACTTCATCAAAAGCGGCGATGATTTTTGAACGAAGCTCTGCAATCGTGTCGGATACCCGCTCATAAACTCTTCTCTTGATTTCACCCCATAGGTAGAAAACCAGTGGTGTCAAGTCAGGACTACGCGGTGGCCATTGTATGGGTCCACTTCGGCCTATCCAGCGTCCAGGGTACTCATTGTCCAAGTGATTACGGACGTGACGTTGGAAATGAGCTGGAGCCCCGTCTTGTTGATAGTGTAAGTCCACTAAGTCCTCTTCAGGAACTCCTGCCAGTAATCCAGGGAGGACATGTCGTAGGAACTCGAGATAGTTTGGCCCATTCTGACGACCAATGAAATGAGGTCCAATAACTGTGTTATTGATGATGCCCGCCCAAACATTCACACTGCACCTCACCTGATATGAATTTTTTCGCAAAACATGTGGGTTTTGTTCGCTCCACCAATGTTCGTTGTGCTGGTTAAAAAGCCCAATCCTTGTGAAAGTCGCTTCGTCGGTCCATAAGATGTTTGTATCTTGGTTCTGTAGCAGCCATCGACACAATTGTACCCTTTTTGCGTAATCTGCTAACATAAGATCCTGCACCGGTTGGAAGTGATAAGGGTGCATGCCAGACGCATTAAGGAGACGCCACACGTAAATTTGGCTAACTCTAAAACGTCTGGCAGCTTGTCTCGTGCTCGCTTGTGGGTTTCTGTGAAAAAAGTTCCGTATACGTCTGTACAGGTTTTCCGGGTGAATAAAAGGCCTACCTCTCGCCTGTGCGTGAGCTGGTACAGTAAACTGTCCAAAGTCCCGGAGATTTTGAACCATTCGCCGAATTAGGTTACGTGTCGGCACTGGGGACTCGAGGTACTTTTCTCGAAATAAATCTTGTGTTCGTACTGTACTATTTGTTTGTCCGTAAAATGTTATCATATCGAAACGTTGAATTGTTGTGTATGGATATGCAGCTGGCATTTTAAACGCGGATTGATATCAATTTTTCAATTTAAATTCGCAGCGTATTATGACTTGTGAGATTTGTCATTGTCAATGTTTATTTTTTAACGAACCTATCCATAAAAAGGTTGAATTGGATAATCTCAAAAACGTGCTAGGAGTTATGACAGTTCAACGTAATGAGTAGGGTAACCATGAGACTCGGTAAATTTAAAATTAATAATTTTATTAATTGTTACAAATTTACATTTACAGATTTTTGCATAGTGTTAAGTTCGAGTGCTTTAACTAACGGTAAAGAGCCAGAAAAACATATTTGGGTTCACGACTTAGGAGTCACCCTGTATAATGAAAAGAAGTCTCTTTAGCTGAGGTTCCAAAGATACTAACTGCGTTTCCTCTTTTAGCTAAGCAATTTGTCGGAGGTAGCTGCCAGCTCTTCGATCCCCTGTGACGTTGACTAACCTCTTCAATAATTATATTAAACAATATACGTAATACACTGTCCTCCTAGGTCCTATGTAGGAAGTACATGTTCCTGCACAATTGAGACTATAACACAGGCGACGCATCAAGAAAACGGATCTTCTCATTGCATATTTTAATTACGACCGCGTTTAATGTAGCTAAGGATTGATCGCTTTCAATTTATTGGTTCTATTGTGACACAGGATTGCTTAGCTTGCGATATGGTTGTCATGCGCCTGTTAGGCAATTTTAGGTATCTCGGTCACTTTCTTGCTGACGACCTTAGGGATGACTGCGACATTGAGAGAGAACGTCGGGCACTGGCGGTACGGAGTAACATGTTGGCCCGCAGGTTTGCTCGATGCTCTGAGCAAGTTAAGATTACATTATTCAAAGCGTACTGCCAGAGCTTTTATACGAGCAGCTTGTGGTTTGACTGTACTCGGAAAGCGCTTGGTGCCCTGAGGGTTCAATATAATAATAGTTTCCGAGCGCTGTTGGGGCTGTCCCGTTTCTGCAGTGCATCACAGATGTTTGCGGAGGCTCGCACGGATGGGTTCCATGCCATCATGCGCAAGAGAGCCGCCTCGCTGGTGAGCAGAATGCGGAACAGCTCCAACAGCATTCTGCAAACGTTTGTATGCAGACCTGACTCTCCCATACTTGAACGCCTCAACTGTCTCATGATGGAAATGTAAAATGTAATATGGAGAATTGTTATTGAATTGTTATTGTTATCACTATTATTTATTATTTATTTCGTTTGGACATTGAATTTAATTTTTACTGATAATTAATTGTGATCTTAATGATAATTTCGCCTTATTTTATTTTATTTTATTGAAACTAACTTAGCTTGTAAGTGGTCTACTAACAAAATTATGGATCTATTGTTATCTGATGAATAAATAAATTATTATTATTATTATTAGGCAGTCCGGAGCGTCAGTAGTCTCTCGTCCACCACTATGTAATAACGTGTGTAACGCAATAAATGGAGTCAAGCCAAAATATGAGTTATCATTGGGAGTAACATCAAAACATAACCTAAACTATCACAAGCAACAAGCGTTTTCTTGCTGCTTTCCCACCAAACGTTTTTGAGTATCAGCTTTTGGCTCACATTTATCGTGCTTGCTGTTTCCCTTGATTTGAGATAAGTAAATAAGGTTCTCAGGGGAACCCTAAACGTGCGGACAGCGCCCGGTGTGGCGCTGTCCACCGAACGCGGTAACTTTAACATTCGGGGATTAGATTTATAGCGACAAGAGGTGCGCGCGCGCAAACGACCTATCAACGCGGCATGCGTTACAAGGTTTGTGTGGTCAATTTCTTTGTTTAGAAAAATAATAAAGGTGTAAGAGGCATTAATTAATAAGTAGTTACTTTGTAGGGTATAAAAAACGAAGTGCAATTACTCTAGCTCAGCCATACTCAACCTCTTTGCCATGTGGACTACAAAATTATTTGTGGCAATGGAACAACATGCCACAGCATTGATTGTCAAGATTTAAAAAAGTCAAAATGGTTGAAAATCAATATATTTTTTATGTCAAGCTATTTATAGAAGTTCGGGGGGCCACGGGCTCTAGCTTATCCATCCGTTTGTTCGCCTGTTTGTTTGTCACAGAGCCGTATCTTTCGCCAGACCATTATTTTCCCAGAACATGCAACAACTTGCAAATATATTGTAACGACCGCTTTAGCCTAGTTGGTAGTGACCCTGCCTACGAAGCAAGAGGTCCTGGGTTCAAATCCCGGTAAGGGCATTTATTTGTGTGATGAGCATGAATATTTGTTCCTGAGTTATGGATGTTTTCTATGTATTTAAGTATTTATTTATCTATATAAGTATGTTTATCGTCGTCTAGTACCCATAGTACAAGCTTTGCTTAGTTTGGGACTAGGTTGATTTGTGTAAGATTGTCCCCTAATATTTATTTAATTATTTATTTTTATTTTATTGTTTGAAATGGAAATGGTCTATTTGTGTGCTTTCACGCGTTGGTGTGACAGCTTTGATTTAGTATGAAAAAAAACAACATATACACAGACGTGTGTTCGTACGTGTAGATTTCGTCCCCCGACGAAAGTGGCAGAAAAACGTAGTAAGTTAAAAACAAAATTTTCCTTCTTCAAAATTTCCTCTCCTTTCCAGCACTATTTCACAAAACTTCTTTGATTTTTATTGTCTTGGTTATTTCATTTTTCGTTTTAGTCCGCGCAGGGTTGTATACTTGGCAAGTGAGATATACTAATTTACGTGTACTGTTTTTTGTGTTTTTTTCGTATGTGTGTATTTTGTTCAGTGTTAAGTTAGGTATATTAAGTATATTTGTCGTAGTCACTAATTGTTGTTTATTTTGTGTATTTGTTTATATGTTATATTTTCTTTCTTCTCTCTGTACATAAATTATTGTTTGCCTATCTCTTTTTTTTTAAGTTTTTCCTTTCATTCCAGGTTAGCTTGAAAAGATCCCTTTTAGAAATAAGTTCGCCTTTGTACTATTTTTGTTGTATTGTTTTGTATTATTTTTGTGTTTTATGTACAATAAAGTGTTTACATACATACATACATACTAATTATGTTCAAGAAATTTTGTTATTATTATTTGCTTTTACAATTTACAACATATTTATTTACGCATGTACCTAGTCTTATGTATGTAGCTATTAGTGTGCAGTTTATTTATTTATTTATCTATCTAAACAGCGATCCGGGTGTCACCAACGGTACTGGCTGAAAATCAGCGCTGGGGTGCTTTAAACGCCTCAGCATTATGCTGAGCCAGTGTCCGATTTGCAACCGCAATGACACATTCTATCTTTAGCTTTAGTATTGCCTTTTTGTTTTGTAAAATATTGTGTCTTGTGATGTTGTAAATAAATGTATTTTCTTTCTTTCTTTCTTTCTTTCAAAATCTAAAGACTCAGCTACAACTATGCATGACCGCGATGTGGCGAACGTATTCACTGTTCATTGCGCGGTTGAGACCCTCGCTGCACAATGGCACCTTTCAAAACACGCAATGGACCGAAAAAACGCCAGTTATTCCCCTAAGCCGAACAATAACAAACAAAAATAACCACGTCATTTTACACAAGTGTGGTCTAAAGTGAAATTCATATTTCAAAGATTCATTATCGTATTATTAGCACGTTGAATGCAAACACAGTACGAATGTGTTAATGCAACCAAATTGAAGTTAGTGAACAAACAAACAAGCAAAGCAGGGAGCAAACACTTAGGCACGAGTGGTTGATTAGTACCAATTGATTGGACAAATGTGTTGATGAAATTCTTTGGAGTTAGTGGGTTCTGCTAGCAATGTTTATGAGTACAACGTAGTTTTCTGGCTGTTAAAGAGTAGAGGTATAGTGAAGAAAATAAATACAACCTTTTAGTAGGTAATTAACACCTAAATAAATCAATCAATTAGGAATGCTGAAGTCTTATGTTTTTACTTATTTATTATGCACTAGCTTTTGCCCGCGACTCCGTCCGCGTGTGTAATTAGTAATTTGGGCAGCTTATTTTTTTTTATCCAATTTGCTTTTTCATCAATTATGGCTCTCCTTAGTTCCTCTATATAAAAAAAATACCCGACCCCGCACCCCCTCCGCACCCCCCCGCACACCTGCGTTCACATTCAACACCGTACTCCCAAGTCAAGCGTGCCTATAGAAGTTTTACTTCAAAAACCCCCGATTTTGAAACATTCTTCCGCTCCTATTGGTGTTAGCGTAATTATATATAGCCTATAGCCTTCCTCGATAAATGTGCTATCTAACACTAAAATAATTTTTCAAATCGGAGCAGTAGTTCCTGAGATTAGCGCGTTCAAACAAAAAAACCTGTTCGATAAATTCTTAAAATAGACGTATCTTTCTTATTTGTGAACCGATTCAAATAAAACAAACACTAAATGTTAATCCAAGAAAATACCAACATATCAGTGAAAACCGCATCCTTCTAGGTTAAGCCGTTTTTGAGATAAGCGCGCACAAACGCACAGACAAACAGACAAACAGACAATAATTCTAAAAATCATTGTTTTGGGTTCTATTGTGCTAATAAATAGCCCTAGTGACAGTTTTTATCAAATATCTTCAATGTACAGACACCGACTTGTTACAGATTTATTATATGTATAGAAGATAGATAATGGCTGCTTTGTGTGACTTGGTAACTTTGGAAGGAGGGCAATACCAAGTAAAGAAAGACCTAATGGTAATAATACTTCCCATGTGATAGGGAAATATGCACAGTGAGCAAAACCACGGGGTGACAGTTGATTGGAAGGAAATTACCAATTTCATTATTATTCTTTTAAATGAGAAAATATTTTTTGGATGCGCTGGCCAGGGAGGAAGGCCCCGAAATTCGATGTTCGTATCATACCTCTCACTCTTCTAAAAAATACTATTAGCGTAAGTGGGACGGCACGATACCAAGTTCGAATTTTGAACGAAAAGTCCAAAGCGCAACCCACACAGAAGAGACGTGGGACGGGGGCGCGTAGCAGTCGCGGCGTCCCTTGAATCAGTTTTCGTTACTAAATGAACAGAAGCGCGTCGCGATAAAAAGCAGACAGAAGAGACGGGATGAAGACGCGGACAGCGAAGCGTCACTGTCCCACGTCTCTTCTGTGTGGTTTGCGACCAAGATTTAGTCCTGCATCTTAAGAACTTAAGCCCAGTTTACACCTACAATAAAAGTCGTGAGTTATGCAACTACGTTTTCCTTACGACCTCGCAATTTAATGAAACTTGCACATTTTTTCTTGCTGGTCTAAACTTATTTTTAGATTTCGTTGAGCAAACGTTCTGCTAATAAAAAAAAATATATATTTACTTATGGTAAATTTTATTTAAAACGCAAATAACTGTCAATGTTCACCTTGCTCAATGACAATTTCACGAATCGCAAACCTGCTAGCAATGATGCAAGCACGCTAATGGTAACCTTAAACACTAATATTAGTAAGAATTTCATAATATTAGGCCATTAGTTAGATCGTTCTATCTAAATTTGCCAACCTTCTTGTCAGCAATCGTGCTAAAAGCTTAGTAAAATATTACGCAGCTCTATGATTTCCCAAATACGTATCTCGCATACCACCTACCGAGTTGTTAATAGACAAGCAAACAGACCGTCAAACGTGGTAATTTGATCGTTTTATGCATCAAACGTCCAAACAAATTTTGTTGGGGAACTGTTCGGGAAATTTCTTTCGCCTAAGCAAAGGTGGTCCAAAATGCGAGTTTCTAGTAAAGCAGTTTTTAGTCAATCTAAAATCGGCGCCATGGTAGGTATTAGTCGACTTACTTAGTTTCTTACTTTTCCCTACTGACCCATTTGGATTAATCACATGTATTCTTCTTTTCACATCGCACAACACATCGCACATTTGCACATCGCTTCCAATCGTAATGATTGGGCATCAATGAGGGAGGCCTATGTCCAGCAGTGGACGTCCTACGGCTGAAATGATGATGATGATGATGATGATGATTCTTCTTTTCTTTCAACTTTCATCAGCTTTCATCTATCAGGACTATCAGACGTGGTGGCATAGTGGTTTGACCTATGGTCTCTCAAGCAGAGGATCGTGGGTTTGAGTCCGGGCTCGCACATCTGAGTTTTTCGGAATTTATTATGAGTTTAACGGTGAAGGTAAACATCTCGAGGAAACCAGAGAAAGCCTAAGAAGAAATTCAATGGTGTGTGTGAAGTTCCCAATCTGCACTGGGCCCGCGTAGGAACTACTTCTTATTCTACTTCTAAAAGGAGGTCTGTGTCCAGCAGTGGGACGTATATAGACTGGGATGATGAATCAAAGGTGGTCCAAAATGCGAGTTTCTAGTAAAGCAGTTTTTACAAAATCTAAAATTAGTAGATTTAGGTACCTATCTCTTATAGTTTCTAACTTCTCCTTGCATCCATTTGGATTCATCACCTGTACAATCAGCTTGACAAAAACCAATTGCTCGTCCAATACATTTCAGACTTGTTCGTAAAGTTCTTTCTCCCTTTAAATAATGTCTTCTACAAACTCAGAAGATGCTAAAGCAGCCGCAAGAAAGTTGTCTTAAGGTCAACATGTCGGTTCCTTTAACCCCTAGAATTAGCGGGCACATACAAACGAGCGGACAATAACGCCTCCATAGTTTCGTGACGTTCTGATCCTGGCCAGTTTGCTCAACAGATTTCGTTCGAATTTTTAGTAATATTGACAGTTGGTCCTTCGTAGAATACGCATGGACATGGGTGCTGGTGATTTTAGCGGGTCCGGGCTAAACGGCGGTTAGCTGTGAAAGAAGTCACATGTTTACCAAGGTCTAATTGCTATCGCAATTCTGTAGAACGGCCTTAATCGTGGGTATTTTTGGAGACAGTTCGGAACAATTGATTTATTTGATATTTTTTGTGAATTATACGCTTTTTCTGATGGATTCGTCTCTTTAGGTGGTGGTATGTTTTTAGATCTCTGATTTTTGTCAGTATCCATACTTTAATTTCTTCTGTTTACTCCTTTATTCCAGTCCATGGACGCCACTCGAGAACCTTTTTGCCCCACCGGCCATCAGTACCACTACCATGAGTTTACAATGACCGTACTCGATAGCGACTGCGTAAATGATTTGTATGGAGACTCCATCCAAATCATTTACGCAGTCGCTATCGAGTACCGTCACTGTAAACTCATGGTAGTGGTACAGTTCTATAGGTACGAGCGATGTCGGCTAGGCTACTACGGCTTTAACACTTAGAAGTAAAAAAATTAAGAAACAAACTCAAAACATAAAATAAATTACAGTAAACAGTATAAAAACCCTCTAAATTTCTCAGTAACCATGTAAACCTTAGAGCAAACTGTGCATACAATATATTAACGCCGCCTCCAGTGTTTGCTGGCGTGTTTTAGTGCCAGCGCGTTAAACGAACGAAACTCTTCTAAGTTGTTTGAAAGTCAGATTGTGCTTCTGCATTAGGGTTTTCCATTCCTCTGTTGAATTTCGAGAATTTCTGACGTTATTCGTTTTTTTTTAACGACAAATTCATAAAAATACTAGCTGTTACCCGCGACTCCGTCCGCGAAGAATGGGGGGGGGGGGGATAAAAAATAGCCTACGACCTATTCTCAGACCTACCGAGTGTAGAGAAAAAAGTTTCATAAAATTATTCCCTTTTATTGAAAATGTCTAGCTTTTTTGGATAAAAATTCTTGTTAATGTTTGCACATTTTGTAACTTTTACAGGGATGTTCAGTCTAACTCACCGAAAATGTACTGAAATGTTCTGGATTTTAAATCAGATTATTCCAGCTTTAAATTTTTATTTGAATAAATAATAAATAAATAATAATAAATAAATATTAGGGGACAATCTTACACAAATCGACCTAGTCCCAAACTAAGCAAAGCTTGTACTATGGGTACTAGACGACGATAAACATACTTATATAGATAAATAAATACTTAAATACATAGAAAACATCCATAACTCAGGAACAAATATTCGTGCTCATCACACAAATAAATGCCCTTACCGGGATTTGAACCCAGGACCTCTTGCTTCGTAGGCAGGGTCACTGCCAACTAGGCTAAAGCGGTCGTTAAAATTTGAAGTGTTGCTTATCAGCATTTTATTTCGCTTTGATCATCATCATCATCATCATCATAAGCCGTAGGACGTCCACTCCTGGACATAGGGTTTCCTCATTGATACCCAATAGTTACGAACTGAAACAATTTGCTCACCCACGACCTTATGATAGTTACGTTTATGCAAGAAATGTGTGTTCACATCTCCACACTGTACGAACACCCAGAAATCACACAAACCCAACTATCACTACCACCAAACTACACTGACGCGTTTCAAACTCAACTAGAGCTCATCCTCGGAGTACCTAACGCAACCGTTTACTATGCTACCAAATGTAAAACTGATAGACTTTGGATTTCTTGCATAAACGTAACTATCATAAATTAAGATCGCGGGTGAGCAAAGTAATTGTTGTAAGTAGCTCATTGATATTAACCTTCGCAAAGTTCCTGATTCAATAAATTATTTCCTTTCAACGGTTAGAAGCGGCTTACATCCAACGTGAACTTGCGGCCTTTACCAAATAATCTATCCATTTCGTTGGTGGACGTCCCACGCCGCGCTTCTCAGTCCGTGGTCTTCATTCTAGAACTTTTCAGGCCCAACAGCCATCTGTTCTTTGTGTTATATATATGAATTATTAAAAAAATTTTCAACGGGCTTATCCGTTTGGCTTTGTCTCCTTGGTACTAATAACAGTGTAAATTTTTGTTGTACGTCTTTATTCAACCTTGAAACTACAACCTTCTCTACGTAATCCCCTTAATATGTGCCAAGAGGGCAACAAAACGGTACAGGCTTCCAAATCGATTAAACTTCCGCACTTGGTATCAATGCCTTGAAATAACACCAACATGGGAACAATAAAATTCCAATAAGTACCTACCTAGACAAATAGTGCTAGCAGTGATACAAATACTTTGTTTAAATAAATGGTTTCTACAACAGAAATATCCAGCAGACTTCAAGCTAGGTTGAACACATTTTAGGCATCTGCGAGTGCGATTTAATTTCACAGAAATCTGTAACAACAAGTTTAGTGTGTTACCATCTGCAACACGGGGTTCCCTACAAACCCAACCAAAAGTTTTGATGCTTCAATACGCCAATAGATGCATGTGGTGCCCTCTATCACAACTATCGTAAGTCATGACTTCTACCGTACGATACTGCCATATTATACGTATTTAACTAGGTCAAAAAATATTTTGACACCTCTAAAATATTTTGAAAAAAAAATTGTATCTTTGCTGCTATACTGATGCAGAGCCAGTTTAACGTTTGATATATTATCATCATCAGCCCGAGTCAGTCCACTGATGAACACCGTTTTTATATAAAGGTACACCGTTGAGATAAATCTTTATCTTTCTCCATTCCTCGCCTACAATCTTACGAAAATCATCGTCCTACCTAGCTAGTACATAACAAATCGAACGTTTTAAATCCACCCAATATATCGGCAATTTTATTGTCAAAAAGCGGCGGACAGCAGATTTGGGACAATCGTAACCGTGCCCCAGGGAGCAACTATTGACCGTTCGTAGTAAAAAATGCGTTCAGGACTACCCGGTAAGTCTTTTATAGTTTCGGACACTGTTCCTTCGATTATACGGTGGTTTGGTTGGCATTTTGTAGTCCCCGGGTGAAATTTAGGACAACGTGATAAATAAGAAGACAGATCGGAGTCATGTAATTGGAGGTAGCGTAAACGGCACTAAATTGTAACCGATGGACAGGTTGAAATAAATCTATACACATAAAAATAAATATCCACACACACTCACTTTCACACACACACACACGCACACACACACTCACTGACTCACTGACTTGGCCTTGACCCTAGAAGATTGAAAATTTGCATAGAGATTTTTTTTTATGATCTAAACAAGGAGTTAGAGCGGATTTATTGAAATTCCCACGGGGTAGGGAAGTATTATAAATTATAAACGGGATTTATATCTTCGACTTAAAGTGATTTCGTAACTATGATAACAAAACCCTTTAAATTGATATATATGTAGGTGATTACAAAAGTAAAAATTGATTTCAGGATTTTTGGGAATTCTCACGAGATAAGAAAGAAACGGGATTTGTAATTTACTAACTGATGATGGATTTTTGGATGATGTTTTGTACTGTAATAAAAAAAATAGCACATATTTCATCAATTCTGTGCGGATGAAAACGCGGGCAAAAGCTAGTATAATATAAGCACACTACCCAGCTGAATAAATTGCCCACCATCAATATCGACGTCCTCTTGGTGCTTAGGAACCCAGTACTTACTGAAGACGTTTCAGTTTTCTTTAATTTTTAAGACGAGGTGCAGTGAAAAGTTGTTAAACATAAAACTAAAAGGGCTAAAAAATTAGGCGAGATAATTAAAGTGCAAAAATTGTTAATACCAATATAAAAGAGTGTTTCGTTATTAAAAAGAGAGTTTTTTATTTGTTGTTTTTCGTAATGTTGCTAGTGCTGGGAAGAAGTCATTAATCTAATTCACGTCATGCCAAAAAGCCCGTCTCTGTTAAAAACGAAAAAAAAAATTAAATTCAAAAGCATTAACTGTTACCAGTGACAATTAAACGATCGCCATATTTAATTCGGCCGCCATTTTGCGCGGCCATGACAAATCTGTGACGTCACGCGCTGAGGGATCGTGGCGAGCGAGCGCGGCGATCGCATTTATCACTTGCTTGAAGTGGAGTGAGAGCTTTAGTTTAGGGTGACCATGTTTTCTGCAAATATAGGGATTTGTCTGTCAATAACAATATGCAAGTTACAAGATAAATACGCATGAAAAATATTGTGGTTCACTTGTCAAAAAAACAATGTTTACAAACAAATAGACAATTTGGAAGTAGAGTTCAGTTTAGTTTAAAATTATAAGGTACATATCTATTGGTGCAAAAAGCCCCAAAAATAAGACGATGGCTCTGATGGTTACATGGGTTTTTTTAGTCTACGTCTCTGCGCAATCACTTTTTTTTTTAAAGAAGACAATGATTTACTGTTTATTTTATAAAAATCGAGATTTGCAAAAAAATATATAAATAAATACATACATTTCAAATATCAATAACATTAAAAGCTTTGTATTAATTTAAATTGTATCTACTCTCTGTGTCAAAAAGTTGTTGCGAAAGAATTAATTTTAATCTAACCTTGACGTTACTGGATTATTAATTATGAGAGATGTATTAAATTTCAAGTTAATTAGATAATTAGAAATTGTATAAAATAGTTAGAAAATTTGATTGTATACTAAAAAAGTAAGGTGATGTAAAAGTATTAGTTAGATATAAGTATATATCTGAATTTATAATAATAAATCATAAATTCGTTTTGTTTAAAGTTACTTATGGTCAAAAAACAATTTCATTAAATCAATAAGTCATAAAGTTAAGTTTAATGACTTATGTCAAGGCTGTAACTTCTAAATTACTAAATGTAAAAAAATGGGTTCGTGCGTTAGAAAGAGTAAGTCGTAGCGAATCCGCCTGTGTTTGTACCTGTACTTAGTGTGAATAATATGCCTATTATAAATTAGCTATTACACGTTTATACATACATATTGTGACAAAATTGTATTTTTATTATTTTTAAATACTGACACCAGATTGAGATGTTATTTGTTTACTAACACTATTGACTATTTTTTTAGTAAATACCTATAAAATAACAGAGTTTGAATTTAAATTAATGTTAAAAAGCTTAAATCTGAAATAACAACAGTGCATATTGCAAAAAAAATCCAGTACTGTCCCAGAAACTGTTTAAAAAAGCCTGGATATCCTAACCGGAAAGAAAAACTGTTTTCACACGTTGACTGCGCTGATAAAGCGACGCTCTTTGAGCCGCAGACAAATTAGCAGCGATGTGGCGCGCTGTCAGTGATGAGTGGCATCTGTTAGTAGTGTAGTTTTACGCCGGGAGATGGCGTTACTAGTATTAATGAACTAAAACAATTACTTTGCTCACCCGCGACCTTACAATAGTTACGTTTATGCAAGAAATGTGCGTTCATGCAGTTCCTCCACCTCCACACTGTACGAACACACACAAATCACATAAACCCAACCATCACCACCACCAAGCTACACGACGCGTTTCGAACTCAACCAGAGCTCATCTTCAGAGTTACCACAACCGTATGCTATGCTACCAAACGTTAAACTCAAGTTGAGTTTAACGTTTGGTAGCATAGCATACGGTTGTGGTAACTCTGAAGATGAGCTCTGGTTGAGTTCGAAACGCGTCGTGTAGCTTGGTGGTGGTGATGGTTGGGTTTATGTGATTTGTGTGTGTTCGTACAGTGTGGAGGTGGAGGAACTGCATGAACGCACATTTCTTGCATAAACGTAACTATTGTAAGGTCGCGGGTGAGCAAAGTAATTGTTTTAGTTCATTAATATGGACCTCCGCAAAGTAACGCCTGATTCAATAAATAAGTTACTAGTATTTACAACATCATTTTAAGAATAGAGGCCTTATTGTCTAACGCGCGGACGCTTGCTTTTGCATTCACTATCTCTTTCTGTCAAACCGTATACGATGGTGACAGAAAGAGTCGATGAAATCGAAGACGCGTGAGATCACGTTTTACAATGACGTCTTACTTTTTAATTTGCATAGTATGTTATTTTTTTGTAATATATAGATATACCTCTAACTAACTACTTTTTTGCTACTTTATGCCATACATTACAACAGTAAAAAATCAAATAAATACATACTGCTTAAAATAAATAGTTATTTGTTCGTTTGTATAGGCAATCTATCGATTTTTATTTGTTTCACTGTAAAGTCATGTCATGTCATTTTAAATAGGTGGTTTTTTTTTTTATTAATTTCTGAAATAAATGTTTGTATTTCCTCTAAACAATAAAAAGAAAAAAGGAATAGATGTCATAGTTGAGTTGATTAATATGAGACTCCAATATGTCCGCAATAAATTACATGGAGATATGATAAGGATCATATCTATGATGAAAATAAGGTTCATATTTCCATGCCATTTGTTATGGACATTATTGGAGTTTGATATTTATCAAATTGGTTGTATAAGGCACTCTATTCAGCCAGTCTGAATTGATCCCAAAAAGGACTTAACCTATAAATTGTAACTGTAAGATTTGCAGAAGCTTTTGAAGTAAAATGAAAACATATTGAAAGAATATTGGAGAGGTCAAACCACTAGATTACCACGGCTTTTTTAGTTTGTACAACACTGCACTAAAAAAACAACAAGTAACAATACGAACACATCCAAAAGCTCATCAACCCTGTGACAAAGTGCTAAAACCCCAAAAACCGCAGAAAGCAAACAGAAAACAGTTTAAGCCTGTTCTTTATTGGAAACATAGCTTTCGGGAGTGAAGGGTTGATATTGATAAGGGTTCAGTAGAATTTGAATGTTCTTTTTATCATCGTAAATAGAAATTTAAGCATTTTGCGGATGATTATTCGAGTTGAAATTGGGAAAGTTAGGGATTTATCATGGATCTCGAATCCAGTACTCGTTATTCCAGATGTTCAGCTATCTGCATACCAAATTTCATCCAAATTAATTTAGCCTGTCTAGCGTAAAGGAGTAACACATACACACGCGCACGCACATAGAAACTTTGTCATATATAGTATTAGTATGATTTAGTAAAGCACAGTCGCAAACTGAAACCGAAACCCGCGCAAGAACTAAAGTCACGGACATAGCTCGAAGAATCGCTAGACTTAATTGGCAGTGGGCAGGGCACATCTCCCGTAGAACTGACGGCCGATGGGGCCGAAAGGTTCTCGAGTGGCGTCCGCGGACTGGAAGACGCAGTGTAGGTAGGCCTCCAACAAGATGGAGCGATGACCTGGTTGGTGGCGGGAACGTATTGGATGCGGGTGGCGCAGGGCCGATCTGTTTGGCGAGCCTTCGGGAGGCCTTTATTCAGCAATGAACGTCTATCGGCCAAAATGATGATGATGAGTCCAAACTGTGTTTTATGCATAGCTAAAGTATAGTCAATGTCTTACTACCTTATTCTAAAAGGTCAATGCACTGCAGGGTTAACACGGTCCGTCTATGCCCTCGAGCCCGGAACCCCGAAAAGCAAATCGCAATCAAACTTCGCGGGCGACGCGCACTTCCGGCGCGGAAGCCGGCAGAGGGCGCCACGAACACGAGCTCCATTTCCGCCGGAACACCGCCATGGCGGCGCTTCCGGCGGCCGAGTGATTGGGCCTTTATTAAAAATGGATACCTGAGGCGATGGCGGCGACAAGAACTGGAGATAATTTGGGGTTTTAAAGGGGTAGAGATCAGAGGACTTTTAATAGGACTTAAATTATGTGTTTTATTTATTTATCTATCCTATTTATGTTTGAAAGTAGCTGAGGCCCGCGGCTTTGCCGTCGCTGAAGTTTTGTTTTCTTGAAAACCTTGTCATAATAATTATAAGCACCATGCAAAACGAATTATCTAATTTGTGGTGCATTGGTTCTAGAGTTTTGCACTAAGCGACACATATAGATCATAAAGTTTGTGATGATGTCTGGATATTTAAATGTTTGTTAATCAACCACACAACGGCTTTACGGATTGAAATGATTTTTCTTGAGTGATCTGTTTATTTTCACTATGAGTGAGTCTCACGGTAGTTTCATATTTAAAGGGCTATGAAAAGTGGGGACTTACGAGGTATCACCCAATCCTAATTGAAATTGTGTCAAAAACACGATCAAATTATAATATTCTAATAGTATTAATTAAACCTTAACTTGTATCATTTAAAATAATATATTGTGCAGCTTTCTACCTCCGCTTAATTGTAAAACAAACAGTGTCATTATAGCTTCATTAGCATTCAAATGAATAACGTTTTTAAATTTCAAAACATAATGTTTTTTTAAAGCATACCTTTCGCTTACATTTTCATAAATTAAACAGAAATTAGTAGCAGATAACTGTTTTAAAGACATTAAAAGGCAGGTCATAATAATATTGCGGACGAAACGATGTTACAGACAGGATTTAATAATTATAATATAAACCCAGGGTTGTCACTTTGGATCTAATTTTTTTATTAAGTCACTGGATTACATACTATTGTTTTAATTTTTTTTTATTATGAGAGAGAGGATAACGAGCAAGCAGGTCATCTGATGGAAAATGATCACCACCACCCATAAATATCAAAGAGAGTCACCAATCTGTTGCCAGCCTTTAAACGAAGTATAAACCCTTTTCTTGAAAGCCCCGACGTCATAATTGTCTGGAAACACTGCTGCCGGAAGCTGGTTCCACAGTTTCACAGTACGTGGCAGGAAGTACTAAAGACAGAAGTGCCGAAGTGCCGTACAGTGGTAGATTGCCATTCATCGAGATGGTGACGATGAAAATTAGACTTTCGGCGGGAAATGCGATGGTGGAACTTTGCAACAGGCATCAAATTAAATAATTCTTCAGAGCACTCGCCGTGGTAGATCCTATAGAACACACAAAGAGAACCTACGTCCTTCCGCATGGACAAGGAATCCAAAAGATCGGAAATCAATGACTGATCACTGACAAGTCGAGCTGCTCAACGTTGAATGCGGTATTGGGTGCGTGCGGTGAGGAGAAGGTATTGGGGTGCCCCTGCCCAGAGATGATAACAGTATTCCAAGTGCGGCCGCACCTGGGCCTTATATTTTCTCGAGTTTTACTCATAGTTTCTTTTTATACCCTCAAACTTAATCGCGCCAATTGTGTGGTTAAAATATGATCTAGGTATATATTTAGTCCTGTTTACAATCTGATAAATAAAATCCTCATTTCGACGCTTGAAAGGAGAAATTACCTAAGCGACATTTTGGTCTAAATAGAGTTTGAACTCAAAATGTATAGGTATACGTAGAGTATTTTACTCTATTTAGCGCAAAATGTCTCTTAGATAATTCATCTTCATTCTACCGTCGATTTAATTGCCAAAAGAGTTTGAAATATCTAATCCGCTTAGTGGTTTGACCTATAGACTCTCAAACAGAGGGTAGTGGGTTCGAGCCCGGGCTCTGAGTTTTCCAAAATGTTTGTGTGAAATTACAGAAAAAAATTGAAATTCGCTATGAGCTTTACGGTGTGAAAACATGTGCATACACCTGCGAAGCAATTCACTGGTGTATGTGAAATTCCCAATAGGCACGCACTGGGATAGTATGGGAACCGCGGTCCAAGTCCTCTCGTTCTGAGAAACCTGTGCCCTGCAGTGGGACGTTCATAGGATGGGATAATGATGATGATGATGATATCAATTAAATTCTTTTACTTGGCTCTACTACTACCTAAGTAAAGTAGCAGTAGCGCAGTAGGATAGTAGAGAAACAAAGTAAAATTTGATTCTGTAGCGACTACTGGCGCCATCTAGTCATCACATAAGAAACTAATTACTACATCCTGTATCGTATTTTCGAAGTTTCTCAACTCAGCTGCATAAATACAACTTCCAACTTTCATCCATTGGACTTCGGTCCCCAGGCATAACATCTGCCTGGAGAGAGATCTCTCTATTGCAACTACCCCCAAAATTTCTAAGTTAATAATAAATATTTGTTAACATGACATAAAAATAACAAAAACTAAATTTAGAAGATATGGAATAACTCTGCAAAGAGTCGACTGCAACATTTATCCGTCAGTGAAAATTAATCAATGGGTGGTGAAACAGCCCCTTAGTCTAGTAGTTTTTAAGTTAGATATTTAGTTTATAGTTAAATTTTAATTATTGTCGTTGTTTCTTAATATTTGTATTCTATAAATAAATATTCGTAATCATGATTATTTAAATTTTAAAATTTTTTAATTTCAAATTCCAATGGTTAATTTATTTATTTTTTTATTTTTATTTTTTATCTTTAGTTTTCATTTGCAATGTTATTTTTATTTATTTTATTTTGAAGTTTTGATTCTGAATTTTATTTTATTTTATTTGTGACATTGTTAATGTAATGGTTTTATGATTTTAATATAAACTAATGTTCTATGTTTCGGTACTAACTGTAGTTCTAAGCAACCTTGTTACTAACAACTATGGACATGTTTTCTGAAATAAATTATTATTATTATTATTATTATTAATAATAAATGTAATTACATTAATTCTTTCATCAGACTAAGTATTTCATCTTAATTTTAAATTGATATTTCCACGCGTTTCCGAGAAAAATGATCTTGACCGATAGATGGACAATGAATTGATTTTGTAAGAGTTCCTTTGTTTCTTTACACGTACTGAACCTTAAAAAATAAGCTGTAGCTGTAGACTTGAAATTCCAATAACAAATTGGACACAAAATAAACATTTAATCATAAAAAAACATAATAGCTCTATCCGTCTGTCCGTCACACCTCAGGCGACTCATTTAAAATATTGGAGCCGACCGGTCCGCCCATTAAAACACTATTAAAGTATTTGCATACTCGATGAATAATCGGTAAACGATCGATAATTTTTAGGCGTGCACACGACTATTAATACGTGTTAAGGCATTCTGTTAGCCATTTCTGGGAAATTTAAGGCTTTCATGTATTTTTAATGTAAAGCCTTTAGTATACAAAAATATAACCGACACCCTTGATGAAGATTAAAGGACAAAAATATTATCGTTGGGATAACTGTTAACTTTAAAAGTTTAACTCAGTGTTAAATTATTATAAAAAAGTGGATTTTGGATGGATTTCAGGATCCAATAATAGTTAAATATTCTGAACTGAAACAATTACTTTGCTCACCTTAGGTCGCGGGTGAGCAAAGTAATTGTTTCAGTTTATTGATAGGGACCTCCGCAAAGTAACCCCCTAGTTTTTTAAACGCGCCGTCTTCGCGCATTTTAGGAACGCGCGTTTACAGCGCGTTTTTCATTACATAGAACAGCCATTATAACCCGCGTGAGTATCGCGTTTGTATCGATACAAATACGCGTCGACGGCGCGCTTATAAAACGCTGTGTGCTTAGGCCCTTAGTTACTATTCTGTCAATAACAGCAAATATCAGATAAAATTCTACTAATATTATTTTGTAAGTATATGTGTGTTTGTTACTCCTTTAAGCTAAAAATATAGTTGGACCTTTGTAATAACATATAAGATACTTCCTGTCCGGATTACTTATGAGATTCATAAAAAATCCCAAAACTTTAGACTTGAAAATTTGCACGGATGTTCGTCGTACAAAGTAAATGAAGACAGAAAAAAAAACAGAACCAATACACACAAATATAAAATATTACAATGGCTTAGTTAGTGATAAAGTAATGTAAGTAAATAAGAATTAATATTGCGGAACTTTGTTACGTATTTACTACATATTTTGAATCTTTATAAATTTTATTACAAAATTTGATATTATATGACAGCTGTCAACAATTACTTACGGATTATTGTACAGTTTAACCCACATCGACCGAAACACGCATAATTCCGATTAAATTATAATCCAGCATAACTTTATGAAAATCGAAACCATCAATGTGTCAAAAACTGGTTACAATTTTGCAACTCCTATTATAGAATATTAAATTGGTCATAAATGTACGGTGGGGTTAAATTATAGTCGATTATAGTCGTTATTTATGATGACTATAAAATTATAATTGTCAACGCTATTTTGGTGAACGTTTAAGTTTCTTAACGCGAGGTGAATGATTATGGGAATAAATTAAAGCCGTGAGTTTTATTACGGCGTTGGAAGTGAGCAGTTATTTTTATTTGCTCGGTAATTTGCGTTTTACGGAGCTCCTTGGAAAATTACCAATTATGACGGATTAAAGATCGTATCATGTCTGTTAGCATAATTATTTCAGTAAATTTACTGCACCGAGCCGTGGTGGCCTAGTGGTTTGACCTATTGCCTCTCAAGCAGAGGGCCGTGGGTTCGAACCCGGGCTCGCACCTCTGAGCTTTTCGGAATTTAGGTGCAAAATTATATTTGAAATTTACCATGAGCTTTACGGTGAAGGAATACATCGCGAGGAAACCTGCATACACCTGCGAAGAAGTTCAATGTCTCTGTCCTACGCCAAACACAGACATTAATCTGTTACCATATTATTTTGTAAGAATAACAAAGAGGTTAGTTTCTACACAATTTATCTATTAGAATAATTTATTCACTGTCATAAAAAATAAATGTAATAAATATTATTATGCACTAACTTTTCAAGTACCTATCCACTGGCTGTACAGAATAAATATCTAAACGAAAAACGGCCAAATTGTACCAAGTAGCAACTGCATAAAACCGAATACATTATATGTAAATAAAATATAATGAAATATTAATGGACATTTGACAAATGCCACAGAGGTTGCACTGCTTACTGTCATTGTCAAGTATAATAAACACTTTAGTCTTAAACGACGCATTACGTTTCTTTTATTGATATCAAGATCGCCTTCATTTGACAACACAAAGGCATTATCTTGTGAAGACGTTGGACCATACCCAAAATGGCATAGAATTATTAAAATCGATCTTAATTAAATAAAGAGACGTCAAATTATAGTAATTAATCGTACATAAAACTTTAAAAATAGGTACTAAATACTTGGTCATGCTTGTCAGACGTACTTTTAGGTACCTAAAGTACATTTATCCTTAAGTGTTTACGTCTTACAAGCATCTCTTCGAAAAACTTCCAAAGATATCGATACCATTAGATCTTGGAAGTTGGTAACGCTATCTGGCCAATTGGAAGGTGTTGTCACGGAATACCCAGATTTCCCGAAAGTGTGTATTGACAAAAGCTCTTTAAATGAACTGAAACAATTAATTTTATTTCACTCAATACCCACATTTTCCGAAAGTGTGTATCAAATTGACAAAAGCTCTTTAAATGAACTGAAATAATAAAATTAATTTGCTCACCCGCGACCTTGATAGCTACGTTTATGCAAAAAATGTGTGTTCATGCAGTTCCACCGCCTCCACACTGTACGAACACACACAAATTACATAAACCCAACTACCAAACTACCACCAAACTACACTGACGCGTTTCAAACTCAATCAGAGCTCATCCTCAGACTCTCTCTATTATAGCTACCTTAAGATCGCAAAGTAATTGTTTTAGTTCATTGGTATGGATCACCGTAAATCAACGCCTGATTCAATAAATTTTAAAGCTCTTTAGATGGCGATTTTTAGACTTTGCCGAAGCATTTCGCTGATTTTAATTGTGTAGCATTAAAAAACAGAGGAACCTAAACCAACCTACTTACTTACGGACATTAAAAATTATCTAAAATTTTAACAATGTCATCAACGTAATAAGCCAACAGAACCAGCATCGATTGAAAATAATCTGCAACTCAATAACGCCGACAGCCTATGGAGATTTTGTGTCTAAAAAAATGAATTCCAAAATGTTTGAAAAAGTCAGATTTAAAGCAGTCGAATATCATGAATGATTCAATTGAGTCAAATGCAACTGACTGAGATATTTCTGATGCTGGGGGTTTTGGATTTTAAACAACGGTATGGATGGAGAGTTGGATTGTATTAACCTATCGGAGTCTTAAGCACTGATCCGTGCCAAATTTAAGGCATTCTCTTTCCATTTTTATTTGTATCTATAAAATTTGCCATATAAATGAAACAGTTAAGAATAAGAATGCACGTGTCTTTCACTTCGCACTTCCGAGGGGTAAGAAGTTGGATTTATTTGAGAAAAAAACCTATTTTTTACTGAAACTTGAAGCCCTGTATTAATTTGTTTTGCTGAGTTTTGGGTGAAGTACCCAGTAGTCAGCCAGGCACCGGTAATCGGCCGTATATGAGTGCGAGGAATACGAATGATACCGGTGCCTGGCTGACTACTGGGTATTTTACCTATATTAAAGGTGCTGTTGTTTGCTTTTGCAACTAACTTAAAAAAAGAGTAATTGCCTATTTTGACTATTCTTTGGTATATGATAATACGAGACCTTTAAAAACTGTTAATTTTATTAATAGGCAGCTGTTTGAACACAAATTTTATTTGATTTCAAGAAATTATTTATTGTAAAAAGGATAAACTAAGGTAATTCAACATGCAGACCTTATAATATATCTCCTTGGTCAATGAAATTGTGCCAGTGGAGTAGTGTTCTGGTTTTGCTGTCCTATTTACATTTATTTGGTTCATAAAATGATATTTTCTAATTGTTAGTGAGTTTTCTTTATAAAATGCATGAAATGTATTTTGTAATGTATATTATAATATATTATAATAATATATCATAGCATATTATAATGATGAAATTGTAATCTGTATTTAGATGACTTAGTGCCAAGTTTATTGCGGCGCAATCTTCTTGGCAATCATAGACTAAAAAAAACCGGTTGTCTGTAAAGTCGGTTTACGGACGATAGTTTAACGTGACAACGTCATAACAAAACATTCAAAAAACAAAAATGAAACCAGGCAGTTACCCATCCAAGTACTGACCGCGCCCGATGTTGCTTAACCTCGGCGATCGGACGAGAACCGGTGTTTTAAAAATATAAGGGGACAATCTTACACAAATCGACCTAGTCCCAAACTAAGCAAAGCTTGTACTATGGGTACTAGCCGACGATAAACATACATATATAGATAAATAAATACTTAAATACATAGAAAACATCCATAACTCAGGAACAAATATTCGTGCCTATCACACAAATAAATGCCCTTACCGGGATTCGAACCCAGGACCTCTTGCTTCGTAGGCAGGGTCACTCACTACCAACTAGGCTAAGGCGGTCGTTTTGTCAAATATCTTGAAAACGGTGCAACCTGCGGCAAAATCAATGAAATTTTCATCCCCCCTTTGAAACCCCCGCAATCCCTCACTCCCACCCCCCTCTCTCTTTACCCCCCCCCCCCCATTGTACATCCTGACGTTCGCCGCTCTTTCACTTGTACAATCGCCCCAAGCGCCAGATAACCACCTTAAAGACCCAGTTTGCGTGCAGTGGCTAGACATCTGTCCATAACAATCCATAGCAATAAACATCAACGGCTGCAAGCAAATTTGTTTTGAAAATGGGTATCTGGCGTCTGGGGCGATGGTACATACTCGCCGTCGCTGCTCTGTAGGTCAGTGTAGGTACATGTAAGTACGTACGGCTGTTACATTACGTCATCCTTTTTCATGTTTGCACCCGGCGTTCATCGATTTATTAGACGTTGTCACGGCAAAAGACATTTAAAAGAGCCATTAACTGCATACTGACAGATTTTTATTTTTATTATTGATTTTTTTCATAAATTCATCAGATTATAATTAACAAAGGGCTGGGCTGTGTTCTCAAGTAAACTTAAGTCATAAGATTTTATTTTTATTTTAGGTTTGCTCAATCGAGGTTGATGTGACTCACTTCAATAGCCATAACAAATATTGGCCTGATACGTGGTACAGTTTTTCCCAAACAAAAACTTAAGAATAACAATTCCAATATAAACGAAGTAGAACCAACCAACATTAAACTATGTCACCATACTAACGACCAAAACCTTGGTCTTATTGATGATGATATTATACAAACAGTAGACTGGAAGGAAAAAATTGATGTAACATTCATGGATAACACCGACCGTTGATATATCGCGGCGGGATCCCATGCAGTTTGCAGCAGCTCCTTGAGCATAATTCGGTCATTTAGGTGACTCTCATTAACAAACTTACAGATATCACTGTATAGCTTTGCTTATGAATTTTTGTGATAGGTACTACTCTGGATTTTCTTGCTTGAAACATTTGGCCTGACGATGTTAGTAAAATACCGGAATTTAGCTTAATTGCCGTGGAATTTTTCGAACAGTAGTAATATCGTGGTCATGTGATGGTGGTGGTGGGTGGTGAAATTTTATTATATAGATTGTTGGATGTCGGGAACATCACGACGTAGACTAGGGATGCAAAATCGCCCATAATAAACATTGATATTAAAATATCGATGTTACATCGATGTTTGTAAAATCCATGTTTAGTAAAATCCCTACATATACTACTTCCTAATTCGATGTTCCCACTGAATCGGGGTTTAGAATGTCAAATCCCTAAATCTCAACCGCTTAGTTCAATGTCACGATCACGACATTTTGCTCAGGTGTTCTTCATACAATCTAAATCAAACCACAGTGTAATTTTTGAGAATTTTAGTAAAACCCCGGAATACCAAATGAACTACCAGACCTGATGGTCCGCGCAAGCAAAACCACTAGTAAAGATTAGTTTTAATACATTTTTTATTATCATTACTTGCTATTTATAAGTTGTACCTTCAAAACGAAAAAATAAATGGAATTCAACAACCTTCATGAAATCCACAGTATGCTAACACTTTTTTTTGCCACACCAATTCTAACACAGACAGTGATGTCACACTGCGATATGAAAATTGTCGAATATATTCTGATATCACAAAACAACCGAAGCAAGTGAGGAGGGCGCTACTGTATAAAATATGGACGTCAAATTCATACGCAATAAAGTTAGTTTCACATTTGACCACTGTTAATGATAAGTTGGTAATGCAAATCACCTAGACGGTTGTCTGCAGTTTTTGCGCATACAAAAATACATCGCTTAGTCTGGGTCATAGCTGCATAATGCAATACCATGTCAGATTTGCATTACATGTAGCTGTTCAGATATTCTGGAAACGTTTTAAATGTATGACTGTAGAGGTAGCACGTCATGTTTCTAAATATGGATAAACGAGATTAAACAGAGTATTTTCAAATTACTTAATCTGAATTCTAGCAGATAGTTTGGTTAGTCGTTAGTTTGACTGTACGCTTAGTATAAGTTTGACTTCACCAAAATACTTCTCGATCGCGTTTACGTAAAAATTTCAATTCTATGGAAACATGGACGCGCGGCCGCGGAGCGCTGTCCATGTTTCCCTAGCAATTGATTTTTTTACGTAAACGCGATCGAGAAGTATTTTGGTGAAGTAAAACTTATACTAAGCGTACTGAACTCCTCTGTACCTCTACCATGAGTTTACACTAGTTTACGTGACCGTACTCGCTAGCGACGGCGTAAATTATTTGTATGGAGAATTGTACAGCGCCTCTAGCGGTCACTTACGGAAGTACAATTCTCCATACAAATCATTTACGCCGTCGCTAGCTAACTAGTGTAAACTCATGGTAGAGGTACTGTACGTGTACAGGTTTTTAATTGGATTTTTTTATTCACAATTAGCCTAGTTACTCCTTTGCTTCTCCTTTGACGTGTTGCACTTTGAATGTCGATCAATATAATATATTATAATATAATATAATATAATATAATATAATATAATATAATATAATATAATATAATATAATATAATATAATATAATATAATATAATATAATATAATATAATATAATATAATATAATATATAATATATTGATCGACATTCAAAGTTATACTATATGGAAAAGTTGTTGGTTGGTGGTTGGTGATTGGTGGTTTAGTGTAATTGGCTAAGTAAAGTTTTTTTAAGAGGTGCTAATTATATTTTTTTTCGGCAGTCGGCGTTCTGAAGATCGAGTAACTGCAGCTGTTTTATTTTTATCTCCTATTGTTTACTGGAAATATTTTTTTAAGTGTTCGAGTTGACATTTGTGAGATTTAATGGCTGACAAGCCGTTCGTGCTCAGTACTTAGTAGAAACAGAAAAAAAAACGAAGTCATAAGTCAGTTTTGTCCATGTCAAACCGTTTGCGTTTCGTTTGCTTTGCGTTTTGGTGTGATTTTTGGACTATTTTTAACGACCTCCGCACAAAATTCGGATTTTCAATTTTACCGCATTTCTCCACGACTTATGCATGATAATTGAATCACGATTGAATATTTTCGATCATTATTTTGAAACTACTTTTTGGACAATACCAAGTAAACGAAACGCAAATGGTTAGATTTCATTTGACATTGACAATTGACTTCGTTTTTTTTTCTATTTCTACTAAGTACTGAGCACGAACCGCTTGTCAGCCATTAAATCTCACAAATGTCATCTCGAACACTTAAAAAAATATTTCCAGTAAACGATAGGAGATAAAAATAAAACAGCTGCAGTTTCTCGGTCTAGAAGACGACTACTGTCGAAAAAAAATATATTTAGCACCTCTTCAAAAAACTTTGCTTAGCCAATTCCTTCCTTCCTTCCTAGTCGGACACTCTTGTCAGAGTGGTCGTGGTTGCGCAGACGAGGTACACGGAGTGATGTTCGGTGGGTCGCAGACTTTTTCGAGGACAGCCCTCTTAGCAATTTGCTTCCATTTCTGCCGGTTAGAGGCGTTGCCGGTTAGAGGCGTTGCGTTGCCGGTTAGTGTAATTAAATTAACTCAACCACCTGCTGGAAGATCCAATTTTAAAACATCGTGTACTTATAATTGAAGGAATCTTGTAGGATAGAAAATGAAAACATTGATTCATTTTTATTATTGTATTTTTTTAGGTCACGCTAAAATACAAACAAACCATTACTTGCCCTAAATGACAATACCCTTTCATCGTAGATTAACTTGGTAGGTACCTCTTTCTGCCATTTCTATCATGGTTTACCACAATGTGAAGAATATTCATATATTTTTTGAAGCATAACAAACTTTACTACTTTTTTTTTGTCCGTCTGTACCTGGTTATTTTATTCGACTGCATTACGCATGTTTCTATGCAAATACGTGAAATACGTGACTAGTGAAAAACTGGGGCTAAATTCAGGAACGGCCCAACACGGTTTGCGAGCGGTAATTCAATCGTTTGGGAGAGGATAAGAATGGGCTGAGCTTGGGATGAGTTTTATTTTCCTGTTAATTCGCTTTGTAAATAAAAAAAAAAATAAAAATAAATATCATGGGACAATTCACACCAATTGAGTCCCAAAGTAAGCTTAGCAAAGCTTGTGTTATGGGTACTAAGCAACGGATAAACATACTTAAATAAATAAATACATATTAAACACCCAAGACCCGAGAACAAACATTCGTATTTTTCATACAAATATCTGCCCCGACACGGGAATCGAACCCGGGACCTCAAGCTTCGTAGTCAGGTTCTCTAACCACTAGGCCATCTGGTCGTCAAATAAATGAATAAATAAATAATTAAATAAATAAGGCTCATCCCGATCTCAGCCCAAACCTCTCGCAAACCAGTGATTTTTTGCGTTCCTGAATAGCCAGTTCATCCCTATCCCCTTGCAAACGATTGAATTACCGCTCGCAAACCGTGTTGGGCCATTAAACAAACAATTCCTGAATTTAGCCCCTGTTAAAATTTAAGTATCCCACTGCGTACAGCTTTTTAAACAAATACAATTTTTCCAGACAGGGCTTCAACGTCGTTACGTTACATAACCCATTTCTTCAGAGCATCCTGTGTTCATTTGTCAAGCTTTGGACAGCTGACCCATCCATCACCCCCATACCGGCCACTTGACTTGTCAAACCGATCCTGCACCACGCAAGTTTGCTATCGTGTACTTCAACGAATTCACCGCCACGCAAAAATACACTGCTGCCTCGAAAATAAACTTGTTCAAGAATTTATACTTACAAGCGGCAGTGGATGTTTCAGTACTGAGAATAAACGAGTTTAGTGTTTTAAAAAGAGTTCTAGCTTAATGACCAAGTGCAAGTATTCCGTCATTTTCTTTGGCCCCAATTTTTTACACTTTGCCAGCAGTTTGATTGATGGTGAAAAGGTGTCCGTTAATTAGTCGAACAGTTAGCGGTTACGATTCTTTTTTTGTTTTTCGCTCCGTTTGTTTTAAACATTATTAAAATTGCACAGAACATAAAATGTTTTAGCGTCATGATTGTGTTTTTTTCCGTGTTTTGTTTTGTCAAAATAAATAATTATCATTAGGGGTTGCGTATAACAGTGGAATGTAATGATAGACTGAAGACACAACAATACAAATTTAACAATATAAAGAATCTTTATTATCATAAATGGATGCTGATAAGCCATAACATGTCAACCCACACGAACAAAATTATGAGAAATATTCTAAATATAGAAAGTTTTATTTTATTACTATTACATTAAAATGTACAATGAATACATGATGTTTGAGTTTTAATTTCATTGAACTTTGTTCCAAATTATGGTAGAGATTTTAAAGCAATAAAGGTGTGTACAAAGTTGTTAAGTCACTGTTTAAGAATAAAAATGTAGAGAAGACGACATGATAAAATTCGTATTCAAATCTTTCAAGTTTTTGTGGTTTTACACGTAATTTGCTCACCATTCAAATAGCGATTAATTTAAGAAGCACAATCTTCTTAAATTAATCGCTTCTTAAATTAATCATCAATAGATGGTGAATCGAAGTTAAACATGTTGATTTGTACGCAAGTTTATTCACGTCAATGTTTCCCCACCTGAAGCCTATCCAAAGCAATCTAGTAAATCCACGTTTGCCTTGCAAGCAGCCTATTTACATTCCCGATAGCACTAACACAGGCAGGCTTCCGTCAAGCCGACAAGTTAATTGCCACGCGAGGTAATGCTGACGGCTTGACCGGTGTTTTGAAGAAAATAACCTTGTTATTCAAAAGCTGATAAAGTAGCCGTAAACGGGGCTTTTTATGCACTACGCAATCACGAAGGGTTGTATCGTCTTGTGCGGTTTAAAAATATAAGTTATTAACCTTTTGACCGCCAGCGTCGGCTATAGACGACAGTACGGTAATACAAAATTAAACCTACCCGCATCCGCATAAGAATCAATTTTGTTCCAAACAAAAACGATGAGTGGCGGTCAAAAGGTTAATGATGATGACCGGAGGAAGGGTCTGAGCAGTTGTGCAGCTCACGCGTACCGGTTACAGTGCCCCCGTATACGTTACGTGCTGTTGCGTTACGGTTTGCAGTGCTTGGATTTATTAAAAACTATAGATGAACTAAAACAATTACTAAACTAAAAGTAAAACAATTATTAATCATTAATATGGACCTCCGCAAAGTAACGCCTGATTCAAAAAATTAAAAAAAAACTATAGAATAATTAAACACCCAACGGTTGTATTAAGGTGTTCCAAATATATTTTTTTGTGTGCGTCTCATCTTGGAGACATGCCAATATAAGTTTGAAAGTACATTGACGTCTGGGACTTGTGGTCAACTTTCGGCTCATCAGTCGAGACTTTTGACATTTTTTTAGGGTTCCGTAGTCAACTAGGAACCCTTATAGTTTCGCCATGTCTGTCCGTCTGTCTGTCTGTCTGTCTGTCTGTCCGCGGCTAAGCTCAGAGACTGTTAGTACTAGAAAGCTGTAATTTGGCATCGATATATATATTAGTCACGCCGACAAAGTGATTGAATAAAAAAAAGTAAAAAAAAATTTTTTAGGGTACCTCCCATAGACGTAAAGTGGGGGTGATTTTTTTTTCTCGGCTAACCCTATAGTGTGGGGTATCGTTGGATAGGTCTTTTAAAATCATTGCGGGGTAGCTAACATGATTTTTCTATTCAGTGATCTGTTTGCGAAATATTCAACTTAAAAGTGAAAAATTTCATTAAAATCGGCCGTCCCCCCCCTCTAAAATCTAAACTGTTGGGTGGAAAAATTTGAAAAAATTCAGAAGGGTAGTAAATATATCAAATTTACTAGGAAAATTATAGCGGCTAAGATTGCTTGGAAATTATTTGTAGTTTAAGAGTAAATAGTAGCCTAAGGTATAAAACATACCTAAACTTGGATGATTCCGTACACATACGAAATCCTTAGAAGAATATTACTTGATTTTTTCGTAATGGCTACGGAACCCTACCTTGGGCGTGTCCGACACGCTCTTGGCCGGTTTTTTTAATATTGAATTTAGTGGAAAATTTAAAACACTAGAATTTCTAACAGCTATGGTAAATTTTAACCTATTTAACGAATTTTTACCTATTTAACCACGCATTATTCAATAAGTCTAATACCTAGTTGATTATCTTGTAAATAGTACCAGCTAGAATACTAGTGTTTTAGATACGAGTAAATTAGCTTTACCTGAGAAGTAGCCTCCTCACTTAAAGTTAATCAAACAAACACACGGTATACAAAGTATTCTTACTTTTAATAGTTAATTTCGGATCTTGAATATGGCCTCTTATTTTGAAATCAAATTTATTTTTCAGTAACAAAAAAGGATACATGAATTAGTTCAGATAAATGTGATACCACTTCAAGATTCTAGAAATTTCGATGTCATGTGACCAAGACCACTGCAACACTTGCAACGAACAATTGCATTATAAATCGTTGGAAGACATCGCAACAAGCGATCGGATGAATAATGCAATAACACGAGCAAGGCGAGCGATAAATAACGATTATAATTTTATCGGGATCGGTAATAAATCGCTATAGGACCGCAGTGTTAATGCTTCGTAGGTGTTGGTAATTTTCCTTTTGTAGGTTTAACACACGGTGAGATAAAATGACGAACATGTGAAGTTTTCAGCAAACAAGACATGTGAGTGAATGAGTAAAAATCATTTCAGCCTGAAGACGTCCGCTGCTGAACATAGGCCTCCCCAAGATTCGCCAAACAGACCTGTCCTGCGTCATTCGTATCCAACGCGTTCCTGCAAACTTAACCAAATCGTCGCTCAATCTTATTGAAGGCCTACCCACACTGCGTCTTCCGGTCTGTGAACGCCATTCGAGAACCTTTTGGCCTTATCGACCATCAGTTATTTATTTATTTATTACAGAGACAAATCAAAATTATATAACAATAATCTAAGCCCATCTTTAAACCAGAGTGGTTCTAAGAGCGATGTGTCCTGCTCACTGCCACTTGAGTCTAGCGACCTTCGAGCTATATCGGTGACTCTAGTTTTTGCGCAGATTTCGCCATTTACCTATATCATTATAAATGATCCCGCTGAGAAACTATGAGCGTAGCCCTCTAGCTCTTTATCGTCCTCTGTGTGATTTTGAGCTTTCTTATGAGACCTATCGTTAGTGGTCTGTTTGGCTAACCTTTTGGAGGAGGCCTATGTTCAGCAGTGGACGTTTTTCGGCTGAAATGATGACGATGATGAACACTGTGCCTCAATCCGCGTAGCAATTTGCGAATGGGTCATACACATTTTTTTGTTCGCGTCTCTCCTGTGGACATTGCAAAAGTTAAGGGTCCATAGCCAATATTTTTTAGTCAAGTCTATATCGGCGTGTGGGACGTCTGGCCAACTTTCGGCCCATTTAAATAAATCTTAAGTTTGCTGACTCGGAGTCGCTAATTTTATGTCCACAGGGGAGACGACTTTTGAATCTTTCGCTGTGTATGACCCGAATACATTGTAGCTCGAAGGTCTCGCATGTTTGATGAATAGTTCGGCACTATAGCACGCGATGTTGAGCTCGCGTTTTTGCACTATTGTTGCGAGATTTACAGTGCGAAGCAGTAAATTTACGAGTCGCGGAATACAGACAAAGTAAGTTAATTCAATGATGTTGAAACTCGATTTTACAAAGTTGAATTGTAGGGTTTCTTTTGCTGGGAAACATCTATGACAGCTTTGACAGCGGAGTTTTATTGCCCATGAATAGAAAATATGGTTTCTTGAACTTTTATTCATAAGATAAAAGGTCGTGTTATCTTATATCAAGTGTTATGTTAGAAGCAGTCTTTGTCTGAACTAATTTAGCTTAAGCACGGTAATAAGTGCTTATATGTTTTATATTTTCATCTTTCTCCTTATTTTGCTTCAACTTCTCTTCAACTTTTCAAGCCGTATTTTATTTTTTATTAGTATTTTACCAATATCCTTGTTTTATAAATTTACAAATTTTATACCCGACGATGTTAATGCTTATGATTTGAAGATGCTTTATTTATTTATATATAAAAAATATTACCGCATTACAGCAAAAACTAATGCGCTGTAAAATTCAACAGCAAACGATCCACGAAACTATAGATTTTTATCTTCACTTTTGTAAACCAACGAAACACCGCACCAGATCAAGAGTCATACATAAAAATTAATTTTAAATCAAGTTTGATTGGAGTAAAAATGAATACCTACAGAATCACTAACTAACAATAATCTCAAGCATAATTTTCCTCATTCAATCTCCATAATTCTGGTATTCCAGCTGCTAATAACATCCATCTTTGGCAACATTTTTTTTCATAAAATCGTAACAGCAAAATTAAAATGGCATGTACAAAAAAAAAGCACGCCCCGACGCTTCAACACACAGATAATTTTAATGATTATGGGCATTCAATGCATAATGATTTTCCTTACGAATGGTAATTGCCGTGCCGATTTGGTTTTGTAATTACAGAATTGATTGATTGCGGCGAAGTTACCTAATTTTCACTTAACAGACTATTAGGGTCGCTGTAATTGTATTTAATTTGAAGATGTGCTTGCAAATAAGGCTTGCATGGCAGTTAGTGTACGTTATGGCATGCAACAATGATTTAAAGATGGCAGTTAATTTTTGAAAACGGAAAAGGTTCGGGCAGCTTATTAATCGGAAAAGCACTTTGTAAGAACACTTTAATTTACAATCATTTAAAAATTAAAATAATTTACATCAATCTCAAACACTTCTCGCAGTATAAGATGAAATTTTGCATGTGAACAACTACATAGCTGTACCCTTCAGTTATAATTATAAGCAATATCTAATACCTTTGATATCCTTTTATTTGTCATGGTAGCCTAGTGGTTTGACCTAGGTAAGGCCTCTCAAGTCGCGGGTCGAGGGTTCGAACCCGGGCACGCATCTCAGAGTCTGTGATTTATGTGTGAAATCACATTTGAAATTTACCATAAACTTTACGGTGAAGGAAAACATCGTGAGCAAACCTAAACATACCGAGAAGAATATGAAACTACCGTGAGACTCACTCATAGTGAAAATAAACGGATCACTCACGTCTTAAAACGAGTTTAACTCGACATGTTTCGGGCTAATCCGTAGCCCTTCCTCTCGGAGTCGCACGTCACGGCGGCTGCCAAACGTGCTACGGACGGGCTACGGATTAGCCCGAAACATGTCGAGTTAAACTCGTTTTAAGACGTGAGTGAACCGTTTATTTTCACTATACCGAGAAGAAATTCAATGGTGTGTGGGTTTAATGATTATTTTTTATAAAATCGACACAAGTAGTAAATTTTAAAAACCCCCAACGCAATTAAGTCCCACATATGTTTGACAATAAATTAAAAGCCCATTATGCGTCTAAGATCCCTTTCGCAGCTAACAAAAAAGCTGATAACTTTGAAACGGCTGAACCAATTTTTGATTAAACATGTCTAAGAACCATTGCCAAGAACGCTGCTTTTAAATAAAAAACCGCATCCAAATCGGTTCACTTGTTTAAGATATATGATGCCACAGACAGACATACAGACAAACAAACAGACAGATCCTCTTTTTGTATCGGGAATTAAAAAATATCTTTTATACGCAATCAGTTTATTACCTAGCAATCCCAGAAGCGAGGCCATAAATATACGATTTTATAGAAACTAATTAGAATCCTATCATTATTACACGCAAACGGATAAAAAGTTCACAATGGTGCATAAATTCATTAACGATATCCTTTTACGTATAAGTAATGCCACCTGGCCTGTGTTAGTTAATTTTGTTGTTTAATTATAAAGTGAAATTGGTTACCACTCGTTCTGTTTTAACGATCTATGGTCTGTATAATGAATATTTTACACGATTCATTAATTTTTGTATCATTATCATTACATTGTGTACATTTTTTAAGCGTTGGCTTCTGGGTTGAATATTAATTATAGGTGTGGAGCAAATTTTAAAAACAAAACCAAATAGGTAAAAAACTGCGTCAGCCGACTGCGTACGCGCAATGCGCAGTGTAGGGTTCCGTACAAGTATGTGGCATATAACGACCGCCTTAGCCTAGTTGGTAGTGACCCATGCCTACGAAGCAAGAGGTCCTGGGTTATTATTATTTATTTATTTACTACAGAGATAAATCAAAAATACATAACAATAATATAAGAATATAATAAGAAGGTTTGTCTCGATGCTCCATTCCGCAGTACTTAAAGTTTACTAACAAAATCATGCAATAGTTACACAAAAAATACCTATTCAACAACTCATGATGCAAAATTTAAATCTAACACACTGAATCCCGGTAAGGGCATTTATTTGTGTGATGAGCACGAATATTTGTTTCTGAGTTATGGATGTTTTCTATGTATTTAAGTATTTATTTATCTATATAAGTATGTTTATCGTCGTCTAGTACCCATAGTACAAGCTTTGCTTAGTTTGGGACTAGGTCGATTTGTGTTAGATTGTCCCCTAATATTTGTTTGTATTTGTTTGTTTGTTATATATTCAATACTTGTTGATTCCCGCGACTTCGTCTGCGAAGAATTCATTTATCGCTATCCCTCGGGAACTATGCGATAAACCACACACACATATTGTAGTATAGGTACAGTCAAAGAAACTGAACCACGTACCGGGCCGGGGTAAAACCTTTTCATTGCAAATGTCATGTTTACATTGCATACATCTGCCAAAAAAATTATCGTGAAACTGGTTGTGAAAAGGTTCCACCCTGGTACGCTATTTAGGTTCCTTGACTGTACCTACACACCGACATAGTTTGTTAGTTGGTTTATGGAAGCGAAGATTACAGAAATTAGTGATTCTGATGTTCCGGACTTTTGTTTGGTACCTATAGTCGGATTTTTTTATTAGTTGTTATTTAAGGAATGTTGAAAATCGATATTTTAGAAAACGGAATTCGTATTTTTGATATTTGGGATTACAAAATTCAGTCGGACTTTTTATTGTTCAGCGTATTGAAATTCGGAATTTTGAAAATAGTAATTTTTTACGTTCGAAATTTTTTTTTAATTATATTTATGTAAATTGGTTGATTTAAGAAGAATTGGAATAGTTATACCTTTCAGAAATTTTAAAACATTCGGAATAGAAAAACGGTTATATTATGAAAGTCGTGATTCCGACTGTCGGAATTGTATTTCGTGTTTATGTAATGTACCCACACGAGTAAGTGTTGGGGCTGCTAAGCTGGTTAGGCAAACTTTCGTGGACCAGAGTTAGCTATTATAACTCCTAGTTAAATGCTAACCTAGGGTTAAGTAGTATGGCCCCAAACCTCGTGGTAGGAATATTGGACCATCTAATAGGCGATTAACCTTTACGAGATTTCTGCATCATTTTCTGTTCTTAGCACTGCCGTGTGAATTCAGTAAAGAACACTTTGTGGATGTTTTCATTTTGCCCATTTTATGGGTGATCGATTTCAGTAACGTTGACCCTATAAAGTCGGTAAATCCGTTATCTTCAGCGAAATTTGTCTGAGTCCCAACTGTCGTCGAAAGAACTTAAACTTTATGACCATTCTGTCTGCCTCTTATTCACTTAAGTGCATTCAGAATTATTTAAAATAATTATTGTATTATTCAACAAAAACGTTGCAATCATAAATACAAATATGTACTTTAAAATGCAACTGCGCGTACTATGTACGCGATAATTTTGATTAATTTATTTGCAATTACGAACATTGTTCGAGATGTCATTAAAAAAGAAACCACAAATTAACCACCATTGTAATTATTACGACATAGCATTGCCGTTTTGGATGTAACGACCATGCTGAGAGAATGGGTTATTAATTAGTCTTGTATGACTGAGAATATTCTTTTGTATGGTTCTGTATACTTACTTAGTTTTTTTTATGTTCTTTGCTAATTGGTTTCACTGTATGATAATAATAATAATAATAATAACCTAAGAAAAAAATATAAATAAAGAGAATAATAATAATAATAAATATCACGGGACAATTCACACCAATTGACCTAGTCGCAAAGTAAGCTAGGCAAAGCTTGTGTTATGGGTACTAGGCAACTAACTATGGGCTGTGTATAAATTGCCACAAAATTTTCATTTGACTAAAATGAAAAATACGAGCTGGAACATTCCTAAACTTTATCCACTGTGGCCGTGGTGGCCTAGTGGTTTGACCTATGGTCTCTCAATCAGAGGGTCGTGGGTTCGCGTCCAGGCTCGCACCTCTGATTTTTTTGGAATTTATCATGAGCTTTACGGTGAAGGAAAACATCGTGAGGAAACCTGTTCTCAATCCGCACTGGGTCCGCGTGTGAACTACGGCCCAAGCTTCATTCTGAGCGGAGGCCTGTGCCCTGCAGTGGGACGTATATAGGCCGGGATGATGATGATGATACTAAAATAATTATAAATTTTGAACCAAAAGATCTCCAAAGAATCTCCAGTTAAAATTACACCAAGGCTCCCATATAAATTAATAATTCAGCCCCACATGGCGTTACGACGCAAAACATGGGATAATGACACTGCATTCCCGGTAATTAACTCTTTCTTGCTCCGAGGTATGGAAGTGGCATGGCAAGATGGCCCCGGCACGACGATGTTGTCGATTTTAATTATTATTGTGTACGCGAGTTCGTGGCAGCTTAGTGATTTGATCTAAGTATAAGTGCCCTCTCAAGCAGAACATCGTGATTTTAAATAATTTATTGAATCAGGCGTTACTTTGCGGAGGTCCATATTAATGAACTAAAACAATTACTTTGCTCACCCGCGACCTTACAATAGTTACGTTTATGCAAGAAATGTGCGTTCACGCACTGGTTGAGTTCGAGACGCGTCGGTGTAGCTTGGTGGTGGTGATGGTTGGGTTTATGTGATTTGTGTGTGTTCGTACAGTGTGGAGGTGGGGGGGCTGCGTGAACGCACATTTCTTGCATAAACGTAACTATTGTAAGGTCGCGGGTGAGCAAAGTAATTGTTTTAGTTCAAGAACATCGTGAGTTCGAACCTCGGACTGAGAAAATTTTCAGAACGTAATTTTACATTTGAAAACAAAGAGTTTGACCTGCACACCTGTCCTGCGTGGAAATCAATGGTGTGTATGAAGTTCCCAATCTGCACTGGGCACACGTGCGAACTACGGCCCTGGCCCACCAGAGCGAGAGGAGGTCTATGCCTTGCAGTGGGAAATAAGGCTAGTTCACGAAAAAAAGTAGCCACAATTGTATAATTCAGGTATTCAACATGAAATGACATTTTTTAATGAATTTAATTAGAAAGAAGGACACAGACGAAGGGCCATACGATTACAGAAAACAGATAAAGGAGATGCATTATTATAAAAGATTGGGAACCTATTGCTCTAGACCTATAAGGCCATTTCATCAGTGTTTTTAGGGTTCAGTACTGTTGGCGACTGGTTGGCAAAACCTCTTTTTTGTAGTTCGTTATTTTTGTTCCTATTTTAAAATCTACTAAGACCCGCCTGACAGAGACGGAGAAGTCAGTTGCTCTGTCAGACGGGTTGTGCTAAGTTCTATTTGTCTGTTTATTCCCTTTTATTATAGTTGGTAACCATTTTAAACGTGTATTTCATTTAATTACGTAGTGTCGTCAATATGTACCCTTCGTGCGCGAGTCCGACTCGCACTTGGCCGGTTTTTTCCCCAATATTCCTTATTCAATAAGGCGTTTTGTAAAAAGGCGTACCTACAATTAAGATTCCCAGCGGCGCGAGCGCACTGGCAATGGAACATTTTTCAATTAAAAGCAGCTTCACGCCGCGAAGACGTTGGCCGGCTTTGCCAATGCCGACAGGGTTGGCAATCGAAAAAATGCAGTTCTGAACTGCCCATATTATTCATAGCAAACTTGTTAGTCTAGCAATTTTACCTCCTAAGGCCCAAACTTTTTTTAGGACTTTTGTAATAACGACCCAGTGTCCTATATATAGGTACTTATACTGGTAGCCCCAGGACTTCAATTATTACAAAATCATTATATCTATATACATATAATAAATCTGTAACAAGTCGGTGTCTGTACATTGAAGATATTTGAGAAAAACTGACACTAGGGCTATTTATTAGCGCAATAGAACCCAAAACAATGATTTTTAGAATTATTGTCTGTTTGTCTGTTTGTCTGTTTGTCTGTGCGTTTGTGCGCGCTAATCTCAGAAACGGCTTAACCTAGAAGGATGCGGTTTTCACTGATATGTTGGTATTTTCTTGGATTAACATTTAGTGTTTGTTTCATTTGAATCGGTTCACAAATAAGAAAGATACGTTTATTTTAAGAATTTATCGAACTGTTTTTATAAGAGTTGTTATTATGAACGCGCTAATCTCAGGAACTACTGCTCCGATTTGAAAAATTCTTTCAGTGTTAGATAGCCCATTTATCGAGGAAGGCTAAAGGCTATATATCATCACGCTAACACCAATAGGAGCGGAGCGGAGCGGAAGAATGTTTCCAAATTGGGGGTTTTTGAAGTGAAACTTATATATCTCGGGAACTACTGATACGATTTGAAAAATTCTTTTAGTGTCAGATAGCCCAGTTAGATAGGGCGGGTTGGAAGCGGGTGGGGGGCGAGTTGGGAGCGGGTTGGGGGCGGATTGAGAGCGGGTTGGGGGCGGGTTGGGAGCGGGTGGGGGAGCGAGTTGGGAGTGGGTCGGGGGCGGGTTTGGGGCGGGTTGGGAGCGGGATGGGGCGGGTTGGGAGTGAGTTGGTGGCGGTTTAGGAGCGGGTTGGGGGCGGGTTAAGAGCGAGTTGGGGGCGGGTTGGGGGCGGGTTGGGAGTGGGTTGGGGGCGGGTTGGAGGCGGGGTGAGAGCGAGTTGAAGGAGGGTTGGGGGCGGGTTGGGAGCGGGTTGGGGCGGGTTGGGGGCTGTTTGGGGTCGGATTGGGAGCAGGTTGGTTTATTATGAAGTTTCAATTCTTCCGGAAGGATCTAAGGAGAGCCATAATTGATGAAAAAGCAAATTAGATAAAAAATAAGCTGCCCAAATTACTAATTCCACGCGGACGGAGTCGCGGGCAAAAGCTAGTACTTTAATATATTTTGGACAATGTTGTATTTGCTAATTAGTGCGTGTCCTTATTTTGGGACATTGGGACGCTATTTGATGAATTTTAACATTTCCTTGGGCTGAAAGGATTACATTTTACAGTCCTAAAAATAGGACGTTGAGCCTCAGGAGGTTCGTCTAAATCGGTTCAGCGGTTTAAGCGTGTGAGGTTACAGACAAACAGACAGATACACTTTCACATTTATAATTATTTGTGTGGATGGATATACACGCACGCACATACGGTACCCACTTTCAAGTTCGCATATTTATTGCTAGGTACAGTAAATAGTATAAAATTAATATATTGTTTAAGTGCCATTTTGGAGCGTTCATAATCGAATTACATTCAAGCCAGTGACTTGTCAAGCACAAAACCGTAATCTACATCTATTTCCCACACCTGCCTGCTCTGTTACAAAAAAAAAACACTCATTTCACAAGGCAGCCCTAACCCCTGGGTGATCTCTTATAAATCGGCGGCTAAAAGGGTTTGACGTCGCACGCCAGAAGTTAGCCGTGGCACTTTGATGCCGGCTCGCGTTGCAGCGACCTAATTGCAACGGCTTTGATCTTTTTAGGGCTCCCTTGTCTTAAGAACGATAGGGCGCTGTGTAGGAAATTATAATCTAAATCTTTCACTTAGGAGACACCGTTTATAATTGATAAGACTTTTTAATTTATTTGTCTCTTTGATAAATCGTCATCTTCATATCAGCCAAGAGACGTCCACCACTGGACAGAGGCCTCCCTCATAGAGTTTCACAACGATTGGCCCTGCGTTGCCTGCATTCTATTGTTTCCTGTGATCTTTGCCAAATCGTCGACACATAGTGTTTAGTGCCAAGTTTTCCGGTTTAGAGTCATCGGTTCTTCGACGTGTAAATAAATAAATTACAGGATGGTAGACACCAATTGAACTAGTCCCAAACTAAGCAAAGCTTTTATTATGAGTACTAGATAGCCGATAAACATACTGAAGTGGCAATGGGCAGGCCATATAACCCGAAGAACCGATAACCGTTGGGGTAGACGAGTTCTTGAGTGGAGACCACGGATCGGCAAACGTAGCGTGGGACGTCCTCAGACTCGGTGGAGCGATGATCTTCGCAAGGCGGCTGGCAAGAGCTGGATGAGAGTGGCCGAGGATCGTGCTCAGTGGCGTGCCATGGGAGAGGCCTATGTCCAGCAGTGGACGAACATAGGCTGATGATGATGATGATGATGATAAACATACTTATGTAGATAAATAAATACTTAACTACATTATTATACATCCAAGAATCTAGCACAAACATTCGTATTTTTACCACAAATATCTTTCCCGACCGGTAATAAACCTGGGGCCTCAAGCTTCGTAGTCAAGTTCGCCAATCACTGGACCGGTGGTCTGTGTTTTATTTGTATATCTTAATGTCAGGGTTCATCTAAATCCGTTCAGCCGTTCTTGGGTGATTAAATAACAAACATTCAACCATCCAAACATCTTCACAAACTTTGTCATTAATATTATAGGATTAGTAGCACTACAGACATTGGTATCCGAGTCGCCAACAATCGCGGACTGAGCTATTGCTGTCTGAACCCTTTATAATAACCTTGTCTCGCGCTTGTCATTTTTATGTTGTTATGATGATGTCTGGTCCATAATGGCCGTGTCACGGATAGGTGACGTCTGAGTGATTTTTGTTGATGATTATGTCTGCCACGTTATTTGATGAAGTAAACTTTGTCGCGCCGTGAAGTTAATTTAGGGCTGCGATGTTTAAAGCAATGTTGTGTTTACTGAAGATAGTGCTTAAGTTAAAAGCTTGATAATGTACTTTTATTATTACACTTAGTTATTTTTGCAAGTTGTCAAAACACACAAAATGCAACAAAATAAAAATAAAACGTCAGTCAAATAAACCGCCCCGGATCGTACCAGGTGCAAAGGTGCCCAACACACTAGCCCCGCTGAACCGCGATGGACAACCTTTGCACCAGAAACGACCCAGAGCGATGGTCATGACCTCTCTCACGAAGACGGTGCCCCGCTCTTTAAAAAAAAAGTATTGCCTCGAAACCCCAACTACCTGTCTTCTCCACCGCAAGAGGCACAAACAAATGATTCGCGAGTACTTCTCGCGCTTTTTAAGGACCGCCAACGTCACTTATTATCCGACAAGGAAAATTCAACTACTACAAAATTGTAGTTAGTACTTAATTCCTTTGCAGATCTGGCGAGAAGGAGGAGATTAGTGCGAGTAATCTAAAACATCAAGGAAAATAAATTGTCATATTTCCAGCTAAGCATTTCCAGTGTCTTACAGAGAATCATGTTTAAAATATGTCCCTGAATAAACCATTAAGAGGAGCCATTCCTCACAATATCGCGCGGCTGACGCGCGGCAGTTCTGTGCAAACACCCTTGTTAATGTGATGTAGTCACGCGATCCCGTGTGACGCAAAGCAGTTCTTTAAATCACATTAATAAAATATTATTGTTGGCATTATTAATTAGTTCTGCGGGAAGAAAAGTCTTGCCTTAGTTTTTCTTAAAATTAATCCGGAGTATCTCAATCAGGATAAGGTTAAAATGGGTATAGTAGTGGGATTGACAAATTTTGAACATTTTAGCCAATTTAGTAGTTAAATGTTATCGAAGAAATTTTGTTAAATTTCATTTATGTGATAATTTTCTTTATTTATTTATTATTTATTTATTTACTTTATCATCACTTACACTATCATTACAGGAATTAAACCTAATGCGATAGGAAAGGCATATCTCCAAACAAACCAAACTTAAACAATAATAAAAATAAACATTTAGGTTCATTAATGTGCATAGCATATAACATATAATGAGACTCTTTTGAATTTACTCAGAGTGCAATGAAACAAGTCGACTGTATCAGCCACTTGGTTGAGTGTAGCGAGAGCGCGCGTGAACGGCGCCTTGCCCAGCAGCCGGGTGCGCGCGCGCGGCAGTGCCAGCAGCAGCGGCCGCCGTCGACGCTCCACGTAGTCATCGGGAACGCAAACTTTTGTTCATCAACACGCCTGAGTTGTTCTGCTTTCCGTGAATCAGCTCAAAAATATAAACAACTAACGCAAGTTCCCGCCTAGTTTCCAGTCTATCGTAGCCGACCATGCCCAGCACCAAGAGTGTTGGATATATCAAGGGGAAATAAGGGTAAACTGAGTACAGTTTCATATATAGGTATCGGCTATAATGAAATCATCATCATTATTTTAGCGGAAAAAGGCCACAAAGTTCGCCAAACAGACCGGTCTTGCACCATCTTATCTTATCTCTAAGTACACTGCGTCCTCTGGTTCGTGGACGCATTTAAGAACATTTTAGACCCATCGACCATCACTTCTATGCCCAATGCCATTTCAATCCGGCGATTCTACGAGCTAAGTCGGACACTTTATATAGGTAAGTGCTTGCGCGGAGTTCATCATTTCTCATGTGATCCCGCAGAGAAACTCCAATCATAGCAATCGCCATCGTTTTCTGAGTGACTGAGCTAAGCTTCATAATAAAATAAAATGTTAGTAAAAATCACATGCAACCTTGACAACAATTGACCTAGTCCAAAAGTAAACAAATTTTGTGTCGGGTATTAGACAATGGATATGTACATACCTACTTAAAATACATTATCATATTGAACACCGACTCGAGAAGAAATATTTGTATTTTTCATAGATAATAATCTACACCACAGATCTACACCGACCGCGTCTCAAGCCCGGGACTTCAAGCTTCATAGTCAGGTTCTCTAACAACTAGGCTATCCAGTCGTCCATTCGTCCTGTTGCTTGACTGACATGGGAAAAAGTCTAAATAGTTAATATTTTTTAAACCTCTCAGTACACTTACTTTATTTTGCTTTCACACACTGCTAAAAAAAAAAAATACATATTCCCGGCACAATACAAACCGGACCTTAGACTGTAGTCAGTCATTTGTAAACTATCTGGTATCCATAAAATTCAATTACCCTATAACTATGTACGGTACGCTCTCAACTACAACAAACTGCTACAAATTGTAAATAGCATCGTTCTTACTAAACCATCACGTCTGGTGACTTACTAATTGCTCTAACCGACTTGGAGAATGCGCAATTATGTTTTACAGAACGACGGGAATGTGCGCAGGCGGCTCTGAGTTATAGCCTTTTGACACGCGAGACAAGATGGCGGATTTATGTTTTTTTAAACACTCTGGATGTTTAATTATGGTAGACGCTTGCGTTACTATGTACATACCATGTTGTGACGGCTAGATTTTTTTGATGATCGTGAATTCACTTTGAGTGCATAAGTAATAAGAACAAAATTATATTATTAAGTTCAAACATAATTGTTTACGTTTTGCTTTTTTTTGAGTTAGATGCCCGTATGCTGACCGACTAGGTAGTTGCCATTTATTATTTTTAAGTGCCTAAAGTTAAGAAAGAACTTTAAGTAACTCAGGCAATAATTTTCTTTATTAAAGTTCATGTTGTTATATAAATGCACGGTCATTTTTCTGTTGTTAATTGTATAGTCATCCCCGTTAATTTAAGATATTTCCTCCCATCCTGATTTTTATCAAATTTTTTATACCAACAGTTTATTTTTTGGAGGGGGGGGACGCTCGATTTTAACAAAAAAAAACACTTTTTAAGTTGAATATTTCGCAAACTAATCACTGTATCGAAAAATTGTCTGGACATATTCGTAATGATTTTAAATAACCTGTCCAACGATACCCACACTATAAAGTTAGACGAGAAAATTTTATTTTATCACTTTGTCGGGGTAATTGCTATATATTATATCTATGCAAAATTACAGCTTTCTAGCACTAATAGCCACTGCGCTAAGCCGCGGACAGACAGACAGACGGACGGACAGACAGACAGACATGACCAAAACGATAAGGGTTCCGTTTTGCCATTATGATTCCGGAACCCTAAAAATCACGTTTGTTAAAATAGGAGCGCCCTAAATTATTTATTCTGTTCTGTTATAGCGGCAACTGAAATACATCATTTTGTGTAAATTTCAACTGTCTAGCTATCACGGTTCATGAGATACAGCCTGGTGACAGACAGACAGATGGACGGACGGACAGCGGAGCACGGAACCCTAAAAAACTATCTAAGTGATACTGATGATGATAATTGATGAATGGATGTTCCTTTGCCGGATTTTTGCTTTATTAAGTGAATGAAATAGATGAAAGAGCTTTAATTACCACAGTAATCTGCGCGGACGAAGTCGAGAGCTAAAGCTAGATTTAAATATTAACCGGCCGACCAAAGTTATCGACATATCCCACCGAATTAGCACGTTGGTGTAGACGATTTCTAGAGTGGAGACCACGGATCGACAAACATAGCGTAGGACGTCCTCAGACTCGGTGGAGCGATGATCTTCGCAAGGCGGCTGGCAAGAGCTGGATGAGAGTGGCCGAGGTTCGTGCTCCTATGTCCAGGCCTATGTTCAGCAGTGGACGAGCATAGGCTGATGATGATGATGATAATGATTCTACCTACCTGACGTAACTCCCATAATCGTCCATAACTAAATAAGGAAATAGAAACTCAAAACGTCCATCCCAACCATGAAATCACGCTCCAAAATAAACCCAGAAAAAGCCACAATCGATTTAAAACCGATAATTTGGGGCAAAAAACCGGAAACCGGCACTTTGAACTACTTAAGATTGGCCGCAAAATTAAACTAAATGGCGAATCCTAAGCCAGACGGTATCATTAAATAGATTATAACCACATCAGACCATCCGTCATCGTGGAACGGCGCGGGCGCCTGTTAATTGATAGTTTGTGGTACTCATTAAAGTGGTCGCGAGTTCAGCCCCCCCTGCTGGTGAATAAATATTGTATTTCTAACAAATTAACGGAAGAAGCTGTAAAAAATTTAGTGCCGACGCAACGTCCGCTGAGCCGTAAATAGACGGGGGCTGACGGGAGCGCGGTTGCAGCAGCGGTCGTGTCGAAAATGCGTTAAGAAAGCTATTGACTGTAATATTTATTTTTATTTGAAGCAAATAATATAATAATATAGTTGTAAAAGATGCAAATTATTGATACACAATCCGAAACTAAGTTTATTTAATTTAATTTAAAACAAAATTAGAGTAAAATATAATGTTTAATCTGCTTTCCTAATGTTTTAGAGCATACCGACTTTAGAGATTTAATTAAGTTTACTTTTGTTTACTTATTGATTTAATATAAAAACACAGATGAAATTGTATTCAAAATTGAAAGGATATTTAAGAAAAAGTAACTACAGTAAAATAGCAGCAGCAGTAGTAGTAGTTAGCAGATTGAAATGTATGATGTATAGGAAAGATTCGTGTCTAATCTCTAGACCAGTGGTGGTGTAGGGGTATGGCACGCGGCACGGAATGCTGAGGACCTGGGTTCGATTCCCAGCATTGGTCTTTTTTCTGGGGTTTTTTCTGTGCATCTATATTTCAGTTTGTATTTAGTACGAAATGTATGATTTCACGGGATGACCGTAAAAGTAATAAAAAAAATGAAGTTGAAAAAAATATGTACAAAAAAAAAAAAAAAAAAAAGATACTTCATAGCTAACTTGTTTAAAGTTGCACAGTAGCGCCATCTCTTGTCCAGGTGAGCGGTTAGTTCCGAAGGAGTGTTAAAATCTCTCGATGAGGGTGTAACATAGATGTGCGTTTGTCACTGCATAAGGTGATGATTTAGCAGATTGAAATGTATGATGTATAGGAAAGATTCGTGTCTAATCTCTAGACCAGTGGTGGTGTAGGGGTATGGCACGCGGCACGGAATGCTGAGGACCTGGGTTCGATTCCCAGCATTGGTCTTTTTTCTGGGGTTTTTTCTGTGCATCTATATTTCAGTTTGTATTTAGTACGAAATGTATGATTTCACGGGATGACCGTAAAAGTAATAAAAAAAAATGAAGTTGAAAAAAATATGTACAAAAAAAAAAAAAAAAAGATACTTCATAGCTAACTTGTTTAAAGTTGCACAGTAGCGCCATCTCTTGTCCAGGTGAGCGGTTAGTTCCGAAGGAGTGTTAAAATCTCTCGATGAGGGTGTAACATAGATGTGCGTTTGTCACTGCATAAGGTGATGATTTAGCAGATTGAAATGTATGATGTATAGGAAAGATTCGTGTCTAATCTCTAGACCAGTGGTGGTGTAGGGGTATGGCACGCGGCACGGAATGCTGAGGACCTGGGTTCGATTCCCAGCATTGGTCTTTTTTCTGGGGTTTTTTCTGTGCATCTATATTTCAGTTTGTATTTAGTACGAAATGTATGATTTCACGGGATGACCGTAAAAGTAATAAAAAAAATGAAGTTGAAAAAAATATGTACAAAAAAAAAAAAAAAAAAGATACTTCATAGCTAACTTGTTTAAAGTTGCACAGTAGCGCCATCTCTTGTCCAGGTGAGCGGTTAGTTCCGAAGGAGTGTTAAAATCTCTCGATGAGGGTGTAACATAGATGTGCGTTTGTCACTGCATAAGGTGATGATTTAGCAGATTGAAATGTATGATGTATAGGAAAGATTCGTGTCTAATCTCTAGACCAGTGGTGGTGTAGGGGTATGGCACGCGGCACGGAATGCTGAGGACCTGGGTTCGATTCCCAGCATTGGTCTTTTTTCTGGGGTTTTTTCTGTGCATCTATATTTCAGTTTGTATTTAGTACGAAATGTATGATTTCACGGGATGACCGTAAAAGTAATAAAAAAATGAAGTTGAAAAAAATATGTACAAAAAAAAAAAAAAAAAAAAAATACTTCATAGCTAACTTGTTTAAAGTTGCACAGTAGCGCCATCTCTTGTCCAGGTGAGCGGTTAGTTCCGAAGGAGTGTTAAAATCTCTCGATGAGGGTGTAACATAGATGTGCGTTTGTCACTGCATAAGGTGATGATTTAGCAGATTGAAATGTATGATGTATAGGAAAGATTCGTGTCTAATCTCTAGACCAGTGGTGGTGTAGGGGTATGGCACGCGGCACGGAATGCTGAGGACCTGGGTTCGATTCCCAGCATTGGTCTTTTTTCTGGGGTTTTTTCTGTGCATCTATATTTCAGTTTGTATTTAGTACGAAATGTATGATTTCACGGGATGACCGTAAAAGTAATAAAAAAAATGAAGTTGAAAAAAATATGTACAAAAAAAAAAAAAAAAAAAAAAAGATACTTCATAGCTAACTTGTTTAAAGTTGCACAGTAGCGCCATCTCTTGTCCAGGTGAGCGGTTAGTTCCGAAGGAGTGTTAAAATCTCTCGATGAGGGTGTAACATAGATGTGCGTTTGTCACTGCATAAGGTGATGATTTAGCAGATTGAAATGTATGATGTATAGGAAAGATTCGTGTCTAATCTCTAGACCAGTGGTGGTGTAGGGGTATGGCACGCGGCACGGAATGCTGAGGACCTGGGTTCGATTCCCAGCATTGGTCTTTTTTCTGGGGTTTTTTCTGTGCATCTATATTTCAGTTTGTATTTAGAACGAAATGTATGATTTCACGGGATGACCGTAAAAGTAATAAAAAAAATGAAGTTGAAAAAAATATGTACAAAAAAAAAAAAAAAAAAAAAAAGATACTTCATAGCTAACTTGTTTAAAGTTGCACAGTAGCGCCATCTCTTGTCCAGGTGAGCGGTTAGTTCCGAAGGAGTGTTAAAATCTCTCGATGAGGGTGTAACATAGATGTGCGTTTGTCACTGCATAAGGTGATGATTTAGCAGATTGAAATGTATGATGTATAGGAAAGATTCGTGTCTAATCTCTAGACCAGTGGTGGTGTAGGGGTATGGCACGCGGCACGGAATGCTGAGGACCTGGGTTCGATTCCCAGCATTGGTCTTTTTTCTGGGGTTTTTTCTGTGCATCTATATTTCAGTTTGTATTTAGTACGAAATGTATGATTTCACGGGATGACCGTAAAAGTAATAAAAAAAATGAAGTTGAAAAAAATATGTACAAAAAAAAAAAAAAAAAAAAGATACTTCATAGCTAACTTGTTTAAAGTTGCACAGTAGCGCCATCTCTTGTCCAGGTGAGCGGTTAGTTCCGAAGGAGTGTTAAAATCTCTCGATGAGGGTGTAACATAGATGTGCGTTTGTCACTGCATAAGGTGATGATTTAGCAGATTGAAATGTATGATGTATAGGAAAGATTCGTGTCTAATCTCTAGACCAGTGGTGGTGTAGGGGTATGGCACGCGGCACGGAATGCTGAGGACCTGGGTTCGATTCCCAGCATTGGTCTTTTTTCTGGGGTTTTTTCTGTGCATCTATATTTCAGTTTGTATTTAGTACGAAATGTATGATTTCACGGGATGACCGTAAAAGTAATAAAAAAAAATGAAGTTGAAAAAAAAATATGTACAAAAAAAAAAAAAAAAAAAAAAAGATACTTCATAGCTAACTTGTTTAAAGTTGCACAGTAGCGCCATCTCTTGTCCAGGTGAGCGGTTAGTTCCGAAGGAGTGTTAAAATCTCTCGATGAGGGTGTAACATAGATGTGCGTTTGTCACTGCATAAGGTGATGATTTAGCAGATTGAAATGTATGATGTATAGGAAAGATTCGTGTCTAATCTCTAGACCAGTGGTGGTGTAGGGGTATGGCACGCGGCACGGAATGCTGAGGACCTGGGTTCGATTCCCAGCATTGGTCTTTTTTCTGGGGTTTTTTCTGTGCATCTATATTTCAGTTTGTATTTAGTACGAAATGTATGATTTCACGGGATGACCGTAAAAGTAATAAAAAAAATGAAGTTGAAAAAAATATGTACAAAAAAAAAAAAAAAAAAAAGATACTTCATAGCTAACTTGTTTAAAGTTGCACAGTAGCGCCATCTCTTGTCCAGGTGAGCGGTTAGTTCCGAAGGAGTGTTAAAATCTCTCGATGAGGGTGTAACATAGATGTGCGTTTGTCACTGCATAAGGTGATGATTTAGCAGATTGAAATGTATGATGTATAGGAAAGATTCGTGTCTAATCTCTAGACCAGTGGTGGTGTAGGGGTATGGCACGCGGCACGGAATGCTGAGGACCTGGGTTCGATTCCCAGCATTGGTCTTTTTTCTGGGGTTTTTTCTGTGCATCTATATTTCAGTTTGTATTTAGTACGAAATGTATGATTTCACGGGATGACCGTAAAAGTAATAAAAAAAATGAAGTTGAAAAAAATATGTACAAAAAAAAAAAAAAAAAAAAAAGATACTTCATAGCTAACTTGTTTAAAGTTGCACAGTAGCGCCATCTCTTGTCCAGGTGAGCGGTTAGTTCCGAAGGAGTGTTAAAATCTCTCGATGAGGGTGTAACATAGATGTGCGTTTGTCACTGCATAAGGTGATGATTTAGCAGATTGAAATGTATGATGTATAGGAAAGATTCGTGTCTAATCTCTAGACCAGTGGTGGTGTAGGGGTATGGCACGCGGCACGGAATGCTGAGGACCTGGGTTCGATTCCCAGCATTGGTCTTTTTTCTGGGGTTTTTTCTGTGCATCTATATTTCAGTTTGTATTTAGTACGAAATGTATGATTTCACGGGATGACCGTAAAAGTAATAAAAAAAAAAATGAAGTTGAAAAAAATATGTACAAAAAAAAAAAAAAAAAAAAGATACTTCATAGCTAACTTGTTTAAAGTTGCACAGTAGCGCCATCTCTTGTCCAGGTGAGCGGTTAGTTCCGAAGGAGTGTTAAAATCTCTCGATGAGGGTGTAACATAGATGTGCGTTTGTCACTGCATAAGGTGATGATTTAGCAGATTGAAATGTATGATGTATAGGAAAGATTCGTGTCTAATCTCTAGACCAGTGGTGGTGTAGGGGTATGGCACGCGGCACGGAATGCTGAGGACCTGGGTTCGATTCCCAGCATTGGTCTTTTTTCTGGGGTTTTTTCTGTGCATCTATATTTCAGTTTGTATTTAGTACGAAATGTATGATTTCACGGGATGACCGTAAAAGTAATAAAAAAAAAATGAAGTTGAAAAAAATATGTACAAAAAAAAAAAAAAAAAAAAAAAGATACTTCATAGCTAACTTGTTTAAAATTTTTGAGTTCCCTAATACATGTATTATATATGAATGTGAGTAATCACGAAATAAATTATAATGATAAAATAATTTAAACTGTATTTTATGTAACTAATGGCCACTAGCTGAAAAAAAACGACTTAATGCTAGGCTCAGTTAAGTTTAGTATTTACTTTTAAGCTTAAACTAAAGCCAAAATTTTTTTTTTTCCAAAACAACTCAATTATTTAAACACTTTAAAAATCAAACTGGTTTTAACAGGCGAATCTGTACTCAAGCAATTTGATGATGAAAAAAGGGAATGATTCTGTATATTTTAGTTCAAAATGCGTAATAATTTATTATCTAGTAAAAATTTACACGCCTTTTAGTTATAATACACGTACATCTTTTATATAAAAATCTCGTTTCACGGTTTTGTTATCGAACTCCTCCGAAGCGGCTTGACCGATTTTTATGAAACTTTTTTTTCTATACTTACTTGGTAGGTCTGATAATAGGTCTTAGGCTATTTTTTATACCCCGGACGGAGACGGAGTTGCGGGCAACAGTTAGTTTACAAAATAAATCACTTTGAACTCGAAAGTCCTCGAAACCTGTCGCTTTCGCTATCGACACCGCCCACGCTCCCTCAAGCCCCGGCGGCTCCTTTGACGAGTCGCGCTGTTTACACTAAGCTAACTGGGAAACAAGTCATTTGGTGCGCGGCCGCTTTGATCTCGCCGACGAGCGCCGGCTGTGATACTGATGCGTGATGCTCATTTGTTTTCAGAACTTGGCTTCGATGCTTCTTGACAGCTATGGATTTGAAATGATCTTGGAAAAACATTGCGGGTTTGTTGTTTTTGGTCTTGTCAGGGTTTTAGGTGTTGTGGATAGTGTGGGTTCTGGGTACCTAGTTTTGTAGTGGCATCCAGGGCCAAATAAATATGGTTGTCAATATTTAATGTATCTGCTAGCTGTCTGCGAAGAATGCATGTCGCTAAATGTGGAAGCAATGCAATTTTCTGCAATAAAAAATATCCCTATTACTTCAGACTATAAACTTTGGACTTCTAGTTATGTATCTAAGTATATCAAATTTCATCCAAGCCGAGCTTGAGAGTTGAACTGTTTTTGCGTCATGTAGTACAAACGCCCAAAGTTTCATTTGTATAATTAGTAGGATTTAACACCTTTATTTTAGTCCAACCGCAGTAGCTAGCAATAAATAAATACTTAGTAATTAGTAGTCTAGCTAGTGAATAAAAACCTGACATAACCAAAATCAACCGATTACAGATAGTTATGTACTAGTAGATAGGTACTCGTAGATAGGTATATCTGAATACTTATATTGTAATAATTTTAGGTAATTTTAGTCAAGGGGGGTTTTCAGAAAAATTGTACGTGTTTTGCCTTAATTGTCCTTAATTTTCCATATAAAATTTATTAGTCAGTTTTGTGACGGTCCGTACTAAATTGTATAGTTAACTGGGTCACAAAACTGACAATTAAAAGCGGGTCATTTTTTTATTGCTTAAATCGATAGTGCTTGTGATTCTGAGTAGGTAGAAATACCTAACCCAAAAACTTTGTTAGGTTTTTAAAAAAAGTACAGGGTACACTTTTTTCTGAAAATGCCCCAATATCAATGAACTGAAACAATCACTTTGCTCACCTGCAACCTAGGTCGCGGGTGAGCAAAGTGTTAGTCTAAGTTCATTAAATGTTTGGACTTCAAAAACTTTAAAACGTAAGTAGCATTATCAAATTTGCTCAAGAACTAAAGTCACCGACGTAGCCCGAAGAATCGCCTGACTCAAGTGGCAGTGGGGTCGATGGAGCCAAGAGGTTCTCGAGTGGCGTCCACGGACTGGAAAGAGCAGTATAGGTAGGCCTCCAACAAGATGGAGCGACTACCTGATTAAGGTTACGGTTTGTTGATTAAGGAACGCGTTGGATGCGGATGGCACAGAACCGATCTTTAAGGAAAACCTATGTTCAGCAGTGGACATCTTTCGGAAAAAAAGATGATGATAATGAAACGTAAGTAGGTTAGTATAGGGTAAAAAATAATCAGTTATAAAATAAGTCATTTATTCGCTCTAACATGGCAACCTAATTATTTACTGTCGCTTTATAGCGGTGCATGTTTTGTCAAAAAAATTAATACCCTCCTAAGACCCAAGGTCCTACCCATAGTACTTATTAACTTTGTCATTCAGACCCAGCTCCTTCAACAGTTGTGTAGTCATAGCGTATCACGGTCCTACCAGTAGGACTTAGGTAATTGAAACCCGCCATTTTGGTTTCAAAGTTCTGGTCAGGTATAATTACATAAAAAAAGTCTTCTAAGTACTTGGGTCTGAATGAGTATAAAACAATAGTAGGTAAGTACTACTGGTAAGACTACGGGCTGTAGTGACTACATGCCAAATTTTTCGTTGGGCCTTAGGAGGTTAACTAATGCAAATTTTAAGTAAAAGTATCCTACACAAACTGCTTGAATGCTTAAGAACAACACATGATTTGATGTCTTCTACTAGACCCATTTACCCACACATGAAGACCAACGTCACCCAAAACAAAAACAAAGCAGTGTGTGTATTACTCGTAATAACAAACTTCAAAACTTTACGAAACAAAGTAGCGTGCTTGAACAAAGTTGCGAGGCGGGGGGCGGGGCCTCGCTCGCCCCGCCCCCCGCAAGATGGCCGCTGCACAACTGCAGTCGACATGCAATAACGTTTGATTTACGTTGCCTTTTGATTCCGTTGGATATGGTGGCATGGGATGTTGATATCACTTTGATAATCGTTACTAATCCTTATAACCGAAAGCGGATCGTGTTCTTCTTTCACGCAGTAATGGGGTAACGTTTTACTGCATAAGTTATTTTGTGTGCACGATCTCAGCGAATAAAAAGTAAAGACGGCTACGCAAGGATAAGGTAAGCCTGGTAAAACTACGCCTTGTCATGTAGGTAGCTACTTAAGTGCGGTTGGCCAAGAAAGGTGGTCAACCAGATTTGACAAAAGTTTCTGTGAGATTTAAATATCGCAAACTAAATACAAACTGAAATATAGATGCACAGAAAAAACCCCAGAAAAAAGACCAATGCGGGGAATCGAACCCAGGTCCTCAGCGTTCCGTGCTGCGTGCTTACACCTACACCATCACTGGTCTAGAAGTTAGCGACGAATCTTTCCCATACATCGTACACTTCAGTCTGTTATAATCACATTAGGCAGTGATAAAGCGCATCTATGTTAATGCCCTCTACCGAGAGACTTCAACACTCCTTCGGAGCTACCCGCTCACCTGGACCAAGAGATGGCGCTACTAGGCCAACTTTTACAAGTTAAGGGTTCGATTCCCAGCATTGGTCTTTTTTCTGGGGTTTTTTCTGTGCATCTATATTTCATTTTGTATTTAGTTTGAAATATATGGTTTCACGGGATGACCGTAAAAGTAATAAAAAAATGAAGTTGAAGAAAATAAAAAAATAAATAGAAAAAGATACTTCATACTTAAGTTGTATTTAAATATCGTTAAGGTTGACATTTCTAACTGACTTCACTTTTATTACTTTTACGGTCATCCCGTGAAACCATATATTTCAAACTAAATACAAACTGAAATATAGATGCACAGAAAAAACCCCAGAAAAAAGACCAATGCTGGGAATCGAACCCAGGTCCTCAGCGTTCCGTGCTGCGTGCTTACACCTACACCATCACTGGTCTAGAAGTTAGCGACGAATTTTTCCAATACATCGTACACTTCAGTCTGTTATAATCACATTATGCAGTGATAAAGCGCGCATCTATGTTATGCCCTCTACCGAGAGACTTTAGCACTCCTTTGGAGCTAACCGCTCACCTGGACCAAGAGATGGCGCTAAAAAAAAATAAAAAAATAGAAAAAGATACTTCATACCTAGCTTGTAAAAGTTGGCTTAGTAGCGCCATCTCTTGCTCCAGGTGAGCGGTTAGCTCCGAAGGAGTGTTAAAGTCTCTCGGTAGAGGGTATAACATAGATGCGCGCTTTATCACTGCATAATGTGATTATAACAGACTGAAGTGTACGATGTATGGGAAAAATTCGTCGCTAACTTCTAGACCAGTGATGGTGTAGGGGTAAGCACGCAGCACGGAACGCTGAGGACCTGGGTTCGATTCCCAGCATTGGTCTTTTTTCTGGGGTTTTTTCTGTGCATCTATATTTCAGTTTGTATTTAGTTTGAAATATTTCTAACTGAGTGAAGTAGGTAGGTAATTAGCCACTGTCATCAAAATTAGTGCAAGGGAAAATTGACCTCGTTGTACCATGACGAGCAAATGAACTTCAACCGTAGGGTAGTAGACCATATTTTTGGCCGACTGTACACGCACACACGTGCAACTAAACTCCACCAAGTAAACTGGTTGAGTTACATACGAGGTGAGGCATAGTTTTTTTTTGCAGAATTCTGTCTTTCCTTTTTACTAGGTCAGAGAGAGAGTGACATAGGCCTTCCCATGCCACGTCTTTTAGTTCTTGCTTCTGCGTTTGCTTCTGGATTAACAGATTACTTAGATTTTATACTCAGGTAAAAATCCTATTAAGGCCTTCAAGGTCATCCCTCATTAAAATAAACCGCATAATAATTTCATAGCAATTTAATCGGCTATACCCCTCATTTAGTTTTTGTGTTACCTACCAAAAGATTGATATCGAAAGCAAAAGCTATCTTTTGAACAATCAATCAAAAGTTGGCTGGAAGAGATCGCTCCGATGCGAGAAGATTGCTTCATCATCATCATTTTAGCCGAAAGACGTCCACTGCTGCAAGTTTCGCCAAACAGAACGGTCCTGCGCCATCTGCATCCAACGCGATCCCGCAACCAGCACCATATTCGTTGGAGGTCTACCTACACTGCGTCTTCCGGTCCGTGGACGCCACTCGAGAACATTTTTGCCCCATCGGCCGTCAGTTCTACGAGCTACGAGTATGTGCCCTGCTCGTAGCTCGTAGAACTGACGGCCGATGGGGCAAAAAGGTTCTCGAGTGGCGGTTCTAGTCTAGCGATTCTTCGAGCTGTGTCCGTGGCCGCTAACGATGGGCCTCATAAGAAAGCTCAAAGTCACTCAGAGAGCGAGGACTATGCTATACTTAGGTACTTGAAGTTTCTCTGCGGGATCGCATTACAAATGATGAAATCCGAGCAAGAAATAAAGTCTTGTATGAGATAAAGAAAAAAAAAAAGGGATTTGTCACACTGGATGCGTTCTGGGGTCGCGGTCAGGTCAAATTGAACGCAGCCCGCATTATTTATGAACAACATTGGCCGATGGGGCCGAAAGGTTCACGAATGACGTCCACGGACCGGAAGACGCAGTGTAGGTAGGCCTCCAACAAGATGACGACGACCTGGTGAAGGTGGCGGGAACGCATTGGATGCGGATGGCGCAGGGCCAATCTGTTTGGCGAGCCTTGGGGAAGGCCTATGTTTAGTAGTGGACGTCTTTCGGCTGAAATGATGATTTAAGACAAGCGGAAGTTATCTTCAAGATACATAGGTATGCATGCTAGTTGATTGACGTTAGTCACAAAATAATCGCCCGCACAAAACTGTCGATCTTAAGCTATACTTAACTAACCTATACTTACCTAAGCTATGGTTAAGCATAATTTGGGTTTAAGTGATGGACATTGCGGTTCCCGTTCCAATACTAAGTAAAAATACTTTAGTTAACTACAGACGGCTCTAATCACGTAATTCTAGTTATTATACGAACCCTATTGAATACAGGGCCGTATTTCAACCTGCTTTATATCGACTTTATAGAGAAGAATGTTCGTGAAGTTTTTATTGCATAATTTACATTGAATTAAATAAATACTTTTAAAGTTTTATTTGTATTCATATCTAATACAATGAGCTGTTCGGTAAATATAAATGTCACGGAAAAAACTGAATTTACTTGCATAACAGTTTAATATTCGCACTGGACTAACGTGGGAGGTCATTGTAGTGTTTTTTTAATTAATCATTTCACATACACTTTTTACAAGCTGTCAAAATGCGATCCTCATAGATAACATTAGAATAACACTAAACTGTGACGTCATCTAGCCAATTCGATCGACTATTTATTTACTTTTAAGTTACTAAAAATCAAATATTACATTTAATTGAAAATTAATCTGATTTTCTTTGTTTAAATTATTAATAGAACTGCGTCTTGGAATTATTGAATACTAGCTGATTCCCGCGGCTTCGTCCCGTTGTATTTTTCTAACATTTATTTCATAAGAACTTTCTCCTGAAAATAACAAACGCAGCAAAAAAAGAATTATCCAATTTAGTGCAGTTGATCGGAAGATATGCGCGTATACATTTCGGTGATTAATTTTTAGGGTTCCAGAGCCAAAATGGCAAAAACGGAACCATTATAGTTTTGCCATATCTGTCTGTCCGTCCGTCCGTCCGTCCGCGGCTTAGCTCAGAGACTATTAGGGCTATAAAGCTGTAATTTTGCATGGATAATGTGTAGCAATTATCCGGATAAAGAGAAAAACAAAATTTACAAAGAATATTAAATATTTTAAGGTACCGCATAGACGTAGAGCAGGCATGATTTTTTTTTCTCGTCTAACCTTGTAGTGTGGCCGGGTATCGTTGGATAGGTCGTTTAAAATCATTTCTAGGTGGTGAAGACGATTTTTCGATATAGTGATAATATGTTTGCGAAATATTCAACTTTAAAGTTCATTTTTTGTTAAAATCGAGCGCCTCCCTCTAAAAGCTAAACTGATGGTATAAAAATGTTTGGACTTCAAACTCCAGGCATAACATATGCCTGGAGTGAGTTCTCTCTATTTTTGCATCTCCCGACACCTTATTAATCACCATTGACCGCTTTAGCCTTGTTGGTAGTGACCCTGCCTACGAAGCAAGAGGTCCTGGGTTCGAATCCCGGAAAGGGAATTTATTTGTGTGATGAGCACGAATATTTGTTCCTGAGTTATGGATGTTTTCAATGTATTTAAGTATTTATTTAACTTATATAAATATGTTTATCGTCGTCTTCGTCCCATAGTACAAGCTTTGCTTAGTTTGGGACTAGTTCGATTTGTGTAAGATTGTCCCCTAATATTATTTATTTATTTATTTATAATAATCTTACAAAAAATATTTTAAAAAAATACTTAAATTACACTCCGTCCCTGGCCGACAATCACGGTTCGACATACCCCTCAATAACGTAATGACTAATGGCTGGTGGCTGACCAACGAGGCGCCAACGCTGGCTTTCGGCTCTCGGCCTTCAAATAATATGTAATTTGCTCAAACCACAGCCAAATCATGATGCCATTTACGGAAACGCCGGAGCAATTTGGAGGAATCCTTTGTTAAAAGTGCCGGGGATGGTTTTTGTCGGCGTTTCTGGCTAAGAAGTGGCGGAAGTTATAAACTTTAATAAATAATCTTGGTCCCAAAGCAACAACAAAAATATACGAAACTAAAAATACATACAAGTTAGTTTAGTTTGGTAACTTTTATTTTATTTTTAAATATAGTTTTTAGTGTAAGATATTTGTCATGTATTTACTATAATAAATAAAATAAATATCACGGGACAATTCACACCAATAGACCTAGTCCTAAAGTATGCTAAGCATAGCTTGTGTTATGGGTAGGTACAAGGCAACCTTATATTATTAAACTTCGTTATTTTTATTTTATTATTATTTTTATTTGTATTTCGAAACATGGCGAGCTAAACTCGATCATAATACGTGATGCCGTATTTTTTCGCTACTATATTATATAAATTTTATGTTATTTTAAACTGTTGTAAAATACATACAATAAGTATTTACAACCTACCTAATTATATTCAGTGGCAGATTATTTAGTACTTATTAATCTTTTCCCACAGTTAAGTGAAAGAATTCACTTTTCAAGATGATTATGTATTTTTATAATTGGTTCAGTGATAGGGTATCAGTGAGGGAGGCCTATGCCCAGCAGTGGACGTCCTACGGCTGAAATGATGATGATAATTTTTTAATTCTTGTATTTCAAACATGTCTTTATTCTAGCAAATCCTATCAGTAAATCAAAAGTCAAAATTCTTTATTCAATTTAGGCATCAACTGATGCTCATGAATATCGAGGAATCTACCACCGGTTTGATAAAACCCTGTTGAGAAGAATACGGCAAGAAACTCAACAAGGTATATTTTGTCAAACAGACCTACATTTTTATTAAATTACATAAATCTAAAGTAGGTACATAAGTATTTAATACAATTAAATTTTTTGATGGGTTGGATGCCTTAGACTGTGTTTTGATTGATGTTAGTTTTTTTTATTCAAAATTCTAGAAAAAATATTTAAAATTTATGAATTAGTAACACTGTCTTGGCAACCAGTGTCAACAATTATACAGCAACAGATAAAATAACTAAAAACACATGCACAAAATGACAAACAGTGTTTCCTAAGCAAATACTTAATAAAACTAATGTTGTGCCCCTTAAGCCTATCCCATTATTTAGCGTCCACAGACAACTATTTATTCCTAATTTCGACAGAGGCGGCAAAAATACTAACACAAAGTTAACGAGACGGCGGCAATCTTACCTAATTACAACTTCGCGCAACCAAACGTTGGCGTGACTTAAAGCCAACCCATTTGCCAAAGGCGCCAATTTGCCAAATCATATGTCCAACGTTTGACGAATGTTTGCGACGCTATTATTAAAGGTAAGTCTAGGTGACGGCGCCAACACCCTTGTTAGTTTGATTACCTTACCCGTGTTGTGGCTTTAAAAAAGTATCCCTTCTGGGTGGGCAAGTTATTAATAGTACATTACTGCAGCGGCCGCGAAATAGGGGATTGCCGGCCGAGTAGTAATAGATGGCCGAGTGTTAACGAGGCCATCTAGAGATACGAGGCCGGCAATCCCTGTTCGTGGCCAAGGCTTGTATAGTGCTTTTCTCAAATAAATCCAAGGAAATGACACGAATGTTCAACTTATATATTCATATTTAATTCAAATTGTTTTTTTTTATTCCCGCCAAAATATTTTTTTTCCAGCAATTTATTTGTAAGCTGTTCCAGTTAATGTTTTTGACGCAAAATCTTGAGATGATTTATATTTATTAAAAAATTACGACCTTATTAATTGGTTATTTTAATAAATTGTTAACACCAATCCTTATTTATTTTATTAAATCTAGCCAAGTAAGATATTAAAAAGTAAATTCACTAAATTTTTCTTAATTGGCAGTATGTCATTGATAGTCAATAAAAGAAAATACGACCCACTAAAACAAAAGACAATCTCTTTGCTGGCCTTGGCCAGCAATGTTTGTATGAAATTCCATTATTGTCGTCTAATTTGAAATTAGAACGAATCTTCCTCAACTGCTATACAATGGCATACTTCGTGTTCTATTGTCACGACTATAAGGACCACATTTCCTTGGATGTTTGAGAAAATAGGTTTTTTTGTCGTAACACTTTTTGAACGCTATTAACGAAAACAGCTTAAAAAGTGCTACACAGTACTAGCTTGTATTTCTTTTACTACGCTCATTTATTTGTCACTCGATTTCACAAAAGAGAGCTCTTCTTTTTTTACTTGCTTTTTACTTACCTTACAGTGTTCGTAAGCTTTAAATCCTAGGCGCGCGATTAAAAAACGACATTTGAATGTCACCTGGAATTAATGACAATCTGTACATATAATAAATCTGTAACAAGTCGGTGTCTCTACATTGGAGATATTTGATAAAAACTGTCACTAGGGCTATTTATTAGCACAATAGAACCCAAAACAATGATTTTTAGAATAATTGTCTGTTTGTCTGTTTGTCTGTGCGTTTGTGCGCGCTAATCTCAGAAACGGCTTAACCTAGAAGGATGCGGTTTTCACTGATATGTTGGTATTTTTTTGGATTAACATTTAGTGTTTGTTTCATTTGAATCGGTTCACAAATAAGAAAGATAAGTCTATTTTAAGAATTTATCGAACACGTTTTTTTGTTTGAACGCGCTAATCTCAGGAACTACTGCTCCGATTTTAAAAATTATTTCAGTGTTAGATAGCACATTTATCGAGGAAGGCTATAGGCTATATATTATCACGCTAACACTAATAGGAGCGGAGCGGAGCGGAAGAATGTTTCAAAATCGGGGGTTTTTGAAGTAAAACTTCTATAGGCATGCAGGCTTGACTTGGAAGTACGGTGTTGAATGTGAACGCGGGTGTGCGGGGGGTGCGGGGGCGGGTATTTTTTTTTATATCGAGGAACTAATGAGAGCCATAACTGATGAAAAAGCAAATTGGATAAAAAAAAAATAAGCTGAACAAATTACTAATTCCACGCGGACGGAGTCGCGGGCAAAAGCTAGTTAAATAATATACAATCTGATAAGTCAAACCTTCAAGTTATTGCCAATTGTCGTTCATTTCGAGGTCGAACTTAGGTCGACAAATTTAACATATCGGGTCGTCCACTAACCGTACCCAAACAGAAACTAATTGGTTTGACACTTACACTTTACAAGCCTGGATACGTGAGCGTTTTGGTTTAAAAACATCCCGATGAACTTTATGCGTGTGTTGAATTCTTTGATAAAATTTTCTTACCGCATTTTCTGTTAATATTTCAATCGATATCTAATCATACTGGAGACGCCAGCGCTTTTGTCATGTCCTTTGTGTCTTCAAACGCACGCAGCTTGAGTACCCATTGAACCGACGTCTCTGTTGGATAAATGCACGGATGTACTCCACAAAGTATAGCATAAGTGGCAACTTCTCGGTCAACAATTGGAACGATGGGTTTCCTAACATAACTAACCACTTTTTAGACATAGACATAGACATAGCTTTATTCGACATCAAAAAAAGAAAAATACACTGACTAATACAGGAGAAAAATAACAATAAAAAAGAAAACAATAATAATAATTAAAACAAAAAACATAATTGAGATGTCGAAAAGGAATTTGACTCAGCATTAAGCTGCAGTAGGTGCCTGCTGCAGCGCTGATTTTCAGTCAAACCCTTCATATCATTGCATCAAACTTGTTGGACCGGAAGTTGGGTTGGTTGGACTTGTCGGACTTGTTGTTTTCATATTGACTTCACGAAAGATATGCATAAAACGTGAGCAAAAGAAGGTGGTTATTTGTGATGGAACTAGTAATACGTTTGCTGGATTTAAAATGTCAGTTACATTACATTGTCATAATAATGTACCTAAGCTTATTATCTCACATTTACTTACATAGTTTTTTATTAAACATAAAAAAATGATTTTATTTTCACTTTCTTCCGACAACTGAAAAATGTGATTTTTGAAATTATTTTTGTGATTTAGCATACTTCGAGATTAAAACAGTTTTTGACCAAATTGACCAAAATAATCAAGATGATGTATATCAATTTATTATTAGTAATTCATTAGACCTAGAGCAAAATTGTTAAAATACCTAATATGTCAGTCAAATATCTACAGAATAATATGATATTGTTTTTTCTATAATTAGTGCACCAAACGGCTTATAAGATATATATATTTAAACTCTGAAAACCTTTCAATGGACGATTTAAAATAACGAATCGAACAATAATTTAAAATACAAAAAAAATTCAATTCCACAGCCGAAGTCAAAAACGTTAAACTCTTATTTATTCCTTAAAACTAAAACAACCTTATAATTCAGTGGCCCTTCAAAAAATATCTATCTGAAGAATCCATCGGTGCATTCCAGACATCCACGACGCATCGCGCCGAATGTCAAGCTACCAGCTTCTGAAGAATCCAGGTTTTTGCCGACACCCACCCGCGAACACTTTGACGGCCAAACTTAACGGCGAATGACGGCCAAACTTGACATTACTCGAGGCGGCGGTTCTGTCGGTGGAATGCGCGTTGTTTCTGACGTGTTTTGCCGAATATTTATTCAGGCACGGGCTAGTAAAAAATGGCGACGAGCCGAGGGAATGGTGAGTCTCGCGGCGTCGTTTAATCATGCCTAAGAAACGTTGATTTATCGTTCTTAATCGGCTTTGAAACAAAGGCTCTTAATTTGACTGGTATTTCGGGCACAAAGTAAGCGCCTGATTATATCAATCATCTTTTTTTGTTTAGCTCTATTGAAACTTTATCTGAAAGCTACCATATAAATTAATGTATTTTTAAAAATTTATTTATATCAAAATGTACCAAACGTAAAGTTTTTTTTTACATTAAACTGACCCGTGATTGACCACTATCTCACCTGATGAAAGTGCAGATGAGGCCGAAGATGTATCTCACTGGTTCCGTAACAGCCTAAGCCTATTCACTCTAGCCTTAAAGAACCCGAGGTTGTATTTATCTGGAAATACAGACAACGGGAGCAAAGTCCATTCCTTAGCAGTTCGCATTGGGAAAGATGACGCGAAGCGCTTCGTACAGGCCACTAGATAGAAAACTAACCACATAAGGATGAAGATGCTCCCTCCGCCTGGATGTCTGTTGGTAAAATGGAGATGGAAGAATTAAATTATGTAATTACTGCGCACAATCACCAAAATGTATCCGATAAAAAACAGACAAACAAGCAACTCTACGACGGTGTTCGAGGCTCTGTAGCCTGCCACCGATCGACGGACTATCACCAAGTAGTGATTCTTTTGTCGTATTATGGCATGGAAAGTAAGACAGCCCGTGAAATTATCTCAACTCTCTTAGCTGTAACGCATCTGCAATCTTCCTATGTTGTCCATAGGTGACTTAGTTACAATCAGGTGACCTTCTTGCTCGTTTGCCACCCTAAGTCATAAAACCAAATTAAGTTAGCCCTGAACTTTGTTTACGCTTTTTTTAGGGATGTTATGGAGTTCCTTAAACGACACTATCGGATATCCGACATAAGCACTCCGTATCTAGATCCGAAATTTCATATCCGTTACATCTATATTTTATGTAAATATTACTTATTCATTATGATTTATGAAGTATGTAGAATATTTACGTTCAAGAACATCACCAAGGAATAGACTTTGTATTCGTCATGCAACCCCATTTATTTGCATACATATCCAATGGCCGTCACATTGTCAGAAATCTAATCACGTGGGACCGCCTACGTTGTTGTCCACCACGTCTTTTGCAGTACTTGTTGATTAACCCGTCACGCGTCCACCATACTAAAATTAGCCCCTAACTTTTTTGTGCGGGATATGTCCTAGAGACTTCATATATATATGGCCTCTAGGACATTTCCCGCAAAAAAAAGTTAGGGACTAACGTAGTCCCTAGGACGCGTGACGGCTGACGGGTAAAGGCTTATTACAGGGATATCGCTTATGTCTGAATTAGCCTTAAAGCCATCTAGCACCGCATAACTCAGGCCTCCTCTCATGATGAGAGGACTTGGGCTATAGTTCTCACGCGGGTCCAGTGCGGATAGGAAACTTTACATACACAATTGAAATTCTTCGCAGGTGTGTGCAGCTTTCCTCACGATGTTTTCCTTCACCGTAAAGCTCATGGTAATATTAAATGTAATTTCGCACACTGACAACGTGTCAAGAGATTTATTTATTTATTTATTTATTTATTTATTAAGTAAAACAAAATTTACACAGTATTACAGCTGTAAGCGAATTCACTGGAAAATTCAATTTAAACATTTGAAATAAAAGCATAATATTATACATTTAAGAAATAGATAACAATCCACTTCCATCCATCGCCTCAGAGAACCTCAGACATGCGCGACAGACTTCGGCCCATCGACTTGCAAAGAGGTCAGATTCGGGTGCTGATGACAGAAGCGAGTTGAGGCACGTTAGTGCACGAATTACAGGGGAATTACGGTGTGATACAGTACGAGTCCTTGGTACCGCCAGCAAACTATTGCTACGCGGTCTGAGAAATTTTTTTGCAGAGAATGGGACTGCTAACCTTACGATCATTGACACTAGATCAGGACAATCTGAATTGCCTCGCAAGATGTCACACACCGTCGTTTACAGAGTGCAGTTACGTCTCGCTTCCAGAGAATTGAAGCCAATGTGACCAAGAAGAAATTTAAGAAAGAGATGATTGATATATGTACTGAGTGCTGTTTCCATTACATAAATGCACCAAAATACTATTCAAGAGCATTGAGGCGTTGCTTGTAATGTATTATGGCTCAGAGCATGAGTTATCGACATAGGTAATGAGTTTCACTAGTCGTTACACAGCATGCTGTATATCGACCGAATTATCGACCAATGAAACTGAGCTTTAAGCATAGAAGAAAGCTCTTATCATCATCTCCTGTCATTTCTTAAAGATAACCGTTACACAGAAGAAAAAAAAATTGGAAGGAAAAGTACAAATAAAAAACAATCCGAGAGCTGTTGGACCTTTAATGGCATTATTTTTTCTACTTACTTAGAACAGATAGAAAACTTTACAAACGCTGAATGTGCACAAAAACACTTGTCTTGCTCTAAGCGAAATGGACAGTGTCCTTACATTATCCAGACGATCTGTTAAATGTCGAGGTGATCATAGTCTTGTACTAATATAATAAGGCATAATACACGCGGCGCAAAGCAGCCACATGTTGCGTGTTGTCACTGGCCTTTACCTCTCAACGCGTCGTCTATCATCCTCACAAATGATTGATAACACTTTTTCACCAGCAACCGCGTCCTGAATAATTCGACTTAACAAACTTGGAACACACCACGCGAAATTCAACTCTATAGCCCATTGGAACTGCGAGAAAAATCGTGTATGTTGCATTACATTGCGAAGCTGTAAAGTAACGAGTTTGGAGTGGACAATCGAGTGCCGCAATGTAATGCAACTGGTAGGAGTTCAATCTAGGCTCAAAGATCTCGTTGAGTCGGTGAGTGAATTCTCTGTTCATTGCGCGGTCAAGACGCTCTATGTACAGCGGTAAAGTGTAAATACACGCAATGTATTCGAAAATAACTCAAAGCGTCGCGCTCGATACTGGATAGAAGAAACTCATTCTTAACGTGTATATTCCCATGTATTGGACAGGCAATTCTTTCGAACGCTCGCCACGCCTATTTCAGTCGTATGTGAACTGGGTTAAAGTTGGTTTTGGATCACGTTACGTTTAATAAGGTGCCGTGCACTTTGCAAACAATGAAAGACATGACTTCGTAAGTTTTTGCGACGTCAGTGATCGATGTGTCTGGTGTTAATTTTATATTGATAGTTCAAGATGGATATTGAAATGTTAACAAAGAAATTATTGTTGCAGGAATCGATTTATTTTCGTTAAAATTCGTTAAGATGTCACTACAATTCACGTGATACCAGCTTTTTCTCGCAGCTTTACTCGTGTTAAAAATATAAAAAAAATATACGGTAATTATTTAGAGCACAACGGTCACGCGAATAAAGAAAAAAACCGGCCAAGAGCGTGTCGGACACACCCAAGGTAGGGTTCCGTAGCCATTACGAAAAAATCAAGTAATATTTTTCTAAGGATTTCGTATATGTACGGAATCATCCAAGTTTAGGTATGTTTTATACCTTAGGCTACTATTTACTCTTAAACTACAAATAATTTCCAAGCAATCTTAACCGCTCTAATTTTCCTAGTAAATTTGATATATTTACTACAAGTCTGAATTTTTTCAAATTTTTCCACCCAACAGTTTAGATTTTAGAGGGGGGGGGGGGGGGGGACGGCCGATTGTAATTCACTGAATAGAAAAATCATGTTAGCAACCCCCCAATGGTTTTAAAATACCTATCCAACGATACCCCACACTATAGGGTTAGCCGAGAAAAAAAAAATCACCCCCACTTTACGTCTATGGGAGGTACCTAAAAAAAATTTTTTTTACTTTTTTTTATTCAATCACTTTGTCGGCGTGACTGATATGTATATTTATGCCAAATTACAGCTTTCTAGTACTAACAGTCTCTGAGCTTAGCCGCGGACAGACAGACAGACAGACAGACGGACCGACATGGCGAAACTATAAGGGTTCCTAGTTGACTACGGAACCCTAAAAAGGCGTGGTGGGCTATCGGTTTGACCTATAACCTCTCAAGCAGAGGGCTGTGGGTTCAAATCCGGCTCGCACCTCTAAGTTTTTCGAAATTTAGGTGCGAAATTACATTTAAAATCTACCATAAGCTTTCCGGTGAAGGAAAACATCGTGAGGAAACCTGCATACGCCTGCGACTAATGGTGTGTGTGAAGTTCCCAATCCGCACTTGGCCCGCGTGGGAAGTACGGCCCAAGCCCTCTCATTCCGAGAAAAGGCCTGTCCATGGAAATTTTCAGCTTTCTGGGTCCAAATACAAAAAATACAACAATATTAAATTTAAACTTTCGGGTATTACGCACTCGGAATCACAATGTATTCACCATCTTCTGTTAAACGATATAGACTACAGTAAAAAGAGACGATGAATGCCTCCTCAGATGTTTAAATCGCTTTCAACTGTGGCTTAACCTAGACGGCCAAAGTCGCGGGAATCAAAAACAAAATCAAATCACGGGGCTCACGCTGTCATGCGCATGAGACTGACAGACGGTTTTTTGTCCTGCATTTGTTTGCAAATATGGTCATCATCGATGGACGCGAGCGGCATGCAATTTCCAGGGTTAAAATTGCTAAAGTGAACTTCAAAAGCTGGGTTTAGTTCGTGTTTTTGAGCTAATTTTGGATTTTTTTCTATTGAGAAAACTACAGATAATCGAGTTTCTTAACTGCCCGGTTCATAGGTGTCTCCTTACCTTTCCAATTCATAGCGGAACTAAAGCTACTTATAATATAATGGTTTGGCCTAACTTATGGCCTCAAGTCGTCGGTTCGAGCCCGAGCTCACACCTCTGAGTTGTTTGGAATTTGTATGCGAAATTACATTTGTACCATAAGCTTTACGGTGAAGGCAAATATCTTGAGAAAATCTACTTATACACATACGTGAAATTCAAATTCAAATTAATCTATTTCACTTGATTTCAGGTACAATAAGATTACACTAAAATCTACCAAACAAGGCATGTGAAATTTATATAAAAACGACAACAATAACTTTTTTTTAATCTTTATTTTAAGGAACTTTGATCAAGTGGATTGAACATGTCAGTTCCAAACAACAATAACTTAAGTTTAATTACCTCCTGAGGCCCATGAAAATTTTGTTTCAATGAACTTTAAATTTTATGTCACTTTTGAGTGAGTTCGATATCACATTAGAAGTAAGTCCTATATAAAGGACTAATATTAATCTGACATCGAACTCGCTCATAAGTGACATTAAGATTATTCTAAATTTACAAAAGGTCCTTTAATGTGTCTGGCAGTTTATTATAGATTTTAATGCACATTACATTCAATGGTGTATGTATACCTACATACGGAATTTCTAATCCACGCCAGGCCCACGTGGGCACTACGGCTGAAACACTCTTATTTTGAGAAGAGGCCTGTGCCCTGCAGTGGAACGTGTATAGTAAAAGTATATCAAGGAGAAGCAAAAGAAGCAAAAAAGCAAGAGAAGCGAGAGGTCCTGGGTTCAAATCCCGGTAAGGGCATTTATTTGTGTGATGAGCACGAATATTTTGTTCCTGAGTTATGGATGTTTTCTATGTATTTAAGTATTTATTTATCTATATAAGTATGTTTATCGTCGTCTAGTACCCATAGTACAAGCTTTGCTTAGTTTGGGACTAGGTCGATTTGTGTAAGATTGTCCCCTAATATTTTTTTTTTTATATCAGTGTATTGTGTTAAAGTTATGTATTTAATAAAAAAGATAAAAATTTACCACCACTCCGGCCTACTATTTCATAAAATAGTTTTTTTTGTAGATTAGTACAAGAAAACCTATGAGAAATGTGATTTTTAGGGTTCCGTAGTCAACTAGGAACCCTTATAGTTTCGCCATGTCTGTCCGTCTGTCTGTCTGTCTGTCTGTCTGTCCGCGGCTAAGCTCAGAGACTGTTAGTACTAGAAAGCTGTAATTTGGCTATATTGATTTTGTTTTTGATTCCCGCGACTTTGGCCGTCTAGGTTAAGCCACAGTTGAAAGCGATTTAAACATTCGAGGAGGCATTCATTGTCTCTTTTTACTGTAGTCTATATCGTTTAACAGAAGATGGTGAATACATTGTGATTCCGAGTGCGTAATACCCGAAAGTTTAAATTTAATATTGTTGTATTTTTTGTATTTGGACCCAGAAAGCTGAAAATTTCCATGGACAGGCCTCTTCTCGAAATGAGAGGGCTTGGGCCGTACTTCCCACGCGGGCCAAGTGCGGATTGGGAACTTCACACACACCATTAGTCGCAGGCGTATGCAGGTTTCCTCACGATGTTTTCCTTCACCGGAAAGCTTATGGTAAATTTTAAATGTAATTTCGCACCTAAATTTCGAAAAACTTAGAGGTGCGAGCCGGATTTGAACCCACAAACCTCTGCTTGAGAGGTTATAGGTCAAACCGATAGCCCACCACGCCTTTTTTAGGGTTCCGTAGTCAACTAGGAACCCTTATAGTTTCGCCATGTCTGTTCGTCTGTCTGTCTGTCCGCGGCTAAGCTCAGAGACTGTTAGTACTAGAAAGCTGTAATTTGGCATGAATATACATATCAGTCACGCCGACAAAGTGATTGAATAAAAAAAAGTAAAAAAAATTTTTTTAGGGTACCTTCCATAGACGTAAAGTGGGGGTGATTTTTTTTTCTCGGCTAACCCTATAGTGTGGGGTATCGTTGGATAGGTCTTTTAAAATTATTGCGGGGTTGCTAACATGATTTTTCTATTCAGTGATCTGTTTGCGAAATATTCAACTTTAAAGTGAAAAATTTCATTAAAATCGGCCGTCCCCCCCTCTAAAATCTAAACAGTTGGGCGGAAAAATTATAGAAAATTCAGAAGGGTAGTAAATATATCAAATTTACTAGGAAAATAATAGCGGCTAAGATTGCTTGGAAATTATTTGTAGTTTAAGAGTAAATAGTAGCCTAAGGTATAAAACATACCTAAACTTGGATGATTCCGTACACATACGAAATCCTTAGAAAAATATTACTTGATGTTTTCGTAATGGCTACGGAACCCTACCTTGGGCGTGTCCGACACGCTCTTGGCCGGTTTTTAAATATTATAATGTAAGGACATAATTAAAAAAAATATATTAAATATTTTATCGCACCTAATACTTTCTACGAGTTCAGCTCAAACTTATTCGGTTTTCCATACGTATTTTGCTACTTTATTTTTAAATAAAAGTGGAAATAATTTCTTTGTAAAGCAAATTAAATTAACTGACCTATTTGAAATGCAAAAACTTCATTAATATGCTGTACAAAGCAATAAAAGAAGCAACAACACATCGAAAAGAAAGGTTTTTAACAGTCAACTTGTTCCCAATGCATTCAAAAAAAACCTCAAGCACTTAAACGTTTTCAAGGCTGGCAATTACCTTTTTAACCGATTTTAGCGTCAAAGTACCGCTAACAGCGCATGTGTCACCGCCCTGATAAAACAAAAGTTATGTTCGAAGTTCGAAGATAAAACTCAAGTGTGAGTGTTCGGTTTTTATGTTGGCAGCACTGTGAGAACCGCTTAATTTGCGTTATCTGTAACGTAATTGTTATCTTGAAAATTGGGTTTTTAATTGATCTCGGATGTCAAGCGGTTTTAAGAGCGGAGTTGATCTTGAATGTGTTTTCTTAACACTGGGAGCTTTCGTTCGAGTAAATAGATAGATCATTTAAAATGTTTTTAAGATGCATTGACAGCCTAAAAACTAGCCAATCAAGTTCTATTTTTATTATTTCCGCACCCATTATTTGGGTCGGCCCTCTTTGTTTTCATGCGCCAAGTCAATCGATCCTGGGTTGTATATATCTGTGTTCAACTGGGCCTATTTCAACTCCTTTGATACTATGGACCACAACGAAGCAAACGGGCGACCTCTTCCTCTCTTGTCCAGTAATGCGAGGGCTCTCTTCACGACATGTTCTTCCTCGCCTCTCACCATTCCCGTACCATCTCATGCGGGATTCCTTGACCTTATCAGCGATGGGCAGCTGAAACTTGGACCCTCACTAAGCAAGTGCTACACCAGCTGCAAGTCACTCAAAGGGCTATGGAGAGAGCTATGCTGAGTATTACTCTTCGCGATCAGGTACGAAATAAAGAAATCCGTAGAATAACAGGGCTAACTGACATAGCGAAAACAATAGCCAAAAGAAAGTGGAAGTGGGCTGCCGCTGGCCATATACATATGTCGCAGCTCTGACGGAAGATGGGGAAGAAAAGTGCTGGAGTAGATACCGCGGACCGGGCGCAGAAATGTAGGAAGGCAGCCCAGGAGATGGACTGAAGATCTGTCACGAGGGGCGGGTAAAGACTGGATGCGGAAAGCACGCGAACGCACAGCATGGAAAAAATTGAAAGAGACCTATACTGCAACAGTGGGTAGAAAAAGGTTGAAAAAGAAGAAAAGAAGAAAAAATAGAGCATTTTTAAAGGAAATAATGCCTTCCGGGACATAGCTGTTTATCTGTTTGACTTGTTATCTGTTACTCTACTTTGTTACTCTGGCTTTGCACGCGTTAGAAATATCTTCACAAGATGAATTTGGAAGCTAAGAGTTTGTCCTGGAAAAGGTTATAGTAACATGTTGAAGCTCAATGTTCGCTTAGACAACGCCATCTATTGGTCTCAAACGAAGTTAATGCGCCGTCTTGAAAGCTGAGGTCCAAGAAGACAGAAGAAACGAGGCGGAGACGCGATGCTTCAATACATTTAGTATGAAAACTGATTCAAGGGGCTGTGCGACTGCGAGGCGCCTCCGTCCCACGTCTCTTCTGTGTGGCTTGCGCCTTACGGATCAAGAGATAGAGCCCTGTAACAGACAGACTGACATCGGGGTCTCAGTAATAGGGGTCCGTTGACACCCATTGGGTGTGGAACCCTAAAAGCCCAGATTTAAGCAAATAATCGCACCATTACTTTAAAACTCACGCTGAACCCTGAAATGTAAAGCAAACATTTTAATAGCAAATGCACTCCTACCATCGGCTCTATTATTTTTCGACAAAGTATTGTTTAAACAAGATATTATTTCATCAAACATCACCCCACACGTTCACTAAGAAAACACATCATTTTGACTACCAAAATCGATAAAAGCACAAACTAAAATACACCTTTTTCTAATTCGTTTAAGAGCTTATTTTCATTGGTATGTTTTTAAGGTGCGTTCAAATCAGATGAAAAGCAAACAGTAGCTGGCCACCCGCGCTCTTTTAAGACGTCAAATTTTAGTGTTAACTGTGTAAACACGATTAAATAACTGCATGTGGGAATAGCTCATTGATCATATGAAATACACTTATCGATAAGTGTTTGAAGAAATAGTGACGTGACTCAGACAAAAATTAATCTAGCTGCAATATTAATATGTTTAGTATAATATTTATTTAATTTTATTCAAAAATACCGGCTAAGTGCGAGTTTAACTCACGCGCTGTTTCTTCGTTTTTCTGCATGTTTTTAAAATAATCTGACTAGAGTTCCACAACTATCGTTAAGAGGGTACGATGGCTGAGAGACTTTTGAGAAATAGGTATTTTAATGAAATGTCGCTGTCTCGCCCGAACCCCTCCGTGTCAGTACAGCGAGAGCGGGACAACTGCAGCTCAGACCGTTAATAGGCGCGTAAAATTGATCAAAACAGCATTTCGTAATCCCCTTTTTTCTTCTCGAAAACTGGACCAATAAAATCATTTTTTTCATAAATAATTAGAGGACAGATTTAGCTATGCCCCTATGTTTTCTTTTTTTGTTTATATGAGGGATTCTTTTCTGATGAGTGTCTGAAAATGATGTTGAAATTGGGCAATTTTTTCAGTTTTTGATAGCTCATATTTCTTATGTTTGAAATATGGAAAAAAACGAAACATAGGGGCATAGCTGTGGTAGATACAGATTCCACAGTAAACAAAATTTGGCTCTAAAGCCATTATCCAGAGAGGAAACAGGGGATTACGTTTGTATGGAGAAATGGTGCGCATCGTACCCTCTTAATACGCTATCCACGTCTAACTAGTTAGTACGTCCTTTACCAGATCACCGGTCCATCTTATTGAGGACATCCCTACGCCACAACTTCTAATTCATGGTCATCATTCTAGAACCTTACTGCCCTAAGTTTCATACAAATATTTAAAAAAAAATATTTATAAGGCTCAAGCACAAGACAATAAATCTAATCACTCTGTAGCAATAAGGCCAGGCAATGGCTTACTCCTACGGTGTACATTATTTTGTTCAATGTGGAAATAAAAAAGTCATTGTGTTAGTAACTCAAATTTATAGTAAAAAAAAAACATACAGACGAATTGAGAACCTCCTCTTTTTTTTGAAGTCGGTTAATAAAAATTATAGTCACTCAAATATATTCTTGTATTTTTTTATATTTAAATTTAATATTTTCTAATAAAATCAGCCCATCCTTACTCGTTTAAGCACAATGGCTTGCAATTGACTCTAGTCACTGTTGACAGAAGCTGTCATAACAACACTCGCTACCGACGGGCGAGCGACTGGCACGCTCACTTGACCCAGAGCAAACACTCCTGCGCAGACTATGATTCAATTAGTTCTGCGAGCGAAGCAAATAACTTAAACAAATATATGAAAAAAATATGAACTTGTTACTAAGATTTTTTTTTTGTAATTAAGTATGTGGAACAAAAAAGATTAACACCCCTTACCAATACTTGATAAGGTTGTGACATATTTTTAACCAACTTCAAAAAAGGTAAAGGTTATTAATTCAGTCGTATTTTATTTTTTATTTTATTTTTTCAAAAAACATTCAAAGTCAAAGTCAAAGTCAAAGTTATTTATTGCCAGAACATAGTGTAAATAACAAAGATCTTACTAGTAATGAATAGGATGTGCTTATGTTCTACCTACACTAGGCATGCAATATTTTAATTAGATAATGCACTTATTGTAAAAATTTACATTACATTACACAGTATTACAACTTTGCGAGCTTAAAACTGTGGTATGGTATTTTATATTTGTTACCTCAGAACTCCGTCTTTTTTCTTTTTAGTGGAAAGAGAATATTTCCAATTCAGTCCTAAACAGGATTCGATGAGTGGATCTCGGGTAAATCGAGGGAACCCTTGAAATACTTAATTAAATCTTCGAAAATACCGTGTAGGTTCACTTCGTTCAACTTCCTAGATCGTCAACAATCCCATTTCATCCACAGTCAACTCCCAAATCGTCCACTTCCTATTTTGTCAACATTCCCATTTCCTCCATATTTCTACTTGGTCAACATTTCCATTTCATCCGCATTCCCACTTCGTCAACATTCCTAGCTTAAGCTAACACGCGTAAAATAAAATCAGAAGAAGAATAAAAACCGGCCAAGAGCGTGTCGGACACGCACAAGGTAGGGTTCCGTAGCCATTACAAAAAAATCAAGTAATATTTTTCTAAGGATTTCGTATGTGTACGGAATCATCCAAGTTTAGGTATGTTTTATACCTTAGGCTACTATTTACTCTTAAACTACAAATAATTTCCAAGCAATCTTAGCCGCTATAATTTTCCTAGTAAATTTCATATATTTACTACCATTCCGAATTTTTTCAAACTTTTCCACCGAACAGTTTAGATTTTAGAGGGGGGGGGACGCTCGATTTTAATGAAAATTTTCACTTTAAAGTTGAATATTTCGCAAACAGATCACTGAATATAAAAATCATGTTAGCAACCCCGCAATGGTTTTAAAAGACCCATCCAACGATACCCCACACTATAGGATTAGTCGATAAAAAAAAAATCACCCCCCTTTACGTCTATGGGAGATACCCTAAAAAAATATATTTTTTTATTTTTTATTTTACCACTTTGTTGGCGTGACTGATATGTATATTCATGCCAAATTACAGCTTTCTAGTACTAACGATCTCTGAGCTTAGCCGCGGACAGACAGACAGACAGACGGACAGACAGACATGGCGAAACTATAAGGGTTCCTAGTTGACTACGGAACCCTAAAAAATGAAAACAAACAAAATTAAATACAATTTTTATTATTTCATATTTCTATTGGTGACCTACCATGGTTGTTTGCTAGTGCGTAAGGGCTGAATTTTATTTCACAGTAATCCCGTTCGTTATAATATAAATGGAATGTGGGTTTCTTGGGAATGTGGACGACATGGGAATGTGGACGAAATGGGGATGTGGATGAAATGGGAATGTTGACGATATGGGTATGCTGACGAAATGGAAAAAGGACGAAATGGGAATGTTGACAAAGTGAGCATGTGGACGAAGTGAACCTAAACGTCTGACTCAAAAAGATTTAACTATCTCTAAGCTAAGCTGCGGACAAACATGGCGAAACTATAAGGGTTCCTTGTTAGGATCATGAAACCCTAAAACAGGGCAAGTTATTAGGTTTTTCCTAAGTAATAGTACATTACTGCAGCGGCCGCGAAATAGGGGATTGCCGGCCGAGTAGTTATAGATGGCCGAGTGTTAACGAGGCCATCTAGAGATACGAGGCCGGCAATCCCTGTTCGTGGCCAAGGCTTGTATAGAGTTTTTCTCAAACATGCATCATCATCATCACCACCATCATCACCGCCATCATCATCACCATCACCATCACCATCACCATCACCATCACCATCACCATCACCAACAACATCATCAACATCCATCAACATCCATCAACATCCATCAACATCCGTCAACATCCATGAACAAGAACATCCATCAACATCCATCCATCCATCCATCCATCAACATCCATCAACAACCATCAACATCCATCAACATCCATCAACATCCAACAACATCCATCAACATCCATCAACATACATCAACATCCATCAACCAACATCCATCAACATCCATCAACATCCATCAACAACCATCAACCAACATCCATCAACATCCATCAACATCCATCAACATCCATCAACATCCATTAACCAACATCCATCAACCAACATCCATCAACATCCATCAACCAACATCCATCAACATCCATCAACATCCATCAACCAACATCCATCAACATCCATCAACCAACATCCATCAACATCCATCAACATCCATCAACATCCATCAACATCCATCCATCCATCCATCCATCAACATCCATCCATCCCTCCGTCCGTCCGTCCGTCCGTCCGTCCATCCGTCCGTCCATCCATCCATCCACGTCGACCACGTCGACCTATTAAACGTCATGGTGCTGTGTCACATAAAACAATAGACGATCACTTTGCTGGCCTTGGCCAGCAATGTTGTATGAAATTCCATTATTGACCTCTCGTCTAGCCGCACCTGCACACAGACAGTTCGTGGCGTATTTTAAGGAACATAACGTCAATATTTCATAGCATGGATGTTGATGGATGTTGATGATGTTGTTGGTGATGGTGATGGTGATGGTGATGGTGATGGTGATGATGATGGCGGTGATGATGGTGGTGATGATGATGATGCATGTTTGAGAAAAACTCTATACAAGCCTTGGCCACGAACAGGGATTGCCGGCCTCGTATCTCTAGATGGCCTCGTTAACACTCGGCCATCTATAACTACTCGGCCGGCAATCCCCTATTTCGCGGCCGCTGCAGTAATGTACTAATTTTAATTTAGTTGTTTTACGCTTTCAAGAATTGAAGCAGGTTACATAAGTATTTAATTGCCAAAATAGGTACCAGCAACGTTTCTGACGCTTGCCTTCGCAATCACTATTTTTTCTGTCAAACGGTATAAAAGGATAACAGAAAGAGACGGTGAAAGCGAAGGCAAGCGACAGAAGCGTTAGACAATACGGCCTCTGGATATTAGTCGAAAAAGTAATAGCGTAATTTGAAATTTCAGAATATTAGTATTGTTGTGAAGGGGGTCAACGTTTCCACTGAGTTGATATCGAAACGGCTAATGGTTTTATAATTAGGACTAGTATTTCAAAGGTGCGCCCTTAATGTTAATTGGTCTACAACATGTACTTACATATCAAAAATTAACTAAATTAAAAGAAAATAAAGAACTCGATTCGACTGTTTTTTGTACCTACGTACATATATGTAGCCTTTTGATATTGATGATGGCCACGTTGGATGGACAGGGTAAAAACTTCAAATGTCTACTTGTTACGGTTCTAAAGATAAAATGCTTGGGACGGATGGACCGAGGGAGGGAAGGAGACAGCGCTGGCTTAGTGATTGGGAATGGTACCCACCCTTTGAGTACAGAACCCTAAAAAAAGAAAGTTAAGCATAATTTCATACTAAATACAAACTGAAATATGGATAGGTACACAGAAAAATCCCAGAAAAAGACCAGCGCTGGGATTTTTCTGTTTATTCATATTTCAGTTTGTATTTACATTTAGTATGGAATATATGGTTTTCACGGGATGACCGTAAAAGTAATAAAAAACGAAGTTGAAAAATAAAAATACAAAAAGATACTTCATATCAAACTTGTAAAAGTATAATTTATTAATACATTCAGTATATGATCGTTACAGCGGAAAGATATCCACTGCTGAACTTAGGCCTCACCTAAGGTTCACCAAACAGACTGGTCCTACTCCTACGCCATTCGCATTTTACGAGTTCCAGCAACCTTGACCAGTGACCGTATTGTAGAACCCGCGGACGCTTGCTATCGCATTCACTATTTCTTTCTGTCAACTGGTACAAGGTGGTGACAGAAAGAGATGGCAAGCGCCTGCGTGTTAGACAATAGAGCCTCAGGTCGTAGCACCATCTTGTTGGAGGCCTACTACATTGCGTTTTCCGGTCCGCGGAAGCCTTTCCTTCCATCAGGCATCAGATCTCCGAGCGATGTGCCCTACCCACTGCCATTTGAGTCTGGCGATTCTTCGAGTTATGTCAGTGAATCTAGTTATTGCGCCCGCAGTGATGCCGCAGAGAAACTTTGAGCATAGCGGCCACGTTTCAGTCCTTATAAGTTTACACGACCAGATGGCCTAGTGGTTAGAGAACCTGACTACGAAGCTTGAGGTCCCGGGTTCGATTCCCGTGTCGGGGCAGATATTTGTATGAAAAATACGAATGTTTGTTCTCGGGTCTTGGGTGATTAATATGTATTTAAGTATGTATCTATCTATATAAGTATGTTTATCCGTTGCTTAGTACCCATAACACAAGCTTTGCTAAGCTTACTTTGGGACTAGGTCAATTGGTGTGAATTGTCCCATGATATTTATTTATTTATTTATAAGTAATACAAACATGAAGTTATTTAATTAAAATTAATTGACGCCTCGTGGCGTCTCTTGACGCATATTTATCATTGTAAAAACAACATTTCCCTACCCTTTGGTAATGGTTTTGACCCAATTAACAGGTGGAGTCTAATGTGCTTATTGAAAACTATTTTCAGTAGCCTGAACCGACTGTCAGTAAAACGACGCATCAGGATACAATGGAGTAAGTATTTCTGTTTAATTATAATTATAATCAAATTTGGTACTGTATGTATAGCGTTGTGCAAACCGTACAACAAATACGGGGTACTGTAACCGGTACGCGCACGCTGCACAACTGTTCAGGCCCTTCCTCTAGATTGGCTTTTATAGGCAACAGGCCGGAACACGCCGAGAGTCGCTTGGCGGCCTGGTTCAACCTATAGGGTGGTGACCAGCCACGACCGAAGGCTACCACTGGAGTTGTATCGCTCTTTTAGCTTCACCCAGGGGTCAGGTGTAGGGTTTCGAGGGTGAATCTATGGACGCGAGCGATTTCAACCCACATTTTATTTAGTGCTAATTTTTTGGCGGAGATAGCGATCCGAGATGACCTGGACAGGGAACGGAGGTAGTGGACAAATACCTACGAGTATAGGCCCATATAGGGAGATGTTGAGGTCAAAAGAAGAGATTTTTGGCAGTAGTGGGACAGAAATATACAGGCTCCGTAGATTGACGATTGATAAGGATTTTTAGTCAATTTGAATTAGGCTTACATTGATTGTACTCATCTAGAATGGAAAAGGGTGTGCCGGGTGACTTCGGCATGGTCTGCATGAGGAAGAAGCAGCGGAGGAAACGGCAAAAGCTGCTCATCATCGAACTGTTCCTGGACTTTGCGAAGAATACCACGCTGCACGGTCTGCGGTACATCGCTGAAGTCGGACTCTCAATTGCGGAAAAGTGAGTTTTTTATGGCACAACAATAAACTTGTCATAAGTAAATAAATACTTAAATTTTATTTAACGTACAAGGACATAGGTCCTGTAACTAACGTCTAGTATGCCCTTAAGTGTTTGGCAACTATGAAGTTACACCGTGTATTTTTCAGAGCCACAGTTGCTTCGTCTTTAGCCTTTGCTAAATTTAAAAACTTTCAGAATATAGGTATTTTTCTATACGTATATACGTATACGTCTATACGTATTCCACTGCAGCACTCTAGAACGAGAAGAAGTCAAGGTAAATATTTAAATTTAATTCCGCACGTAACTTCTGTAAAAACTCAGAGATGCGAGACCCTGGGCTCGAACCTACGACCATCTGCTTGAGACCGCAACCATTATCTTTTTTTTTAAATTTATATTTATTTCAGAATATTTTGGATCACCACCTTCCTGCTAAGCTTGGGCCTATGTTTGTTCCTCATTCGGAAAGCGTGGCACAAGTGGCAGTACAGCCCCGTCATCGTGTCATTCAATGAAGAAATGATTCCTGTCAGTAAGGTACAGCAAAAATTGTTTTTCTCCTATTTTTCTCCATTAGTTTTAATCTTAAATTCTGTGGTAGTTGTATCATAAGAAATGGCTTATAATTAAAGGAGATAAATGAACCAAAAATCAGACTTTTATCTAATACTAGCTGTTGCCAGCGACTCGTCTGCAAAGAATTCGTTTATCGCTATCCCGCGGGAACTTTGCAGTTTTCCGGCATAAAAATGGGAATGAGATAAAATAGGATACTGTATTGTACAGGTTAAAAATCAGGTGTCAACACACTGAATGCAGTATAATCGGCCAAAACTCTCAGATCATTCAACAAAAGTACAAAGTGTTAATTGTATAATATTAGCTTTATTGGTGTTCTCATATCTTGAAAAGGAGCATGCGCAGAAACCAACGAGTAAACATGGCCTCTCAAACAGATGGTCGTTGGTTTGAGTTCGAGTTCGCACCTATTTATATTTCGAAATTTATGTGCAGAATTACATTTGACATTTTCCATGAGTTTTGTGGTGAAAGACAAAATGGTGAGGAATCTGCCATCTATGTTGTCTGTTTTTTATTTATATTTTTATTTATGTTTCAGGTTCCATTTCCATCGGTTACAATTTGTCCACAGTGGAAATGCAAAAAATTTATATACGACTATGAAAAGTATTACAAAAAGTTTTATTTAAGTAATGAAGAAATGTTGTATAAAGATAATGACGACGAACATGATCATAATTCTACGTAAGCACCGTCAAGCAAACTTTTTTTTAATTTAAACTTACTTATACTGATCCTACAATTTGTTTTAACAGGGATATAGAAGAAAAAGAAATGTTGGAAGATGCTACTTTAATATGTGATAATAAGAATAGACATCTGTTGGATCGTAATATTTCTGACCAATCTCTGGTTCAGCATATAAAGAGAGTAAGTATATGCAACAGAGCTAGCACCATATTTATCATCATCATCATCATCATCATCGTTTTAGATAAAAGACGTCAACTGCTAAACATAGGTCGCACCCAAGGTTCGCCAACCATACCCGGTCCTGCGCCATCCACATCCAACGCGTTCCTGCAACCTTAACGAGGTTGTCGCTCCATCTTTTTGGAGGCCTATCTACACACTGCGTCTTCCGGTCCGTGGAATACCTACTGCGGGTGGCAATAAATTGACGGACGGTGTCGCTTAAGTATCGCTAGCATGTGGTACGGGGCCGTCGAACGACAACCTACGGTGCTGAGCGGTGACTCACGTCACAGTAACAAATTCGCGCGGGTAGAATTATGTATACGTAATCCAGTGAAATTTGTCCGGCAATCAAATGATTTTATTCAAAACTTTACACCGGGATCACTTTGGATGACACTTTTTTTTTCACTCGATATGTTGAAACTAAGTTTTGAAAAGTGCGGTTTTATATTACCACGTAAGCTATTTTATGCAATGATTAAGGTTGTTTTTTATAGCGAACCAAAATACAGTGTTTATTTTTCAACAAGTCGATCTACCCTTTCTTCTGTCATTATTAATATTAATGGTCTATCTTAATAAATAAATCCGCGGATTCACCGTGACACGCGTGAGGTTACCAAAGTTAATCTTACGGTAAGGTGAAAGAAAACTATGGAGTCGAAAACTAAAACTAAAATTTAATAATATATTTTAACAAATTTAACTCATACTCACTCATTTTCTTAGTTCCATAATACTTTTATCCCTTTATCAGGCTGCAAGGTCCAAAATGTCAATCGTAAGTTAATCTTCCTTAATGCAAAAAAAATACTTAGTTAAAATATTTTTTTGTAGTACGGTATGGGAAGTCTAGAATATACATAATATACTGCTCTAACGTCCGTTGATGTAGAACGATTTTACTCTAGAAAATATGGTACAAGTCGCCATGATGATACTCATTTTCAACCGACGAAAACAAAAGGAGGAGGTTCTCAATTCGACGTGTATTTTTTTTTTTTTATGTATGACACGCATAACTTTTTACAGAGTAGTCCGATTTTGATGATTCTTTTTTTATTGGAAAGCGTATACCCCGAGGGTGGTCCCATTTCAATTTGGAAATAATATTCCTACCCTAAGGGTAGGAAAACAGGGGATGATTGATTGTTCAGTCACCGATTGTACTATATGACCACGAATAACTTATTACACAGTAGTCGCATTTTGATGATTCTTTTTTTATTGGAAAGCGTATACCTCAACTATGGTTCCATGTAAATTTGGAAATAATATTCCTACCCTAAGGGTAGGAAAACAGGGGATGATTGACTAACTTTTTACAGAGTAGTCTGATTTTCATAATTATTTTTAGCTCATCTTCAGAGTTACCACAGCTCTGGTTGAGTTCGAAACGCGTCAGTGTAGCTTGGTGGTGGTGATGGTTGGGTTTATGTGATTTGTGTGTGTTCGTACAGTGTGGAGGTGGAGGAACTGCATGAACGCACATTTCTTGCATAAACGTAACTATTGTAAGGTCGCGGGTGAGCAAAGTAATTGTTTTAGTTCATTAATTAAATTAATGAGTGTGAGTATGAATATGACTTAAATTTTAGTTTTAATATCGACTGGTGATTAAAAAAAAACTAATAATAATTTGTGTGTTTTAGATTTCACCAAGATATTATAACATATTCCTTAGATGTAGTTGGCGAAGCGAAAGTACTTCGTGCTTTGAGTTATTCAACGAAGTATTAACACATGAAGGTTTATGCTACAACTTCAATTCATTATCATATGAAGATATGTTTAAAAATGAGAGGTATGTACGTACTAACATAATTGCTCAGCGCTATTCATTTTTAAACCCCCGACACAAAAAGAAGGGTGATATAAGTTTGACCGCTATGTGTATGTGAGTCTGTCTCTGTCTGTGGATCATAGCACTTAAACGGGTGAACTGATTTGGATGCGGTTTTTTTAATTTGAAAGCAGGTTTGTACATTCGTTTTTTTCATCATCTTAGCCTATCGTCCCTCTGCAGAGAACAGGCCTTCTCTCACAATGAGAGGGCTTGGGCCGTAGTTTTCACTATTGAATTTCTTTTCAGGTCTGTACAGGTTTTCTCGCGATGTTTTCCTTCACCGTAAAGCTCATGGTAGATTTAAAATATAATTTCAGACATAAATTGTAAAAAAACACACGCTTGAGCCCGGATTTGAGAGGTCATAGGTCAAAATACGCCTTTCTCTCTTTTTTTCGTTCTATTTGTACCTACCGAGTTTAAATGAATATTTTAGTTTACAGAATGAATATGACTATCTTTCGGCAACTGAGAAGACGAAAAACTGGGACTTCAATTCTGGGTACAGTTTGCAAACTGATGATGTGTATCCATTTCGAGGTCAAGTGAGTTGTTTTATTATACTTAGGTACTCATATTTCCATAATACTATTTTATTGAAGTACTTATTTCACGGAAGCCTTTCGTATAGCATAATGTTTATTGTCCTAAAATTTTTGGCCTAACATGTTTAGCATAATGGTGAATGGCATACTACTCGTTTATTCTATTAATTTTTGCGCATACACATTTAAATGTCCTAAAGAATGTTCGTCCTAATATTGATTACCTTTAACATCGAATTACCTAAAACGTAAGATTACTGATATTAATCGTCCTAGCAATTACTTGACCTATCATTGAAATGGCTACAATTATACTAAACACTCGGTGAAAATGTTGTGTTATTAGAATGAGTCAATTTTTTTTGTGATTTTATATTAAATGTATAAAAATGCAACAGTTGTACAATTTAATGAAACAATTACGAAACGAAAATCGACTGAACCTTAAATCTTCTAAACAATAATGATGCCATGTCATAACTCTGCTTACCTATCATGTTACGACGAACAGTTAAAAACAGGTAAAATGAAACATTTACGAAACAAACAATCGACTTAACGTATCTCTGCGTATCGCTTTTCTTCCTACCGACTATTTGGCGAAACAAATAATAAGCGTAACGAAATTATACCAAATGTTAATCGGCCAAAAGAAGGGCTGCCAATAGTTGTCGGGGAAAGAAAAATCTGCGTAACCAGTTATGCGATTCAACAATAGGACTAATAACTTTATGCCATCCGGTATGCGTATTTTACTCCTGCAGGATAAGACACATAACAACTTAATTTCCATAAAAGACTAAGTTATTTGAGGTGTCGGAAGTTTGTAAATTTATAGTGTATTGTTTACTCGTATAAGATGGATGGTCCATCGTGTAAATGCCAGCACCACAAACATCTCTCTGGACATATACACATGTAAACATGTTCACACACTTTCTCATTTATGATATTAGTAGAGTAGGATGTTGGTTTTCCGAGATCCATTGTATATTGCAACTTTTTTTTTAGGAAAACGGGGCCAAGCCAGATTTAGAGATAGTGTTGTATGAAAATACTAATAACAACGATGAACAATGCAATAGTCTTTCGGATGGATTTAAGGTAATTAAATACTTTCTATAATACAGGGTAAAATTGAAGTCGTAAAGCGAAACCAGATTTTACAGTTAATGAGCTCCCTAATTTTAAATGAAAAATAAAATATTTTTTTAGTAAAAAATAAATCCGCCTTCAAAAAACACACAAAAACTAAAAAGTAAAAAAAAATATGAAAAAATATTGAACCGACTACAAAAAAAAACATGAAAATATCTTTCTACTAATCTGTTTGAAGTCGGTGCCTCAGCACGAGCCAGCGCCCAGCAGGAGTGGGAGAAACCCAATAGATAGTATGTAGGTAAAAGGTAGATGGCACACATTGGTAACACGCCATAATACTCAAAAAAGGACCTAAGTAGTATTTAAACAATAAAACCCTAAAAACGTGTCTAAATTTTACTATAAGCAACAATTTGGTACCGGCAGCAGGTCACCACACAATTATACACATCCACTTTATAGTTGACTGGTAAATATATCTTAAAGGAATAAGTTCGCTTCTGTACATTTGTGTCTCCAATGTAATTGTCAATTGCGTGTGTTTCTTTGTTTTTATACAATAAAGGGTCGCCATGCATACTTACAATATTAATTGATATATTTTATATTTATTAGACTTTGTTAATCAGAAAATATTTTTTTTTAAGATCTACGTACAGCATCCGGCAGATATGCCTCAGTCATCTCTGTACTACTACGCAGCGATCCCGGGCCAAGTCACATCGCTAGCTCTCAAATTTAGTATACTGAACACTTCATCAAGCTTACAGAACTACCAATCAGAACAGTAAGTAAAACTTTTCTTCTTCGAGTCTGTAACCATGGCCTATAAGTACAAGCTCAAAATTTTCCGGCAAGCCACAGAGCATTCTAGGGCTGATAGAATCAGAAACACCAACCTGCCCTCCAGAACTCAAATTGTCGGTATGGGGACAAAGAACGCCAAAATCAAGTGGGACTGGGCGGAACATAATATGCGCCGAATGGAAATTGATCGCTGGGCAAAAATCACGTTCCATGCCACGGGCACCAGAGCAGAGGCAGACCAACGGAGGTGACGTGAATTGGACTGTTTGACCCATTATTGGCAAGATTTAGCCAAGGATAGAAAGCGTGAAAAGAAAAAGGGGAGGCCTTTGCTCAGCGGCGTGGGAGGCCTAAAAAGTTTTCTTTTAAATTGTAAATTTGTATAAAAAGTCGTTTTTTTTCCTCACATTCAAAGTAACAAGTAGAGTGTTTAACGCGAGACGACACACAACCATAATGATACGCGAACTATAGCCACCCGAACTCTGCTCTTTCAAGGGCTGATTTTTCAATTCCCAGATAAAAGTATCCGTCAGTTAAAACTATCGCTTTCCTTTTCTCAAGTCATAGGGAAAAAAGGACAGAGCTTACATTTATCTGACAGATACTTTTATCTGGAGATTGAAAAGTCGGCCCTTAATAAATCCACAGGGTGACATTTTGAACGTAATACAAAATTAGTATTTCTAGTTTAGTTAATGCTGGACAACATAATTCATTTACCCAGTTGTTAGAATTAGTATTGTTAAATTTGAGGTGTCCATACATTTAGTTCATAATTTAACTACAGCAAAGTATGAAAATCCAAAATTTTATCGGACCAATTTCAACAATTGAGTAAATGCATTATGTTATCCAGCGTTAAATAAGCTTGAAACACTAATTTTGTATCACGTTCAAAATTTCACCCTGTATTATTATTTTTTGTGTACAGGCGTCAATGTTATTTTACCCGGGACTTTCCGCTCGAGTATTTTAAAATCTACACTCCCAGCAACTGTCGATTAGAGTGCCTCTCTAAATACACCTACCAGAGGTGTGGCTGCGTGTGGTTCCACATGCCACGTAAGTATTTTCTTTTTCTAGTGCCTCCTAAATTCTGAAGGTTGACCGTCAGCTTTCAGTACTCCTCTATATCGGTAGCCTTCCTGCCTGTGCACTCCCGGGTGTTCCACTATTTCTTTACGACACTCAGGCGTGGATCCAGCACCTGGTTTAGAAATTAACAATTTTGGTTCATTTCACCTACTTCAAACCAATAAAAAATATGCATTTCAGTTTATGGTAAGTAAATTGTCCCTCCCCTGGAATAACGCTTGACAACACTTATCATAAGGGAAAAAAACAACCGGTTGCCTGTAAAGTCGGTTTACGGACGATAGATTAACGTGACAACGTCATAACAAAACATTCAAAAAACAAAAATGAAACCAGGCGGTCACCCATCCAAGTACTGACCGCGCCCGACGTTGCTTAACCTCGGTGACCGGACGAGAACCGGTGTTTTGTCAAATATCTTGAAAACGGTGCATCCTACGGGAAAATCAATGAAATCATGCCCCATTTGAAACCTCCGCAACCCGGATCGATGATTCATAAACACAATCGTTTTAGGAACACTTTAATGTTTAATGTAGTTTCCTTGCCACAGAGCGCTGAAGTTAACTTTCTACCAAGGATGATATAGACTGGATTGGCAGTCGCCATACTACGGATCGGCCGCGGTTTTTGTAGTTTCGATTATTAAATCTAGATGGCGCTGAAATATAGCCAGAGGCTTTGAAGGCAAAACAATAAGACTACAGATGTTATAGATTACTACAAATGTATTATTTTTCAAAAATATTGCATGATAATACATTTGCAGTGATATGAAATATCTGTAGTCTTATTGTTTTGCCTTAAAAGCCTCTGGCTATATTTCAGCGCCATCTAGATTTAATAATCGAAACTACAAAAACCGCGGCCGATCCGTAGTATGGCGACTACCAATCCAGTCTATATCATCCTTGCTTTCTACCCACTACGTGTAATTACTTTTCAAAATATTCGATTTTGTTTTCATAGTTTGGCACTTCTTACAGATAGAAACAGCTCAGAACTATGTACAGCATCAAAAAGGCCCTGCGTTATGGAAGCCATAGGTAAGATTTTGATTTCAGTGAATTAATGACTCAAATTCTGCTAAGTTTGTCCCATTAAAATACACAACAACTAACTAGAACACGAAGCCGTAGCTATTACAAAACTAAATAGGAGGAGTAAAAATTTTATGGTTTGTATTTCCAACTATTAGGAATCGTATTAAGAGGGTTTATACCTGCTGAGCTGGCAACGTTGCATTTTTGTTAGTTTTTCTCGATTATTCCATAAAAATTGAATGAAAATTAAAAAAAATTGTATACAAATTGTTCTAATGTGTAAGTTAATGTGCCTACTGCAATAATAATTCGTGATAAGACTTTTATCGTCTTGAAAAACCGTTAGGTAATAATTTGTTCGTTTTTAAAGAAAATAAAAGTCTATCACGAATTATTATTGCAGTAGACACATTAACTTACATATTAGAACAATTTGTATACAAAACATTTTTAATTTTCATTCAATTTTTATGGAATAATCGAGAAAAACTAACAAAAATGCTACGTTGCCAGCTCAGCAGGTATAAACCCTCTTAAGGGTCTGACGATGAACCAGTAAAGCAAGCACTGGCACTTAAAGATCGATCAACGGACGACAGCCGTGCTTGGGCGAGCTAGAATAGTTTTAGGGTGTAGGTATTTTGACCAAGTATGGTGCGAAAGTCTGATGATAAAGCTGTCAGACAGGTTTATTATACGGTCATCGTTATCATCAAAGCGTGTTTTATAGTTTTTTATTTGTTTCGTATAGCAACAATTTTTGAATTTTATTTATTTAGATGATGCCAATTGCACAATGTCGACCTACTGAAATCGTTAACGGGATAAAAACATTGCGCGATTTTGAAAATAATCATCAAGGGTAGGAAAAACTCCCGTCATTTTAAAAACCTAACCCTGTTCCATGCAGCGCAAAACCTCTATAATAGTCTTCTTTGCAACGTTACAAGTACAAAACGCTCCAATGAAATCCGTAGGTATACTATAAACGAACTGTTTCTATACGTACTCATAAATGGGTCATATAATTTCAGTCGTTACGCACTCAAAAGTAAAAAGACGGGCGTTTTTCTAACCCTGGATAGTCATAGTTTAGTTGTATGACAATTTATTTTCATAACTTATTTATTTACTTTCTATATTATACAATTAGTATAGAGCTTTGAGTTGCTTTTTATCGCAATTTTAACCTTATCTTCTTTTCGGTAGTTCTAACAATTATTCTGAATGAATGATATGATATTTATTTGAATAAATAAAGTACAAGATTTGATAGTTCCAAGTGTTCCAGTTTTAATAAGATGAGTGTCAAAGTCAGAGGGAGAAAGAATACAATGAATACACATTCTTATAATTTAAATATTACGACAGGCCAGGATGATCTGTTATCTGAATAGGTTTGACATGATATACCAAGTGACGTTAGAACTTAGGAATATGAATGATGAATGTTATTATGATTATTAACTGTTCTGTGTTAGTGAACTCTGTGTTGTTCCAATATTATGCTTCGAAAAATTATTAATCTTTTTCTTTATTTTGGATTTATTATATGTATAGAAGTATGCGAAAAGTTTTTCTGTAAATTAAACGACATCCTTTATTGACCGTATCGACGCTTCGCGGGTTTAGTTACTTCAAGTGACATTTTTATTCCTCTTCAAATAAATGCTGAACACGCGACTGTTACAATAACGATTTTTAACATTTTAGATGAAGTAGCATCCAGATCGTTTGAGGGTGACATGAAAAAAACATGCAACTGCCTTCCCGCATGTGCCAGCGTACATTACGATGCGGAAATACTGAAGACAACGTTTAACTTCAAAAAAGATTACATAGTAAACCGCAGAGCGTATGACAAATCAAAACGCGAGGACAAAAAATTTGATCACTTGCAAAAGTACGTTGATCAAATTTATTATGACAATAATGTTTTTGTTTTTGTACAAAACTAGAAAGAAAGAAGGAAAGAAGAAAGAAAGAAAATCGTTTATTTTGAAACAACACCAACATGTACAAGTTTATACTTAATATATTATAACAGTTGAAAAAGTCACTTATAATATTAAGAGTTGCCCCAAAATAATAGTTTAAAAAAAAACTAAAAAACACGCTTTAAAACATAAAAAATAAATTTATAAAATTTAAATTCACTATTCTTATAGTGCAGTATAAAATCTTAATAAACAATTAATATATTGTTATATCCAGATCAAAATTTGTAAACAGTTCTAAATATTGATAAAATAAATAATAATAGTTTAAAATATTTTATTGTAAAAAAAGCGTGGGGTGCATGGTGTCAATTGTCAAGGATTATCATTTTGATAACATCTTAAAAAGCACCCCACGCTTTTTTTACAATAAAATATTTTAAACTATTATTATTTATTTTATCAATATTTAGAATTGTTTACAAATTTTGATCTGGATATAACAATATAATAATTGTTTATTAAGATTTTTTACTGCACTATAAGAATAGTGAATTGAAATTTATTAAAATTTATTTTTTATTTTTTAAAGCGTGTTTTTTAGTTTTTTTAAACTATTATTTATTTTCTATTTTTAGTTGCATTTTTTTCACAGTGAGAGTTTTCATGTGCTAAAAAGAGACAAAACGGTTTTTTTGCTCGTCTTAAATAGAATCAGTCCATCTTATACTTGGTCTTTGGTGCGCGCGCACTGCTCTACACTACTAAACGTAAACCTCTTTCTTTCTAACTTTACCCCCCTCACCTACAACGCTCCAACCCCCTAAACCCAACCCCTCAACATCCTCCACGCCATTTCCCCAACCCCCCCCCAAACCCCAAACCCCAACCCCCACACCCTTACCCCAATCCCCTAAACCCCCCTTACCCCCCTCCTCATTTTAAAAACCCCCCAACCACCTAAACCCAATCCCCCTAACACCGGACCCCCCAACCCCCCAACCCCCTCAACTGATCTGGGATCAAAGTGCTCGTCAAGACGAATCAAACGAGCCCAAACTCGACGGGATTGTGTTGTTTTATTACATAGTTCCTATGGCCACCATCCAGCTCCATCATCAGATCAGCTCCATGTTACAATAATATTGCATTGTCATCCAATTTACACATATGTGCAAAATTTCAGCTCAATCGGAAACCGGGAAGTGGGTCAAAATCGCGCCCTAAGGAGTCGGTTACAAACAAACATACAAACATACATACAAACAAACATACAGGTGAAGCTAATAATAAAGCGTGTAAAAAGGAGTCCACTCAGGATGTGTCGGTGCACAGTGCGCATCGACGCTGATTTTCAGTGGATCCATAACTGAAGTATCTCCTTGAATAATTTGTAATGCTTCAGCATTTTTATTTAGTTTTATTTATTATTAGTAGGTACTTACTTATTGCTTTGTCATCGCATGGCTGTGTCTGACTTATGTTGTATTATTATGAACCAAAAAAATAATGAATTTTACGATTTGATTTTTTTTTAAGTACCTAACGAATCTGATAAAGATTTAATTGGGTGCTAAGTTCTAAAGTAAATCCCGAAAAGAAAAACCAAAGTCAAGTATTCCCATCTATTTAGACTACATTTCGGCCTAAATAATTCTGTTTAAAAAGTAACAGTAAATTTTATTTTTATTTTCAACCGACTTTATTAAAAAAAATAAACCATTTGGACTAATTGAATAATTAGTAATCACTAATTACTTAAAGCAGCAATAAAAATAGGTTAACTTATATTTTAGGTTTAACATCTCGAAGGTGGAGATGTATTTTAAGGAGCCTCAGTTCGTGTCGATGCGTCGCTCGGAGCTGTACGGAATAATGGAGTTCATGGCCAACTGCGGCGGACTACTCGGGCTTTTCCTCGGCTTTTCATTCCTTAGTCTCGTTGAGATCTTGTACTTCTGCACACTGAGGTAACCTTATCCTACATATTTAGGCTACTTCTGTTAACGATTCATTCCATTACCATACATTTTAATGTGAACTAGCCCTGAACCAGATACAAAACCAGCGAGCTACATCTTTGGTCTCATTTGCACTTACCATCTGATCAGCCCCTTGTACCACAATAATTACAAGTCCTACAAACCGACTTATTTTTGATCTTTCTCGTACAAAAAAGTGTCAGCTATATAGAATTGTAGCATTTGTAATGTTTGTG